>LR824558.2:5200389-5842731 GCA_902850265.1 Spodoptera littoralis | reverse complement strand
CATTTTTTTCCTTTAGTTTTATATGTTATAATAATAAGTCTGATTCCCTATCTTAAAATGGAAAAGATAAAAATAAATATTTGATTACATTACTTCATTTTATAACATTTATTATAGTTATTCGTATAACACAGATCATAGGAGCTCAAACAGCATGCTAATTAATAAATTATAATTATAATGAGTATATAAACCTATTAGAAACCGCTTATATACTCCACATAGATACATAATTATGTAGGTACATTATATTGAGAATGCATACCTGTTGAAGCTTTGAGAGCCGAACAACATCATCCGGCCTCATCTGTTCTACAAATGGCAATGTTAAAGTGAGGCTTAGTCCATGTTTACATAATACATTACTTCCTGATAGTGAACACTGTGAGGTGGTATGTCAGGTTGTGGTTTTATAGTTTCGACTCTTGTACGGTCTCTCAGTCAGTATGGAACATGATCTTCATCATGGGAAGTAAGCTAAAATAAGTAATATTATTAGAATATGATATTGACTTTAGATTACACTGTATATAGATAATAGTATGGTTAAATTATGCTTTATTACCTCTTGTGGCTGAATCCAATCAAATACTATATGAGCCAGTCTTTACTCCTGTTTGTTGGCGCCTTCAATTAAAACCCTGCGTCACCTTATCATTGCAATGAATCACCCATATACGACACAAACATGCCAGTGACCAATTTGTTTGCTGGACATACTTTCAGCAACATCCCGATACATTGCTAATTGCCAGCAAGCATTGCAAATATGGTCGGTAGGAGAGATCTAGAATAAAAAGAATAAAATGATACATTATGGGTAGATAACACTATGCGCCTTCTTTTATTCAGGCAACATGGTGACTTTCGATATGTTATGGGTAAACTAGGTACTTACATCTCTAGGATAAGTCCACATTGGGATATTGTTGACCACGTCTAATCTTCACTCTCATTTTCTAGAGCATGCCGTCTCATGTGCGACAAACTCTGAATGCAATTAATACACTGTAAATTCATCATCGCGACAAATAACAACACACTGCACAAAACAATGTAAATAAGTGTCTTTTCGCAATTGTCACAACAATGATTCCAATAATACCAATTTGGGCTACGGAGGAACGGTTGCCAAACTCAACGTATCACCAGATGAATAAAATAACTTCAAATTCAACAAACACATCATAACATCGCATTTGAAACAAACAGCAATGCGCCAGTATTGACAAATTAATTGTCAATGTCATCAAGACAAATGCCAGTTCAACATTGCCATAATATTCAAGTTTGTTAAAATGTTAATTATCATTAATAATCCATGTAAACGTAGATTTAGATTGGATGTAGATTTTTATATTTACTTATAAAAATGTTTGAAATGGAAAGGAAAATATTTCATTGATAGATATTAAAATAAATGAGTTTATGAAATAGCGAAAATCAATAAGCTCTGATTTCATCTTTACGCATGGCAACTTTGTAAACGTCAATCGCGGTTCGTTTTACGTATAGTGGATTGCTTTTTATCATTATTGAATATCAGTTTTTCTAGGGTTTCCCAAGTTTTAAAAATCTATTAAATATGCTAACATAACGTACTTAGGAGGTTCTATAATGACCCAATTTTTTAATGACAAATCTTTTTTTAGCGAAGCGGTACAAAATCTGCCGTTCTCCTTTCAGTTATACAAAACGAAAAGAGAATAACAATTTCGATGCCGAGTCCATCAACGCGGGCCGGGGCCCCGCTAGCGGCCGGGCCGTGTGTAGGTATAGCTAAGGGTGTGTACAAGCGTGCGGAAGCATAAGGCCGAGTACAAATGTTGTAAGTATATAAATGCCGTGTATAAATGTTTTAAGACGCCCACTTCTCATGCATGAGGGTGTGGGTTCGAAACCTACCAACGGCAAGTACCAATGTGACTTTTTCCGAGTTATATGTACTTTCTAAGATTATTTAGACACCACTGACAAACGGTGAAGGAAAAACATCGTGAGGAAACCTGGACTTATAATTTCTAATTATAAGTTTGAAATCGCCAACCCGCATTGAGCAAGCGTAGTGATTAATGCTCTAACCTTCTCCGTGTGAGAAGAGGCTTTGCTCAGCAGTGGGCATTTATAGGCTGTTGATGACAAATGTTGTAAAGTTTTAAGAGTTATAGTATGAATGTGTGTATGTGTATGTATGTATGTTTTATGTAAGTATTTATTATGTATATATTATCTTGTACCTTAGCTATATCCTACAAGTGCACGGTTCTGTCTGTAAGTATTGCGCGATCCTAGTACATTTTATGAGTGGAATTCTCTAGGATGGTGCTAGCAGTGTATTTGTAGTATGGAGTGTGCGTGTCTGTTATGAGGTTGTGTTCAATGGCGAGTGTCTGGTGAATGATGTTAGCAACTTAGTTGTGTCGATGAGTGTGCTTCGGCACGAATAGGCCGGCTCGATCGGAGTGATACCACGGCTGAGCAAAAAACCGACGTGAAGCAACGCTTGCATTGTATTTCGTCCAGGTGAGGTTACCGGAGGCCCAGCTCCCTCCCCCGTTCCCCAATCTCCCCAATCCCTGAATCCCCAACAATCCATAAACTCCTAATCCCCAAAATGCCGGTAACGCACTTGTAACGCTTCTGGTGATCCAGGTGGCCATGGGCGACGCCGATTGCTTATCAGGTGATCCGTCTGATCATTTACAATAACATTTACTTGTTTGTATTCACTAACACAAGTTACCAATGTTTCTAAAACTTCAATTGAATGAATACCCGTAAAAGTAAATAAATATAGGTATAACACTTTTTTTTTATAATTTTTTTTTTAAGGGGGGAAAATCATCGAATTACTGCTCCCGCCTGGGTGAGGCGGAAGGGAGTGTCAGACTCTTACTGACTAAAAACCACCCCGTTCCTTCTCCTGCACGTCGAGCCGGAGCCCCGGTAACCCGTTGGGTTCTCCGCGATATAGGTATAACACTGCTGAGTAAATCTGAGAGGGTTAATTGATTCACAGCTGATCTTTCCTCTTTCCATACCGGAAGAAAATTAATTATATTCATAATTTTGTCTTTGAAAAATAAATGAAAACTTATTCCTCAATCTCCGTAAGTATTACATTGAGGAACGCAACCATATTTTGTGTTTCTGCTTTTATTAAAAACAGGTTTCTGTATGTAATCGTGATCCATTTCTTTCTTTCCTCAACTTGAAATCAAAGTGTCGTTCTTAGACAACTTCTAAATTACGCCGCTAGAGGCGCGCGGATAATCTTTGCAACGCCAATAAGATAAGATAATATTATTACTAGAGAATGCAATCCCGATCTCGCGAGATATCGATTTCACGATATCACGTCCATTTTTAGCGACTTTACTAAAGGATTTTTGCATGATATTCAAAACTCAAAGAAAGTCTGAATCATTTATTTCAATTTTATCATGAAAGTAATTTGAAACGTTGTACAACAAAATATTGAAATGTTAAAAATGTCCGTCTGTCAGTCAGTCGTCTATTTTGTGAAATCTCGGTTGAGCCCTAATCTCGAGAGAATGGCATTGCCTAGCCATTACATATTTACATTTATTTATTTCGCTAAAGGTCGATTTTTCAATCAAAAGTTAATTCTGAAAATTTATATTAGATATTTCTGTCATAAAATGTAACTGGCGTTAGAAATCTTCATCAACAGCCAAAAGACGTCCACTGCTGGACAAAGGCCTCCCCCTTAGTCCTCCACGTCGAACGACAACTCGCCACCCGCATCCACTGGCTCCCCGCAACTCTGGCGATGTCGTCGGTCCACCTAGCAGGAGGCCGAGAGTCACCACAAATGGGGTTCAGTAGGGCTGATGCCCGATACGGAGTCGCCGAGAACCTAACCGGTTACCGGGGCTCCGGCTCGAAGTTACTCCTGGTAAGAACAAGGGTGGTTTTTAGTCAGTAAGAGTCTGACACATCCCGCCACCCCAAGGCAATTTTCCCCCTTCAAAAAAAAAGGCCTGCCCACACTTCGTCTTCCGGTCCGTGGTCCCCACTCCAGGGTTTTCTGGCCCATCTGCCGTCAGTCCGTCGAGCGACGTAGCCTGCCCATTGCCACTAAGACTGACAAATCATCACACATCGCAAAGACTGAATCTTTGCGAGCTATGTCGGCCCTAAATATAAAGTACTCTGTTTACCACTTCAAGCGTAATATGATGTACATATTTTATACCGTATTCAATTCAAATTATCGACACCTGTATCTAGATCCGAAATGAAATATTTTGGTGCCTAATCACTAGGGCACACTTCAATGCCTATTTTTAGTCGACAGGGGGGCCCCTAACGAAGGTTTGTTATTCAAGGGTTCTATCATAAGAAAGGGTAAAAAAGAACCCTATTACTAAGTAACGCTTAGCCTTACATAAGTGACGCTTAACGACCTTTTAGTATAAGTGTCAGTGACACCAACACAGGTACAGGTAAAGGGTTAGTTAGGTACTCCCTCACGCTAAGTAACTCTCAGTTAAGGAATGGTTTAGTGGGTGTCGTGTGAAATTGACCAGACTCCTCTGAATTTTTAAAGAGTAACTAGGAAGTTTTTGTTTTTTTTATGGCATAAGCCGGTAAACGAGCAGACGGATCACCTGATGGTAAGCGATCAGCGCCGCCTATGGACACTCGCAACACCAGAGGAGTCACAGGTGCGTTGCCGGCCTTTTAAAAAGGAATACGCTCTTTTCTGAAAGGTTAAGAATACAGATCATTCCACAGTTTTGCTATACGAGGCAGAAAGCTACGAGAAATATTGTTAATAAAGTTGTGGCCTGCCAACCATCTATATAATAACTTGGTTGATTGTACCAATCACATTCAGGATACACTTTATTTTTATATTTTTAATGTATCGACGTTTGACCATTAATTTAGTTAGAAATATTATAGACGAAAAGAAATGAAATCATCAAATTGACTGCCTCGTTGACTGAGTGGTCGCAAATGCGACTGCTAGGCAAGGGGTCTCGGGTTCGATTTCCGGGACGAGCTCATAATTACTATGTTTAAAAAAATCAATAGAAGCACGGCATTAGGAATTGACCCCGGTATATGGGAATAGGCTCACCCCTTATTACATGGGACTCATAACATAAATAGTGAAAAGTGGGTGTTACATTATACAGTGGCATTAAGTGCCACAATGAGCTTCCTCTTCGAGGATAAAAAGGCGTGATTATAGGTATGTTATTTTAGGAAATGAAATCACATAATTACTTATACCAAAATATTTATATATTATTCGAAATAACAACACCATCTCCGCATCCCGACACCTTGCATGGAACTCTTATATAGATATGTATAGCGTGTCCCTGAAGTCGACGTACAAATGGTACCAGGTGATCTGTACAGGTCCAATTTTGGTCAAATTTGCCATTACTAGGGCTGCACAATTTTTTTCAATACAACCATTCAAAGGTGAAAAATGTATTTGGAATACGTCGTTCGTCAAAAAATGACATTCTTTTGCAAACTTAAGGAGTTTGCAGCACTTGAGCAGCGGCCCAGAATTCTGTTTCACTTTCATTGTCATTTTTATATTTTATTAGCTTTTACCCGCGTCATCGCTCGCGTCACAAAAGTATAAAATGTAGCCTATGTGACATATACAAATACACATAGCGCCATCTATACCAATAATTTCGTTTTCCCTCGAGAATATCAAGTTTTCCGGGATAAAAAGTACCCTATTATTTAATCCAGACTTCCAACTTTACTTCTGCAAAAATTCAAAGCAATCGGTTTAGTAGTTACGGCGTGAAAGCGGAACAAACAAACAAACAAACTCACTTTCCGATTTATAATGGGCACCCGCCCACTGAAAATCAGTGCTGGGTGACTTGTATGCCTGGCTTACACTGAGTGGGTGACCCTTTTAGCATAGACATGTTGTCAGCGTCTCTCTTCTAATTCTTCGGTTTCACTTTTATTGTCTTTTCATATTTTATTTATGCTGCATCGTGATTGGTGCTGAATAAATGTTTTTTCTTTCTTTCTAACCTTGGGCATCACCTGGTTCCATTAGAACTTCGATTTCAGAGACACCTGTATATATATACACCGTAAAATCTATTTCGTTTTCGTCCCAAACTAAAATGGTTTTATCATGGTAATACAATAGTTTTACAAATATTCCATTTACATTCATATTTAAAACTAAAATGGTCTTCTAAAAAGACCGCCGCGGTCTTTCGTCAGTTGGCGTCTTCGTCTACTAGTCTTTTCATCAGGTTTATCCTGTCCAGCTTGTCCCCAGCTCCTCGGGGAAGACGGTTAATGAAGCGGACTCCACCAGCTAAACGCATTCTGTAGGTAACCTGAAATTTAAGAATATGTTATCATCAACAGATCTTGACAGAGCACTGCTAAACTCCATATAAACCTGTAACACGATGCAATAAACTAGCTAAGGAGGAGGCGGGACGCGTGAGGCAGCCAAGCGCTGCCTCCTCGCAACCCAGCCTTCGCGAAGGACACACCGTGCGTCGGGGACCGCGAGACGATCTCCGGCCACCGTAAGCGCGGGCCTGCGGACGGCGAGCATCCGTGGCTCCCCGTCCGACCAGAAACAGACCCGAGCGTACGGCGCGTCGCGTTCCGCGCGCGCCTCAAAGAGCCATCAGACCACCACAGATGGGGCCCAACAGGGCCGATGCCCATTCGCAGTCGCGGAGAACCTAACGGGTAACCGGGGCTCCGGCTCGACGTGCAGGAGAAGGAACGGGGTGGTTTTTAGTCAGTAAGAGTCTGACACTCCCTCCCACCTCACCCAGGCGGGAGCAGTCATTCGATGATTTCCCCCCCCCCTTAAAAAAAACACGGTGAAATAAAATCCAAGAGTTCTTTCACGCTAGTTTTCTGTATGAGGGCGTGGTATCACGCCGACGTATTCCTAAAATTTTAAAGCTTTAAGTGCTCACCCGACTGTTAATATGTTCCACCAGTTCTTGTTCAGAAGCTGTAGCTCCTGACTGCAGGACTATGAAGGCTACTGGAACCTCTCCATGCACGGGGTGAGGTTTGCCCACGACACCCACTTCACGAACAGCAGGATGCTGGAGTAGTATGTCTTCGAATTCTGCTGGTGCCACCTGATCAGGCAAGAGTTCATAGTTTTAATCAATTGCTTAACAGATAGTCTTAAATCGCACCGATTATACCGTAAGGGCACTTAGGGCCTGGTCGTAGTGGCCCGAAGGTTTAAGACGCTGGCTTCTCATGCATGAGAATGCGGGTTCGAAACCTACCAACGGCAAGTACCAATGTGACTTTTCCGAGTTATATGTACTTTCTAAGATTATTTAGACACCACTGACTAACGGTGAAGGAAAACATCGTGAGGAAACCTGGGCTTATAATTTCTAATTATAAGTTTGTAATCGCCAACCCGCATTGAGCAAGCGTGGTGATTAATGCTCAAACCTTCTCCGTGTGAGAAGAGGCTTTGCTCAGCAGTGGGCATTTATAGGCTGTTGATGATGATGATTGATGACTTAGGGCCTGTGCCTAGGGCTCCCATTCTCCGAGGTTCCAAAGGACCGACAATTTCTAGGATAAACCAGCGGCACGCTGCGCGGCACCGGCTGCCCCGCAGCGTGTACACCACACGGAGCAAATCTTTATGTGATCCACATTCACAGGGATGGACGGTGAAGAATAGGGCCTCCGTTAATCTCATTCACACGACGAAACACAACGCAAGCGTTATATCTCGCCAGTTTCCTGTGAGGCCGTGGTCGGTCTGCGGTCGAGGCGATCCATTCGCGTTCTATCGGATTAGTTATACTGCACGATTGAGCAACTGGCTGCCGTACAACGTGTCAGGGTTTCGATTCCCGCACGGAACAACCCTTTGTGTGATCCACAGATTGTTGTTCCGGGTCTGGGTGTCATGTGTATGTGAACTTGTATGTTTGTAAACGCACACACGACACAGGAGAGAGGAGACAATCCTAGTGTGGGGCATCGTTTTTAAAAAAAAGAAAAGAGGAATATTTTCTTACAGAAATATCATTAAACTTTATCAGCTCCTTGATTCTGTTGACAACGAAGAAGTATCCGTCCTCGTCATAGTAGCCAATGTCTCCAGTCTTCAGAAACCCTTCCTCATCCTTGCAGTCCGGCTGAACATTCCCCAGGTATGCTGGAACATTTAATGAAGAATATTTTAAAAGATCATGAATATTTGACGTCTTTCGGTAATCAAGAGTCGAGCGGAAATGTTCGTGATGAATATAATTTGGGCTAGATTCTCGAGTCAGGCAAAGTATTGTATTTTCGATTTCTCAATTTTTATTTTGAACTAGCGACCCGCCCCGGCTTCGCACGGGTGTTATATGCATGTATTATACATATAAACCTTCATTAAGAATCACGCTATCTATTAAAGCAAACCGCATCAAAATCCGTTGTGTAGTTTTAAAGATCTAAGCATACATATGTACAGACAGACGGCGGATAGCGACTTTGTTTTATACTACATTAATTTGATTAATGAAAAATAATAAAGGAATAAATATACATTATACAACTTAAAATTAACTAAAAATAAAGGGAGGGAAGTGATAACACAAGCTTGCCCTCTTCATCCCAACCCTTAATTATTAAAGAAATCGAATCAAAATACGTTGCGTAGTTTAACAGATAGAGAGATTCTTAAGGAAGGTTTATTATATAATACATGCATACTGCACCCGTGGGAAACTGGGGCGCGTCGCTAGTCCCTACTATCCTTACTATAATATTATAAATCGGAAAGTGAGTTTGTTTGTTTGTTTGTTCCGACTTCACGCCGTAACTACTAAACCGATTGCATTGAATTTTTGCAGACGTAAAGTTAGTAGTCTGGATTAAATAATAGGATACTTTTTATCCCGAAAAAATTTGATGTTCCCGAGGGAAAACAAAAGTATTGGTATAGATGGCGCTGTATGTATAGGTATATGTCACATAGGCTACTTTTTATACTTTTGTGACGCGAGCGAAGCCGCGGGTAAAAGCTAGTTTTAACATAATTTTTAAACTATACATATATATAGAAATGAAATCCGTTTCCCGTTGTCACGCCATAACTTGAAAATGGCTAGACCGATTTGGCTGATTTTTTTTGTTGTGTTTGTTATTGTCAGGAGAAGGTTCTTATGATAGAAATACATCCTGAAAATCTTACGGGAACGGGAGAAAACGGGATTGCGCGTACGAAGTCGCGGGCAGAAGCTAGTCTATATATATAAAAGAAAGTCGTGTTAGTTACACCACTTATAACTCAAGAATGGCAGAATAGATTTGGCTGAAAATTGGTAGGGAGGTAGCTTAGAGCCAGGAGACCGACATAGGATACTTTTTAATCAAATTTTTTTTTTTTACTTTTGACGTGACAACGTCTTATAAATTGGTTTGCCGGGTGACACTTCAAGAAACTGCGTTACGCTCCGCTCACGTTATGCGCTCACAATGAGAGCGAGTGAGAGGCACGCGTCCCTTCCACTCGGGCATGGTTAGCCCGCCTAAGAGCGAGAGAGACAGACATAAAAAGTGAAAGGCACGCGTACCTTCCACTCGAGCACAGTTAGCCCGCCTAAGAGCGAGAGAGTCAGACATAATATTTTACCACTCAAAGTCGTTGTCACGTAAAACTTTCGCCCGTATACCGACTTTACAGGCAACCAATTTTTTACCGAAAATAACGAACGGGGTCGGGAAAAAATGGGATTGCGCGTACGAAGTCGCGAGCAGAAGCTAGTTACAGATAAAACTCATGCTGAAGCTCATGTCGTAAGAGAAGTATAAGATACATAGAAGATAAGATTCATACGTACCCTTCATTACACTAGGACCTTTAATACAAATCTCTCCTCGAAGGTTTGGACCCAGAGGTTGCCTCGTCTCCAAGTCTACCACCTGTAAGAGGAAAAAACACGCATTAAACATAACATAACATCACGCCTTTTATCCCCGAAGAGGTAGGCAGAAGTGCACATTATGCCACTGTACAATGTAACACCCACTTTTCATTATTTATGTTACGAGTCCCAAGTAATAGGGGGTGAGCCTATCGCCTACATAACATTATCACAATACATAATCCAGTCCTACTATCAAGTACTGACTCGTTGGCCGTGTGATCGCAAGCGCGACTGCCGGTCTCGGGTTCGATTTCCGGGTCGGGCAAAGTATTACTAGTAAGGTTTTAAAAAATTCTCAGTGGTAGCACGAAGTCTGAAATTGTGCTCGGTATATGGTAATAGGCTCATCCCCTATTACATGGGACTCATAACATAAATAGTGAAAATTGGGTGTTACATTGTACAGTGGCATTAAGTGTCGTAATATGCACCTCTGTCTACCCCTTCGGGGATAAAAGGCGTAATGTTATGTTATGTTATTTTCAAATATTTAGAAAAATCTTCAAGGTCACGAGATACGTCAACCAGGCATTTGATATACTCTTAAATAAAATATAGACACTCGGATCCCACGAACCTAACGTCTCAAACCCAAACGGCTCAAAGATATAGAATATTTCCAAATGTGGGAGAGCCATGCTTCGGCACTGCTGGGCCGGCTCCACCGGAGTGATACCACCAACGAGCAGAAAACCACAGTGAAACAACCACAGCGTTGTTTCGTCGTGTGAGTGAGGTTACCGGAAGCCCAATTACCACCCCCCCCCCCCTATTCCCTGTCTCCCGAATCCTCTACAATTCTCAAATTCCCTATTCCCATTTTCTTTCCTAATTCCCAAGTCGTTTTTCTCAATTTCAGTTTTCTGCTTGTTGGTGGTATCACTCCGGTCGAGCCGGCCCATTCGTGCCGAAGCATGGCTCTCCCACACTTTATTTTGTTAGACATATTATGATAAAATTATGCCATCTTTGAACCTACCTCCCGCCTGGGTGAGGCGGGAGGGAGTGTCAGACTCTTACTGACTAAAAACCACCCCGTTCCTTCTCCTGCACGTCGAGCCGGAGCCCCGGTAACCCGTTAGGTTCTCCGCGACTCCGAATACGATTTGAACATTAGCTAACTTATTCTACCACCTTAAAAATAACGTACCTTCATGATAAAACCTAGTCCAGGTAATCCTGAGCTGCCTGCCTTGTACCCATTAGTGCACGCCAGCTCGTTGCAGATGCTTCCACCTTCAGACATGCCGTACAGCTGGAGAACTGACACCAGACTTGGTATTCTGGAAAAATAGACAGGGTACGTTTAACCGTGTGATAATGGTAGTGTACATTTGGGTAATTTCCAGGATATCAAAATTAATAAAACATAAATTATCCGCCATCTTGTAGCGGCGGCCATCTTGAATTTATAATGATAATGAATTTAAACATAATTGTATTGTCACCAAAATCCAAAGTGTATACAAAATTTCAGATTAATCAGTTGACAGGAAGAGGGTGAAATTTGAATTACTAAATTTGACCCAAGAATAAATAATAAATAAAACAAACGGGGTGAGCTAAATAAAACCATTTAATAAAAAATCCAATTAGTCCGTCAGTTAGATAATGAAAAAATATTGGACACGTATTTTTTTTATTTCCTCGTATTAATTTGCCATACTTAGATAAAATGGCGCTAAGTTTAGGAGTTGGTCGTTACGTCATAACGTGCTACAAAATGTGGCACGCTGTGACGTCACACGATATTTCAAATTAATATATCGTCGAAAGTATTAAATTTTGTGAGAAAAGAAAATATACGTGTCTAAAGTTTTAAATTAATGTACCAGACGGACATTAAAATAAAATTTAGGAAACTACCCTATTGTTACCAACCCTGGCTCCTCTTGTGGATGCTGTAAAAGCCGGCAAGGAGACTGTAGGCAATTCTATGATTTGGGGTCATGGGCGCATAGAGTGGGGAATCTAGGCGCCCACCTAATGACCTCAAGGATGACGGCGGCACAGTGGTTACGTGCCGCCGTGTAGTGCACAGAGAGGCTCTAGGAGCGACACATAGGTCTCCATAGGGAAGTGCCGTAACAGGCATTGCACTGTGGGGGCACCGGGGTTGGTCTACTAAGAGGACCCGGTGCCTCCTTCAAGTGCAGATGGTGGCCACCGGGGAGGTTTTAGTAAGGTAAAAATCCCACACTCCCTAGTCTTTTTCCCCAAAAAGCTAATCGCCTTTGGAAGGTTTCTCCCCGTCAACAAAAAAAAAGGCAATTCTATGATAAAACCTCCTTTGTAGCGCAATAAGAAAAATGGTGGTGACGCAGTGTGTCCGCGTTCGCGCTTAAATTCAAAATTAGAATTCCCGCCCACGCCTCGCTCGGGTGGACTCCGCGCTCACACCCGCTAACGAAACGTTGAAGGAGTAAGGGCTCGTACACAATATGTGCGACGTCGCATTGCAAAAATGTGCGAGCTCCCTCTACACATCGCAAGAACTTGCGAATTAATTCGCATCGCGCATCAAAATCTTATCTTCCCAAAATCTTCTTTGTTTCTTTTTCCTGTATCTCCTAAGCAATAACAGAAGTGCACACTTCTTTTTACGATCCATGTCACGACCTAGTTTTCAATTTAAAATACGTTTAGTACGGTTGACGGTCGTCGAAGGAATGGTCACCCTGGGAGACGCCGTCGCACGAATTCGTACCGCAATTCCCATCGTAATTTTTTTGCGTTGCGAATTCGCATCGCATCGTTCGCAGTTTTGTGTACGAGCCCTTATGTAGTGGATTCGCGTTCGCGCTAAAATTTAAAATTCGAACTCCCGCCCACGCCTCGGCTATCCCATATACCCCATATCTATACTAGTATTATAAAGCTGAAGAGTTTGTATGTTTGAACGCGCTAATCTCCAAAACTACTGGTCCGATTTGAAAAATTCTTTCTGTGTTGGATAGCCCATTTGTCGAGGAAGGATATAGGCTATAAAATGTCACGCTACGATTAATAGGCGCCGAGCAGAGCGAGTGAAACCGCGCGGAAGTACCTATTCAAATCATATAGACCATCGGGCTGATGAATTTAATTGCAAAATTCCACTTTACACATACAAATATATACAATACAAATTGAATAGATCTTACCGAGTCTTGATGGCCAAAACTGCATCTTCTCGAATATAAGTGCTTGAAGATACAATGTAGTTCACTGAACTGTGATCGTAGTTGTCCAGGATTGCTGACTTAATGAGTTCTGTGATGATCATTGGAGCCAACTGGAGGACCTTGGGCTGTAGAATAGAAATACATATTACTAGCTTCTATCAGCGGCAATACAGTCATTTCATTTCATTTATTCTTAAACAATTTACATTGTATCTGAATGTCTTCATAGTCACAAATTACATTGCAATATAAATCCCAGCAGCATGGATCAGTCATAATTATCACTCAAAAAATAAAAATCATTTACAAAAGGAAAAAAACATAAAAGAACAATTAAAATAATAATCAAACGAGAAATAATCTAATATCATGACAAAAATCCAATTAAGAAAGGAATTACATAATTGTGTACTTTTCAAGATAAGAATGGATATGATGATAATAAATTGTTCCGCAATTAAATAATTGAATTAAAATACATGTCAACAAAACACTGCAATAAATATTAATTAGTCAAAGTTCAATCTAGCGGATGAATCCAAGTATTAACCACGTAAGAGACCGCTTCTTCACTGGAGTAACAGTCTCTCTTGCCAGTGAACTCCCTTAAAAAATCTGCTAAGGGCTTTTGAAGCAGATCGCCAAATATACGGCTCCACTGGACAATACTCAAATGTAGTCTGTAGTTAAATTCCAATAGTAGGTAATTTAATACATAATTTAATAATTTAATTCTAATGTAGACAATCTAGTTTCCTTATGACATCGAGCATTTCTTTCTTTATTGAAACAAAGAGTTTCCTTTTTCTTGTATAGAAGCACTATTTCTATGAAGTTGGATATTTATACCTTATACTTTTGCATAGCTTCCAACATCTGGAGTTCTCCTCCGTTGAGGTTGTAAACGAGGGTAGAATTAGATCTCAAACAGGCGAGGGCATACATCAGTCCGTATGTGTAGTAGAACTCTCGGGATGTATAGATCACCATTCCTTTGTAACTGAAAGAATATAAATTAAACTGTCAAACACCGCGAGGACACCGGTGACCGCAACCTATTGTTCTTTAATTGTGTCTATAATGACGGTACTCAACAAGTTAATTATGAGTAAAAACCCACCCCCTCTCACCAGTGTCAAGCACGATTTACTATCGCATTCGTAACGTTATTAGCTATGTGCGCGACAGTGGCGACGCATAGCGATCACAACATTTGCGAAAGCTGTAAGATAATAACAATGTAAACATTATATTATTATATGTATGTACATTGTTCTCACACAAACCAAACAGCAAAACTATGTAACTAGTAAATTGTATTGTGAACCTGATTGAAAAAGAGTAACCTATGGAGTTTCTTGCTCGTTCTTCTCCATAGGAATCTACACCTTGGAATGAGCAAATAGCTTCACTTATATTATTTTTTTGACATTCAAAAGTGCCATTCTGGCGTTGAAATAAATGATTTTGACTTTGACTTATAATTTTCTTTGCAAATATAAATAAAACCAAAGATTAAAATAGTATTGTTGACATTATTTAAGTGCGATTTATTCAATAGTTTTACTGTAAAATTAATATAATAATAAAAACCGGGTTTGCATCATCCGCATTTGTTTTCAATTTCTGCTGTGTTGTGCGCTGCGGTCGATATCTGTCCGCCACTAGTCGCTTTGCACATATCCAATAGTATCGAGCGCATTCCCCGCTCAGAGGCCTTAGTACGGCCTTAGTAAGGTCTTTGATTGGTTGGTTCACTGGTCACACCGACCAATCAGAGCGCCGAGCGCGCTCGATACTATTCAGTTACGAATGCGATAGTAATCGTGCTTGGCACTTTGAACCCCTTTCGATGATCGACAGAGTAAAACACTCTCTGTCGATCATCTCATCAATGTCGTGGTAGCCTGGAGGTTAAAACGCTCAATTCTCATTCATGAGGGCAAGGTCGAAACCTACCAAAAGCAATGTGGCTTTTTCCGAGTTATATGTACTTTCTAAGATTATTTAGACACCACTGACAAACGGTGAAGGAAAACATCGCGAGGAAACCTGGATTTATAATTTCAAATTATAAGTTTGAAATCGCCAACGCGCAATGAGCAAGCGTGGTGATTAATGCTCAAACTATCTCCATGTGAGAAGAGGCTTTGCTCAGCAGTGGGCAATTATGGGCTGTTGGTGATGAAGAAAAAGACCTGTTAATGATAAGCTGGTTGTGCAACTAAGCGGTCACCAGGCGTTGAGGCGAGTATCTTTTGTTTATATATAATTCTACTGTGAGTGTGTATGTCACTGAACTTCTCTCAAACGACTGGACCGATTTTGATAATTTTTTTGAGTGTGTTGAAGGGGATCTGGGAATGGTTAGATTCACAAATCAGTCCGGCAGATGGCGCTGCAGTCAGTGTCTATGATATTTATCCTAAACTAACAATAATAATTATCATTTTATTGGTCTTTCGTTTTATACATATGCAGGACAACGTCTGTCCGGTCCGCTAGTCTCTCTATAAAGCTGTATACATTTTGGTGGTAGTGCCGCCATAGTGCAGGTGTCCCAGTGAAAATAACCCTTAGTCCAAGATTCCAGTCCCCTTCCAATTCCACCATCAAACCAGATCGACGGCACCATAATATTGTATTGTCGTCTAATCTACATACAACTGCCGAGTTTCACGACGATACAAAATTACAAGTGTGTGTAATTCAGATTCTTAGATTGTTACATAAGTCGACCATTTTTTTTTAATGGGACAGGCCCGCCACAGCCCTCCCAAAACCGCTGCAACTCCTGTGCCAGGATCTACAGGAGATACAACCATGAAGACACCGGAACTGAAGTCCGGCGCGTCCCAGGGACATGAGTAACTGTCTAGGTACATAAGTCGACCTAATAAGAAAAAACTACACTCATAACACTCACTCTCGAGTCATATTCTGCGCGTTCAGCAGAAACCCTAAATGAGTGACAGGAACCCCTTTCGGTAGACCAGTAGTTCCAGAAGAGAAGACGATGAAAGCGGTATCGTCATATCCGTTCACAGAGACTGGTTCAAAGTCCTCCAAAGCCACTGACTCTGTCAGAAAGTCCTTGAGGAGTATCGCCCCATCTTGACCCTGATCTCCGTACAGAATGTAGTGCTTCACGGATCCAACTTCTTCAAAGACTGGTTTGTGCTCTTTGTAGGCGGTGAGGGAACAGAATACGACTTTTGGACGCACTATCTTTACTCGATGCGCTAGGGGATCTGAAAACAGAAAAGTATGTATTATATGAGTGCCTCATTTGCCGAGTGGTCGCAAGTGCGACTGCCGGGCATGGGTCTCGGGTTCGATTCCCGGGTCGGGCAAAGTATTAAAGTAAAAAAATCTCTGGGGGTCTGGAATTGTGCCCGGTTATGGCAGTAGGCTCACCCCCTATTACATGGGAATCATAACATAAATAGTGAAAAGTGGGTGTAAATTCTGTGTGCACTTCTGCCTACCCCTTTAGGGATAAAAGGCGTGATTTATGTTATTATATGAGTAGGTTCATAACCAGCTAACGAGGGACCACATTCCCCTCTACTTTAGTAGTACTTTAATTGTCACATCAAGATGCTATCGGGGGTAATTGGACCTTCGGTAACCTCATCCACACAAAGCAAGCGAGTGAATTGAGCGCACTTGAGTCGAGTTATGAAGGTGTTTTAAACGCACCCACAACTAGGGTTGCCACCTTTTATTATGGTATTTAAAGTACATTGACAATATAGGTAAGAAAAAAAAGTACACAGTACAAAAATAAAGTACAATTTATTCTTATTTAGTACTAGCTTCTGCCCGCGACTTCGTGCGCGTAATCCCATTTTTTCCGTCCCCGATCGTGATTTTCGGTAAAAAGTAAAAAAAAAATTGTTTAAAAAGTATCCTATGTCGGTCTCCTGGCTCTAAGCTACCTCCCTACCAATTTTCAGCCAAATCTATTCTGCCATTTTTGAGTTATAAGTGGTGTAACTAACACGACTTTCTTTTATATATATAGATTATATTTAAAAATATACTTTTTATTGCTTTTTGCAGTTTGTATTAAATTAGTACCTATCTTTATTTAACAATTACATTGAAATACTAAACAATTGCATCTTTACTAGAAATTGTCTAAGTGGCGCTGGCGAGTGGCGAAATCGATTCAACGTAAGTCGATAAATATCGATATCGAATTTTGCAAAAATAAAGTATTTTCGTGTACTTATAAAGTATTTTTTTTAGGGGGAAAATCATCGAATGACTGCTCCCGCCTGGGTGAGGCGGAAGGGAGTGTCAGACTCTTACTGACTAAAAACCACCCCGTTCCTTCTCCTGCACGTCGAGCCGGAGCCCCGGTTACCCGTTAGGTTCTCCGCGACATTCTTATAAAGTATAGAGTACAATTACCTTAAATAACGTACAATACTTTATTATAAAGTACGGGTGGCAACCCTACCCACGACACAAGAGACAAAGTCACACATTTTGACTGCACACCCTGTGCTAGTCTTTTGACTCTTAGCGATACAGTTTTGATTTTAATTTTGGCATACGTTAATCGGACTGCACGGTTGGCACGGTGGTTGGGCAACTGGCTGCCACGCAACGTGTCGCGGGTTCGATTCCCGCACGGAACAACTCTTTGTGTGATCCACAGATTGTTGTTCCGGGTCTGGGTGTCATGCCTAGCTACCTAGCTTCACCTTTTTTCACTGACGGACTGACTGACAGACTATTATTTATTTTGTATTTGTTGACGTTTCAAAAGTACCAAACTTACTGTTTTAATTGAATAAATGCTTTGACTTTGACTTTGACATGTGTGTGTGAACTTGTATATTTGTAAACGTATCCACGACACAGGAAAAAATACTAGTGTGGGGCAATGTTTTTAAAAAAAATAAAAAATAAATATATACTCACGACTGCCATAAGTAGGGTCAGTAGGAGTGAAGATGGCGCCCGAACACATAATACCCAAAACGGTAGGCAAAAACTCCAAGTTCTTCTCACTACAAATGCAGACTATATCTCCCTTTCTAATTCCTAAACGAATGAGCGAGAGGGCAATATTAGCTGTTAACACGTTCAACGCGGAACGAGACCTTTTAGTTCTCGTTTGTGACGTTTTAGTATCGCGCAAGTGAAATCCTATGTCCATCTCGTTTCGGCAAATGATATTTCTGTATGATTTTTTACTGATAGAGTGAGACAAATATTTTTGTTCATATTAGGTACATTGGATGTAGTATTTTTATGAATGAAAACGAACGAGATCTGATAGGTCTCGTTGCGACCAAATAGTAAAATTTTGCATCTAGCGCGGAACGAGAACTAAAGGATCTCGTAGCGATTTCGTGCGAATCCTCACAAGAAAATAATTAGTGCCGTGTCAACTTTCGATGTGTGCATATCAATTACGCTATAGGTAATCAAGATGACGAATCGCAAACGCTGTCGAAAAATTTTAGAACTTTCTTTTAGTTCTTCCGAAGAACCTAACGTAAGAAATGAAAATAATCAATCTCCAAAATCTTCAACTCTGTTTCGGAAAGTGTTCAAACGTGTTCCTGGAGTGCGCAGTGAAAATATTTGTGTTAGCCCAAGTACTGGACATTCTTATCAAGAGCTTACTAATGAACTAATTTTTGGAACAGCTATAGTAAATGCATGGGTGGTATATAATAAAAAAAAAAAAAGAAGTTACCAAAGAAGAATTTTATAGAAAGCATCATAACGAAATTCACAGGGGTTCCTTTTTTCACGAAGGCACGAAAAACAATGACTAGCAAGGAAGCGGATAAAAAGACAAAACAGGTAAAAGGTTTCTGTGTGAAGTGTGAAAAAACTATGTGTCTTCCATGTTTTAATGAAAAACATTGACATTTTTTGCACTGAATAGTTTATAAGTTTCTAATGCCTTACACTATAGTATTATAATAAATGATTAATATCGATAATGTTGTTGGTCTTATTGTTTCTCATCACTATTTTTTTTATCGATACTATGCAATATCTGCAAAACGAGATCTAAAAGTACTCGCATTTTCTTGCTATCTAGTGCAGAACGAGATCCAAAAGTTCTCGTTTTTCTATTTTGTAAATTTTCCATTATTTTTTTCGACATAACTTGAGGCGGTGAAAGCCTGCTGAAAGGTCTGATCATCTCCTACCTACACATACGAAAAAAATATAAAAATTTTCAAATTTCATAAAACTATTGGGGTTTGAAGTGACTAAGTCGTACGAGATCTGCTGGATCTCGTTGCGTTATTCCTGATGGATCACAACGAGAACTTTTAGATCTCGTTGCGTCATATTAACTAGATGCATAAATGGGCTTCCGCGATGAACGTGTTAATTGAGCCACCTCCCCATATGTTCTTTGTTCAGATGTGTCTGCGTTCACCTGGAATAAAAAAAAACTTTTAATATTGTAGTAGTTATATCTATTTTAATGTATACCTCTATATTATTTATTTCGTATGTAGGTATAGATAATATTATATTGTATGTATTGTTTTAATTATTATTGTACACTAGACGACCCCCTTTTTTCCAACTCCTAATCAGGAGCCCGGACTCCATAGATACAGTTTTTAAGCCAGTAATAGGCGTGTCGACAGGGTAAAAAAATCAAAAAAGTAATTAGTCCGTCATTAAGATCGCACGAAAATATCAGACACGTATTTTTTGTTTTATCAAATTAACAGAACAATGCGTAGTTATTCCGCATTAAAGTTAGGGAGTGGGGGGTGTGTTGACGTCACACTTACGGAGAAATCGTACCTAATTGTGACGTCACGCGTCATTTTAACTCAAAATATCTACATGTTTTTTTGGATATGAGAAAAAAGAAAAAATACGTATCGAAGATTTTTAAAATATCTAAAAGACGGACAAAATATTAAAAAATAGTCGCCATGCCTATTACTGGCTCCATCCAAAGGTTGTAAGACCGCCCATTGTACACATTCTTTTATGTTAATTTTTCTATGTTAGTATGTTTTTATACTGTACAATAAAGTGTGTAAATAAATATCTAAAAATAATAAAAATAAGTTTTATGCATCTCGGAATTAGTGGTCATGCAAATTAAAACGACTTCTAAAAAGAGGGGGTTGTAGTCGGCTTTTTTAAACGTAGTTGGAAGTTGGCATAGTCAAAAAAAACGAAACGTCATCGCGTAGCGGGAAAATGTAGTCTGTGGTTCGAAAAATGAAGTAGTCAAGATGGCGGAAGCTCGGAAGTTATTGAGACGGCGTATTTGGTGTTGAGGGAATTTTAATCTATTTGAAAGTCAATTTGCCTATTTATGTGTTGTTGTTTTTCTTTCCAATGAATAGTTATGGTTTAGCTCGTCCTGATTTTGTAATTTGATTTCGATGTTAACAAGGTGCATTGTAATGGTGGTACAGTAATTTTTCCTGCCGTCTGAGTTTTTAAAATCCAATATGGTTTAAAACCAGTTGTGGGAGAGCCATGTTTCGGCACGAATGGGCGGGCTCGACCGGAGTGATACCATGCCCACAGAAAACCGACGTGAAGCAACGCTTGCGTTGTGTTTCGTCGTGTGAGTGAGGTTTCCGGAGGCCCAATTACCTTCCCCTTCCCCAATCTCCGCAATCCCTGAATCCCCAACGATCCTCAAACTCCTAATCCCCAAAAGGCCGGTAACGCACTTGTAACGCCTTTGGTGTTCCGTGTGTCCATGGGCGACGCCGATTGCTTACCATCAGATGATCCGTCTGCGCGTTTACCGGCTTATGCCAAAAAAAAAACCAATATGTTTCTAATATCAAAGAGTTAGGTGAACTCTATGACAGTTTTTAAGTTTTCTAACAAAAGATATTTTTTTTTCTTATTTATAAAACCTAACAATAAGATATCATATACTCATATCTTTTTTTTGAGGGGGGAAAATCATCCAATGACTTGGGTGAGGCGGGAGGGAGTGTCAGACTCTTACTGGCTAAAAACCACCCCGTTCCTACTCCTGCACTTCGAGCCGGAGCCCCGGCAACCCGTTAAGTCTTCCGCGGCTCCGTATATTTACTCATATCTACTTCCAATAAATACAGCTAATTCTAATCCAATGACGTCATATTGCCTTACATGTTTGACTCCATAGATAACATAACATCACATCACGCTTTTTACCCCCGAAGGGGTAGGCAGAGGTGCACATTATACCACTGTACAATGTAACACCCACTTTTCACTATTTATGTTATGAGTCCCATGTAATAGGGGTGAGCCTATTGTCATATACCGGGTACAATTCCAGACTCCGTGCTACTAATGTGATTTTTTTTGAAAAACCCATTAATACAAAAATGCTTTTACTCGACAAAAGAATTCTTCGAAGAAAAATATAACACCAAAATTAAATGTTAAACCTACCCCATACATACACCCACAAGCACACACCAACATACTATACATTTTAAATATCAATATTCTATGTATATATTTATTTATTTATTTATTTATTTTACACTTCATGTAGGTATACAAAGGCGGACTTAATGCCCAGTGGCATTCTCTAACAGTCAACCTTAGGGTGATGCAGAGAGACACAATAGTAGGTGTCAACGTTTAACACTTGTGAGTTTTGATCATACATTGACAAGTATTACATATAATTAACATTAATATTAAAGTTAACATTAACATCATATATAATTATACACATCACAGAATATAATATACTTATTAAATATAATGAAGAAGT
The DNA here is from genome assembly GCA_902850265.1 of Spodoptera littoralis. Taxonomy (NCBI): domain Eukaryota; kingdom Metazoa; phylum Arthropoda; class Insecta; order Lepidoptera; family Noctuidae; genus Spodoptera; species Spodoptera littoralis. The sequence goes on along the minus strand of LR824558.2, from coordinate 5,820,871 downwards.
ATTAAAATATATCCGTAATGCAAAACGAACAGTAGACAAATAAGTATGGACATATATATGGACATATATATACCTAAATATACGAAGGAAAATATATAACATAATATAACATATATACATATATACATACACATATAAATATATAAATACATACAAGGCCTAAGTGTGTGTTGAGTCTGCTAGCTTCTTCCGCAGATACTCGCGTACCTTAAATTTGAAGGACAGACGACTGGTCGCCGTCCTGATATCCGTGGGCATCGCATTCCACAGCAAGATGGATTGGACGAAAAAAGAAGAGTGAAGGAAGTCAGTTCGATGTGTGGGACATTGTAACAGAAGATTGTTAGAAGAACGGAGGTATTTGCTCTGTGGTTAGCGCTCACATACTGGAAATAGGGGGAAAGATAAGTAGGAAAATTGGGAGAATTAAGAAGGGAGAATAAAGTGGTAATATGGTATGGTAATGGTAATAAAGTGGATATACAATATACTATACATTTTAAGTAATTTTCCCAATAATATATTATATACCTTAAGTACTTACCTATATTCCGAACAAATCAATAAATATGTAAAAAAAAAATGTTAACCAAAATGTAATTTTTAATAAGCTAGTGACACCCCTAAAATTTGCAACGCCTGAAAAAGGCCTTTAAGCTGTGCCTGTTATTTCATAAGACCTGTATGTATTACCTTAACATGCAAATAAAGAGTTTGAGTTTGAGTACTTTGCCCGACCCGGGAATCGAACCCGAGACCCCTTGTCCGGCAGTCACGACCACTCGGCCAATGAGCCAGTCGGTAACAATAGGCCTTAAAACAATTAGTCAATACGGTGACATTCAATCTGCCGTTTGCACTACTTAAATAAACCTAGATTAGTATAATCTGAATCTGTATTATTGTTATCACTATCAATAACACATATATTTATATTGGTCACGATAAATGATAAGAAATGCACGCAACATTGTGTTCGTAATAACATATATATATATAATAATAATAATATGTCTTTTTTATAAGTGCCTATACATGAAATCATGATATATAAAAATCTATACTAAATCTATAAAATAGTCTGCCTCGTTGGCCGAGTAGACGCAAGTGCGACTGCCGGGCAAGAGGTCTCGGGTTCGATTCCCGTGTCAGGCAAAGTACGAGGTTTTTAAAAAATTCTCAGGGTAGCACGGAGTCCGGAGTTCCAGACCAAAGACCTTTCCAGCTTCCAGGGCATAATAGGCATACGTAGGTATATAAAAGATATAACATAACAACACGCCTTTTATCCCCGAAGGGATAGGCAGAGGTGCACATTATGTCACTGTAGAATATAACACCCACTTTTCACTATTTATCTTATGAGTCCCATGTAATAGGGGGTGAGCCTATTGCCATATACCGGGCACATTTCCAGACTCCGTGCTACTACTGACATTTTTTTAAAAATCCAGTAATACTTTGCCCGAATCGAACCCGAGACCCCTTGCCTGGCAATCGCACTTGCGACCACTCGGCCAACGAGGCACTAGGCAGTTATATATAAAGATATTTTAATACATATTTAATTTTTTTACTTATAACTTCACGCCTTTTATCCCCGGAGGGGTAGGCACAGGTGCACATTACGGCACTTAATGCCACTGTACAATGTAACACCCACTTTTCACTATTTATGTCATGAGTCCCATGTAATAGGGGGTGAGCCTGTTGCCATATACCGGGCCCAACTTCGGACTACGGAGTCTGGAGTCTTAAAATTCTCAGTAGTAGCACGGGCTACTACTGAGAATTTTTTAAAAACCCAGTAGTAGTAGTTTGCTCGACCCGGGAATCGAACCCGTGACCCCTTTGCCCGGCAGTCGCACTTGCGACCACTCGGCCAATGAAGCAGTCACAGTTACTATGCAGCATAAATCGTGTAAGGAATTATAAATCGGCGCCGCGTGATATTAGATGTCGTAAAATTTATCAAGAACCTTAATCCATTGTATGTTACATGGGCTTTGCGTTTGAGCGGACGCAATTTTATTCATGATGCATATACGTGTACGGGAGAGCCATGCTTCGGCACGAATGGGCCGGCTCGACCGGAGTGATACCACGGCCGAGCAGAAAGCCGACGTGAAGCGAAGCTTGCGCTGTGTGAGTGAGGTTACCGGACGCCCAGTTACCCCCTTCCTCAATTTCCCCAATCCCCAACAATAATCAAATTCTTAATCCCCGGCCGGTAACGCACTTGTAACATCTTCGGTGCAAAATGTATGACAAAGGCAAAAGTTCGTGGAGATTAGGGATGATGACAGGGTATGAAAATTAAAAATCTAATTAGTCCGTCAGTTAGGTAATTAAAAAATATTAGACACGATTTTTTTTTATTTTGGCTTATAAGAAAATAATACTTAGATAAATAACGAATCAAAGTTTACGAGTGGGAGGTAGCTACGTCATTTTAGAGTATAAATGGTACTCAAAAGTGACGACATGCGATATTTCAAATCAATATATCGTCGAAACTATTCGTTTCTGTAAGAAAATAAAAAATACGTGTGTAATGTTTTTAACACATTCACTGCGTTACGGCAAGTATTTGCCCGTATTTGATTCTCAGCCAGTGCGGTAGCTCGTTGTCCTTGTTTTGCGTACTGTGCGGGGGCGATTTATCTAAGTTCCCTTGCGCTTTTTGGAGATTTTGAAAAATCTCTGCATCCTTCAAAGTATAACAGAGAACCCAGGGCGACTGCCAGCAGCTAGGTACATACAAGGATACAGTCTATCGATTTGTTGATAAAAACCATTGATATAGGCGGTTTCCACGTCTGTATAGGCTTTGAAAGTCAGGGTCTGGTACGGCAAAATAGAAGCCGTAACGTATATCAGGAAACATACGGGCAGCATTTGTCTCGTTTCGCACTAGTAGAAAGTTTAGATTTAACGCTGCCGCAGTGAATGTGTCAAATATCTACCAGACGGACATTGGAGTAAAAGTTAGTCATCTACCCTATTAATATTAAACAGAAAAAACACCTTCAGTGTTTGTCGAAGATTTATGTCCAGGATGAACTCAAAAAGTACCTACTGCATGATTTACTTCAAATGTTTCATGAATATTACTAACAGGTCGGGTCAACATATAGGCTACATATTATCATGGTATCAACTACGGGGGAGAAGCTGTGAATCACTATGTTACGCGGATGAAGTCGCGATCTAAGCTAGTATATGTATATACTCACCAATGCGACAATGTCTTTATTGGCAACCATATTGTCATAGACTTCTTTCCCAAAGTTCAGGTGAGCTGGGACACGCCCATTTTGATTCCCGTACTGATAGAATTTGTTCTTGATCATCTTCTCTCCTGTTCACAACCTTTGGGTTTTGATATCTGTGAAAATATAAAAAATACTATTCAAAGTCAAAGTCAAACTCAAAGTCAAAGTCAAAATCATTTATTTCAATTAGACCAGAAAAGCACTTTTGAACGTCAACAACAAAAATTTCGAAGTATTTAGTATTAAATGTATTATTGACTGCGTCGTTGACCGAGTGTTCGTAAGTACATATATCTCGGGTTCGATTCCCGGGCCGGGCAAAGTATTACTGGAGTTTTTATTTTAAAAGTAGCACGGAGGCTGGAACTGTGCTCGGTATATGGCATTAAGCTCACCCCCTATTACATGGGACTCATAACATAAATAGTGAAAAGTGGGTGTTACATTGTACAGTGGCATTAAGTGGATGTGCACCTCTGCAATAACCCTTCGGGGATAAAAGGCGTTATGTTATAGTATGTTTACGTACTTATAAATATAGTTTAAAATATCATGGTCGACCTTCAGTTGTGTAATGACTAATGAATAATTATTGTTAAACCTGTTTTGAATATCTAATAAAATCATTTTTGTTCACTGATGTTGGTTAAAAATAGGTTTGAATATATTATGTCCTAAGGTTATGAAGGTTATTAGTTTATTAGCATTAAGCATTACTTATCGAAGGTGCTCGCGCGCGTGTATCGCATGCGCGCGAAGGCACGTCGCCGGGGCGAAACTCCGCTGCCGCGCCAGATAAGTGCGTGGCGGGATGAGCTCCGGCGCGATCTCATGGCGGAATGGCAGCAACGACTGTCGCAACCGAGGGCTGGGCTCGCTGCCATTGCAGCGGTAAGTCCTCTCTTTGAGGAATGGCTTGAGAGACGCTACGGCGTCCTCACCTACCGCCTGACGCAGGTCCTCACCAGACATGGAAGTTTCGGGAGGTACCTGTGTCTGATGGGGCGGGATTAAACCCCCGGGTGTCATCACTGCGAGGACCGCCCTGAGGACACGGTGGAACATACATACTGTAGCGGAATGCCCTGCGTGGGCTGAGTACCGCCGTGCCCTCAGGGATGTGATCGGCGATGGCGACCCCTCGCGTCCGGGCCTAGTGCGAGTCATGATGCGGAGCGAGGGGGACTGGGATGCCGTCTCCTCCTTTTGCGAAGCAGTTATGCTAGCTAAGGAGGAGGCGGGATGCGTGAGGCAGCGAAGCACTGCCTCATCGCAACCCAGCCATCGCGAAGGACACTCCGGGCCTCGGGGATCGCGAGACGATCTCCGGCCACCGTAAGCCGGGCCTGGGCTCTGGCTCCCCGTCCGACCAGAAACAGACCCGAACGTATACACGATAAAGTAAAAACAAAAAGATAAACTAAATATGTAAACAACAAAACATACTTAATTCACTTCACAGTTTTCATGTAACTACGCACATGAAACACTAGACGTAAATTTGTAGGCACTATTCACATCGCACGTGCCACCCGACGAGAAATATCTCTTCGACAATTATATGGCGTGATGTTTTGATAATGTACTCTGAGTTAGATAATATAAGGAAAGCAAAAAATAAATGTACTTAAGATAACACTAAATCTAATACAGAATTTTAAATAAAACAAAACCAAAAATGACTATTTACAGATAGCATCAAAAAATTACAACGAGTTCGTATGCGCTTTCGAAGTTCGCTTTTTGCAATGGTTCACCAGTTATTTTTTGTTTTAAACATTTTATTTGTTTGTAAAACTATTGTATTACCGAGACAGAACCATTTTACTTCGGGACTAAAACGACATATATTTCACGGTCTATATAAAAGTGTGTTGTGTTGTATACAAGGTGTTGTTTTAAAGCCGCGTCATTTTCTAGGAGGTAACTCGGCTATCGATTCTGAGTCCGAATCAATAAAAAAATTGTACATAAATATTTTTCATTTTTCTGTAAATTACGGAAATCCGTAAGTGCGAACTACACGCCGCCGTCTTGTAACTAGCTTTAGAGGTATAACGCGGCTCAACACACACAAACTCAAACACGTAATTGATATTATTCCTATTCCATAAAACTCCAATAAGAAACATGGCTGTCGCTTATTCTGAAATACTGTCGAACTTAAACGATTTATTATAGCCGTATTTTTAACTATTGGCCCGAAACTTTCTTTTACATTGAACCTTTATGACTTCTGTGACATGCCCCCGAGAAATGACACGGCTTCAAAACTACACCTTGTATAGAAGTTGTGATTTCACTACTGAGTGGAGCCCACTCAACGTCAATAGACGTCGCGGTAGGTCCAGAAGGAGATGGCGGATGAACTTGATGCCTATGAAAAGGATTGCCCACAGAAAGCTTCAAGAGGAGACGAGTGGAAGGAGGGTAGGGAGGCCTTTGCCCTGCAGTGGAACGATCATAGCTAAAAATAAAATCACTACATAGTATAAAACAAAGTCGCTATCCGCCGTCTGTCTGTCCCTAAGTATGCTTAGATCTTTAAAACTATGCAACGGATTTTGATGCGGTTTTTTATACTGGACAGAGTGATTCTTAAGGAAGGTTTATAAATGTATAATGTATGCATATTACACCCGTGCGAAGCCGGGGCGGGTAGCTAGTACTAAATAAATAAAAATGTGTACAACTATATACAATATATTTTAATGAATTTTAAATAAAAAATGCTTGTAAAATTTATAAGCACCGTGGAATGCAGTACCTACCTATCATTTTCGTTAGCATATACATACAGAATTTTTCCAAAAAAAGGTTACAACATTTTGTCATACACAAACACGGAACAAAATTATAGTTTTTTTTGACAATAATAAATCATAAAAATTTTGTACACTTAATCAACATATTATACTCATACTTTTTTGTCATAAATTATAAAATACATGTTTCGGTATATATTATAATAAATATACCATTTGTCATATATGTAGGTACCTACCTATTTGGCTCGATCAGATGATGTAACACCCACTTTTCACTATTTATGTTATGAGTCCCATGTAATAGGGTGTGAGCCTATTGCCATATACCGGGCACAATTCCAGACTCCGTGCTACTGCTGAGAATTTTTATCATAAACCCAGTAATACCTTGCCCGACCCGGGAAACGAACCCGAGACTCCTTGCCCGGCATTCGCAGTTGCGACCACTCGGCCAAAGAGGCAGTCAAAAGAGTGCTCTTTTAATAATTATAATAATAAATTTATTGCTCAAAAAGAAAATACATTATTTGTTACATATCAAGTATACGAGTTCCTTTTACATTTAATTAGATGATTAATGTCCCCTATACTAGGAAAATCCTGTATTATATGAGACATCAATTCGTGCGTAGTTACTTTTACAATTATTCAGTAAACCAAACGTGTAACATTAAACAATTGTGTGTGCGCGGAGTATGTGTAGTGTAGTGAGTGTGTAAATAATAAATCACAGACACAACTGACAAACATGCCTACCACACCAAAAAGGTTGACAACTCAACTAAAATTCGTCGCATTGAGCACCCAGCACTGATTTTCAATTGACAATTATTAAAGAAGGGCCAAATTAAAAGTACCCTTACCGACGAGACCTTTTTTAAGGGACAAGCCCGCCACAACCTCCCAAAACCACTGCAACTCCTGTAAGCCAGGATCTACAGGAGATACAACCATGAAGACGCCGGGACACTGAAGTCCGGCGCGTCCCAGGGACATGAGTAACTGTCTTGGTTCCCGCGACGAAGTGAATCGGAAGATATTATGAAAGGGGTCGGGTCGGTTGGGTTCATTCCTAACTGCCTCGACGACCTTAGGAGGCTGGCGTTAGGGGGACGGGTCAAGGGCCAAATGCAACCATGAAAACACCGGAACACTGAAGTCCGGCGCGTCCCAGGGACATGAGTAACTGTCTTGGTTCCCGCGACGAAGTGAATCAGAAGATATTATAAGAGGAGAAGAAGAAAACCGATAGTTTCCACTAACAGACGAGCATGCATGAAAATATTGATGACTGTTGATGAAGCGAAAGAGGTATCAATTGGCGTTGCATTTCTGCCTACCCCCATGGGAGACAGACGTGAAGTTATATATGTATGTATATACCCCTGCAGTGACGAGTTCTGGTTCGATTCATGTATCGTGCAAAGCTTTATTGCTGAATGCTGAATCTAGAAAGATACTCGATGTTTATGGTATGATCGAGGTATATGGGACTCATAATATAAGTAGTAAATTTTTCTTAACATTAATTTCTTTATTGTGTTCTTTTTTTTAAACATTGCCCAGCACTAGGATTGTCTCCTGTGTCGTGTGTGCGTTTACAAACATACAAGTTCACATACACATGACACCCAGACCCGGAACAACAATCTGTGGATCACACAAAGCGTTGTTCCGTGCGGCAATCGGATCCGCGACACGGTGCACGGCAGCCGGTTGCCCAGCCACCGTAATTAGATGTAAAAATAACATATTTCTGTATATTAAACCTTTCATGAGACATAGGTACCAAATAAATTATTGTGTTTTCGGCTTACTCACGTAGTAATTTGACGAGGAACTCGACTAGTATCAAGCCATGCTAGAGGCTCATGTTCATGAGCAGTGTTCCGATACACACGACGCGGCGACTGTCACACTGCGACTACTTGAAACTAGTCGAGTTCCTCGTCAAATAGTTATATGAGTAAGGCTCTATACAGGCGGACCGAATTTCAACTGCAATTCAACCGCAAATTGCAGTTCGGTTGCAGTTTGTATGCAGTCGTGTCACGACTGCAACAGAACTGAGGGCCAAGTACGAATAACTATCGCATTCGTAACGTAATAGTATCGAGCGCGTTCGGCGCTCTGATTGGCCGGCTCAAGTGAACCAACCAATCAGAACGCTTAACTCGCTCGATACTGTTACGATACGAATGCGATAGTTATTCGTGCTTTGCCCTCTGCAAACCAAAAGTGCAGTCCAATTGCAGTTCTATTGCAGTTAACCAAATTGCAAACCAAACGAGTAGTTTTTTTTATGGCATAAGCCGGTAAACGAGCTAACGGATCACCTGATGGTAAGCAATCGGCGTCGCCCATTGACACCTCGAACACCAGAGGCGTTACAAGTGCGTTACCGGCCTTTTGGGATTAGGAGTTTGACGATCGTTGAGGATTCAGGAATTGGGGAGATTTGGGAAGGGGAGGGTAATTGGGCCTCCGGTAACCTCACTCACACGACGAAACATAAAGCAAGCGTTGTTTGACGTCGGTTTTCTGTGAGGCCGTGGTATCACTCCGGTCGAGCCGGCCCAGTAGTGCCGAAGCATGGCTCTCCCACACTTGTTGTTGCAAATCAAACGAGCGGTCCAATTGCAGTTCTATTGTAGTCTTGTCAACTGCGTTCAAACTGCAATTTGCAGTTTCCAGTTCCAGGATTCCAGTTGAAATGCGGTTCGTCTGTTTAGACCCTAAGCAGAAAACATGTCGCGAAGAACCTAAGGGGTAACCGGGGCTCCGGCTCGACGTGCAGGAGATGGAACGGGGTGGTTTTTAGTCAGTAAGAGTCTGACACTCCCTCCCGCCTCACCCAGGCAGGAGCAGTCATTCGATGATTTTCCCCCCTTAAAAAAAAGCCGAAAACATGATAATTAAACTCCTTTGTCTTATATATCATTGTTCACACAATCTATACTTACTTAACTAATACTACTATATTTAACTAATAATTTAAAATGGCTATTAACTTATATTAATTACTAAATGACTGCCTCGTTAGCCGAGTGGTTGCAAGTGCGACTACCGGGCAAGGGGTCTCGGGTTCGATTCTCAGGTAGGGCAAAGTATTACTGGGTTTTTTTAAAAATCAGTAGTAGCACGGAGTCTGGAAATGTTCCCGGTATATGGCAATAGGCTCACCCCCTATTACATGGGACTCATAACATAAATAGTGAAAAGTGGGTGTTATTTTACTTTTGTGTGCACCTCTGCCTACCCCGTCGGGGATAAAAGCCGTGATGTGATGTTATGTTATGTTACATAACATAAATAACTTCACGCCTGTCTCCCATGGGGGTAGGCAGAGACAATGTCATCAATCTTTTCATGCATGCTCGTCGATCAAGGGTATTTTTAATTTTGCCCTTTTTTAATATTTCGCCAATCTGGTCACTATATGTCCGTCTAGGGCGCCCTCTACCGATGTCCCCATTCATATCCGCTCTGTATACTTCTTTCGTTACTCCACTTTTATCCATCCTTTCTACATGTCCAAACCAGCGTTACTAAATATATAACAATAAATTACCGAAATGTATACATATATATATTTCTACGTACCTACAAAATGTACATGTAAGTGACGTCACGCGACATTTCAAATCAATATATCGTCGAAAGTATTCGTTTCTGTAAGAAAATAAAAAATACGTGTCTAATGATTTAAAATAATCTACCAGACGGACATTAGAATAAAAATTAGGCATCTACCCTATTCTCTAGTTATATAGTTTCGTTGTTTGAATTGTGTGAGAACAATGCAACACCTAAATCCAGTCAAAGAGATACGTAGATAAATACGTTACAGATAAATACATGTATGTATATGCACGTTTTTTTAAGGGGGGAAAATCATCGAATGACTTCTCCCGCCTGGGTGAGGCGGGAGGGAGTGTCAGACTCTTACTGACTAGAAACCACCCCGTTCCTTCTCCTGCACGTCGAGCCGGAGCCCCGGTAACCCGTTAGGTTCTCCGCGACAATGTGTATGCACTACAGGTCAAACGAAGGACCTTATTATTATTTTATTTAAAACTAACTGACCTGGCAATCGTACCGCCTAAAATGAATGACTGAATGACTTCCACGAATATTACAAGACCAAAACTAGCCAAATCGGTTCAGCCGTTCTCCAGTTTTACCGAGACAAATGAACGGAAATTCACACATAACATAACATCACGCCTTTTATCCCCGAAGGGGTAGGCAGAGGTGCACACAGAAGTAACACCCACTTTTCACTATTTATGTTATGAGTCCCATGTAATAGGGGGTGAGCCTATTGCCATATACCGGGCACATTTCCAGACTCCGTGCTACTACTGAGATTTTTAAAAAACCCAGTAATACTTTGCCCGACCCGGGAATCGAACCCGAGACCCCTTGCCCGGCAGTCGCACTTGCGACCACTCGGCCAACGAGGCAGTCAACGGAAATTCATTTTTATTTATATACATAGATAGATAGATAAATAGATTAAAATTAAATTATAATGCATTGAAAATCTTACCTTTATTTTACTCCCACGAAAAAATAACAAACAAAAAAAATTCACGATTGAATACAATACAGGATTGAATTGTTTGTTTTTTAAAACGTATTTTTATTTAGATACTTCGTATGTAACTACAACACGTCTTACTGTGGTCGAAGATAAGCCAGACAATAAATAAATATGTAGATTAGACGACATTATATATTTATTTAGACGATAGTCAATGACCGGGGGCACTGTACATTTACGAACAGAAGGTTCATTTTGTTTTACGGTAGAAAAAACACATTTGTATTGTAACTTTCGTGAGATAAATAAATTATCATGTTTTCGGTTTACTCACGTAATTATTTGACGAGGAACTCGGCGAGCTACTCGACAGTAGCAGCGCGACAGTCGCCGCGTCGCGGGTCGCGTGTGTTGCGTTGTGTTTCGTCGTGTGAGAGAGGTTACCGGAGGCCCCAATTACCCTCCCTTCCTCAATCTCCCCAATTCCTGAATCCCCAACGATCCTCAAGGTCGGTAACGCATTATCAACGCCTCCAAGTGTCCATGGGAGCCTGAGACGGATCACCTGATGGTAAGCAATCGGCGTCGCTCAAGGACACCTAGTGCGTTACCGGCCTTTTGGGGAATGGGGTTTTGAGGATCGATGGGGATTCAGGGATTAGAGAGATTGGGGAAAGGAAGGCGGTAATTGGGCCTCCGGTAACCTCACTCACACGACGAAACACAACGCAAGCTTTGCTTCACGTCAGTTTTTTGTGAGGCCGTGGTATCACTCCGGTCGAGCCGGCCCATTCGTGCTGAAGCATGGCTCTCCCACACTTAAATATGGTTTAATTGAAATAAATGCTTTTGAGTTTGAGTTTATTTATTTATTTTGGTTAAGCAACAATTGTTTACACTATATACATTACTGATTAAATAGCTAAAGAAACATTTACAACTGCAACAATTAATTATAGGTTAACACCATATGCAAAAAATAAAACGGTAAACAAAACATACAGAAAAATAACAAGTGATTCCATGGGTGCATATCTATCTCAAAAAGAAAAAAAATACATTAGGTTGTCAATTACTAATTATATAAATACGGAAATTATTGGAACATTAAATTTAGTTATAGTTGTATAAATTGTATTACAATCCTTACTAATATTATAAATCGGAAAGTGAGTTTGTTTGTTTGTTCCGCTTTCACGCCGTAACCACTTAACCGATTGCTTTGAAATTTTGCAGACGTAAAGTTACAAGTCCGGATTAAATAATAGGGTATCTTTTTATCCCTGAAAAATTTGATATTCCCGAGGGAAATCAAAAATAATTGGTATAGATGGCGCTGTGTGTGTGTAGAGGTATATGTCACATTGGCTTTTTATCCTTTTGTGACGCGAGCGAAGCCGCGGGTAAAAGCTAGTAGTTGTATAAATTGTCTTACAATTATTGATAAATTAAACTTATAATAAAATCTTAAAGTTGATAATGTCTGCTTATTTCAATTGAACCTTCTGTTATATTTCTGTGTTTTGTTACAACCAATATCTATCTATAACACAGTGAGTTTGTTTCTTTTCTTTGCTTATCTCTACAACTGAAGAGGTAGGCAGAGATGCACATTACGGCACTTAACGCTACTGTACAACGTAACACTTTGATTTTTTATTATTTTATTAGATACTTAAATATTTAACTGTATTTGATCTCATTGTCTGATTTTAATCTAATTTTAGCAAATTTTAGTTATTTATGTAGATAAATATTTTAATTGTGTATTTAGTGACATGTAGACGATTTGGTAGATATAATACTTGTAAAGTCGCAAGTGCGACTGCCGGGCAAGGGGTCTCTATTTCGCTTAACGGGTCGGGCAAAGTATTTCTGGGTTTTAAAAAAAATCTCAGTAGTAGCACGGAGTCTGGAATTGTGCCCGGTATATGGCAATAGGCTCACCCCCTATTACATGGGACTCATACCGTAAATAGTGAAAAGTGGATGTTGCTTCTGTGTGCACCTCTACCCCTTCGGGGATAAAAGGCGTGATGTTACATACATGACATAACTTCACGCCTTTTATCCCTGAAGGGGTAGGCAGAGGTGCACATTAAGGCACTTAATGTCACTATACAATGTAACACCCACTTTTCACTATTTATGTTATGAGTCCCATGTAATAGGTGGTGAGCCTGATGTTATGTCATGTATTTCCAAAAAAAACAGTAGTACAAAACTGCCAATGTCGCGATATTATCATTTCCTAAACCGAACATCGACACGACATCAGTCAGATTGCCTACTCGAGAAAAATCTTCTAATTACGTATGTACCTATATACACACGGCCGGCCACACATCAATCTATACAAAACCAGTTTATCCTGGCGTCGCGTCGCATCATCTTTCCGCACATTTAACGTTCAGTTTATACTGGTTTAGTAAGGTCGATGTGAAGCCGCGTGTGCCAGCGGACAAAGTCACCTACCGAAAATTAATTTCAATTTTTTCCTCGTGTAGAATTAGTTTAACACACATAAATCATAGATTATGTCAAAGTAAAGTTATATTTATTTTGTGTTCAAACAACATATAAATTTATAAAATTAATTTGTATTTTTTTTCTTCAAATTACTGACGTATGACGTATACGTGTTGACGTATACTATGAGTGTGAGAACTACTTAATTATTTGTTATCTTTAAACAATTTAGTTAGTATTCATAATTATTAATTTTTAGGTATATCTGCCTCGCACAGCAAAACTGTGGAATGATCTGTCGTCGGCTGTATTTCCGAACCGATACGACCTTCAAACCTTCAAGAAAAGAGCGTATTCCTTTTTAAACGGCAACGCACCTGTGACTCCTCTGGTGTTGCGGGTGTCCATGGTCGGCGCTGATCGCTTACCATAAGGTAATCCGTATGCTCGTTTACCAGCTTATCCCATACAAAAAGAATATAATGTATATAAAAATGTATATAAAAATAAGTGCCAGCTTTCCGCGCGTTTTTACTCGCTGCTCGCCCCCTTTAGTCTTCCTTGATAAATGGCTGGACTGCACAACAGACAAATGTTTTTAACCAACAACCCACTTAAGGTGCTATGTGTGAAATGTTTTTAGTAAAATTTCCGTGGTGCTTGTCGACTGGGCTTCACCCAGTTGTACAGTCTCTTTTTGTACGTTTAAGCTTAATTCATTCTGTCTCTAAACGAGCAGACGGATAACCTGATAATGAGCAATCGGCACCGCCCATGGCCACCCGTTATTGGTATCTTCTGATTCACTTCGTCGCGGGAACCAAGACAGTTACTCATGTCCCTGGGACGCGCCGGACTTCAGTGTCCCGGTGTCTTCATGGTTGTATCTCCTATAGATCCTGGCTTACAGGAAGGTTTTAGGAGGTTGTGGCGGACTTGTCCCATAAAAAAAATATTATGCGATATGTATACCTAATTATATATAATTACGTATCGAATTATATTCAAAAAACTCAACTCAACAATGTTAAACTTCTCTGCCTACCCCGTAGAAGATAAAAGGCGTTATGTTATGTTATGTAACAAACATCCTTACAATCTTTCGCATTTGTAATATTAGATTAATACGAAGTAGTAACCTACTAAAACACGACGAAAATAGTATACCAATAATTAATAGGTATATGGTATGGCAATAGGCTCACTCTATATTACATGGGACTCATAACATAAATAGTGAAAAGTGGGTGTGACATTGTACAGTGGCATAACGTGCTCCTCTGCCTACCCCGTCGAGGATAAAAGGCGTGATGTTTTTGTGACCTGCGCAGTGCAGGCTGAACATTCTAGACTAGTGCATACAATGCGACGCCTGCAGAAGGTCCACGTCGCTCAGTGCGTGGGATCATACTTTTTTTTTTTTTAAGGGGGGAAAATCATCGAATGACTGCTCCCGCCTGGATGAGGCGGAAGGGAGTGTCAGACTCTTACTGACTAAAAACCACCCCGTTCCTTCTCCTGCACGTCGAGCCGGAGCCCCGGTTACCCGTTAGGTTCTCCGCGAGTGGGATCATACTACTAATATTATAAATGCGAGAGTTCGTGTTCGTAAGTATGTTTGTAATTTACTATCGCTTATACCACGGGGAGTGCTATGAGGAATTGTTTGACCTGATACCTGCCGCATCTTTTCGCCATCGACCCTGACGACAGCATATGTATCCCCATCATATAGATGGTCGGCAGGCCACAACTGTGCGCTTCTCACGATGCTTTCTGCCTCGCACATCAAAACTGTGGAATGATCTGTAGTCGGCGGTATTTCCGAACCGTACCTTCAAACCTTCAAGAAAAGAGTGTACTCCTTTACTTTTTTGAAAGGCCGGCAACGCATCTGGTGTTGCGGGTGTCCATTAGCAGCGCTGATCGCTTACCATCAAGTGATTCGTCTGCTCGTTTGCCTCCTATTCCATAAAAAAAGTATCCAGGTAAACCTTCTGATTGATATTTTGGTCAGTGACAACTACCAAATGCATTGTACAGTTCATATCCAAGTATTGATCGTGACCTGCGCAGTGCAGGTAGTCTGGACTAGGCTAGACTTTAGCATTACTACGTCGAACGCCGTCTGCACCGGCCACGGAGTGGTGAGACGACCCTTCAGTTGTGATCCATCTTCCGTGATCAAGAGTCTAAGGTAAGAAATAGTACTTTTTATATTTGATGGGCCGACGTTTGACCACTATCTCGCCTGGTGGTAATAAATATCAGCTTGGAGTTGTCATGTTCACTCAAAGGTTCGTTGGCGGTGGCGCGTGCAGTGGATCGCTCGATTCCCTACAATATGGTTGAGTTGGGCGGTGGGGTACGTGTCATGTTCGTGAACGGGCGCCGTCAACTGGGACTGGTCAGCTCCAGACTGTATTATTTATTGTCCTTAAGGTTATTTTCTTTTTCGATCACTTTGACTGGATTTTGGTGTAACATTGTTCTCGCACAATCCAAACAACAAATCTATGTAACTAGAGAATTGTATTGTGAACCTGATTGAAAAAGGGTATACTATGGAGTTTCATGCTTGTTCTTCTCCATAGGAATCTTAATCTTGGAATGAGCAAATAACTTCACTTTTAATTACCTTTTTGTTGACGTTCAAAGTGCATTTCTGGTCTAATTGAAATTGATGATTTTGACTTTGACTTAAGCGATGATACGGTCTACGATGGAGCACGTCGTCCCATAAGCAACCTATTCACTCGGGCCTTGAAGACACCCAGGTTACCCTTTAGGATATACAGACTCTGGCAAAGATGTTTCTATGCGATTATGTGCTAACTCTATGAGAAAGATCAGCTAGCAGTGGTTTGATTGAGAATATTGTCCGATCAGTGTGCTTACTCTTGAAACCAATCTCAATATCAATGCAATTTCAATCTAATAACATCTCAAACATTATTCAATTTCAACACTATACAACCACAATTGTAGCTGTTAAAATAGCATTCAGAGTACGGAATATAAAGCTAAACTCAAGACCATTTAGTTCATTCAATATCCACGCAATACGGATGCAATGGGCGCTAGTGTTGCAACTCAAGATTACGAAATTTCACAATACCAATGTCGATCGATCGGAATTGGATTCAAGAGTAAGCCCCAGGTATACCCTTAATTGAGAGGACTGCCTTAATCCTCATCAAGCCTTTAAATGACCACTACTGAGCAAATGCCTCTTCTGACACTAAGGTTTGAGCATTAATCACTATGCTTGCTCAATACGGGTTGGCGATTTGAAACTTATATTTAAAGTCAAGTCAAAATCATTTATTTCAATTAGACCAGGAAGGCACTTTTGAACGTCGAAACAAAATATTGAAATATTTAAATAAATGTCCGTCTATCAGTCTGTATATCTTATATGTATATAAAAAAATGTCAGTCTATCTATTAGAAATTATAAGCCCAGGTTTCCTCGCGATGTTTTCCTTCACCGTTTGTCAGTGGTGTCTGAATAATCTTAGAAAGTACATATAACTCGGAAAAAGTCACATTGGTACTTGCTGTTAGTAGGTTTCGAACCCGCACCCTCCTGCACGAGAAGCGGGCGTCTTAAGTATAAGAATTAATGTTACTATTATTATCTTTTCAGAACCATTATGCTACAAGGTCATTGTGCAACCAGCCACTCTCTGCCCATTGCTTCCCAGACACATCGCGGGGTTCGAAACGACCTGGATGAAGCGACGCCCTGCGACCTTAATCAGGTCTTCTGATCACCGTGTGAATGGACATCCTACACTCCACTTATCAATACGTACATAAGTGGTCTCCGAAGCGTATTAAAAAAAATCTTTATTCATTTTAAGAAATCGGTCATAGTAAAGATAAACATTTTAATTTTAAATCAGAGATCTCACTAGGTTTGATTGCCTGTACTAGGAAGAATATCCTGTATCACAGACGAGAGGAGCACTCACAGTATTACTAAATCTAGGACAAGTTATTTATATAAACAAATTCCTTAACATAAGTAATCGATCAAAATTAAAGTTGATTATTTAATATAATATACACACGTATGTACATAACTACATAACATGATATATAACTAAATATTAATATTATCGTATAAGTACATTTATTAAACAAGTAACTATATTAGAGGATAGAGGGCGCCCTAGACGGACATATAGTGACCAGATTGGCGATATATTAAAGAAGGGCCAAATTAAAAGTACCCTTAACCGACGAGCATGCATGAAAAGATTGATGACTGTTAATGAAGCGAAAGAGGTATGTAAGAATCGTAGTAATTGGCGTTCCTTAGTCTCTGCCTACCCCCATGGGAGACAGGCGTGAAGTTATGTATGTATGTATGTAAATATATTAGCTTAAATACAAATATTATATCACTAAACTTAGACAGCACCATAGGCAAGCACTTTATACGCGCCACTAATTAGTGTAACCTGGCGTCCTAATCACTTGCCGGATAATACGGTTCTATGAGCTCTTCACTCGAGACAATGGGGATGATGACAGGGTATGAAAATTAAAAATATAATTAGTCCGTAAGTTAGGTAATGAAAAAATATTAGACACGTATTTTTTTATTTTGTCGTATAATAAAACAATACTTAGATAAAACGAATCAAAGTTTAGGAGTGGGGGCTAAAACGTCATTCCTTAGTATAAAATGTACTGAGAAGTGACGTCACGCGACATTTCAAATCAATATATCTTCGAAACTATTCGTTTCTGTGAGAAAATAAAAAATACGTGTCTAATGTTTTTAAATAATCTATCAGACGGACATTAAAATAAAAATTAGTCGTCTACCCTATTATGATGATGGGGTGTAAGTGGCTGCTCCGACATCAGAAGAGCCAAAGTCAACCTCACCTGCCCGTGGTACACCCTGCTGATTACCAAAGGAGAATCAACTAACGAGGCTCTGGCGCTCCAGACCTTCATCAATGTAAGTCCAGGGCAATAAAACACGACGGTTGGAGACGGCGAGCGCTTACCATCAGGCGATCCGTCTCCCCGTTTGGCCCGAACAGCTTACCATCAGCTTGATAGGAATATATTGAGGAAGGTCGACCATTGAAGAGCTTCTCTAGACCAAAAAATTCCCGTCTAAAGGACTTCTTCATATTTATAGGGGTTGACATCTTATTCATTTACGTCTGAATAATATGTCTACCCCCGGTTGTAAATAAATATGTTGTGGTGCATCTAACATGTTGGTGTTTATATCTTACGTAAAAAACATAATATTATATATAAACTACCTGTACAAAATTAAAAATAATTAAATAATTTTGTCGTTTTATTTTAAACTGTCAATACTTAATGTTTTTTGTAGATGCTTCCAAATGTAGGTTTTTTTTTTAAGGGGGAAAATCATCGAATGGCTTCTCCCGCCTGGGTGAGGCGAGAGAGAATATCAGACTCTTACTGACTAAACACCACCCCGTTCCTACTCCTGCACTTCGAGCCGGAGCCCCGGTTACCCGTTAAGTTCTCCGCGGCTCCATATCGGCATCAGCCCTATTGGGCTCTATCCGTGGTGGTCTGATGGCTAGTCACATATAGGACGCTCGACGCCGTACGCACGGGTCTGGTTCTGGTCGGGCGGCGAGCTACCCTTCTTCGCCGTCCGCAGGCCCGTGCTGAAGGTGGCCGGTGCCTAACGTGTCGCGGGTTCGATTCCCAAACGAAACAACTATTTGTGTTATCCACAGATTGTTGTCTGTGTCTGTGTGTGATGTGTATGTGAACTTGTATGATGGTTGTTAACGCAGAATATACCTGTTTATTCATAATGTTTTCTGCAATTTACCATATAGAAGGTGTAGTTTTGAAACCGTGTCATTTCTCGGGGGCATGTCACAGAAGTCATAAAGGTTCAATGTAAGAGAAAATTTCGGGCCAATAGTTAAAAATACGGCTATAATAAATCGTTTAAGTTCGACAGTATTTCAGAAAAAGTGACAGCAATGCTTTTTATTGGAGTTTTATGGAATTAGGAATAATATTAATTACGTGTTTGAGTTTGTGTGTGTTATAAAACTAGTTAAAAGACGGCGGCGTATAGTTCACACTTACAAATATCCGTAATTTACAGAAAAATGAAAAATATTTACTTACCTCTACAATTTTTTTTATTGATTTGGACTCAGAATCGATAGCCGAGTTACCTCCTAGAATATGCCGCGGCTTTAAAATAACACCTTGTTTATTGTACTAATACAATATTATGTTGACCAATGACGGGGTAGGGTAAAAGAAAAACAGCACTTGCAATATTTAAAGCAGTATTTAATAATATAATGTTTATTCCGAGTCGCTGGAGTCGGAGGCGGCCTCAGCGACCTCTGCGGTGAACTTGTACTCCTGGTCGGCGCCGAGGTAGGCGTCCGACATGAAGTATAGAGTGTACGTGTGACGCCCTGGGGCCCCGCAGACGAAGTCCAGGCGGACCTGGGGAATTGGGCCGTATTGTTAGTGCCGTAGGGGCCATTGTCGCTACTACACGCTGACTGGACATGCTAAAGTAATAAACACAGGTCGAATACAACCTTCGAACATAATTTGTTCCGGTGAATGAAGATCGATTCTATTTATTGTAATTTGACCAAAAAGGGCATTTTGTTAAGTAGTATAACATCATTGATCACGCCTTCTGTACTCTACAGAGGTAAGCAAAGATATACAGGGTGGAATTTTGTAATGCCACCTAAAGGGTACATATATAAAATACTCTTAATACTCTAGGTAGATAATTTTACTCAAATAAGACTTTCCTTTATTTTTGAAAAGAAACAAAACTGCATTCAAATATTTTTAAAATTCGCTTGCCGCACACGGTAATAGAACCTACTGAATTCTGTAAAAGTTGCACCTTGTACATTTATTGCATCGATTGTTAGGGGCAATAAGGATGAAATCTCTCTAACAAACTTCATAAATCGATCGATGCAATAAAAGTACAAGGTGGAAACTTATAGATTTTAGTCAGTTCGATTATCGTGTAAGACAAGGTAATTTTTAAAAATCTTTAAATACAGCGCTGTTTCTTTTTAAAAGCCAAAGAAATGTTTCTATATAAAGCATCAAGAGTACTTCCCCTTCAGGTGGCATTACAAAATTCCATTCTGTATATTATTATAGTGACGCCCGAACACTGAAAGGTCAATTATAAGTCGTACTCAAACATCGCGCCGTCTCAGTCATTGTACGAACAATTCGTAGACGGAACTATACGTCAGCGCGACGTACGATCGAGTGTCGTTTGAATATTGCGACATTACTCCGAACACGTTCAAGACATCAATAATAACGAAACACAAAGTGAGTGTAGTAGTTACTGCCGTACGGGGTAGGCAGAGCCCGTGGGCCGCCAGTACATAAACAAACACGTATCTACCTTGGCGCTGCGAGCCAGCGACACTCTCTTGATGGAGAGCAGAGTGTTCGTCTTCGGGTCACCGATCACCACCCACCAGCCTTCCTCGCGTTTCTGGAAGTAATTCCGAACATTCAATAATTATAAGGGAACTACTCGAACTCCTCGTCAGACATAATAATAAACTGTCGATGTCACCATTCCCCACGACGAGGACCTCGTGGCAGCTGAGGAAGATAAACAAATAGAATATCTAGACTTGGCTCACGAGCTTGTCGACATGTGGACGGTGGACTCGGCTATCATTGCGCCGATAGTCGGCCATTCTTTGTTTGGGACAAGCCCGCCACAGCCTCCCAATACCGCTGCAACTCCTGTAAGCCAGGATCTACAGGAGATACAACCATGAAGACACCGGGACACTGAAGTCCGGCGCGTCCCAGGGACATGAGTAACTGTCTTGGTTCCCGCGACGAAGTGAATCAGAAGATATTATGGAAGGGGTCTTTCCTAACTGCCTCGACGACCTTAGGAGGCTGGCGTTAGGGGGACGTGGTAGTGGGTTCGAGCCCGACCTGCGGGAAGAAGGGCGCAATGACAGGTCCGACGATGTCGTCCTCTCTCTCCAGGGACACCTCCACTACTATCGGCTTGCCGGCGCGGAGGTGGCGCTCGTTCAGGACCTGCAATGTTCCGACATGTTATATTTTATACCAATGTTGGCGGGCAGACAATTGTCTCGTGAATTGTGCGCCTCTAACGATACCAATATTATATATTCTAATGTCATGAATCGAGTGGGATTTTCTTTTAAAAAGATAATAGACCACCCCTACTCTTCTCGTGGGTATATAATACCCACAGATACAAATTCAAGTAATACTAACTTACTTGAGAATTGAACTCATGACAATATCACTCATTCCCGCGGGTGTGTAATACCCATTATAATACAAATTATTCAAAAAATACTTTACTCAGGAATCGAACCCAAGACAATAACAACCGTATGCTCCCGAGACAGAGTAGAACACATCTACTATCAATTCCCCACCTCCGCTCATCCCGCGGGTGTGTCATACCCGACCCTGGAGATTGCTCACCTCGTAAGTCAGCTCGACGTTGGGGTATCGGTTACAGAAGCGCGCCACGTCTGCCATCTCTGTCGGTGACAGCTGCAGTAGTTTGGCGCGAGCGTTGTCCTCCAGTTCCATCACGTCGAACACTGTGTCCACTCCCTGTACAGTAAACAAACTATTGCAGAAGGAATCGACTTCTGGGAAGTCTCTTGGAGCGACGACCGAGGACCTGGCGCCTGTACACCTGGCGTCGTCTCGGTCTGTACCGGCCAGACATACTCCGACCTCTATATCTACGTCCTCGACGTGGCATTATATATTTACTAGCTTTTACCCGCGGCTTCGCTCGCGTCAGAAAACGATAAAAAGTAGCCTATATGACATATACCAATACACACAGCGCCATCTATACCAATACTTTTGTTTTTCCTCGGGAATATCAATTTTTTCCGGATTAAAAAGTACCCTATTATTTAATCCAGACTTCTAACTTTACATCTGCAAAATTCAAAGCAATTGGTTTAGTAGTTACGGCGTGAAAGTGGAACAAGCAAACAAACTCACTTTCCGATTTATAATATTAGTAAGGATACACAATGTAACACCCACTTCCCCCCGTACTAATAGGGGGAGAATTACTACTATCGTCACAGCCATACTTTCAAGACCCGGACATCGAATCCGAGATGTTTCACTCGACAGTCGTGTCGGTGACCACTCGACCGACGAAGTAATCAGTCACAATAAATGTAGTATTAATTCTGGAGTAACGAGGAGTTGACTGTCTGCACAGAATGTCGCTAGCTTCGGACCGATTTCATTTTGCATCTGTACACACGGATTTGTTTAAAAAATTACTTTAAACCACAGAGCATTAATCACCACGCTTGCTGAATGCGGGTTGATTTCAAAATCATTAGAAATTATAAGCCAGGTTTCCTCGCGATGTTTTCCTTCACCGTTTGTCAGTGGTGTCTAGATAATCTTAGAAAGTACATATAACTCGGAAGTCGTCCCATTGGTACCTGCCGTCGGTAGTTCCGAACTCGCCCTCGTGCATGAGGACCGTCTCGACCTCCGGCCACCGCGACACGGCCGAGATATTGATACGATTGCCAATACATCAATTACAAAGCGTCGCCTAGTTCCCCATACCTTCTCGGAGCACCTCTGCACCAGTTCCGCGGTGAAATGCGGCAGCTGCCTGAGGTAGGAGTCCTTGGCCCACATGGCCTGCGTCACCATCTGCGCCAGCTCCATGGCCGCCACCGCCGGGGACAGCCAGCCACTGCTGGACACCACGTCCACGCACGCCTGGATCAGGCGGATGGCCTGCGGGAGGGACTTCTGCGGTTACATCGCGGGCCTTGCTGACATTGTCAATGCGGCTCAAGGGATCGGAATAACATTTGGAACAAATGTACCGCACATTACGGCCTGCAGTAGGTAACACAGAGGCTAGAATAGACAATACATGTTCTCTTCGCTTATATCAAACTAGCTACTTCCGCGCGGTTTCACACGCTCTGCTCAGCTCCTATTGGTCATAGCGTGATGTTTTATAGCCTATAACCATCCTGGATAAATGCGCTATCCAACACAAAAAGAATTATTCAAATCAGACTTGTAGTTGCGGAGATTAGCGCGTTCAAACAAACAAACAAAAAAAACAAACTCTTCCGCTTTATATAATAGTATAAGATGATTTAAGATTCATGGATGCTCGATAAATTTCAGTGTCTCCGGTGAGATTCGAGAGTAGTCGAGCTCCTTCAATGAGTTTAAGTTGTCCTCAAATATCGCACTAACTCTGTCATTTATAAAGTTCACAAAATCTAAACTAATATATCAAACAAGTTTGTTTGAACGCGCTGATCTTCGAAACTAGTCGTTCGATTAGAAAAATTCTTTTTGTATTGTATAGTCCAATTACCGAGGAAGGCTATAGTCTATGAAACATCACGCTGCGACCAATAGACGTCCAGCAGCGAGTGGAACGGCGCAGGAGTAGGTAGTAAAGAATAATGTATGAGAACCGTGCAAGTTGATTCTGTAGTGGTCTTTAGAGGTCATTATCTTGATGATTCTCTTTCCTGCAGCTGGGAGTGGCCTGTCGATGGAAGGATCGGCCCTTAGTACGAACTAATCGACCGACTGACTATAGTTGCTTATATAAATATTCCTCATTTCTTTTAGTTTTACTTCATGTCGTTCACTCTCCTGTGTTTACTTGACGCATGCTGAAACACTCTGTAATTGGCTCGAGGACTATATGTCTCGTTATTATTATATATGTACCCTGTTGAGGTTTCTGTACAAAAATAAATAAATGATGACGATGAAGAAGACTGACCTTGGCCAGCACGAGGCCAGTATCCGCCTGCAGCTCTGCAGGTAGCTGCATGCGAGAGAGATGTGCTTGTAACAGTACGTGGGCCTTCACGTGTGGGTCGTTGTATTTGACCGGAGCGCCTGACGCCGCGGTCGGCTTGTGGGGGACCCTGGGGAAGACAGGCGATATAAATCATTGTTTCATTCAAATAATCACTCAAAAAACCGACTACAACCCCCTTTTATGAAGTCGATTAATTAATATACTACTAAAACCTTCTCCTAGATGTAAGGAACACACCGCATCAACATCGGTCCAGCCAGTCGCGAGATAATCCCGCACGAACATACACACAGACAGGTCAAGCTGAGAACTGTCCTTCTTTCTGTTCGAAGTCAGTTAAAAATGAATAAATATTTAGTTTCCACGTCTACTTACTTGGCAGCTAACGCCTTGATGATATTCTCCTCTCGGTGTCTGATACACAGCTCGGAGTACTCCGCGGCCGAGGATATGATCTCCAGCAGGCCACGGATCTTCGTCTTGTTTGTGAGGGAGAGGGAGAACAATTCTGCAATTAATAAATAGAATGTCAATTATCCTTATCCTTACTTCCTTACTTTTATTATAAATCGGAAAGAGAGTTTGTTTGTTTGTTTGTTTGTTCCACTTTCACGCCGTAACTACTAAAGCGATTGCTTTGAAATTTTGCAGACGTAAAGTTACAAGTCCAGATTAAATAATAGGGTACTTTTTATCCCTGAAAAATTTGATATTCCCGAGGGAAAACAAAAGTATTGGTATAGATGGCGCTGTATGTATTGGTATATGTCACATTGGCTTTTTATCCTTTTGTGACGCGAGCGAAGCCGCGGGTAAAAGCTAGTATAATTTAAATAAGGAGGTTTCTATTCAATCGTACCAAGACAATGTTTACTTTTGTAGTAAAATGTTATTGTTGTGAAAACGAACACGTGTCTGTCGACGTATCAATCCGTCAACCCTTCAATCGGTCAGTCAATCAATTCTTTTATATATCTAGTCAGTCGGTAGAGTCAATCATGTAGTTAATCAGTCAGTCAGTCAGTCCGCCTGCCAATGTCAGTATGTCAATCAGTGGCTCAGTGAGTCAGTCATTGCATTAGGCTGTCAGCTAGACAGTAAGTCAGTAAGTAAGTCAGTCAGTCAGTCAGTCAGTATGTCACTTACCTATAGTAGTATAGTTGATATAGTAGTAAGACGCGATCATCCCCAAGTTGAGTGGCTGGACATCCATATCATCCTCGATGGCGATGCACTTGGACTGCTCCAGGTCCGTCAGGGTCGTCTCCACCAACTCTGACAGGTGGTCTGATAGGTGCCTGGCGGAAGGTGGAAACATTTTCTGAATACATTTGATAAAATCTAATATTAATGTGTGTTTGTGTAATAGTGTACAACTGTGGGCTCGCCATGCTTCGGTCTCGCAATGTCGGCTCCACCGGAGTGATACCACCAACGAGCAGAATTTGCGTCGTGTGAGTGAGGTTACCGGAGGCCCAATTACCATCCCCTCCCCCCTCTTCTCTCCAATTGCAGAATCCGCAATAATCCTCAAATTCCTAGTCCCCAAAAGGTGTCGCGGAGAACCTAACGGGTTACCGGGGCTCCGGCTCGAAGGGCAGGAGAAGGAACGGGGTGGTTTCTAGTCAGTAAGAGTCTGACACACCCCGATCCGTCTGGTCGTCTGCGCCTAAAGTGTATCGCCAGATATGTCCGCGGGACTGACCTGTGAGTGACTCCCTGCAAGTTGTAATAATTAGGGTTCTGCGTCAGACGGCGGTAGAGGAAGGTCCAGGTGAGGTAGTCGACGGCGTCCTGCTTGTTCTCTATAGTCTTTGTTACGATCTCCGCGTTCATGTGGTCGTGGAGTCTGTGGTCGAGGTGACTCTGTAATTGATCATTTCGGGGATTGAAATATTGGAAAAATAAAACAAGATACGAGCGATGGTACATAATCATAATTGATGCTGCTATAATATGAAATTATGAAATGAAATATATATGAAAAATTGGTAAACTAAATTTAAACTGTCAAGCACCAAGCGGTCACCGGTGACCGCGACCTATTGTTCTTTAATTGTGTCTATAAAACCGGTACTCGACGAGTTAATACATTTGGTTTATTTCTCATTAAGCGCTAGATTATTAATGGTGAAACAATTTTGCACGCGAAGAATGGAGCTGTTTACATCGTCAAGATTATTAGCACGTCGATCTATTTTAAAAATTAATGAAGTATCATCTGCAAAAAGCACCATTCTTGGTTCATTCTTGAATATAAATGGCAAATCATTTATATAGACTAAAAAGAGAAAGGGACCCAATATTGAACCTTGGGGAACGCCCATATTCATCCCAGAGCCCTGTGAGTTAATACCGTTAACATGAACCTTTAATTGCCTTTTTTCTAAATAAGACTTTATTAGACACAGTGCGGTGTTTCTGATCCCGTAGTGATCTAATTTCAGCAAAAGTGTCTCGTGGTCAACGCAATCGAACGCTTTTGAGAGGTCACAAAAGACACCAATAGCATCTTGTGCTTTTTCCCAAGCACCAAATATTTCTTTCATTAAAGTGACACCGGCGTCAGTTGTGCAACGACCTTTAGTAAAACCGTATTGTTGTTGGTGAAAGATAGAATGTTTATTAAAATGATGAAGCATCCGAGACAGCATTAACTTTTCAAACACTGCTGAGAACCGGCAGAACGGATACTGGCCTATAATTGTTTAGTTCTTTAATGTCACCACTTTTAAAGAGTGGGATAATAATAAACTGGTTGAAGCGCTTAGACAGAAGAATACAAATAATACGTAAAGAGATAGGTAGATTAACACAATATATCAACGGCAATAGAAGTTTAGGACTAATAGCACATATTGAAAGAATAAAACACAAATATCGGAAACATTCCAGTTATGAAGAGCCCAACACAACAAATGAACAATTCATGGACAGCTTAAAACAAAAACTCACCGCCATTACAAGTCGGCGACGTAGGTACTCAAATTGCACTAAGCGTAAAGATCAAAACACTCAATTCATAAATAGCGAAAGACAATTCTATAGAAACCTAACCATAGACACATCAAATACTCAGAACAGACCACATACATCACAAAATACTAATCCTAACTCTGAACAATTCCACACTTACTGGTCCAACATTTGGTCCAAAACCACACAACACAACCACTCAGCTACATGGATACAAATTGACAAAGAAAAATTAGAAAATGTGCCAGAAATGGCATTTGATGCAGTACCACTAGACATTTTCGTTAAAGTCATTCAGAAAGCACACAACTGGAAGGCTCCGGGCACCGACCATATCCACAACTATTACTATAAGAAATTAACTTACTTACACCCATCAATTTATAAACATATTAATAATTTTATCACAAACCCGCAAACTATACCA
This sequence comes from Spodoptera littoralis, assembly GCA_902850265.1. NCBI lineage: Eukaryota > Metazoa > Arthropoda > Insecta > Lepidoptera > Noctuidae > Spodoptera > Spodoptera littoralis. The sequence goes on along the minus strand of LR824558.2, from coordinate 5,793,525 downwards.
GAATTCGTCACTCAAGGCCTAACCTATATGATTCCCAAGGACACCGACCACATAAACCCAGCTAAATAGAGACCGATAACATGCCTGCAAACTATTTATAAACTAACTACCGGTTGCATCTCAGAAGTAATGTACAAACACATAACACACAACAATATTCTAGCGGAGGAGCAAAAAGGATGTCGTAAGTATAGTCAGGGATGTAAAGAACAGCTTACAATAGATTCCATAGCCATGAAACACAATATTAAATTAAAAAATGATATTTGTACAATGTACGTTGATTACCAGAAGGCTTTCGACACTGTCCCTCATAGTTGGCTGCTCTACATTTTACAGCACTATAAAATTAATCCCGTCATTATAAATTTCTTAACAGTAACAATGGAACATTGGAGCACTAAATTAAAAGTAGGTAAATTAATAGAAACGGAACCCATACCCATTAAGCGAGGAATTTTTCAGGGTGACGCCTTAAGCCCACTCTGGTTTTGCCTTGCTCTCAACCCCCTATCAAATCTTCTTAACTCCTCTGAAAATGGACTCTCAATACAGGATACTTCTGCTCCATCTTTAAAATTGACACATTTGTTATTTATGGATGATATTAAACTATATAGTAACGATATAGCAGGCCTCCACTCCCTTGCAGATCTTACACAGAAATTCTCAGAAGACATTAACATGACATTCGGTATAGATAAGTGTAAAACTTTTACACTTCGAAAGGGACGACACATTGAAAGTAACCCATACACATTAGAGTCTGGTCAGGAAATAGACCCAATGTCACCAAACTGTACTTATAAATACTTAGGTTTTGAGCAATCACATCAAATCGATCAAAAATACACCAAAAATAAAATAATCAGCAAATACAAACAAAGACTCAACATGCTAATACGATCGCAGCTATCATCTCGTAACCTCGTGAAATCTATAAACTCATTTGCTATTCCCGTACTAACTTACTCTTTTGGCATTATAAAATGGACAAAAACCGATCTCATCAAACTTCAACGATTAATTAACACTTGTTTGACCACCAATAGAAAGCACCACCCGCGGTCCTGTGTACAGAGATTAACACTGCCAAGAGAGGAAGGAGGACGCGGCCTCATAGATATAACAAACCTACACAACCAACAAATCATTAATCTAAGAAAGTTTTTCCTGCAGAAAGCTGAGCAATCTCCTTTTCATAGAGTGATTACACAACTTGACAAGTCCCACACTCCACTTAATTTACAATCCCCTGACCCGCAGGCTAACGAACACATTGTCAGTAAAACAGATAAAGTAGCAGCTTGGGCACAGAAATCTCTCCATGGAAGACATCGCCTCGACCTGCAGCAACCTCATGTCGACATGAAAGCGTCGAACGCGTGGCTGCGGCGAGGTGAACTTTTCCCTGAAACGGAGGGATTTATGGTTGCCATACAGGATCAAGTCATCGACACAGCTAACTACCAAAAATTTATAATCCATAGACCTAACTACAATGACTCTTGTAGACGTTGCCATGGTGCTTCGGAGACCATTCAGCACATCACGGGAGCATGTAGAGCCATAGCCCAAACCGACTATAAACATCGCCACGACCAAGTTGCTTCAATAATACATCAGTCCTTAGCTATCCAAACAAATTTGATAACAGAAAAATTAGCATATTATAAATACAAACCACAAGCTGTACTAGAAAATGAAAACTACAAATTGTATTGGGATAGAACCATAATTACAGACAAAACTATATACAATAATAGACCGGATATTACAATGTTAGACAAAAGAAATAAATTAGTTTATATAATAGACATTGCCATATGTAACACACACAACCTTGTAAACACACACTCCGAAAAAATTGCAAAATACACAGATTTATCCATAGAACTAAAAACACAGTGGAATGTTACTCAGACCAAAACTATCCCAATCATATTATCCACTACGGGAGTTATTCCAAAAACCCTACACAATAGTCTCACCACATTACATATCAGTCCCTCTACTTACCTCCTTCTGCAAAAAGCAGTTATTTTAAATACATGCCGCCTTACTCGCAAATTTTTAAATGGTTAGCTTTTAAGTTCATTTAAACGCACTTGGCTTCGGCCCGTGCTTCTTTAAACCCCACCAAGATGGGAGAAACGTAAGAGTTATCGAGGAATAATAATAATAATAAAGGAATTTATTTCTCTCAAAAAGGTACATACATAGAAACATTATATCACTATTTAAGTTACAATAGGTTCAACCTTTGTGAGAGCTGGAGTCTATACTGGGTTCAAGACCTGTATGACAGATCTCCAGGTTCACACCCGATGTCACAATAATATAGTAGGTAATTATAATGCAATAGAATACAAGCAATTAAAAGAAACAAATTCCGTGGTCTGAGGGTAGACCAACACCAAACCAGAGTGGATTATATGAGAATGGATGATGAGAATGTGTTTGTCAATTGTGAAAATGAATGTACAGTGTGTGAGTGTTCATGTCTTTAGTGTGAGTGTATCTGAAGTTGTGTGTTTGTGTATGTAAGTTGGTGTGCTGTGTAGAATAAGTAGACATTACCGAAAGCCGACAACGACGAAGTACCCAACAATGTACCTATGCGAGATTTAAGATAAAACGTGCAGTAATTCTTCAGTGCTATCATAGTCCATGTCAAGAAGCCAGTTCCTGACCGTTTTTTTACATTTAGATTTACACAGAGGATATATGTTAAGTATATTGTTTGCCTTGTTGTATATGTAGCCGCTAAGAAAAGGGATAACTTTACTATATTTCATTAGGTCAGGGAAAACACCGTCATCTATACTTTTATTGATAATCAAAGCCAAGTATGGCGCTATAGTTTGAATGAGTGATTTGCAAACTTTTACCGATAGTCCCCATAGATCCTCAGTTGATTTGATCTTGATCTCTTTAAAAACTTTTATTATTTCTATAGGATTCGTATATCGAAAACTAAAGTCGTGCTGTCACGATTGTAAGCCGCGCTAAGATCGGCTCTAAGCCAGGTGTAGTCCAGCGTACCTCGAGCGGCAGGCAGTCGTTGAGCAGCTTGGTGAAGAATGTCTTGTGGTGCGCGACACACATGAGCACGACGACGGCGTGCTCGTCGTCCAGCGGCCTGCAGGCGCGGCCGATCATCTGCAGCACCGTCGTCACCGGGTACTGCTCGTACGCGTGCAGCTTGCCGTTGTAGCTGCCCAGACATTGCACATTTTTAATTAAAACCACCATTGCTACCCGCCATACCCCCCATTCGAAGCCAAAACTATTGTAAAGGCATGGCTGCGTAACCTGACGTACGACGATACAGAGAACGTCTTGTGCTCGCTGAAATAACCTAATAAAGGAGCACAATATAACAATTCAACAACACACATACATCCACACTTACCCCCGCACGCGCACACAGTAACTAACTGCCTTATCTTTGTCGTAGTTATTTTTATTTATTACTATGTTATCTCTTGTTATTTTCCAAAAATAGTAAGGAAATGCGTTATTAGCTCTTAAAAGGTTTCCCTACAGTGATTAAGTTTCATAATGAAATGCTTCGTTATACCTACTACCTGCACTTGCCTGATTATCTAATCATTTGTATTTGTTACTCAAAATGTGTTTATTATTTTCATGTTAATGTTACGTCCATTATTTCATGTTATTAGTCTGAACCTGTACCACTGGCCCCCAAGACACAGGCGGTGCCTAGTTGGGGCCGGCGGGCTACATGTAAGCGTGCAACAAACTGGACTGACACATGGGTGTCGGCGATGATGACGGTGTGGACGTGCGCGGCCAGCCCCCAGGCCAGCTCGGCGGCCACCACGCACAGCGACACGGCGCCCGACTCCAGCAGCTGCTGCACCAGGCGTCTGTCCGCCGGCTCCACGCCCTCGTGCAGGTAGGCCACGCCAGCGGCCAGGGTCTCGCGGAGCATCTGGGGAGACGAGTCAATATACCAACTGTCCACAAACACAACGACACAACTTGGTCAGGTCATATTAATAACGTGGTCGTATTAATAACCTGAATAGTGCTGCTATCCCCTATCATCCCATTACATATTATGTATTTGCGATGACAATACAAAAAAGGTTGGACATTGTTCCCCAAAAATGTACGAAGCAAAAAGCTAGAATCGATTAAAATAATTTATACATGGCACCTTTACAGGGTGCCTGAGGGGTCATGCGCAATACAAGAATTTCTTAGAAGCTCTTCAGCCTTCAAATTCACTCTCACCTTCACGCGGTAGCCCCTGTCACGTTGACCAACCTTACGGAAAATTGTGGTGCGAATACCAGTGGGACGTGAGATCAACAAACGGACGAGGACTGGGTACCCTTCGCCTGGCAGTCGCACTTGCGACCACTTGGTGAACGAGTGTAGTTGGCGTAATTATAACCTCATAATCCAAAAGTGTTTTGATTTTTTTCAGGATTCTAGTGTTTGTTGTTTTAATTTAGGTTCAATTGATTGTAAGGTGTATAACTGCCTCGTTGGCCGTTGCGTAATACAACAAAACATGACATAATGCCTTTTATCCCCGAAGGGGTAGGCAAAGGTGTTGTCGTACCTTGTCGTTGACCCTCTTGAGGAAGGGCTGCAGCATGTCGGGGCGCGCGCGCAGGAAGGCGGCGGGCGTGGCGTGCGCCGCGGCCAGCGCCAGCAGGTCGGCGGCCAGCAGGCGCGCCGCGCGCCGCGACGGCACGAACACGGCCGCCGGCCGCCGCCCCGCGTGACGGACCACCGCGTGGTAGATGGGCTTCGTCATGGCGGCCAGCCGGGAGCCCGCGTGCGAGATGTTGAAGCCCTAGGGACAATTTTTTAATTTGACAGGGCACCGTTAAGATATTTATCGTTTTAAACAATTCTCTTAGCGATTCGCAACGGCGTAAGTTATATATTGCTCGGATAGGCCGCTTTCGAAGAATAAAAATTGATTCTATTTCTGCAGCTCGACTCCACAACAAAATGCCGTACGACATAATGCTGTGAAAGTAACTAAAATAGAAAGCCTTGTCGTATCCACATCCGTGAGCTGTCTAATCTGTCTAACTGCAAAAGCAGCTGAGCTCAATCTCCCCGAAAGCGCCCTTATATGCGGGCCCCATTGTAGCCTATTGTCTAATGTAATGCCTAAAAATACCGTCTCGTCGACAAATTCTAACTTTTGACCGTTCAAAACAACATCACAATCATTACTTCGGACGTTTGGTAAATAAATTTAATACATTTGGTTTTTTTTCATTAATACGCTTGAGTATTAATGGTGAACCAATTTTGCACTCGAAGAATGGAGCTGTTTACGTCGTCAAGATTATTAGCACGTCGATCTATTTTAAAAATTAATGAAGTATCATCTGCAAAAAGCACCATTCTTGGTTCATTCTTGAATATAAATGGCAAATCATTTATATAGACTAAAAAGAGAAAGGGACCCAATATTGAACCCTGTGGAACGCCCATACTCATCCCAAAGCCCTGTGAGTTAATACCGTTAACATGAACCTTTAATTACCTTTCTTCTAAATAAGATTTTATTAAACAGAGTGCGGTGTTTCTGATCCCGTAGTGATCTAATTTCAGCAAAAGTGTCTCGTGGTCAACGCAATCGAACGCTTTTGAGAAGTCACAAAAGACACCAATAGCAGCTTGTGCTTCCTCAAAAGCACCTAATATTTCTTTCATTAAAGTGACACCGGCGTCAGTTGCACAACGACCTTTAGTGATACCGTATTGTTGTTGGTGAAAGATAGCATGTTTATAAAAATGATGAAGCATCCGAGACAGCATTAACTTTTCAAACACTTTGCTGAGAACCGGCAAAACAGATACTGGCCTATAATTGTTTGGTTCTTTAGTATCACCACTTTTAAATAGTGGGATAACCTTACTATATTTCATTAGGTCAGACTTGCAAAACTTTTACCGCTAGTCCCCATAGATCCTCAGTTGATTTGATCTAGATTTCTTTAAAAACTTTTATTATTTCTAGAGGATTCGTATATCGAAAACTAAAGGCGTGCTGACACGATTGTATATGATTCTTAAGCAAAGTTACAGAGAGTGTTGCTGATGACTCTAAATCTTTGGTTGTTTTGATAGGAATGTTGGCAAAAAAATGTTCAAACTCCTGGGCTACATCTACGTTGGATGAAATCTGTCCCCTTTCAGTATTTAAACTAAATTCTAAATTTCTTATTCGTTTACTACCAGTCTCGTTGTGTATAACTTTCCAAGTAGTTTTTATCTTATCATCACCTGCTTTTATTTTATTCCTAATATAAAGACGTTTCGCGGTTCTGCATACTATTCTAAAGGTTTTTGAATAAGTTGTTACATACTGGTGAAATTGGAGGTTGGTGTTGTATGGTTTCATTCCATAAAGCTCAAAAAGTTTATGTTACGTCGCGCGACCTACTTTCGCGAGTCGATTTAATTAATATTGTATTATTTAGTGTTCAGTTGATTATAACTATACCCACGGTTAGCATCCCACATAACTATTGTAACTTACACAATAAACTATTGAACGGGAAATTTGTAGTCTCTCAACTCAAAACAAACTAACGACGCCTGAGGTCCATACACTGAATATTTTTTTAAAAGAATGCTTGGGATGTCATCTACAGACGCACCGAAGCTAAAAATATGTTTTAAAAATTTTTTGTCCGTCTGTATGTATGTATGTCCGGGCTAAACTCAAAAAGTACTGCACGGACACATAGCTGAAATACGAAGGAATGGTGATATAATAACAGACCCTAGTGATATCGCTAACGCATTTAATGATCACTTTGTGGAACAAGCAGAATTACTTTCTTCCTCATTGAGGGCCGGTACCGCCGTCCGTAAGTCACTGCAGGGTGCCACCTGAAAATCAGTGTTGGGCAGGAACGCTCAACTATATGCTGAGGTGGAGTTTTTGCATGTGCACACGCACTACAATATTACTATGTATTATATTATTTATATTATGTTTTTTTTTGTATGTTTAATTTCTCTTTATATCAAAAACTTATTGAATTTGTTTCGTATTGTATGTAAATTATTTGATTATTTTTGTTATTTTGTTTACGCTTTTATGTTTGTTATTAATATTATGTATTTATATAAGTATCTGTATTTATATTTTTCATAATCTTTGTTTGTGTGCCATTTGCCAAATAAATGATATTTCTTTCTTTTTTTCTACTTTCGAAGGTCTCAAAATCTGCATTAACTATGAAATCCCCTATACATATGTTGTAAATCAATGTTCTTGGCTCCCACTACACCTGATGAAATACGTAGGCTAATAGATAATCTAAAAAATAAAGTTAGTGTAGGAGATTACATCTCGACAAAAGGATTAAAATTCGTTTCCGATATAATATCTGGGCCCATTTGGCACATAATATACCGGTTTTGCATAAAACAAAACCGATATTAAGTGCCGAGAGGGAAAACATACAGCATTGCCGGAAGTTCTTCCTGGTGAAGACTATGACATTCGAAGTCTAACGCTCCGGCGCGTCTTGCTGGGGCAACCTAACGCCATCTAGTTACTTTTAGGTGAAACCATGTGTTTACTAACGTCGATCATAGATGGAGCTGAAAGTATACGACTGCTTCTTCAAAGTAATGCTGTATGTTTTCCGGAGGCACATCAATTAATGTTAGTATCTCATCTGGAATTTATCCTGATAAACTCAAACTAACAATAATTAAACTGTCAAACACCAAGCGGTCACCGGTGACCGCGACCTATTGTTCTTTAATTGTGTCTATAAAACCGGTACTCGACGAGTTAAACCTATATTTAAGAAAAATGATATAAATAATTATATACCTATTGCCCTAATACCTATAAAATATTTGAGAAAGCGATTCATCACCGCATGCATTCCTTTTTTACAAAACATAATCTATTAGTACAAGAACAAAAGGGTTTTATAAAGAATACATCAATAAACATGGCTATCTACGATTTCCTTAATATCTTAATGACAAATATTGATAATAGAATCTTTAATTAGTGCTATATTTATGGACGTGACGAAAGCTTTTGACTTAGTTGATAATAATATTTTACTACAGAAACTAAATGATTATGGAATAAGAGGCAAAACATTTTTGTTTTGTGGGAGAGCCATGCTTCGGCACGAATGGGCCGGCTCGACCGGAGTGATACCACGGCCTCAAAGAAAACCGACGTGAAGCAAAGCTTGCGTTGTGTTTCGTCGTATGAGTGAGGTTACCGGAGGTCCAATTGCCCTCCTCTTCCCCAATCTCCCCAATCCCTGAATCCTCGACGATCCTCAAACTCCTAATCCCCAAAAGGCCGGTAACGCACTTTTAACGCCTCTGGTGTTTCAGGTGTCCATGCGACGCCGATTGCTTACCATCAGGTGATCCGTCTGCTCGATTACCGGCAAATGCCATAATAAAAAAAAATTGACTTATACAATCATATCTTGTGAATAGAACGCAGTGTACGGAAATAAAACGAGTGTCAAAAAAAGGCAAAAAGGTACTTAAATATATACACAAAACACGTAGTCATTTATGGCGTGCCACACACGGGTAGCGTACTGGGCCCGCTGTTATTTTTGGTTTACATAAATGTCTTTCCAAAACGCGTCACTTTTCCTATGATTCTTTTTGCTGATGACAGCACAATAATTGTTAAACAAAATTAAAATAGAAATTATGAACGTGACATTAAAGATTCATTGCAACAATCAATTAATTGGCTTGATCAAAATAATTTACAATTAAATTAAAATAAGACTAAAATTATACAATTTAGACAAAGAACAACTACTCCTGACATAAATATATTTTTGACGATAAAAGGATTGAAGAAGTAGAGCATACAAGATTTTTAGGACTAACTATTGACTGTAAACTGACTTAGAAAGAACATGCATCAATTCTTATAAAAAAAATTAAGTCGCTTTACCTTTGCTCTATACAAACTTAAGAAAATAGTTAACCAGGCAGCAGTTGTTGCTGCATACTATGGTTATGTTGAATCCACATTGAGATATGGTGTAATTTTTTGGGGAAATTCCTCCGAGAAATGTATTATATTTACCGACTTCAATAAAAGGAGGAGGTACTATGTTCGGCTGATTTTTTGTTTTGTTCGCGCAGTACTCCGCCATTTGTGAACCGATTTCCAAAATTCTTGTTTTGTTTGAAAGGGTATACTCCCGAGATGGTCCCATTTTCATGAGGTCAGAATCTGATGATGGGATCCTAGGGAAACCGAGGGAAACTTTCGAAAATTCTATGGGCGAGTAATGCGTCTATTATGTTTATCAATAACGATTTTGTATATAATATGCTAGCTTAGACTGAGTTGGCGGGCCCTTTCGTCGTGGACATGCTGCCACCCTGTTTTTTTATTTTGCTTTTTTATGTTTTTTTTGCTTTCATTGTTGTTTTATTTTTTACTGCTGTTTTTTTATGTTATTTCATGTTGTTATTGTTTTTTATTTTGTTTTTTAATGTTATTTTGTTATTGTTTTGTGTGTGTGTGTGTGTTATTCGGTGGTCCATGTCTGGTGGCGAATAAATTATTTTTCTTTCTTTCTATTTTTAAAGCACAGAAGAGGTGCATTAGATAGATGTGTAGCTTGAAAGTAACGGACAGTTGTGAACCTCATTTTAAATCTCTTAGAATACTAACTTTACCTTGCCTTTACATATACGAAACTGCACTGTTCGTCAGAAAAGTAGTACTTTGTTTAAAAAAGCCTCTGAGGACCGTCATAGATCGACAAGATCAGAATATGTCTATATACGAATTATGTCTGAGAGCCTCAATGACAGCCCTTAAGCATAAAAGTATCCTTTGCATGGCACCCAAAATCCTTACTTATATTATAAATGGGAAAGTGAGTTTGTTTGTTTGTTTGTTCCGCTTTCACGCCGTAACTACTAAACCGATTGCTTTGAATTTTTGCAGATGTGAAGTTAGAAGTCTGGATTAAATAATAGGGTATTTTTATCCCGAAAAAAAATATATTCTCGAGAGAAAACGAAATTATTGGTATAGATGGTGCTGTGTGTATTAGTATATGTCACATAGGCTACTTTTTATCTTTTTGTGACGCGGGTAAAAGCTAGTATATAATAAAATCCCAAATACTATCAAGAATCTGAATTTGACACAATTTAAACGTAAACTTAACAATTTTCTAATTGATAAATGCTATTATACCATTGCCGATTTCTTTCATGACAAAATGTAATAAACTGACAACTATGTGTATAATTAATTATGAAAACTTGGACAAATTATTGTTTATTTAATACTACATTGTAACTAAATTTTGACATTTTATTAATTAATCATGTTAAAATTTTGATGATGATGAATATTTTTATACTTTTTAAACAGTGTATGCCTAATGGGCAGCTTTTTGCACTACTATAATAATAATTTTAAGACCCTTTTATATCACCAAAAAGCACACGAATAAATACTTTGACTTTGACTTTGGATTTACTACAACTTTTGCATGAATATTACTAACAGGTCGGGTCAACATATAAGCTACAAATTATGACGCCATCACCTACGGGGGAGGAGCTGTGAATCACTATTCCACGCGAACGAAGTCGCGGGCAACATTCCGCGACCCGCGACGCGGCGACTGTCGTCGTATAAGCCGAAGACTTAATAATTAGAGTAAATATTCCATGACGAATTTTATGTTAAAACTAGAATACACATAGTCACTTTCAACAGCCAGAATATGTCTACTACAGAAGATAATACATATAACACATTATCACATCACGCGTTTAATAATTTATTTAGTATATCTCACGAAAGTTATAATTTATAATTTTCAAATAAGATCACTTTCAAACGCGATGTTCACGATTTCTTTTTAAAGTCACTACAACGCTGAGTCTAGGTCTATTATTATTATTATATATGTATTATTATAGAATTTATTTATTTAGTATATATATATATATATATGAGCATGCATATATATATACCTATATATTTATGTTGTATTTATATTGTAGTGTACATTTTAAATATTTTTTGTATCTATCTATATTTATTAAAGTCTATTTATGTTATTTGTTTCTTATAATTACCCATGCCAATTTTTTCGCCGTTTTTCAATTTAACCCTAAGGTTGACTGGGAGAGAATGCCATATGGCATTAATGTCCGCCTTATGTACCATTACTTGTTTCTGTGTACATTAAAGCTTAAATAAATAAATTTAAATAAGACTTAGAAAGTACCTGAATATGCAGCTGTAGAGGCAGTGGTCTGACGCTGGGGTGGAAGTTGAACGTAGTGTTGGCGGAGCAGCCCAACCACTGCGCCACGTCGCGCGCGTCCGCCAGGGGGAGCGACAGGGCTACCATACGGATTTGACGACCTGTGGACGAATATATTACATCATTATTATTATATTTACCTGAAAAACTCTGAAATCTGCGTTAGACTACAGTGTTGCGGGTCTGGAGTGTGACACAGTGAGCGCGGTATGTAACACTGTTTTGGCGTCGACCCGGGATTCGAACCAAACACCAACGCAGCTGCCGGCGGGCGAGTGTAGCGTGCCAACAGTGCTCCGCGCGCCGCCGGGACCGCGAGTGGAGCACAGTGCGCGGGGGGCGCCAGGGGGCGCGCTGGGTGCACTCGAGTAGCCAGTAGCAACGACAGTCGCCGCGGCGCGGGGCGCGGAATGCTACTCATGAATACGAGCCTCTAGCATGGCTTGAAACTAGTCGAGTTCCTCATCAAATAATTACGTGAGTGAGCCGAAAACATAATAATTTACCTGAAAAACATTTATAGTTTATATTTTTTTTGAGGACAAACCCGCCACAGCCTCCCAATACCGCTGCAACTCCTGTGCACCAGGATCTACAGGAGATACAATACTCGAAGGAGGGGGATAATTGGGCCTCCGGTAACCTCACTCACACGACGAAACACAACGCAGTCGTTATTTCACTATGATTTTCAGCTCGGCCGTGGTATCACTCCGGTCGAGCCGGCCCAGCAGGGTCGAAGCATGCCGAGCCCACACACACACACTCCACATACACAGATAACTATACTCACCAATCTGCGAGGATATATACCGCATCCTGGAGCAGACGACCTCCAGTACCGGGCCCTCCTCCCCGCCCAGCAGTTGGAGCGCGTCCACTATGAACAGGGACACGCTCTGGACGCTCTTACGGACCTTCCATCTGGAGACAAAGACATATAATATTAGCAACTAAATGACATAACATCACGCCTTTTATCCCCGAAGGAGTAGGCAGAGGTGCATGTTACGGCACTTAGTGCCACTGTACAATGTAACACTCACTTTTCTGTAATAGGGAGTGAGCCTATTGCTATACACCGGGCACAATTCCAGACTGAGATATTTTTAAAACCCAGTATTACTTTGCCCGACCCGGGAAGCGAACCCGAGACCCCTTGCCCTGCAATCGCACTCGGACAACGACGTAGTTACAAAATAACATAGTAACTTAATGACATAATATCACGCCTGTTACCCCTGAAAGGGTAGGCAGGCAGAAGTGCCTATTATGGCACTTAATGTAACACCAACTTTTCACTATTTATGTTATGAGTCCCATTATACAGGCATTAGAAAAAGCAAACTTCGAAAGCGCATACGAACTCATAGTACATAGTATTCTATCCACCCAAAGGTTGCCTGGTAGATATCGCTTTTAGCGATAAGGCCGCCTTTGTACCCTATTTTCTTTATTTGTTCCTGGATATACTATCTCAAATTGGTGTACAATAAAGATTATTATTTATTTATTTATATACATTATCAAAACGTCAGGCCATGTAATTGTCGAAGAGGTATTTCTCGTCGGGTGGCACGTGCGATGCGAATAGTGCCTACAAATTCACGCCTAGTATTTCATGTGCGTATTTCTATGGATTTTTTTTCTTTGTTTTTACTTTATACATGGAAAGTACTCCTTATGGCAAGTTGTTTTGCCATGGGACGGAAACGAAATAGATTTGAAATGAAATGAAATGAAATAAGTTTATTCGGCATAAGACATGCACGCCAGAAAAGACATATAAATATAAAAAAGTATAAAAACAGAAAAATTAAAAGATAAAAGTTAAATTATAAAACTAAAACTAAAACAAGCCAATAATTCAGGTGCGCGGTGTTGGCGGACATGCCCAATCCGAACGGGTCACCAACTCAGCATAAAGCTGGGCACAATGAGCGCCCAACACTGATTTTCAGTTGGCACCCCTGCAGGGACGCACGGACGGAAGCAACACGATTTCACATTGTGTAACGTACCTTCTAGATAGAATGTCCCATTTGTCAGCTGTGGTGACAATGATTTGACCTTTGTTGAGCAACTTGTGATCCGTCGCCGTCTCACCGGTCAGCTGTACCACCTGGGGACAATGAAATAATTATGAATATCATGTAAAACAGAACATACATAGCCGTCTTGCTCCCATGAGGGTAGGCAGAGTCTACGGAACGTCAATTGCTACGATTCTTACATATCTCTTCGCTTCATGAACCATTTTATTAAATATTCTTACTCCTAAACTTTTTTTATGGGATACGCCGGTAAACGAGTGTACGGATCACCTGATGATAAGCAATCGGCGCCGCCCATGGACACAAGGAACACTAGAGGCGTTACAAGTGCGTTACCGACCTTATGGGGATTAGGAGTTTGAGGATTGGGGAGATGGGGAGATAGGGGAAGAGGGATGAATCGGGATGAAGTTAGGAACAGGGGTAAATTATGGTTTAAGGATATATATCCTAGACAGCTGAACTAATTTGAATGAATTTTTGTTTATACATTCAAGTGGATATGCAGGACAACGTCTGTTGGGTCCGGTAGTATCTTTGTAAAGATGTGCACTTGTGCCCCACGGCCCTGAAGTTTCAACCCCAAACGGTTCGAAAGCATAATTGCCAATCAGGCTATTATACTTTCGCCGTTTGAGGTCCTCGGCAGCGGCAGCGGCAGCACCGGCTCGACACGCTGAGCTTGGAAGATGGGATGGCGCCAGAGTATCGACGCAAGTGGCGTCCCATACTAAAGGCCTTTTTTTAAGGGGGGGGAATCATCCAATGACTTCTTTCGCCTGGGTGAAGCGAGAGGGAGTGTCAGACTCTTACTGACTAAAAACCACCCCGTTCCTACTCTTACACTACGAGCCGGAGCCCCGGTAACCTTTTACGTTCTCCGCGGCTCCGTATCGGCATCAGCCCTATTGGGCCCCATCCGCGGTGGAATCCATAGGCATAAGGTAGTATAATTACAAATTTCCTTACCTTAACATTAAACCTAGTTCCAAATTTATGGTAACAATCAGCGAACACGATGTCAGCCAGTGCGTCCTTGGGTAACAGGTACACGGCTCTCCCCGACGGGTTAGTGGCCAGTAGACGAAGTAGTGCCAACTCAGCCACTACTGACTTGCCAGCGCCGGCTGGGGCGCCGACGAACACGTTCTCATCTGAATTGTAGACTGCGTTGAACACCTGCGAAGAGATTTGTTAAAATATAATTAATAAATATACGATTACGTAGATCTTACCACAAGATTATACATAACTAGAATAGGGTAGATTTCTAAATTTTATTTTAATGTCCGTCTGGTAGATTTTTCTAATACATTAATTGCCGGAATACTGAAACGTTACTCAATTTTAAGTTGTGCTTAAATATCGCCGTCTCTGTCATTTTACAAAGAATTTGTGGAGACAGAACTATACTTAAGCGCGACTTAAAATTGAGTAGCGTTTGAGTATTCCGACATTGGACACGTATTTTTTATTTTCTTACAAGAATAAATACTTTTGACGATATTTGATTTGAAATGTCGGGCGACGTCACAACGAATTACATTTTGTAGCGACTAGGTACTTGCGTTCATCAAAAATAAAAACTATATCGACTGTTCAATACAATCTATATATATAAAAGAAAGTCGTGTTAGTTACACTATTTATAACTCAAGAATGGCTAAATCAATTTGGATGAAAATTGGTGGGGAGGTAGCTTAGAACCAGGAGACGGACATAGGATACTTTTTACCCAATTCTTTTTTTTTTAACTTTTTACCGAAAATCAAGAACGGGAACGGGAAATATCGGGATTGCGCGTACGAAGTCGCGGGCAGAAGCTAGTAAAGAAATAAAAAGTAATCACATTTTCATTACTTGATTTTATGACCAACTTAATTTTAGTATTTTTCCAGCAAATTTTTAAGATAACTATGCTGTTTGCCGCTAAAAAAAATAAACAATCTCGTGCAAAATTCATTCAAAACTGTCGTTTTTGACAGTTCTAAAAAAGTATTGAATTTGACTAGTGGGCAAGTACCTAAGTAATTGGTTAATACATTAATATTTGAAAATTTTGTTGAGAAACTGGGCGGGAGAAAGACAGGGGTGACCGAGATAATAGGGTAAACGATTGGAGGGGGAGAAAGAGGGGGATTGAGTAACCGGGAGAATGGGGGATGAATAATAGGAAGTGCGAGTGAAATTGAAAACAGAGTTAAGACGTTAAGTGTCGGAGGGGGGGGGGCGGACACAGGGGTGAGAGAAATAAGGGGATAGCAAGGGAAAGAGTGAAAAGGAGTGAAGATAAACAAAAAGAGAATGCAGAGTTACTGAAAGCCTTTGAATTCGATAATAATTAACCCATACATCCCCAAGTGGTCAGACCGCTCTCCACTACCTACATTATAGACCTTATTTCCAATGTTTAGAGACTACTTTTGTATGAACAAATTTAGGGGATGAATTTCAACGCGTTAATTTCTTTGAAATCTTGACGATAATTTGACATTTTATTATATTATATTTGTATTAAATTATTATTATTAGACTTAATATGGCATAGATACTAATTAATTTTTGTCGTTAATTTGTTTTGTTTTAATCAGACATATGATAATTATATAGAAAATTGAACTAGTTAAATTCTCATTTTAATGTGTGTATGGTGTGGATTATTGTTGTTATTTTCTTTTAAATAATTCTCTAATTGGATTTTATTTTTAAGCCACTGTTAAGCCTTTGAATTGCCAGTGCTATGTACGCCATTATTGTGGCCTGAATCAGACCTTTATTTTGTTACTATTGTGTATTTTGAATGTTATATGTTTGTGATGTGGCCGTACTTCTTCGGATAAATAATTTTTTTTTTTGTTCTCTCCTAATGCTATCTGTCTTTCTGACATTTAGCATTACTTTTGGTGGTCTGTGTAAGTGGCCTGGGAGATATATGTCCAGCGACATATTCTCATAATTTATTGTTTAGAGCAGGTCCTGTGGTACTCGTAATTTTAGTCTGCGAACTCCTGGAAATATGTTACCATCCATAAGATGTTGCGCGAGTATGTTTGGGTGTTTTCTTGGATAAATAAATAAAGAAATAAACGCCTTAACTCGTCGAGTACCGTATTTATAGACACAATTAAAGAACAATAGGTTGCGGTCACCGGTGACCGCTTGGTGTTTGACAGTTTAAAAATAATACGTTTTAATATCCATCTTACTTGAGTCTGCACCGGATTGAACTGCGGGAATGTTTCATTATACAACTCCTCGAACTTGGGGTTTCTTAGTGCCGATATTGGGAGCGGCTGTAAGTCCAGCAACTCGGTCGGGGGGAGGTTCTTCTCGGGGAGGATGAGGTGACGGAATGACACTGGTAGCTGAGTCTCTGCTGCTATCCATCTGTAATATAAAAGGGCATGTTACTAGCTCCACTGACGGACAGACTGACGGACTATTGTGGATTTTTAGACGTTTCCAAATTACCTATATATATGGTTTAATTAAAATGTATGCTTTGACTTAACCATAAATAAATGTGCGTGGCGAACTGGTCTTGAGTTTGATTCCAGGACAAGTAAGAGGTCTTAAGTTTCATTTCAGGGTAACGCAAAGCAATGATATTTTCAATTTTAAACACATAACATAATATCCCATCTTTTATCCCCGAAGGGGTAGGCAGAGGTGCACATTACGGCAATTAATGCCATAAAATGTAACACTCACTTTTCACTATTTATGTTATGAGTCCCATGTAGGATTGTAGGGGGTGAGCCTATTGCTATATACCGGGCACAATTCCAGACTCCGTGCTACTACTGGGATTTTTTTCATCCATCCTAGTATTTAATACTTTGCGCGACCCGGAAATCCAACCCGAGACCCCCTTGCTTTGCCGTCTCACTTGCGACCACTCGCCAAACGAGTATTATATTCTTTTTTATGGTTTGAGCCGGTAATCGAGCAGACGGATCACCTGATGGTAAGCAAGAGGAGTTACAAGGGCGTTAGCGGAATTTTAGGGGATGATTGGGGATTTAAGGCTTGGGGTATTTGGGGATTTGGAAAGAGGCGGAGAATTGGAGTTGCATAAAATTATTCAGAAAAATCATCTTTAAATTGTCTACAACTAGAATTTAGACCTTACCTATCGGAGACGACCCTCAAGAAGTACTGTGGGGGAAGGGGTTCGAATACCGGCACGAACAACTTGACATGGTGCTCGTCCTTGCAGTACTTCTCCTTGAGTAGGAAGTACTCGTGGTGGAGTACTACTTCCGAGTCCACATCTTCTACGAGGATCCAGAAGGCTTCTGATTGGCCGTGAATCTGGAAAGAGAAAAAAATATTTTCTACATAACATAACATAACATCACGCCTTTTATCCCCGAAGGGGTAGGCAGAGGTGCACATAGAAGTAACACCCACTTTTCACTATTTATGTTATGAGTCCCATGTAATAGGGGGTGAGTCTATTGCCATATACCGGGCACATTTCCAGACTCCGTGCTACTACTGAGATTTTTAAAAAACCCCAGTAATACTTTGCCCGACCCGGGAATCGAACCCGAGACCCCTTGCCCGGCAGTCGCACTTGCAACCACTCGGCCAATGAGGCAGTCTATTACCCCATACTACGGTTAGCTCCTGTGTCGTGTGTACGTTTACAAACATACAAGTTCACATACACATGACACAGACACGGAACAACAATCTGTGGGTCATACAAAGAATTGCTGCGTGCGGGAATCGAACTCGCGACACGTTGCGCGGCAGCCATTTGCCCAACCACCGCACCAACCGTGGAGACAATTGATTAATTTATATCAACATCATCACTACACAGTAAAAAACAAAGTCGCTATCCGCCGTCTGTCTGTCCCTATGTATGCTTAGATCTTTAAAACTACGCAACGGATTTTGATGCGGTTTTTTTTAATAGATAGAATGATTCTTAAGGAAGGTTTATATGTATAATACATGCATATTGCGCCCGTGCGAAGCCGGGGCGGGTCGCTAGTTAAAACTAGTTGACAGTCTGCTTTACTATGAGCATACTCTACATATATGAAGTTCATGATCTCCACAGTAAAATTTTACCATAATAAAGGGATTTTGTAGCATAATAAGAGATGTCGCGGTGGCCTGAGGTCGAGACGGTCCTCATGCACGAGGGCAAGTTCGGAACTACCGACGGCAAGTACCTACCAATGGGACGACTTCCGAGTTATATGTACTCTCTAAGATTGTTTAGACACCACTGACAAACGGTGAAGGAAAACATCGCGTGGAAACCTGGGCGTATAATTTCTAATTATTTTGAAATCAACCTGCATTCAGCAAGCGTGGTGATTAATGCTCATTTATAGGCTGTTGATGAAGAGATTAAACCACAATCTCCCGTCTCCACACAAGGTAGGCGTGAGTAGAAAACATTTTGGCATACCTTCTAGTTTACTGAAGTGGGGTATTACACACCCGCGTCAAGAGTGACGTTAGTAAATATAATTAAAATATGAACATACCTTCTCGTCCCAGTGGAAGTCAGGCGTGATGGTCAATTCGACCCTCAACGTGGATCTGGTGATGGGCTGTATATGCGTCGCCAGCTCCAATTTAGGGAACTGATGTACGTATTTATGTATCATTTTGCCTAACTTAGGCGCTCGAACGAGCTCGCCTATCTCATTGGGACCCAGTTCGTACAGCTTCTCCCATGGGAAATTTTTCTTTTCTAATTTTTTTATTACCTGCAAAAACATATTAAAAAGTTATTTACTAATGGAGGTTTGAAATCTACAAATTATTATTTATAGGATAAGCCGGTAAACGAGCAGACGAATCACCTGATGGTAAGCAATCAGCGTCGCCCATGGACACCTGGAACACCACCGGCGTTACAAGTGCATTACCGGCCCTTTGGGGAACGAACGAATTTGTTCCTAAAATAACATCACGCCTTTTATCCCCGAAGGAGTAGGCAGAGGTGCACATTACGTCACTTAATGCCACTGTACAATGTAACACCCACTTTTCACTATTTATGTCATGAGTCCCATGTAATAGGGGGTGAGCCTATTGATATATACCGGGCACAATTCCAGGCTCCATGCTACTACTGAGATTTTTTCTAAAAAACCCCCGTAACACTTTGCCCGACCCGGGAATTGAACCCGAGACCTTTATTTTTATATATTATTTAAAATAAATTGTGTTATTTAATTATAATGTTTCTTGTTTATAAATAAATAAATTAAAAAAAAAACATGGCTAACGTGTGCCCAAAAGGAGACGGCGGGACGAATTAGACATCTATGACAAGGATTGGCCGCAAAAAGCTTTACATAGAGAGGAGTGGAAGGAGGGTAGGGAGGCCTTTGCCCTGCAGTGGGACGATCATGGCTGAAAATAAATAAATAAATAATAAAATAAACACGTGTTCTAATAAATACTTACTTCTTCGGGCATCTTCCTGAACTGTCGTAGCGGAGACATGGATTGCCACATGCGTCTGTCCACCATCTTGCAGAGAGCTAGCGTCTTGTCCACTAGCTGGGCCCAGCCTGGACATATTAAAACAAAATTATTACTACAATGTTATAAAAAAAATCTTTACAATGTATTTTGTTCTGTGAGTGCCGTATTGGAGGTCCAATCCTCCTCCTTCCCATCCTTAATTCCAAAGTCCCCCCATCCTCAAATCCTGAGAATGGAGGAACAGGGAGGAAATGTGATTATTGGTATTTTAAGAGTTTTTTTTATCTTTATTTAATTACAGGGTTTTTTCTTAAAAAAAACGTCACCCCTATTATTGAGTACGAAATAACAAAAAAGAACACTTATACTTAGACTTACATTTAAGTTAACCTACCCGCAACCTAGTAACAATTATAATAATATTAATAAGAATTCTGGATTTTCTGGATTTTAAGAGTTATAAATCATAAGTTTATCGTGTATGTTCATTCTTTGCCAGAGTCTGTGTTTCCTGAAGGGTATATAACCTGGTTGTCTTCTAGGCCCGAGAGAATAGGTTGCTTATGGGACGACGTGCTCCATCGTAGGACGCACCATCAGTAAGGTACTTTAAAATTAAGTATTTCAGATACCAGATACAAAATACTATTGACAGTAGTTGTCATTTTATCTTTAAACTACTTTTTAAAGATAAAATATTTTTCTAGGCAAACAACACTTGAATGAATGACTGCACGGTTGGTGCGGTGGCTGGGCAACCGGCTGCCGTGCAACGTGTCGCGGGTTCGATTCCTGCACGGAACAACACTTTGTGTGATCCACAGATTGTTGTTCCGGGTCTGGGTGTCATGTGTATGTGAACTTGTATGTTTGTAAACGCACACACGACACACACACATTTCTTTATTTTAAGGTTTTGCACAAATAAAATTAATGAGATTTTTAGTGTGATCCTAATAAAGGCTTTATCAGGGGCATCATCAAAATTGACGGCTGCAAGAAATAAAGGCTTTATCAGGGGCATCATCAAAATTGACGGCTGCAAGAAATAAAGGCTTTATCAGGGGCATCATCAAAATTGACGGCTGCAAGAAATTGCTGTTTGTAGCTCATTTCTTTTTGTTTGCGCCTAGGTTGGGTTTTTTAGATCATTGTCCTTTATAAATGTCAGCTTAGAATCTGATCACATTTAATTTTTATTGATGAAAAGAATTTAAAGTATCTTATCCGAAAAAGTATTTGTAAAGTACTAAGATACAGAATATTTAAATACAAGATATAAAATTGAATTTTTAAGAAGTATTTGATATACAAGATCGAAATATGTATTTTGTATCTTGTATCTGTACTTCAGATGTAGTTGTATCTTAAATAATTATCATCTCTGAATTTATGACGCGATATAACGCATATCCAGGTTGTAAGTTTGCATGCTTTGTATCTTTAGCAAAACACGCTCTGATTTCATTGTAACACCTATAATACCATGTTTTAATGCAAATAAATGAATTTGAATTTTAACTTCATCTCTTGTTGACTTTATTTGAAATACTAAATATCATTATGACACCGTTCCGAACACAAATAGACTATAATTGGGGTCCAAATCATTTTTTATTGTATTGCAAGGGTGGTGATTAATGCTTAAACCGTGTGAGAAGAGGCCTTTGGTTAGCAGTGACCACAAATAGGCTGTTTATGCTGATACAATGATAAATAAAAACAATTATTAACATACCTCGATGCAGCACAATTTCGAATATAGCTCTCAACAGTCGACAAGCGGACTGGGTGACGTACACCATGTCCGCCATAAGAGCAAAACCTTCCAATTTCAGCTGCGATATATACGCTTGGAGCAAGACGTTGATCTTAGCTGAGGGCTCCTCTATACTCTCTTTTATTGGGATTGGTACCTGGAATAAATAAAAAAGGATAATAATAATTGAGTAGTTTCCAGGGGATCAAAATTAAAAATGTAATTAGTCCGTCAGTTAGATAACGAAAAAATATTAGACACGTATTTTTTTATTTCCTCGTATTAAGTTGCAATACTTAGATAAAATGGCGCTAAGGAGTGAGAGGTTATTACGTCATAACGTGCTACAAAATGTGGCACGCTGTGACATCGCACGATATTTCAAATTAATATATCGTCGAAAGTATTTAAATTTGTGAGAAAAGAAGAAATACGTGTCTAATGTTTTAAATTAATGTACCAGACGGGCATTAAAATAAAATTTAGGAAACTACCCTATTGGAATGGTAGCTAAAATTATGTGGCCCATAGATTCGTTAAATACACATTTTTAAGTGTTGTAATATTAAAATTAAAAACTTAAACGCGTTACAAAAAATCACACAAAACCTAGATAACTTCCTTCAAGGAGTAGTTCGGTATTGGGTCCAATTAGTGTGTTAAGTAAAAAATTGTGCTATTCGGAAATGTCTCAGTTGGAATCCAAAATCGCACCTTACATATGACGCCCTATTATATAACTAGCTACTTCCGCGCAGTTTTACAAGCTCTGCTCAGCTCCTATTGGTTGTTGCGTAATGTTTTATAACATATAGCCATCCTCGATAAATGCGCTATATAAATAAAGCGGATATAAAGCTGAAGAGTTTGTTTTTTGTTTGTTTGTTTCAACGCGCTAATCTCCGAAACTACTGGACCGATTTGAAAAATTCATACTGTGTTGGATAGCGCATTTATCGAGGATGGCTATAGCCTATAGCCTATAGCCATCTATGGGCTATAAAAAATATCACGCTACGATTAATAGCGCATTTATCGAGCCCATAGATGGCTATTTTATAAAATATCACGCTACAATTAATAGGCGCCGAGCAGAGCGTGTGAAACCGCGCGGAAGTAGCTAGAGTTTTATATAGCTTTTAAGGACACTCTGAATATAAAAACAAAACTTATAAAACTCTACTCACCCTCTCCATGAGCTTGCAAAGCTCTAGTTTTTCTTCCTCCCTGACAGCTATATGTTTAAACTCAGCCGACAAAGAGAATACTCTGAACAGTTCAATTTCACCAAGCGTGGGCTTCAATAGCTGAGAATAACATTGCATCGTTTCATATGTGCAGTAGAAATGGGACGCTATGCGGCCTAACTCCGTAGGTTGAAAGTGGCCGGATTTACGCTCGTATCGGATCAGGCCCGCTCTGGAATAGAAGGAATTAGGAATGAGTTAAAGATATACTATAAGATTCTTCACCAAAACAATGCATTTGTAATATCTCTAGTGTTTCGGGTGTACATGGGCGACGCCGATTGCTTACCATCAGGTGATACAACCAGTAATACCGATCAAATATAAAATATATCGATCGAATTAAAAACATCCAGAAGCGGTTTGTAAAATTTTTATGTTATCGCTTGAAAATTGACTATCACAGAGCTGACTATATAAATCTTTGCAAGAGATTTCACTTGCAACGCCTTGTAAACAGGCATAGATTGGTGGATTTTTCATTTATGTTAAAAATACTATCTAATGATATTGACTGCCCTAAAATACTGCAAAGACTTCATTTTAATGTTCCCCGTAAGTCATTTAGGTTCAGTGTACCGATATCGGTACCTTCTTCCTCAACCAACTATCGGAGTAATTCGTATATTGTGCGAGCGAGCAATGATTTCAATAAACTGTGTAAAGAGTTTTCATTCGACCCATTTAACACAAAACTTACTGTGGCACGCGGCAGGCAGCTGAACCTTGATTTCTTTAATTCATAGTGGGTACCTATATGGTCCTTAATATTTGGAGTAATTTGTGCATAATTATAGACTGCCTGTGGTTTAATGAGTTTGACAAAAGTAATTTTAATACTGCGTTAGCATGTTTCTACTTTCTGTTACTAATCGTGGAAACCAGTAATTGGCTTCTTGTTGCATACCACATTCTATTTAATCAAATTGTATAGCTGTTGGTTTTCCAAATGTATAAATAAAAAAATAAATACATAAGAACTATTTTTTATATGTTAAACAGTTGACTTTGTGACTGCAAGGCTGGGCAACCAGCTGCCGTACAACGTGTCGCGCGTTCGATTCCCGCACGGAACAACGCTTTGTGTGATCCACAAATTGTTGTTCCGTGTCTGTGTCATGTGTATGTTTGTATGTATATGGAGTTGTATGTTTGTATACGTATACACGACACAGGAGACAATCCTAGTGTAGGGAAAAGTTTTTAAAAAAAGACTAATGGAGTTGTGGAAACAATTAGAATATATTGTATGGTCATCAAGATTATATTGTGTACCAAATTTTTAAGTGTGGGAGAGCCAGGAATAGGCCGGCTCGACCGGAATGATACCACGGCCTAACAGAAAACCGACGTGAAACAACGTTGCGTTGTGTTTCGTCGTGTGAGTGGGGTCACTGGAGGCCCAATTACCCAATTAAGTCATTACGGTGGCAGTGGACTTTTGACGTTTGACTGTACATGAACTAGTAAATAAATAAGAAAGACATATACTCACTTATCCAACAAGCTAGCAGCAGTGTGTATGAGGTCAGCTCTGTGCAGTTCCAGCAGAGAGTCCTCCTGGAACTTCTCCTGCGAGATGCCGTACAGCGCCGGCTGACGCAGCATTCTGATGTACAGGTATGTGTAGCCTGGAATATCATTCATTTATGATTTATTACATAACATCACGCCTTTTATCTCCGAAGGGGTAGGCAGAGGTGCACATTATGCCACTGTACAATGTTGTTGAGTCAAGCACTCAACGGCCTCCGCTGCGCGCTGGAGGGGACGCCGGACGGCGGCGCGAGGGGCGACAACCGCCGGCCCCGCACGGCCTGCACAGCCCCGCACGGCCCGCACGGCCCCGCACGGCCCGCACAGCCCCGCACGGCCCGCACAGCCCCGGCCCCGCAAGGCCCCGCACGGCCCCGACACACACCAGTCAGCTGTTAGACGCTACGACGCACGTCCGCGCTCGCGCTTTCTTATCGATAATCTATATTCATTTTTCTTATAACCGTTATTTTAACAGTCTGATTATTATATTACCTATTATACAGTCCACAAGTTCATTATTTCTCTCCACTTAACTATCGAGCCAACAATGTAACACACACTTTTCACTATTTAATTTAAGAGTCCCATATAATAGGGGGTGAGCCTATTGCCCTATACCGGGACCAATTCCAGACTCCGTGCTACTACTGAGAATTTATTTTAAAAACCCAGTAATACTTTGCCCGCTCCGAGAATCGAACCCGAGACCCCTTGCAGTTGCACTAGCGACCACTCGACCAACGAGACAGTCCTTACATTTTTATAAGCATAGCATTAGACTGCCTGTGGTTTAATGAGTTTGATAAAAGTAATTTTAGTACTGTGTTAGCATGTTTCTACTCTCTGTTACTAATCGTGGAAACCAGTAATTGGCTTTTGTTGCATACCACATTCTATTTAATCAAATTGTATAGCTGTTGGTTTTCCAAATGTATAAATAAATAAATTATATTCAGAATTTTAATTAGCTTCCAGATTTGACATTGGTTACTGTCATTTTGTGAAATAATGATACCACATATAATAGTGTAGTGATGAACACAAAAATCGATAAACAATCAGTGTGTGTGTTTTATAATAAATGTTACAGAAAGTGACAGGATAGCGATAGCGATGACGGCGACAATTTATAAAATAAATTATCACCATAATACATCTATCTGTTATATTTGTTATGTTCCTTCATGATTACATTTTTTTATTTATTTCACACACAATTATAAAAGAAAAGTCTCAAATCGTTAATTAATCGTCAAAACTAAATTATCGATCAGAAATATTTAATTTCCCTGATAAACTTAGTTTACGAGAGTAAAATTATAAACGAGAAGAATCGATCCCGAAATATTCCATTCCCATATCGAATAATTTCGCAACGTCACTATTTAGTACTTGTCATAACGTTGCAACACTGAAATTGTCAAATCTGGAATCGAATTAAAATGCCGAGTATAGTACGTACCGAGCCAGGTGACGGCGTCCCGCACGCTCTGCACGGAGCCGAGCACGACCTCCGCGTTGAGCATGTATAAATATGAGTACGTACCGAGCCAGGTGACGGCGTCCCGCACGCTCTGCACGGAGCCGAGCACGACCTCCGCGTTGAGCATGTATAAATATGAGTACGTACCGAGCCAGGTGACGGCGTCCCGCACGCTCTGCACGGAGCCGAGCACGACCTCCGCGTTGAGCATGTATAAATATGAGTACGTACCGAGCCAGGTGACGGCGTCCCGCACGCTCTGCACGGAGCCGAGCACGACCTCCGCGTTGGAATCGAATTAAAATGCCGAGTATAGTACGTACCGAGCCAGGTGACGGCGTCCCGCACGCTCTGCACGGAGCCGAGCACGACCTCCGCGTTGAGCATGTATAAATATGAGTACGTACCGAGCCAGGTGACGGCGTCCCGCACGCTCTGCACGGAGCCGAGCACGACCTCCGCGTTGAGCATGTATAAATATGAGTACGTACCGAGCCAGGTGACGGCGTCCCGCACGCTCTGCACGGAGCCGAGCACGACCTCCGCGTTGAGCATGTATAAATATGAGTACGTACCGAGCCAGGTGACGGCGTCCCGCACGCTCTGCACGGAGCCGAGCACGACCTCCGCGTTGAGCATGTATAAATATGAGTACGTACCGAGCCAGGTGACGGCGTCCCGCACGCTCTGCACGGAGCCGAGCACGACCTCCGCGTTGAGCATGTATAAATATGAGTACGTACCGAGCCAGGTGACGGCGTCCCGCACGCTCTGCACGGAGCCGAGCACGACCTCCGCGTTGAGCATGTATAAATATGAGTACGTACCGAGCCAGGTGACGGCGTCCCGCACGCTCTGCACGGAGCCGAGCACGACCTCCGCGTTGAGCATGTATAAATATGAGTACGTACCGAGCCAGGTGACGGCGTCCCGCACGCTCTGCACGGAGCCGAGCACGACCTCCGCGTTGAGCATGTATAAATATGAGTACGTACCGAGCCAGGTGACGGCGTCCCGCACGCTCTGCACGGAGCCGAGCACGACCTCCGCGTTGAGCATGTATAAATATGAGTACGTACCGAGCCAGGTGACGGCGTCCCGCACGCTCTGCACGGAGCCGAGCACGACCTCCGCGTTGAGCATGTCGGGCAGCTTGCTGACCAGCTGCGACTCGATCGGGAGCTGCTGGTTCAGCAGGGACAGGTAGTACTGCAGCTCCGAGTGGTTCGTGATCAGGATACCTGCGGGAATGTGTTTGGGAAGTCAACGTTAAATTATAACTTTAGTCTTGACGTGGTATTAAATCAAAACTCGTTCAGTAGTTTCAGCGTGGTTGACGGGCCAAGATCCAAACATACACACAAAGAACTTTTCAAATTAACTTTAAATCGCGAGTTATTCTTGTGAATATACTGAGAAAAGCTCTACTAGTTTCGAACCACAGAGAGGTTCTTCTTCATGAGCAGCGTGCGCGATCGCGGCGATGTCGCACAGCCCACTCAACCTAAACGCTTTGTGGGTCGAAACTAGTAAAGTATATTCACGTGAGTAACCCGCGATTTTTAGTTAATTTAGTATGTATCACGATCATTATTATACAATCGTTCACGTTAATTATAATATTATTGTTATAGTGTGATGTGCTCACCCTCTCCTTTCGTGTCGTACTGCGGCCGGCCGGCCCTGCCCAGCATCTGCAGCACGTCGAGCGCCCCCAGCTCTGCCCAGCGGCCCCGCTCGGGCGAGTACACCTGCGTGCCCTTGACGATGACGGTGTGCGCCGGCAGGTTCACGCCCCACGCCAGGGTCGCCGTCGACACCAGCACCTGCGGGGGGGATTGGCTATTTTAAATCTTATTTTACTAATTCTTATTCAAATAAAGTTGAAGATATGCAACATTTACTGATGGATTGTGTCCGGAATGAGCGGGAACGTGAGTTACTCATTAGAGAATTAAAACTTAATAAACTGGATGTAGGCTTAATACAGTCAATTCTGTCTTCACCATGTTCAGAAACCACAAAAAAAATTGTAATTTAGTCACAATAGGTACTTGATGAGTAACTCAATTTCTTTTCTTTTTATTGTAAGCAAAAATTTTGTATGTATTTGGTAGGTTACATTTTGTTAAAAGGTATGATGGGGTTGGCATATCAAAGATAAAAAATCCTTAAATAAAAAACAGATAAAAAAAATTCTTATTCAAGTGTGAAGACTGTATAAGGGGTCTAAGGTTAGATTCCACGCGTTTTATATCCGAAGTGGTAGCCAGAGACAATGTACAATGTGTGTTACATTATACAATGTAACAAGAATAACAAGTTTTTTGCTCTAATATCTATTCTTTTAAGTTTATTATAAGTATTTTGTTTATATATCTATATTTTTATTTTCTTATAAACTTTGCTTAGTCTGCTAATTGTCAAATAAATGTTTTTTCTTTCTTTCTTTCAAGTGTACCACTATTCACTATTTACGTTATGAGTATACCGGGTATGAGTATACCATATACCGGACACAATTTGAAATTCCGTGCAACAACTGAGATTTTTTTTAAAAACCCAGCAATACTTTGCCCGACCCGAGAATCGAACCCAAGACTCCTTGCCCGGCAGTCGCGCTAGCGACCGCTCGGCCAACAAGACAAGGAGATATATTTAAACACATATCCAAAAATAATTTCACCTGTATATGTCTATCGGCGAACAGATCTTCAACAAGAGTCCTGTCGACCCTGCTCATCCCGGCGTGATGTATAGCAAACCCGTACGGCAGCAGCTCACGTAGTTCCGGGTTCTTTACCTGCTCCGCCTCTGTACGGAGCACTTCCATGCTTGCCGAGCCTTCCCTGTGGAACAATATTGAAGGGATATAAGAAAAAATATAATATGTTAATTAAGTGTGGGGTCGCCATGCTTTGCCATAGTGAAACAATACTTGCGTTGTGTTTTGTCGTGTGATTAAGGTTACCGGAGGCCCAATTACCCCCAGCCCCACTATCCTAATCTCCTCAATCCCCGAATCCACAACTGAATTAATTAAATCCACAATTAATTTTTGATGATTGTGAAAGTCTCAATAATTCGCCAGCCGGTAGGATTCCGAGCCAACCGTGGGGGAAGAGGGAAGTGATACCACGAACTTGCCCTCTTCATGCTCCGCAGTAACCGTGCCGGAGCGACCAGTTTCGAGATCTAATACATTATTGAGAAACATTCCTCCCGTAGATTATAAGCCTTATTTGTAATATTTAATTTCATTATGATCCTTATTGATATTTGTGTCAAATAGGGGAGGAAATGTTGTGTATTTGTTATCTGTGGAAGTAGATTACTGGCCACTTGTGATGACAATACTTTATGCTTGTATATTGTCTATGCTATGTTAAAAGGAATAAGACAGTGTGCTAATGGCGGTCTGCAGTTTTAGTTGTTCCTGCATGTAAACATTATATACAACAACAACAATCCTCAAATTCCTAATCCCCAAAAGGCCGGTAACGCACTTGTAACGCTTCTAGTGTTCCGTGTGTCCATGGGCGACGCCGATTGCTTACCATCAGGTGATCCGTCTGCTCGTTAACCGGCTTATAGCATAAAAATCACAATCAATATTGGTGATCTGACTTAGATGAAATATTTGCTCAACTGCCAAGCAAAAAGTTTTGATTCAATTAGCGGATAGGTAGGTAGATTTTTGGGAAATCTATCACACACTACAACCTCTCAAAACTGCTGCACAAACCATTATTTTATGAAGCAATAGGTCTACTTTTTTTAATGGAAATAAACTACCACCGACAGTTACTCATGTCCCTGGGACGTTGGACTTCAGTGTCCCGGTGTCTTCATGGTTGTATCTCCTGTAGATCCTAGCTTACGGGAGTTGCAGCAGTATTGGGAGGTTGTGGCGGGCTTGTCTCAAAAACAAATAGTTATGAAAAGATTTGCCAAAAACAAAATTGCCGTGCCTATGGATTTGGTGATACAAATGGTTTTTATTTTTTGTTTTATTTTATCATAGCTACACTAAAGAATGCTTGTATTACTCCAAGTTACTACGACCACAATGTTTTCGTTGTCACCCTAAATAAATCGTATGTTAACGCCTTGAATTTCTTGATAGACCACTTGAGATCCTGGCCTACAGGAATTGCAGCGGTTTTGGGAGGTTGTGGCAGGCTTGTCCCTTAAAAATAAAAAACTACCACCGGAACTGACCTGAGGAACTGCCCGAGCGTATCCTTCTCTAGACACATGTCTCTGATAGCGCGCGCAGTCTTGCCTGTCTCCTTACGGGAGTGCACAAACACTAGGATCTGGAATGGAAATGAAAACAATACTTTTAACATCATCTATCTTAGGAGGCAGATCTCTTCTTTACTCGGATGGGCAATTATATTTTGAGAATAAAAAAATGGCTGTATATTATAATAATGATAATGCTTCAACTTTGATAATAACATAACATCACGCCTTTCTTTCCCGAAGGGGGAGGGAGAGGTGCACATTACGGCACTTAATG
This sequence comes from Spodoptera littoralis, assembly GCA_902850265.1. NCBI lineage: Eukaryota > Metazoa > Arthropoda > Insecta > Lepidoptera > Noctuidae > Spodoptera > Spodoptera littoralis. Next base: position 5,763,135 of record LR824558.2, on the reverse strand, counting down.
CCACTGTACAATGTAACACCCACTTTTCACTATTTTATGTTATGAGTCCCATGTAATAGGGAGTGAACCTTAAGAAAATAATACATATTTATATTATAAGAATAAATAATACATTATTTATTGTCCTTAAAGTTATTTTCTTTTTCTATCTCTTTGACTGGATTTTAGTGTTACATTGTTCTCGCACAATCCAAACAACAAAACTGTGTAACTAGATAATTGTATTATAAACCCGATTGAAAAAGAGTAACCTATGTAGTTTCTTGCTCGTTCTTCTCCATAGGAATCTACACCTTGGAATGAGCAACTAGCTTCACTTCAAAATTTTTGTTGTTGACGTTCAAAAGTGCCATTCTGATCTAATTAAAATAAATGATTTTGACTTTGACTGTAGTCGTTAAAATGAAAAATACGCTAGTGGCTTCGGTTCTTTTTTCCTAAGTACATTTTAATACCAAAATAATTAGTATACACACCTGATTCCTGCCAGCATGTTCCATGGTCTTCTCGTACACTATATCGTTCATGACCTGGAATCGCTTCAGCGCCTTCTTTTCAGTCACACCTATGTACTGCTGTTCTAGGGCTACGGGTCTGAAAACATAATAAAATTATATGAGAACTGCTGGGCCGGCTCGACCGGAGTGATATCAACAACGAGCAGAAAACCTTAGTTGTTTTTTTTTGTTTTGTTTTTTAAAAAACGTTGCCCCACACTAGGATTATCTCCTGTGTCGTAGGTGCGTTTACAAACATACAAGTTCACATACACATGACACCCAGACCCGGAACAACAATTTGTGGATCACACAAAGTGTTGTCCCGTGCGAGAATCGAACCCGCGACACGTTGCACGGCAGCCGGTTGCCCAGCTACCGCACCAACCGTGCAGCCTAGTGAAACAATACTTGCGTTGTATTTCGTCGTGTGAGTGAGGTTACCGGAGGCCTAATTACCCTCCCCTTCCCCAATCTCCCCAACACTCAAATCCCCAACAATCTTAATTCCTATTCCCCAAAGGGCCGGTAACGCCTCTGGTGTTCCAGGTCAAAACAGCGCTGTTTCACGTCATGTGGGTGAGGTTACCGTAAGCCATATTACATCCTTCCTAATCTCCCCAACCACTGAATCCTCAAATCCCTAATCACCAAAAAGCCGGTAACGCAATTATAACGCCTCTAGTGTTCCAGGTGTCCATGGGCGACGCCGATTGCTTACCATTTTTTTTTGTTTTATATTTGATGGGCCGACGTTTGCCCACTATCTCGACTGGTGGTGCGCGATGATACGGTCTACAATGGAGCACGTCGTCCCATAAGCAACCTATTCACTCGGGCCTTGAAGACTCCCAGGTTATATATACCCTTCACGAAATACAGACGCTGGCAAAGAATTCCACTCCTTAGCAGTACGCACAAGGAAGCTTGAAGCGAAGCGCTTCGTGCGTGTGGGCGGAACATCTACCATGAATCGGTGACGCTTCGCCGATGTCTTGTGGTACGATGATGGAAAGGACTAGGGGGAATCAAGTTGTGCAATTCCCCCATCAGGCGATCCGTCTGCTCGTTTACCGGCTTATCCCATAAAACGAAGTAATAATTTTACCTGAATGAGTTGTCAAAATAGAAGAGTCCCTGGTCCGGCTTCACACGCAGGAAGGCGGCCACGTCGGTGTAGTTTGGCAGCGTGGCTGACAGACCAACTAGACGAACCTGTTACGGACATAGAATCTATATTAATAAAAATGAATTTCCGTTCGTTAGTCTAAACAAATATAATATTGTCTAATCTACATATTTATTTTACTTATTATTATTTGACTACTTCGTTGTCTGAGTGGTCGCAAGTGCGACTGCCGGGCCAGGGGTATCGGGTTCGATTCCCGAGTCGGGCAAAGTATTACTGGGTTTTTTAAAAATTCCCAGTAGTAGCACGGAGTCTGGAAATGTGCCCGGTATATGGCAATAGTCTCATCCCCTATTACATGGGACTCGTAACATAAATAGTGAAAAGTCGGTTTTGCTTTGACTTTGAAGTATCGTGTGACGTCACAATTAACTACATTTTATAGGGTAGCGTGACGTAACGACCTCTCACTCCTAAACTTAACTCCGTTTTATCTAAGTATTGTTTTATTATACGACAAAATAAAAAAATACGTGTCTAATATTTTTTTATTTTCCAACTGACGGACTAAATACATTTTTAATTTTCATACACTGTCTACTACCCTATTTATAAATATTTTTTTCTCTTTACCTCCTCCTGAGTCTGCTCGACCGTCCTCAGCGTCCTGGCGACGAGTGCCTCCAGAACTGGCCCTCGCTCGTCGTGGAGAAGGTGGACCTCGTCAATGATGATCAGGCGCACCAAGTTTGTGAAGGAACGCTCGCCACCTGGGGAGATGTAGATTATTTTGTATGAAAGGGCATTGACTAAAATTGGTGCCTTTCTTTTTTCTGGCGGCAGTCAATGATTTATGGAAAATATTATCTAGAATGTCATTACAAACGAAATTGTCTATGGGCTCACATATGGAAATCTCAGTCTGGACTGAGTTATAAGCGTTGAAAGGAACTGGAATCAAACATTTTACTTTCGTTTTTTTATTCAAATTATTCATATTTTTGTCATAATTCCTAACTTCAAATTGCGCACCACTGTACGCCGGGCACAGAAACACCAAATTACACCACAATATATCCATATTGCCAGTCGCTAATTTTTATTAGCTATTTTCTCTCAGTCGATAACTTGTGGGATACTTCTTCTAGGAGTTGTGTCATGAAGCTTCATGAGTGTCAGCTGTGGTACTATTGGTGGGTTGAGTAGTTGTTAGCCGTTCAAACATCTAATAAAGTATTTTTGCCGTTGACTCCTGGTGGGAGACTCATCTACTTTATTGTTAGCATAATCTTTTGAAGAAAGCAAACCGTCGACTTTGTAAAGTGATGGACTTTACGTCAGATAAGCGCATAATTTTTTCATATAATGTGATCATTCGAATTGCATCACTTTGTGAATGACGATGTCTTTGTACAGATTCTTATGCTAGATGTAGATTAAAGTATTAAACTGTAGTTAGATTAGTTACTAATCGGAAGTAAGTCGGGAGAAGTAGACAGAAAAATGATTTTTCATGTTTTTGACGACTGTTACTACTCAATTCCGCTACCGACGCCGCAGCTGACAAACATAGCATTTCATGATAGGGCTAGTAAAGTATTTTGCGGGTTTTTGACTGAGAGGAAATTGACCATGAAAATCTGTCATAGGCCATAAACCGTATACATATAAATTGAACACGCTAACCAATCAAACGAAATGTTTTTTTTTTCTTCAGCAGTGGTCAGTTAATGGTTCACTCTGTTCTGATTCCGTGGCCTTATAACAAAAAAATAAAAAATAAAAAAAAGAAATAACAAACAAAAAAAAATTATTAGGTATAAAAGTCCACAATAAGCTTTATTATATTCCTTGAAATCGTCTATAAACATTTATTACAAAATATTTCTGACAAGTAAATGAAGAAATATGCGTTGTGTACGGTCACCATCAACAAAATCACAGGATTATATAGCTCTATTTTCACATCTTTGAACTGATTTAACTCGGTTTGGACTGTGTTTTTGATATAAGACCCCATACATTTTTTTGTTTTTAATGTTATTCTGCATCAGTTTATCCACATCCGATCAACTGCCGCGAAAAAATGAAAAGGCACCACGCTCCATACAAATTTGGTCATTGTCATTTGATATAACTATCGTGAACTACCAAGAACCCCTCTGTGGTTCGAAACTAGTAGAGCTTTTCTCAGTATATTCACGTGAGTAACCCGCAATTTTAGTTAATTTAGTATGTCTCACGATAGTTATTATAAAAACATGAAATACGTTTCATAGTAGTCTCGAAACTTGGGCTTGTAATTTCTAATTACACGTTTGAAATCGCCAAACCGCATTGCGCAAACGTGGCGATTAATGCTCAAACCTTATCCGTGTGAGAACAGGCCTTTGGTCAGCAGTAGACACTTATAGGATGTTGATGATGACGATGATGTAAAACATACCTTTTCTAGTAATAATATCCCATTTCTCAGGCGTGCAAACAATAAGCTGTGTGGCGTCAATCTGCTCCCGAGTGAGCTGGTGATCCCCGGTCAGCTCCGAAACACGGAGGTTGTACGCTGACAGGCGCTTGCTGAAGGTACCGACCTGGAGATTAATAGTTTATGTTATTTTTGTACATTAGGTCAATCATTAAAACACGGCGATTTGAAAATAAAATATGTATTTAATTTAGTCATAATTAGACCTAAATATGTCTCTAAATAAATACATCTAACTATAATCCCCAATCAAATCTCCAAGTGTGGGGATTATCGAAATACCTGTCTAAATGCCAAACCTTCATTGCTCGTGATGATTATAATGATCAATAATGAAATATCTCACTATCTCCGCACAAGTGACCACATAGGACCTACACAAATCATCTAGAAATCATGCACATTGATTGGGCCATCAGTTATTTATTATTTATTATTACTTCTTCACGAAAGATAACAGTGAATGGCGGACTTAATGCCTTAAGGCATTCTCTGACAGTCAACCATAGGGAGGTGCAGAGAAATGAAGTGCTTGATGCGAAGCCAGAACACATAGAAAACCCATACAATAAATATAACAATATGATATATTATAAATCTAAATAGACATACATACTACATAATATATACTGCTAAACCAATACTTATACCTACTACATAAATCGTTGACAGGTTAGCTCAATAGTACCATAGTACCATATGTAATACTAGTACATCCAATCCAATACAGTATATCCTAAGAAGACTACACCCAAACAACAAAGGATGGCTCTAGCGGTTCACTAATAGTAATCCCCAACCAAATCACCAAGTATGGGGATTAACGAAAAACCCATCTACATATATAGTCTTAGTTTCTAATGACATATATAATTAATTAACTCACCATTTCCTGCACAAGTGACCGCATAGGAGCAACATAGATCATCTTGAAGTCGTGAACGTTGACTGATCCATCATCGTTGACATGTTTGCCCAATTCTCTGAGCAGACAAAGTAAAGCTACATTGGTCTTGCCCGCACCTGTCGGGGCACAGACTAGGAGATTTTCATCCGTTTCCAGAGCTGCTTTGCAGATTCGACTCTGTGAAGTAGACGATAAGGTTTAAAGTTAGTAATACCATATTTAGCGTAGAATATTGTCTTAATCACCACCTCTACTCTTCCTGTGGATGTCCTATACTCGACTAAAGGACATTAGAAAGAGAACAGACAGAAGATTATTAAATGGATCCATTTAAACTGTAATCTTCAACATGTCTGCCAAGTCTGGGGATTATGGGAAAACTGCTTATTTATATAGAGAAGACCATAGTCAAGCAGTGCACTGTCACAGGTAGTTAGTATTTATATTAATATGAATATTCTTTCAAATATGTATTATAATTTTTACAAAAATACTTTGAAGATTTTCAGATGACTTTGTTTACAAAAGCATAAACTGTACTATGCGGGAATCGAACCCGCGACACATCGCATCGTCCAGCCACTGCACGAATCGTACCATATTACCAAAATAAGACAAATAAACGAACCTGTATCCTGTTCAATGTCTTGAACCCCTCGAAGGCTGGCTGTGCGTATTTAGGGAGCTTCTCTATCGGTAACAGGGTCTCTCCTTCATCAAAAGGCTTGGGCTTCAAAGCAGGGACGTGGACTTCTTCGTAACCTGATGATGAATAGGATCAAGTAGATAATTATAATTCATTTATAAAGTACATTAAAAATACTGCCTCGTTGACTGGAAACCACCTCGTTCCTTCTCCTGCACGTCGAGCCGGAGCCCCGTTTACCCGTTAGGTTCTCCGCGACATCACTACCTCTACATAGTATAAAACAAAGTCGCTATCCGCCGTCTGCCTGTCCCTATGTATGCTTAGATCTTTAAAACTATTCAAAGGATTTTGATGCGGTTTTTTAATAGATAGAGTGATTCTTAAGAAAGCTGTATATGTAGATACATGAATATTAGAGAAACACTGATAAATTTAGAGGTTTCTAATGTGATGTCGTAAATTACATAAGCATTGCACCCGTGTGAAGCCGGGGCGGGTCGCTAGTATTTTTATTTATTGTGACAAGCCCGCCACAGCCTCCCAAAACCGCTGCAACTCCTGTAAGCCAGGATCTACAGTAGATACAACCATGAAGACACCGGGACACTGAAGTTCGGCGCGTCCCAGGGACATGAGTAACTGTCTTGGTTCCCGCAACGAAGTGAATCAGAAGATATTATAAGAGGAGAAGGAAAGAAACGATAGTTTCCCACTTAGTGGGTCCCTAGTATATGAAAAGACTATGCTAACCTTTCCTTTGCTTCCTGAAGGATCCAGGTGGCAACTGGCACCGTTTGTTAGCCATGAAGTGAGCTCCAGCTGCAAACATGAGCTCTTCCAGCTGTAACACTTTCCGGTTCCCTGTCACCTGACCCGTGGAGGATGTGGACTCAGGGTCTGATTTATGACGCTTTCTGGGCGCTTCGGATGATTGCTGTGATGTCTGCAAAAAATAAATAAGGTTTCTATATCATCATCATATCAAGTAAGGACAGAATGGAAAAGGTTGGAGGAGGCCTTTGCCGATTGGCAAACAGATCTGCAAATGATCACCAAACAACAAACAATAGATTAATTTTTAACTTTAAGTTGCTTTTAAATGTAAGTGTAATGTAATGAAAGTTAAGGATCTGAATAAAAGGCTATATTATTATATCATCATCAATAGCCGAAAGACGTCGACTGTTGGACAAAGGCCCTTGACCTTGTCGGTCCAGGTCGAACGACAACTCGCCACCTGCATCCACTAGCTCCCCGCAAGCAACTCTGGCGATATCGTCGGTCTCCCTAGCGAGAGGCCTTCGTCTTTCGAACCGTAGTCTCCACCATCCGTAGTAATGTTTTTTAAAAGAGTAACGAATGGAGTTTCTTGCTCGTTCTTCTCCACTCGAATCTACATTTTGGAATGAGCACCTAGCTTCACCTAGCTTCACTGACGGACTGACTGACAGACTATTATTTATTTTGTATTTGTTGACGTTTCATACATACATACATAACATCACGCCTTTTATCCCCGAAGGGGTAGGCAGAGGTGCACATTATGCCACTGTACAATGTAACACCCACTTTTCACTATTTATGTTATGAGTCCCATGTAATAGGGGGTCAGCCTATTGCCATATACCGGGCACAATTCCAGTCTCCATGCTACTACTGGGAATTTTTAAAAACCCCAGTAATACTTTGCCCGACCCGGGAATCGAACCCGAGACCCCTTGCCCAGCAGTCGCACTTGCGACCACTCGGCCAACGAGGCAGTGTTGACGTTTCAAAAGTACCAAATTATGGTTTAACTCGTCGAGTACCGGTTTTATAGACACAATTAAAGAACAATAGGTTGCGGTCACCGGTGACCGCTTGGTGTTTGACAGTTTAATTGAAATAAATGCTTTGATTTTGAACTACTAAGTCACCAGCTAGCTGGACCAGTAGTACATAGACAAGTTCCTTACCTCGTCATCCCCCTTCCCAGTCTCCAGCTGAGCTAGTATCTTCTGTAGATGCGGTTGTTTGGACATCTCCTCCCTGATGGCGGCGCGCTCGCTCTCCGACTGAGACGACGCTAGCTTCGTGCAGTATAGAACTGGGGAAAGATATATTGTACTATAGATTTTTTTGAGTATTTTTACAACTGCCTCGTTGGCCGAGTAGTCACAAGTGCCACTGCCGGGCAAGGCGTCTGGGGTTCGATTCCCGGATCGGGCAAAGTACTTCTGGGTTGTTTAAAAAATTCTCAGTAGTAGTACGGTGTCTGGAATTGTGCCCGGTATATGGCAATAGGTTCACCCCCTATTACATGGGACTCATAACACAATTAGTGAAAAGTGGGTGTTACATTGAACATAATGTGCACCTCTGCCTACCCCTCCGAGGATAAAAGGCGTGATGTTAAGTTGGCGTGTCCCCAATATAACACCCACTTTTCACTATTTATGTTATGAGTCCCATGTAATAGGGGGTGAGCCTATTGCCATATACCGGGCACAATTCCAGACTCCGTGCTACTACTGACAATATTTTTAACCCAGTAATACTTTGCCCAGCCCGGCAGTCGCACTTGGGACCACTCGGCCAACGAGGCGGTCAGCCAAATAATCAACTACAAAAGAATTCTCACCTGTATACCGATACTTATTTAAAAGCTTCACGAATTCAAAACAGTCATATCCCAATAGCAAAACGAGCCTATTCTCCAGGTCCCTATCATCGGCCGCCTCTCCCAAAGCCGTGAGGACTTCGGAGGACTTCGCCTGGGACACCATCGCGTCTGGGAAGTGACGGGAGAGGCGACGCTGGAGCCAGTAGGCATCTATATCCATTGGGTGGAGCGTCGCGTCCCTTCGTTTTTGTGTTTGTTCTTCAGTTAGCTGTCGACAAAATAAATAAATTAATATCATCATCATTTGTGTATTTTCTTTTATTTACTAGCTACTTCCGCACGGTTTCACTCGCTCTGCCCGACGCCTATTAATCGTAGCGTGATATTTTATAGCCTATAGCCTTCCTCGATAAATGGGCTATTCAACACAAAAATAATTTTTCAAATCGGACCAGTAGTTTCGGAGATTAGAGCGTTCAATCAAAAAACAAACTCTTCAGCTTTATAAGAGTAGTATAGATTTATTAAGGTACACAACACAGACAATACACAGAAAAAAATATACATATATAACAAAACAGCCTATAAGTGACCACTGCTGAACATAGCCTCTTCTCACACGGAGAAGATTTGAGCATTAATCACCACGCTTGCTCAATGCGGGTTGGCGATTACAAACTTATAATTAGAAATTATAAATCCAGGTTTCCTCACAATGTTTTCTTTCACCGTTTGTCAGTGGTGTCTAGATAATCTTAGAAAGTACATATAACTCGCAAAAGTCACATTGGTACTTGCCGTTGGTAGGTTTCGAACTTGCCCTCATGTATGAGAAGCATGCATTTCGTCGTATGATTGAGGTTACCGGAGGACCAATTACCCGAATCTAAACTCTGAATCCCAACAATCCTCCAATTCTTAATCCCCAAAAGGCCGGCAACGCACTTGTAACACTTCTAGTGTTCCGGGTGTCCATGCACGGCGCCGATTGCTTACCATCGTTGCTTCGTCTGCTCGTTTGCCGCCGCTATTAGGTAGTAGAATCTGGAGGACAAAAAAGTACATAAAAAAGGAAAAGAACCCAAATACTTACGTTAGCATGTATAGCGTTCCTCTTGCCCTCTGCATCGCTGTCCTCGTCAGCACTGCTGTCTTTCTCCTTCTCATTCTCTGAACCCTCACCATCCTCTTTGTCCTCCTCACGAACCTGTAAATAAAATGAGAATCATAGTTATCTAATCCTGTAGGAAATCTTTCTACAGACGTTACCGTCTGTCAACCAGAAAGCTCTACAAACGTTAAAGTCTATCAACCAGAAATCTATAGATGTTAACGTCTATAAACCAGAACTTTCTATGGATGTTAACATCTGTAGAGTTCAGTGAAAGAGCCATGCTTAGGCACTGTTGGACTGGTTCGACCAGAGTTCTTATTATTGCACTGGCGTGAAACAACGATTTATCGTGATCCCCATTAGGCAAAGCACTAGTAATTCCTCTGGTGTAGCGGGTATCCATGGGTGGCACGGATTGCATGGATTGCTTATCATCAGAAGATCTGCATACTCCTTTGCCAAGTGTGGGAGAGCCATGCTTCGGAACAAATAGGCCGACTCGACCGGAGGGATACCACGGCCGAGCAGAAAACCATAGTGAAACAACTCTTGCTTTGTGTTTCGTCGTATGAGTGAGGTTACCGGAGACCCAATTACCTCCCACCCCCCCCAACCTCCCCAATCCCCGAAACCCCAATAATCCTCAAATTCCTAAATCCAAAAGGCCGGTAACGCACTTGTAACGCCTCTGGTGTTCCAGGTGTGCATAGACGACGCCGATTGCTTACTATCAGGTGATCCATATGCTCGTTTTGCGGCTTAACACATAGAAAAAAAACATGGAACTGCTCTCACCTCTCCGTAAGCATCCTCATCATCTTCCTCGGAGGACTCCTCGAACTGCACGTTGATGCCGTAAGTCTCATCTATCTCACTGTTGCCCTCCGCTGAGGAACTGATGTTGAAGTCTGTGATCTTCTTGCCTGTAGACATATTATATCGCTGTTATTGAATTGAATACTTATCGCAATTTCTCGCCATGCTGTGTAATCCAGACTCCATGCTATTGCGATATTTAAAAAACAATCAAATTAATACTGTTTCAGCTGACCTGAGCATTTTTAAAATAAATAGTTAAAAATCAACTAAACAAGCATGTATTTCACTGTAAAATGGGGTGTCCATGGGCGGCGCTGATCGCTTACCATCAGGTGATCCGTCTGCTCGTTTGCCTCCTATTCCATAAAAAAAAACACCCTTTGTTCCACTATCAGGTAAACATAACACCATGTTCAATAACAAGACTAAAAAGGTACAGAATGCAAACTTACCCAAATTAACAAGCAAAGCAAATCTCTCATCGGCAACAGGTCCGAGCAGCATTTCAATCTCCTTTTTCTTCTCCGGATCCTTCAACTTATCATTCTTTAGCACGACCAGCACTTCATCACATGCTCCGCATAGAATATCTCTCGGCTGGTCTCCAAGAGCACTCTGCATGAATGTGAGGAGCATTTCGTAGGCATGCCTTGTGTGTTGTGCTCTTGGTCGGTACAGGACTCCTGGAGTATCATCAGCCCATGCTACCCGGGATGTTTTAGATTTTGATAGCTCATAGGATGCTTCATCTCTTTTCTGTCTCCTGTTAAGAAAAATGATGGTGAATTAAAGCATTTATTTGAATCTTGAGGTAGTCGATAGACTAGCTACTTTGATACATCAATGTAGAATTGTCCTTCAAAGTAGGCTCCCATATTTTTGATAACCGTAAAGTCAAAGTCAAAATCATTTATTTCAATTAGACCAGGAAGGCACTTTTGAACGTCAAAACAAAATATTTAAATAATAAGAAAAAATGTCAGTCTGTAGGTCAGACCTCTAGTGAAGCTATGTATTTGCAAAGTGTAGATTCCTATGGAGAAGAACGAGTAAGAAACTGCATAGGTTACTCTGTTTCAATTATGTTTACAATACAATTTTTGGTTACACCTAGTGTGAACCTATCATTATTCGTCCAATAGGGAATTAGGTAGTGTTACATCATTGGACGTTTAATATTTGATAACTGCTGTCAATGGACAAAACCTTTCTACGTACATTTGCGCTATTTGGTGACCAAAAAACGTTAGCCCCCATTGCTTTGTCAGGGAATGTTTGTGGTAGCACTGTGCAATTAAGCATGTTTTTTTTTATACTTGATAGGTTGACGTTTGACTACCATCTGGCCTGGTGGTAAACGACGATGTGTCGGGACTTGTTCTACAATATAACAAATGTGCATGTTTCATAATAATTGAAATTATTGCGAAAAAAAATCTTGATTAAGAATATAAAAATTTTAAGGAAACCGCGAATTCTGTCCGGACTAAGTAACACTATTCTGTGCTTCTATCATTTTATAGTCACAAGACAGTTTAATAGTGTAAGAAAGTTGGCTGTCTACCCTTAGAGTGTGTTTACAAACATTTCTCATGGATATTAGCCTAAATGTAGACAGAAATCAATTTTATGACAAAGTTCTGATAAGCAAAAAAAACTAGGGTGCTTACTTGACTTTTCGTTCCTCAGTTTTGTCAGGCTTCGTGCGCTGAGCCCTGTCTCCCATACGTGTGCCACCAAGCTTCCCTGACAGGGACAACACCTCGCCTGTAGCCTCATCACGACCACGACGCTCTATAAGGCGTACGTCAGCTTGTAACACCAAGTTCGAGTTCTAGAACAAAATAAAACGCAAATTGTACAATAACCTTCAAATTAAATAAGTAATTTATTCGTTATATTGACTTTAGACTAGGTTTAAACTATATTTTTATCGAAAATCATACTGAAATTGCACAATATCAAGGAAAATTATGCAAAAATATTATTAGCAAAATAAAAACTTACGGCTTTGTATTCATATTGCAACTGTCTAGCAGCCGCGTCAGCCATGATTATTTACTTATTTTAAACACAATTCACTAACATTTATTCACTAAGTATAGTTTTAATTCACTATTTTTCACGAAAACACAACACAAAACAAAAATTGTTAGGTTATGGTTATGCCGCCGTTGTCAGTAGCCATTTTTTGCATAGATTAAAAATCGTTTTGAAACGTTTCTATTTTGGATAAAAGGTTTTTTAGATATTCTTTCAAAAAAAAATCGTTTCAGAAATCATTAGTATCCTTATGTTGGCAACAACATTTTTCTTTTTCAATGATTATGTAATCTGATAAAAATGTAAACAAAATAAAATTTAGCGCATTCTGATTAACTTAATGAAAGCTTAACACATTCGATTGTTTATTTATGTAGAAACATAAGGGTTTTAGTTACAAACACAACATGACTAACGTTTTTATCGATTTTTGCATACTTTGACTAACAATATACACAGATATTATGCAATGAAATTGATTCATAATTAAGTGATTAATTTAAGACATGTTTATGAATGACATTACTACCTCTCGTAGATATTGACTATTATCATTATTACGAATTACGATTACGACCACGACCACTCTCGGTTGAGAGGTTGATGACCGACGGTCATTGACGTCACATGACGTATGTGTTTAGCATTGCAAAAAATGAATCAGAATCATATGACTGTTTTTATCGATTATTTATAATGTATGAAAAGTCTATGAGAGATCGTTTCTTATGTCAGTAGTAAAATAATATTATGCCTTGTAAACTTCAAAGAAGTATCTATCTAGACGGCCTCCTGTTGAATCAGCTTATGACCTTAGCGTTAGCTTTTATAATACTTTGATGTTTAACACGAAGGAGGATAAAGTAGGACGTCACATGTATAATTAATAAGCAAATATGTTTTAAAGGGGGAGGGGACCCATTGATATTCAATTAGTATAATTTCAAACTTTTGATACAAAAAATTTATTATGCTATGCCCGGTTAGGGTTTGGCTCACGCCAAGTCAAGGCTCGGGCTTATACTCGAGAACGCAGTCCCGTACCAGAGTACGAGTATGCCTGATATTATCAGATCTAAAAGTTAGGCGGACAATTTCCAAAAACCATAACCATATTTCAATGCGTTATCATAATAGTGTAATAAGAACTAAATATTACTTTGAAAATCAAGTATAGGTACATTAGATAGTGAGAATCACGAAGAAAGTATTTTCACAACAAACTTGAAATGTCATGTTCACGTTTCAAAGTTTACAAACACAGTCACGTGATGTAAACATTGACATGCGCTCGCACATGCACGATGCGGCGCGCGATGCGACTCGGCGACGACACGCAACGGCGACTGGTCGACAACCATTTCATTTCTTGAGGTTGCCCATATTGCAGTGCCCTTATTATATTACGTAGGTTAACGAAATAGCCGAATTTTACACATTTTTACAAAGATTTCTACCTTCAGTTGAGGTTGTCACTGTTCAAAACCGAATTGGAATGGAAGCCCTTTTCTTGAGATAGTTTGTATATTTAAGTACATTCTTTTCCGAATTGAATCATTAGTAGCTACATTTTTTGGGCTTTTCACTATCCATAATAATATTTTATTCATATTTTGGAAAACTTTCTGTTAAAGTTGATTGACAAGACCGTTTCCGGAAAAAATATCGCAAAAACGCCTAATTCCGCTTCAGCCCTAATTTATTGATCCTTAAAAAGAGCTACGAATATACAATTAACATAAGTGCGAGGAAGATAGCAATAAAATGAGAGTGTAGTAGTGATGTGCGTGAATCACCCACCAGCCTACAAAATAAGGTTCACTTCTGTCATGGAAGCACATAAACAAACATCGGCGAAATAAATGTGATAAAAAATGGCGGCTCCGTCGAACGGTAGTGGTAATTTAGTAGAAGAATTTGAAGAATCCTTTCAGGTGAGTCGAATTTTCTGAAAACAAATCATATTTTCATCAAGTTTTGTGTTTAATTTTGCATTTCATTCATAACCTCTACGAAATAGGTTTATTCACAAACGTCAAACTACGATAGTACAATGCTTGTGTACCAACCTAGCAAATCTAATCTAATCGTGGCCGGTGTTCCCATTGGTTGAAGCTTCGTATGCTAAATAAAATCGGCAGTCCAAGAAAGTCGAACAACATTCGTGTGTACGTGACAAAAACCACCATACGAAGCTTCTATTAGTTCGCGACTGTCGTGAAGGGATTTTGTTGCAAGCGCATCTCTCGATCGTGTCGGCCATTTTACTGATAATGTTTTCACATCGTTACGAGAGGTCTATCGCGTGTTTATTAATTGAATTAGTGAACTGAGAATTGTAAGACATTATGTTATATCGAGTTGTTAATCAATAAAAACGTGGACATTTAATGAACTATGGTGTAATAGTGACTGAAGTGTGATGAAACTTACTTGATTGATTTTTGGTGTTTGTGATAATAAAAACCACAATGTCGGTGGCTGGTGATGATGTTGGTGTCTCTTCGAACGGGATGGCTATACAAGTATTCCGCCCTACATGGGAGGAATTCAAAGATTTCAACAAGTATATCCAATACATGGAATCGAAGGGTGCTCACAAGGCAGGGCTCGCTAAAGTGATTCCTCCGCCGGAGTGGGTGCCTCGTAAGTCTGGGTACGACCTAGACCAGCTGAACGTGACGATCCCGTCGCCTATATGCCAGGTAGTGACTGGCAAGCAAGGTTTGTTCCAACAAATTAATATACAGAAAAAGGCCATGACTGTGAAGCAATTCGCCGTGATGGCGAACTCTGCGAAGTACTGCACGCCTCGTCACACCGGCTATGACGACTTGGAAAGGAAATATTGGAAGAATGTCACTTATGTGGCTCCTATATACGGAGCCGACGTGAACGGCAGCATCACAGACCCTGACGTAAAGGAGTGGAACATCAACAGCTTAGGCACAATCCTTGATTTCGTAAACTCTGACTATGGCATAGAAATCGACGGAGTTAACACTGCTTACCTTTATTTTGGTATGTGGAAGACCACATTTGCGTGGCATACAGAAGACATGGATTTATACTCTATAAACTATCTACACTTTGGGACCCTAAGACATGGTATGCAATCCCTCCAGAACATGGGAAAAGGTTTGAAAGAATCGCTTCCGGTTTCTTCCCGACTTCAGCTAAAACTTGCCAGGCTTTCCTAAGACACAAGATGACTTTGATATCCCCTCAAATCCTCAAGCAATATTCAGTTCCTATTAATAAGATTACACAAGAAGCCGGCGAGATTATGATTACATTTCCTTATGGTTATCATGCCGGTTTCAATCATGGTTTTAATTGTGCTGAATCTACAAATTTTGCCGCTCCTAGATGGGTGGAATATGGCAAACGAGCTACTCAATGTACCTGCAGTAATGATATGGTTAAGATTTCAATGGATACCTTTGTCAAACGGTTCCAACCTGATCGTTATGAATTATGGTTAAAAGGACAAGATATTGGTTGTCACCCAGAACAGCCAGAGAAAATGGTTCCTGCTCCTCATCCTTCTGGCCAAGATATTTTATGTAATAAAAATAATACTGAACTACCAGAATCGTTTATTGCGGCTGAGGAAGAAGGGCTTAAGAAAAAGAAGAGGCATCCTCTTCATTTGAAGCGAGCAATGGCTAGTAAAAGTATATCAGAAGGTGCCATCGCTGTCTCAATCCTTGGCCACGATGTTATGGATGATGATGAGATGACTATGGCTGAAGGTGACTTAGACATGATGACTTCAATGAAGCGCCCTATAATGCCTCTACAACCAGATGAAACCCAACTCGATGCTCTCGAAGATATTTGGCTAAAAGGAGATGAAATGGACCCTTCCGAAGCTCAGCTTCCAGATGTAGGCTACATGGATTCTGACAAAGATTCAGACTATGAAGCACCAAAAAATAGAAAGAATTCTAAAACACGGAAAAAGCGTAAAGATAGCATCAAAAAAGAAGGAAAAGTCAAGAAAGAAGTTAAAGATGAAGGAGACAGTAAACCGAAAGATGGTGAAGAAGAAAAACAAACAGAGAAAGAAAAAGACTCGACTACGGAGAAAAAGAAGGCGTTTGTACAGAGGAGAGGCAAAAAGGTGAAATCAAAGAAACTTTCCGAGGAACAACTTGAAACTATGGCTGCTCTAGTCTCTAATTGGGAATCTCCTCCACATGTTGAAGAGGAAATCCCGATATTCAAACCTGCACCAGATATCGTTGATCCTCTGACCACAGGCACTAGTGACACTACAGCCCAACCACCACCACAGACCTCTACCCTTCCAAGCACAGTAGCTACGCCAGTCGTCATTAAAAAAGAAACCAAAAAACGAAAATCGCCTAAAACTGATACTGAGAAAGTTGATAAACCTAAGAAAGAGAGAAAGAAGAGAGAGCCAAAACCTAAGAACCCAGACGCTCCTGTGAAGGAGAAGAAGCCACGAAAACCTAGGACACCTAAGAAGATACCCAGTACTTATGAGTACAGCTCTCCAGTCGAGCCTGTGATGTCCAGACCACATCAGTCCTACAAACCGGCGACAGTCACGAAGCCTGCCTACCAAATGACGGACATGACACTCCCTTCTCCATCTAAGTCATTATCACCACCAAAACCTGTTACTCCTGGGCCAAAACCTGAAAAGACCTACTCTGCCATACTTTTAGACCCTAGTTTACGGGTCCCGAAAGTTATACCACCCTTAAATAAGAATCCTAGTGCGTTTGAAGGGGAGTTCCATAAGTTTATGACCAAGAAGACCGAATCTCCGCCCCACCCTCATAGACCGTCCGTACCGCGGAGACCTACGCTTAAAGCTTCACCGCCAAATACTAAAGTAATTGTCGAGAGCGTTGAGTCTCCTCCAGTACCGCAAAGAGAACATGAATGGTCAATGCCGGTCGGACAATATAACGATTCAATATTCGTTAACTCACCTTTAGACTATAGGACGTACACCGGATCTGGTATGCAAAGGTTACAGCCTCCAGCCGACAGAAGTCAATGGAGACCAGATCTGTACCAGCAGAATCCTATGCCCAGTCCCCATATGCCCAATTCTCATATGCCTAATTCCCCCACGCCTCCCATGTACTCCCAAATGACAAATAATTACTTTAGGAGTCCATACCAGTCACCATGGCAATACGGTTATCAGAAATAAACAGTATTTTTCTAGTTAGGTCTTAGGTAATAGTGTGTCTCAGTTCTGCAATGTTTCGAAGCCTTTTCGCTTCTGAAGGTGGTGATAGGTACTTAAATGGAGAATATAGTTACGCAAATTTATCTTTATTCCCATAGAATCTGCACATGTTACATATTGTTAATGTTTGTACCGATAGCAATGTATAATATATGTTTTTATCTACACGATATTGTCATAAAATATCTATATTTTCCTAACTATTCTTGTATTTCAATCAAATTTCGTAAAATGCAGTTGATTCATATTTATAATGCAATTACACAGAGATATATAATAAATATGTATTAATATTATAATTAAATAATTATTAGTAAAAGGCAGCAATAAATAGATAGTTTAAAGTTTCTTAACACTGCAAATTGAGACGTTAATTATATAAATTGATATCGTTTGATCTAATTTAAGTAAACATGTTTTATAGGGCACCCTTCATTAATTACCTTAATGCATTATTAAATTAGTGGTTAGACATTTTCCGAAATAATTACTTCACCTGGAAGACCCAAGGTCTCATTGGTCGAGTGGTTGTAAGTGCGACTGCCGGGCAAGGGGTCTTGGGTTCGATTCCTGAGTCGTGCAAAGTATTACTGGGTTTAAAAAAATCTCAGTGGCAGCACGGAGTCTGGAATTGTGCCCTGTACCTATATGGCAATACGCTCACCCCCTATTACATGGGACTCATAACATAATAGTCAGTGGGTGTTTTACATGGTACAGTGGCATTAATTGTCGCAATGTGCACCTCTACCTACCAATTCGGGGATAAAAAGGCGTGATGTTAGACCCAATGCCTGTTATAATGTAAAAATATTTATACCGTATTGATCTGTTTTTTGGAATTATGTCTAACTAAAATCGCGCAAATATTATGAAGAATTTTACCATTAAAATTCTGAGTTAGATACTCAGAATTTTAATGGTATACAAAAAAATTACATTAGCATTATTTTCAGAAATTATTGGGGTTAAATAACGATGTATACTTAAACTAGAATTGACGATATCTTACTAATTATACTAGAATAATTTATTTATCTTTAAAATTAAATTCCTTAGAACACCGTAATTGTAAATTTCTATTAGCCAGTATGACGACTGATTATAAGCGTTTGATTAAATATCACAATGTTTCTCTTTTAAGTTTGTATAAATTATAATTAATGTAGTAACTATCGTCTCGTCAAAAATTCACCGAAACCATAAATAATGAATCGGCTTTAATAGTTTGAAAATTGACCTAGTGTCTAGAATCGTGGCTAGTATAATCGCCGAAATAAATTACCGATTTTAATTGAAAATATCTGAATCGATATAATGTCTAAAATCGTCAGCAAAGTTTTGGATCATGGTCGGTAATTATTTCGCACAAATTTACGTGATTTTAGTAATTATATAATTGAGTTATAATATGTCAACAATGTTTTTTCAAAATGGGATTATATTTTAGCGGTTTTGCGATGCGTCTGTTTTTACCCGACTGCGCCAATAGGAGGGTTTCGTTTGTATTTCTCGGGTGTCCATTTGATGTGTATCTAGTACCTTTAGTTATGTAGTTGGTGAGTTATACGTCAGATTTAAGATTTTATTTATTTTTATGTATAAAACAGGATAATATACAAAAGTTTGAGGAAAAAAATAAGAGGTATACTTCACCGATTTCAATTCGAAATTGAGTTAAAAAGAAATACATTACCGATCAATCTAGATGTTTCAAGGAATGTATGTCAAAAATCGGCATTAATTCAAAGATTTTCAATTAAAATCGGCGATTGTACCGATGGTACTCG
Organism: Spodoptera littoralis; assembly: GCA_902850265.1. Lineage (NCBI taxonomy): Eukaryota > Metazoa > Arthropoda > Insecta > Lepidoptera > Noctuidae > Spodoptera > Spodoptera littoralis. Next base: position 5,743,867 of record LR824558.2, on the reverse strand, counting down.
CAAAAACAGTTATAGAAAAAAATGACGTATAACTTGCCTTTTCAGCTTTATTTTAGTCGTAATTAGTATTAATTTAAAATATAAGAGTTTTTTTTTACAATTGACAGAATTAAAAAGGAAGTGAAAATTTTTATTTCAAGTTACTATAAGATAGCGCAAAGCGATTCTGTAACATTCATTCTATGATGGAAATATATTATTTTAAATCATTTTTTGTTTTCTTGAATCAATTCATTTCTCCAACAACTGCTGATTTTTATGTTACTTTCTTCTCCACTCCAATCGACATTTTGGAACGAGCGCCTAGCTTCACTGGCGGACAGACTGACAGACTATTATTTATTTCATATTTGTTGACGTTTCAAAAGTATCAAATTATGGTTTAATTGAGATAAATTGTTTTGAGTTTGAGTTTTATGAAAAGTTTTAGACCATCCATTGATATAAAAAACCGACTTCAAAAACCAAAAACTAATAACAAACAAACAGTCAATACTAAAAAGCTAAAAATAACTATTATTAGTACTGATAGGTTACCCACCCACTGATAGGTAAGAAGTCGGTGCCATAAGTTCCATACAAAATTATTCATTAAAACCTTAATAGGTATCTAATTCACAATTTTGTGGACATTAAGTTATATCATTATGATATGAGCTTATGGCACCGACTTCTAACCTATCAGTGGGTGGGTAACCTATCAGTACTAATAATAGTTATTTTTTGCTTTTTAGTATTGACTTTTTGTTTGTTATTAGTTTTTGGTTTTTGAAGTCGGTTTTTTTAAACGCAGTTTTTATTTTATTATTTTACCATTTTCAGTGTAAAGCTACATATACCCGTTTTGTTACTTATAATATACATAGGTGCACAGTCCTCATCAATACAAATTAATCAAGCCCAAACTCAAGGTAGTTACTGTATACCGTTGAGGAGTTCCTTTAACAATTACACTTCTTCATCATCAGACCCTTAATGACAGCCCCACTCTATCTAGGTGTAAAGTCCTCATCAATACAAATTAATCAAGCCCAAACTCAAGGTAGTTACTGTATACCGTTGAGGAGTTCCCTTAACAATTACACTTCTTCATCATCAGACCCTTAATGACAGCCCCACTCTATCTAGGTGTAAAGTCCTCATCAATACAAATTAATCAAGCCCAAACACAAGGTAGTTACTATAAACCGCTGAGGAGTTCCCTCGACTGTCTGTCGACTCCATCATCAGGTCGACTCCAGACCCTTATTAAATTGTAGTGTTTAAAATTCGTAATTGAAAAACATAATAGACGCATTACTCCCCCATAGAATTTTCGAAAGTTCCCCTCGGTTTCCCTAGGATCCCATCATCAGATCCTGACTTCATGGAAATGGGACCATCTCGGGGGTATACCCTTTCAAACAAAACAAAAATTTTTGAAATCGGTCCACAAACGGCGGAGTACTGCGCGAACAAACAAAAATAAAAAAAAAACAATCAGCCGAACATAGTACCTCCTCCTTTTTTTGAAGTCGGTAAAAATAGAACGTCTAAGTTCTACCAGCGGTTACCGCATAGTATAAAGAACATGTTCTTTATACTATGGTTACCGTGCCCTTGGGATAAAAAATAGCCTGTATCTGATTGAGTATGGTCTGGACCATAATTTAATGTAAAGGAGACTGCCTCGTTGGCCTAGTGGCGAGTGCGACTGCCAGGCAAGGGGTCTCGGGTTCAATTCCCGGGTCGGGCGGATTATTGTTGGGTTTTTAAAAAATTCTCAGTAGTAGCACGGAGTCTGGAGTTGTGCCCGGTATATGGCAATAGGCTCACCCCCTATTACATGGGACTCATAATATAAATAGTGAAAAGTGGGTGTTCCATTGTACAGTGGCATTAAGTGCCGCAGAAAATGTACCTCTGCCTACCCCCTCGGGAATAAAAGGCGTGATGTTATGTTATGTTAATTTTAGTATTTATTCAGCAAATTTTCAAGAAATAAGTACGCTGGTTGACGCTAAAAAAACGTGAAGTCACAATACACAATCTCGTACAAAATTCATAGAAAACCGTCGTTTTTGACAGTTCGAAATAAGTATTGAATGTGACTAGTTGGCAAGTACACGATTTGTTCTAGATGCAGTATCATTGGACTAAATCATGGTAAAATAATAGGGTAGTTGCCTAAATTTTATTTTAATGTCCGTGTGGTAGATTAGTTTAAAACATTAGATACGTATTTTTTATTTTCTCACAAAAATAAATAGGTAGATACTTTCGACGATTGTGACGTCACAATGCGTTACATTTTGTCGCACTTTGTGACGTAACGACCTCCCACTCCTAAACTTAACTCTATTTTATCTAAGTATCGTAACTTTATACGAGAAAATAAAAAAAATACATATGTAATATTTTTTCATTATTTAAGTGACGGACTAATTAGATTAATAACTTTCATTCCCTGGCAACTACCCTCATTGAAGTAATGACTTCTAGAACCGAATGTTCGCTAAAATCCTGTTTTAAACAAATTAAGTTCTTTGAATAAAATGATGACGAAAAGTTTCTTGTATTTTTATTTTATTTCCATCAACAGTTCGTTAGAGTCCACTGCTGCACTATGAGTCTCCTCTACATAAGATGTTTTGTCATAATCTCCGCAGGCAGGCAGGTTGGAGGTCGCAGTTAGGGCATGCAAAACCGGTTTTCCGGTTTTGCGCAAAACCGGAAATGGCCAAAATTTTACGATTATTGAAAACCCGTTTTGAGAGCCAAAACCGGAGCTCAGCTCCGGTTTTCCCATTATTAAGTAACAATTAAAATTTTGTTTTAATCAAATTTTTTTCGAACACTCAAAAATAATTAATATTGAGGCATTAAATGTATCCGAACCGAACACAGCCTGCATCCACCCACTTTCACGGCTCCCTCCACTACCCCCGCCTGATGCTTAACTAAATGAAATGCATTTTCGTAGTCGATAAAACATATTATCAGCACGTCCGTTTGCATTTCTCTGCATTTTTGAAGAGATGGAGATTCTGAGATCGTTGAGGGCGAATAAAGCTTCACGGGTGCCTACACCAGAATGAAATCCGAATTGGCTGTCTCCCAGTTGTTCGTCGCACTTTACTCTTATTCTGTTCTGTATGATGTTTAAGAACACTTTTAGGACATCTTTCATTAGACTCATCAACCGGTACTCTCCATATTTTGTTGCATTTTGTTTTTTGAGTATTGTAATGAACGTAGACTTTAGCCAGTCATGTGGAAGAATGCCAGTTTCGTAAATGTTGTTGAAGAATTGGTCAAGTACGTCTAGTTGCTCTTCCTCAAATAGCTTGAGAATCTCGATGGGTAATATGGGTATGTTATCTGATCACGTAATATTTCCGATTTTAAAATAGTTGGACCCGTGTCATCAGTAATTATTTGGATATTTCTTGATGGGTCTGCGAACATCTCCGAGCCTGCACCCCGCAGTTGATTATTGATCTCTTTTTTAGTGCAATATGAATCATATTATAATAATGTTATTTTGTAGTTCGTCTTCAAAGTTACAAAAATAGGCTGGCTGTGTTTAATATTTAAAGATGCTACTTGTGTTTTCTATGTTTAAAATATATTATTTTTGATAGCAGACTTAATAGGTTCCAAAAATACCAAAAACTTAGGTACTTGTTGTTGATTTGATCTCAGTTAAATAATTTTTATACTATTATAAGTTCATTGTTATCTGTACAATTATTATGGTTTGTTGAAAAAGAAGTGTATCACACAATTTGTTTTATTTGTAGACTTAGTGGGTATTAAAAAAAACGGTTTTCTTTTTTAAATTAACTACATTCGAATTTTTTGATAAAACCGGACCTAGCTCCGGTTTTCGGTTTTGGTACCAAAAAACGATGTTCAAAACCGGTTTTGATGACTTTCCGGTTTTGCATGGCCTAGTCGCAGTATAAAAGGTGCAGGTTTATCAGAGAGCGCTGCTGCCCGGTCTCTGTCTAATGTGTAATGCGATACGTCCTGCGTGAGCGATCTGAAAGTAATGACACCCGAATTCAATGCGATGCAGCGGCTATGGCGTACGTGTAAGCGAATCGTTTCGCTTCGTTTTTGTTTCCATCATTATAACCAAACAAAAACATGACAACATCGCATACAAATATGACAGTTCGCGCACAAATATGCATCAAACCTCGGAACATTGTTCCGAGTATCAAACCAACTGATCGCGTCGCGTTTGCATCATGTCGCGTCGCTCCGCACCGCATCACATAGGCCTATTGTCACGTCTCACAGACAGGTATTTGGCCCTAAAAGCTGGCCAAAATTGATTTTTTTTATATTAGTTCTACTCCCTCTAAGCCATTGTTTCCAAAAATAAGGATAACTGCTCCAAACAATAGCAAAAAACACAAAGCGCTAGCCCCTTCCAGTACGTCGTGGGCTCAGTCGGAAGTTACCGTTCGCCAAAAGTGTTCGTGTGACTGTTCGATGCGCTCAGATTTCGTTGTTTTGAAATATTTGCTATCTTGTGACTGAACGATTTTGTGGTGGTTTTCATTATGGATTGTATACAACCAGGTATGTATTTTATTTGGCACTTACTTTTAACAAGTAATCTTTAGCTTTTCTTTATTTATACCCTTGAGAACTAAGCCCCAAAAAACTGCTTTTAAAAAACACATTTTGGAAGATCAAAGGGAGTTTTAATATATTTCTCATCATTTCTAAGCCAAAATTGTAATGATTAGCTTTAGAATAAACCTTTAGGATGTAATTAAGTACGAAATAGCCGCCCCAAAGTGCCCCTCTATTTTTGGTGATTTTTTTCCCTAGACACGCTCGGTACTCAGTAATTGAAGTTTTACTTATATTTGGTGTATTTTTGTTATAGGCTCTTCTGGAATGAGAGTCATGACTCGAAATGATTTATTTAATATAATGGAACGTTCAAATACCTATCTAGCTATCCTGAAATCCACAGAGTAACTGAAACGTGCGCTGAAGTACAGGTTCAAAATCTCATGGATCACACGGCACAACGACTGATTTTACATCTTGGTGAGGCAGTGGAACAATTGAGTGAAGCAGAAAAACAATCATTAGTATTAATAAGTAAATGGAGCTGCGATGGATCTCAACAGATGCAGTATAAAATAAAATTTGAAAATGAAACCGATTCGGACGCAAACATATTCCAAAGTTCCATGGTACCGCTTCAGTTGATTTACGGACCGGAAAGAAAAATACTGTGGCAAAATCTCCATCTTCACCACGGTATTGTTGGCCTATAAGAATAAGATTCATAAAAGGAACTACAGATGTGACAAATGAAGAGATTGACTATATTAAATCGCAAATAACAGCGCTCACTAAAAGCGAAGTCAACAGCTTTTCCATTAAGCATAAAATGCTTTTCACCATGATTGATGGAAAAGTATGCAATCAACCATGAGGTGCTACGCGTCGCCACGTCATTACAGTTTAATGATTTAGAGAAGGAGAGCCCATGCAAAAAAGAAAACCTAGAATTCGGCTTATCTTTGTTGCATGCTCGGATAAGATTTTTTGAGAGTATTTTACATGTGGCCTATAGATTACCCGTAAACAAATGGAACGTTCGCCTTACTGCCGAGGAAAAGCAAGCAGTGGAAAATAAAAAAAAAAGAAATCCAAGATAAGTTCCGGGAGAAACTCGGTCTGTTGGTGGATATACCAAAAGCCAACTTTGGAAATACCAATGACGGAAACACTAACAGACGTTTTTTTGAAAATGTCGAAGTATCAGCGACAATTACGGGGATAGACGTAAATTTAATTGATGTTTGAAAGCTATTGCCAAGAAACGGCAAAGTTGTACGTTTCTTTGTATAAGTTTTACCCAATGTCTCCGATATTGCATAAAGTGTTGCATCATGGGGCTTCAGTAGTAAAGGAAGCAATTCTTCCCATTGGACAACTGTCCGAAGAAGCGGCAGAAGCCCGCAACAAACACATTAGGATGTTCCGGCTCAACTACGCCCGAAAATTTTCCCGGGTAGCCTGCAACGCAGATGTTTCTAACAGGCTCCTCTTAACTTCCGACCCTGTCCGGACGGGCATGAGAAAGAGGAAGAATAAAAAAATATGTTACTAATTCGCCTGATGTTTTAAATTTGTTACTAGAAAGTGACGTTTTAAATTTAAGTTTTGATGAAGACGACGAAAATTCAGAATAAATGCTTGTATATGTTGCATACGCTTTTTTTTTACCTTTTCCAAGCTAAAACTAAAATGAAACATCGTTTGACAGCCATTAGGCGTACCAAATATTTTTGGCCAACTTTTAGGACCAAATACCTGTCTGTGCGTCTTAAGACACTTCAATAGGTTGGTTTTGATAGTTTTTTGTTTTCATGCCGCACCGCTTCGCATTCGCTTCTAGATCGCTCACACCACGCAGGACGTAACGTTAGTCGGGTACCTATATGACACCCGCGGGAAGAGTAGAGGTGGTGATGGCGTCATCACACGTCTTCATCCACACAGTCGTACATATTCTTAGAACTAGTCATAATTTTAAATTGCATGACGATATTAACAAAATTACTAATGGTCAATCATGTTACTTACTAAACTCATTAATTAACAGTTAGTAGATAATTATCAAGTTTTTGTGTCATAATTATAGGGTAGTATACAGTATATGAAAATTAAAAAAGTATTTTTTAATCGGTTTATAAATAAAAAAGTTATGTCAATCTAAAGAATAGCGTCATCACATCCATCATTAAAATTAAAATACCATAATATTGTATTCATCCTCACCGTAATAAATAATTCCATATTCAAATCTGTTTTAACACCTACTAATTACTTTTTGAATTACTCAAATCGGACATTCCATTCAAAAGGGGCTACGGCTCGAAGTGCAGAAGAAGGAACGGGATGGTTTTTAGTCAGTAAGAGTCTGACACTCCCTCCCGGCTCACCCAGGAGGGAGCAGTCTTTCGATGAATTTCCCCCCTTAAAAAAAGACCACCACGGATGGGGCTTAATAGGACGATACGGAGCCGTGGAGGACTTAACGGGGTGCCGGGGCCCCGGCTCGAAGTGCAGGACTAGGAACAGGGTTGTTTTTAGTCAGAATCTGACACTCCCTCCCGCCTCACCCAGGCGGGAGAAGTCATTCGGTGATTTCCCCCCTTGAAAAAAATGCAATTATTTCCCCATAAGTGATTCATTTGCAACTGTATACTGGCTGAGTTGAGTTTTGAATGCACTAAAAGAGTCGTTTTCTTATACATGCATGACGGTATTTTATTGTAAAGTTGTGTACAATAGTTAAGTTGATAGAAATTTTTACATTTGATGCCTATGGGGCTTGTACACAAAATTGCGATGCGAATTCGCAACGCAAAAAATAAAGATGCGAATTGCTGCGATCAGTGCGACAACGACAAGGCGTCTCCCAGGGTAACCATTCCTTCGACGACCGTCAACCGTACTAAACGTATTTTAAATTTAGAACTAGGTCATGACATTGATCGTAAAAAGAAGTGTGCCCTTCTGTTATTGCTTAGGATATACAGGAAAAAGAAACAAAGAAGATTTTGGGATGATAAGGTGTTGATGCGCGATGCGAATCAATTCGCAAGTTCTTGCGATGCGTAGAGAGAGTTCGCACATTTTGCGATGCGACGTCGGATTGCAGTTTTGTGTACGAGCCCTTACCACGGTTATAATATCGTACCTTTATTATGCCTAGCAGTTATTTTTTCTGTTTTAAAAATAGTAGGTACTTGGCACAAAGTTATAATAATTATGACTATAATTTAATACACGCAGGCATGTCTGAACGTGCTGACGAAGCAGGAGGCGTCTCCGTGCGTGGAGAAGGAAGAGGTGAAGGTGGAAGTCGAGCGGTTCATTGACCTGGCCAGACAGATGGAAGCTTTCTTCCTGCAGAAGAGGTTTGTATTGTATCATTTATTAACAGACTAGCTTTTACCCGCGTCTTCGCTCGCATCACAAAAGAATAAAAAGTAGCCTATATGATATTTACCAATACACACAGCGCCATCTATACTAATAATTTCGTTTTCTCTCGAGAATATCAATTTTTCCGGGTTAAAAAGTACCCTATTATTTAATCCAGACTTCTAACTTTACATCTGAAAAAATTCAAAGCAATCGGTTTAGTAGTTACGGCGTGAAAGCGGAGCAAACAAACAAACAAACAAACTCACTTTCCGATTTATAATATTAAGTAAGGATTTCAAAAAAGGAGGAGGTTCTAGGATTGTGTCTATTGTATTTAGGTACTAGCTGTTGCCCGCGACTTCGTTCGCGTGGAATAGTGATTCACAGCTCCTCCTCCGTAGATGATAGCGTGATAATATGCAGCCTATATGTTGACCCGATCTGTTAGTAATATTCACACAAAATTTGAAGTAAATCCATGCAGCACTTTTTGAAATCATCCCGGACATACATACAGACAAACAGACAAAAATTTTAAGAACCATATTTTTGGCTTCGGTGTCGATTGTAGATCACGCCCCAAGCATTCTTTTTAAAAATATTTAATGTACAGTTTTGACTTTTCTACGATTTTATTATGTGTGTACATATAGATAAAGATATAGATTATCAGAACAATAAGTGCCTATGTAGATACGTAATGGATACGTGAGTAAATAAAGGCTAAATTCCTTCAACCAAAATGAACTTTATACACAACAAGGCGGGCCAACATAATGGCTAATAATATTATCACGCTATCATCTACAGGGGAGGAGCCCTATACTAGGTATTTAATCAATTCTGACGACATTCGTTACCGTAGAATATCCCTTGATAAAGACTAATTCAAAAGCGAAAATTCTGCCAGAAGTCATAATTCTACGCGGACGAAGTCGCGGCCTTACAACTAGTGATAATAATCATCACCATCACACAGAAGTAACACCCACTTTTCACTATTTATATTATGAGTTCGATGTAATAGGGGGTGAGCCTATTGCCATATACCGGGCACAATTCCAGACTCCGTTCAACTACGAGATTTTTTTTTAATACCCTGTAATACTTGGCCCGACCCGGGAATCGAACCCGAGATCCCTTGCCCTGCAGTCGCACTTGCGACCACTCGGCCATCGAGGTAGAGAGCAGTAGTGATAAATAAATGTAGATTAAATAATGTTAGATTGTACCACTCCTTTTGATTATCTTACTACCTACTTCCTCGCGATTTTACCCGCTCTGTACTGCGTCTAATGATCGGAGCGTGATGTTTTATAGCCTATAGCAGGGATGGCGAACCATTGGCACGCGTGCCGTTGATGGCACGGAACACAACATTTTGGGCACGGCAGTGACTACAAAACTGATGAATGATCAGAAACCTACAACGCATTTATGGTGTCTTAAATATTTCAGGTGTAGTCATATTGCGGTGACAGTTTACCATACCAACTGTATACTTTATTGCTACAGATTGACAGTAAATAGTAATAATCAGTCGATGGCACACATAAAACCGTAAAACAATTTTCTTCAAAGTAATAGGGTAGACGACTAATTTTTATTTTAATGTCCGTCTGATAGATTATTTAAAAACATTAGACACGTATTTTTTATTTTCTTACGGAAACGAATAGTTTCGAAGATATATTGATTTGAAATGTCGCGTGACGTCACTTCTCAGTACATTTTATACTAAGAAATGACGTTTTAGCCCCCACTCCTAAACTTTGATTCGTTTTATCTAAGTATTGTTTTATTATACGACAAAATCAAAAAATACGTGTCTAATATTTTTTCATTACCTAACTGACGGACTAATTAGATTTTTAATTTTCATACCCTGTCGTCATCGCTATTGTAAAAAGTATGTAAGTCTGTCTATACGTTTTTTACTCAATCACGCCATAACCGCTGAAGGAATCGTAATGAAATTTGGAACATGGATTGGTTATGGTCTGGTATAAGACATAAGTTACTTTTTGATCCACGGAAACGCGGGCAAAGCCGCGTGCAGAAGATAGTATATGATAATATCTTTATATATATAATTCTTCTGTGAGTGTGTATGTCACTGAACTTCTCTCAAACGACTGGACCGATTTTGATGTATTTTTTTGTGTGTGTTCAAGGGAATCTGGGAATGGTTTAGAAATACGTGTCTAATATTTTTTCATTACCTAACTTACGGACTAATTATATTTTTAATTTTCATACCCTGTCATCATCCCCATTGGCACGCTAATGTGTAAAGGTTCGCCTTCCCTGCCCTATAGCCTTATTCGATAAATTGACTATCTAACACAAAAAGATTTTTTCAAATCGGACCATTTGTTTCTGAGATTGAGTGCGTTGAAACAAATAAACTTTGTAACTTTATGCACCGCGTAATCTATTTTGTTATCGTCTTGTAAAACAACTTGCCATAAGGAGTACTTTCGATGTATAAAGTACTAGCTTTTGTCCGCGGCTTCCCTCGCGTCACAAAAGGATAAAAAGTAGCCTATGTGATATATACCAATACACACAGCGCCATCTATACCAATATTTTTGTTTTCCCTCGGGAATATCAAATTTTTCCGGGATAAAAAGTACCGTATTATTTAATCCGGACTTCTAACTTTACGTCTGTAATTCAAAGCAATCGGTTTAGTAGTTACGGCGTGAAAGTGGAACAAACAAACAAACTCACTTTCCGATTTATAATATTAGTAAGGATAAGGATAAACAAAAATGATAAAGTAATAAAATAAAAACTGCGTTTAAAAAACCGACTTAGGTTTAGAATATCTTTATTTCTCATAAAGAATCACATACATAATTCACTTACTGAGAAACAATATTTTATACAAATGTATGCAATTTAGAGCACACAGTAGTACGTACATATAAACAAAAACAATACAAAAGAACAAATACAAATTTTCATTATTTAAAAATGTGGGCAAAGTGATAATTAAACACAAAGAACAGAATCAAGTAACACGGGCAGACCGGCAAACTATAACAAAAATATGAAGTAAATGTGGGTAAACCAATAAATTAATCAATCACTTGATACGTCGCAGAGAACCTAACGGGTAACCGGGGCTCCGGCTCGACGTGCAGGTGAAGGAACGGGGTGGTTTTTAGTCAGTAAGAGTCTGACACTCCCTTCCGCCTCACCCAGGCGGGAGCAGTCATTCGATGATATTCTCCCATTAAAAAAAGAAAATCACTTGATACATGAACTATTTTTACTAGATGTGGCATTGATGGCGTAGTTTATACTTAATGTAATGTTTTATTTTATTATTGTAGATGTACACGGTATTTAATTTAAACTATTTAGAATTTGCCTTTTACGTTATTAGGAGTAAACACTAGTAAATATTTAAAATATATATACAAGTATTCATAATTTGTAGTTATTGTGTTAATTTTAAATAATTGTTTGAACCGCGCATAACTTTTTTCTTGCCTTTATTATTGATGGTAGTCTATTGTATAATTTAATACCTTTGAACTCCAGACTTCTTTTTCCATAGTTAGTTCTAGGGGGACGGGTTACCAAGTAACTCCCACGTCTAAGATTAATTATACGTAGGTATTTGCTGTTTTGTTAAAAAAAATAAGTTTAACTCGTTAAGTACAGTCATTATAGACACAATTAAAGAACAATAGGTTGCGGTCACCGGTGACCTCGCGGTGTTTGACAGTTTAAATGATATAATCTGGTATAATTTTTCAGTAGGTGTCCGATATTTATAAATAAATTGTAATCAAGCTTACTACACACTGACATATTATCTTGAAGATAAGAATGCTTGGCAGCATGTTGGTTCGGCTCCACTGGACAATACTCAAATGTAGTCAGTAGCTAAATTCCAATAGTAGGTAATTTAATACATAATTTAACACTTTAATTCTAATGTAGACAATCTAGTTTCCTTATGGCATCAAGCATTTCTTTATTGAAACAAAGAGTTTCCTTTTCTTGTATAGAAGCACTAATTCTATGGATTGTCAGTATGCATATGTGAGCACCATGTTGGACTTTAAGATTTTTTTTTTTTTTTAATTTTAGTAAGTTATTAGTATAATGCGTCAAGCGTGTCTTTGCATTGTTCTTACATATACGTACAGTATTGAAATATGTATCAGAGACATTGTAGAACATACTTTTTAAAAAGAGTAACGAATGGAGTTTCTTGCTCGTTCTTCTCCATTCGAATCTACTTTTTGGAATGAGCACCTAGCTTCACCTAGTTTCACTGACGGACTGACTGACAGACTATTATTTATTTTGTATTTGTTGACGTTTCAAAAGCACCAAACTATGGTTTAATTGAAATAAATGCTTTGACTTTGACTTTGAATTGGGTTTTGATTAATCTATTCTGAATTCGTTGAATTTGATCTACATACGTTAGTTTTGGATGCAGTGCCTCAAATTTCAATGAGATAATCTATATGAGATTTAATTAGGGAATTGTAAATTACATATTTAACTCTTTGAGGGAGACATTTTGTTATATTGCGCACTGCCCCTGAAAGTGAGCCTAGTTTAAGTTTAATTTATTCAATGTGTGCTTTCCAGGTCAGGTTATTGTTTAAGATTAGCCCAAGATATTTTTCTTTACATTTTCATTCGAGTATTTGGCCATAGTATAAAGAAAAGGGAAGTAGGTTATCTTCATACAAATGCTCCGCGCGAGGCTTATATGTGTGCGCCATAGTATTTATGCGTCGACGCACGCACACTTTAACAAAATCTCGACCCGTTTCTCAGTGCGCCAGGCAGGGCTAACACTGCACGAGGTTCGCGCGCGCATCACTTTTCGCCATTGTTAAATGAATAAAAAATGTCGGATAATCGTAGAAGAACGTATTGTTGTGTGTTTGGGTGTCTTAATAATTCATCGATGCTAGAACTGCCTCTGTTCAGATTACCTATTGAACAGGAAAGATAAGCTAGTCACTTATTCTAGCATAATATAATTTGTACTTGATGATGAGATACCTACTTACTTATTTTTTTGTTTGTGTTAGTTTCCTATCAGTATCACATAGGAAGTAGGTAGGCCCAATTTCCTACTAGAATGTATTAAGTAGGTACTTTTGATCTGGCAATTGATTTGCCGCTATTGTTTTGTTTACGTTTAGTTATGGTTATGTTGATTTCTCAGTATTGTAGGTACGTTTAGTAACTAAGTACCTACCTAATTACAGTTATAAAATCGTAATTCAAAATAAGTAATTGACTATGGTCTATCGATTTATGTGGTTAACTAAAGGTAAACAATCTTGGTATGTAAGCTGCGCCTAAACTAAAAGCGACAACCCTAAGACAGTAGGCAATTATATCGCGGATTGGGAAGAAGATGGCCTACTTCCCTTTTCTTTATACTATGATTTGGCCGTGTATTTTAAGTTCAAGGTTTACATATTTTTTTTTCTATTTTTTGCAGCAAACCTTAAATAACTTGTTTTTGTAGTATTAATAGTTAACAGATTTGACTGAAACCACTCATTCAGCAGATTAAGATTACTCTAAGCGTCAGTCATTAGATCTTCAAGTGAGTCTCCAAAATAAAATAGACTTGTACCATCTGCATATAGAGAAATCTTCAAAAAGACTTCAAAAGACTTCAAAAACTAAAAAACTAATAACAAACAAAAAGTCAAAACTAAAAAGCAATAAATAACTATCATTAGTCCGAGCGTACGGCGCGTCGCGTTCCGCGCGCGCCTCAAAGAGCCATCAGACCACCACAGATGGGGCCCAATAGGGCTGTTGCCGATTCGGAGTCGCGGAGAACCTAACGGGTAACCGGGGCTCCAGCTCGACTTGCAGGAGAAGGAACGGGGTGGTTTTTAGTCAGTAAGAGTTTGACACGCCCTTCCGCCTCACCCAGGCGGGAGCAGTCATTCGATGATTTTCCCCCCTTAAAAAAAAACTATCATTAGTACTGATAGGTTACCCACCCACTGACAGGATAGAAGTCTGATTAAAATCCTGATTGAAAAACATAATAAACATATTACTCGTCCCTACAATTTTCGAAAGTTTCGCTCGGTTTTCCGACCATCTCGGGAGTATACCCTTTCAAACAAAACAAGCATTTTGGAAATCGATTCACAAATGGCGGAGTAATGCGCTAACGAACAAAAAAAACAATCAGCCGAACATAGTACCTCCTTTTTAATTTAGTATGTCTCACGATAGTTATTATAAAAAAACATAGTAGTACCTCCTCTTTTTTTTTGAAGTCGTTATAAGTAAAGATGACATTTTTTTAGTTTCAACATTTTTCATGGAAATACGCACATGAAATACTAGGCGTGAATTTGTAGGCACTATTCGCATCGCACGTGCCACCCGACGAGAAATACCTCTTCGAGAATGCCATGGCGTGACGTTTTGATAATGTACTATGAGTTCGTATGCGCTTTCGAAGTTTGCTTCTTGCAATGGTTCACCAGTTACTTTTTGTTTTAAACATTGTATTTCTTTGTAAAACTATTGTATTACCGAGCCAGAACTATTTTACTTCGGGACGAAAACTAAATAGATGTGACGATGTATTTTGGCTCGTGATCATTTATTCATTTCGGCCGTAAAAACTTCAGGCTTTCAGAGAGCGCTGCTATGTGTCCCTTCATCGGGTATGTGACACCCGCGGGAAGAGTGGGGGTGGTAAAAATATATTCTACCCTGCATGTTTTAAAGTTTATGTACGATGTTTCAGGTTCCTCCTCTCAGCCATGAGACCAGAGCTATTGGTGAAAGAGGATAACAATGAACTAAAATGTGAGCTCCAAAGGAAGGAGGAACTGCTCAGAAGGCATTATGACAAGATCAGCCAGTGGCAGAACTTGTTAGCTGATCTGCAGGTATGTAGTCATAACAACTTAGATCACTCAGTCCTCAAATCCCTTATTTCCCAAAGGCCGGCAGCGCATTTGTAACTTCATCGAGTATTGAGAGTGTTACGGGCCTGCGACGCCGAGCACGGGTGACTCGCCGCCCGACCAGAACCAGACCCGTACGGACCGGACCGTACGGCGGGTCGCGTTCCGCGCGCGCCTCAAAGAGCCATCAGATCACCACAGATAGGGCCCAATAGCTGCTAGGGACTATACTCGGAATTTTAATTAGATTCCAGATTTGACAATTTCAGTGTTGCAACGTTATGACAAGTACTTAATAGTGACGTTGCGAAATTATTCGATATGGAAATGAAATATTTCTGGATCGATTCTTCTCGTTCATAATTTTACTCTCGTAAACTAAGTATATCAGGAAATTAAATATTTCTGAACCGATAATTTAGTTTTGACGATTAATTAACGATCTGAGACTTTTCTTTTATAATTGTGTGGAAACAAATAAAAAAATGTAACCATGAAGGAACATGACAAATAAAACAGATAGATGTATTATGGTAATAATTTATTTAATAAATTGTCGCCGTCATCGCTATCGCTGTCACTTTCTGTAACATTTATTATAAAACACACACACTGATTGTTTATCGATTATTGTGTTCATCACTAAACTATTATATGTGGTATCATTATTTCACAAAATGACAATAGTTAATGTGAAATCTAGAATCGAATTAAAATTCTGACTATAGGGACTGCACGGTTGGTGCGGTGGCTGGGCAACCGGCTGCCGTGCAACGTGTCGCGGGTTCGATTCCCGCACGGAACAACACTTTGTGTGATCCACAAATTGTTGTTTCGGGGCTGGGTGTCATGTCATGTGTATGGCCCAATATAATTCTATATTTTCTCACACAGGGTCACACAGTATACAATAAGTGTCAGCAACAGACAGCGCAGGCGCCGCCCGCCGTGCAACAAGCGCCCGCGCCGCAACACGTCGTGCAACAGAGCGTACAGGTACGTTGCATATTCTCTCGATCTTTCATAAGAGATTAGCTCACACAGGACTTATTGTTACTTCAGTCCATAAGTATACAGGGTGGAATTTTGTAATGCCACCTGAAGGGAAAGTAGGTACTCTTATTACTTAAGATTGGAAATTTTAATCAAAGAACATTCCTTTAGTTTTGAAAAGAAACAAAACTGCATGCAATGATTTTTTAAAAGTTAGCTTGCCTCACACGGTTTAGAACCGACTAAAATCTGTCAAAGTTTGCATCCTATACTTTTATTGTGGTCCATGGCCCTTTACGGCGCCCCTGTGTGGGCGCCGAACATGCTGCGGCGTCCCGCTCGGACGCTGCTCATGTCACAGAGGGTCATGGCGATCCGAATGATCCGCGGATACCGCACGATCTCCGGGGAGTCGGCGAACCTCCTTGCCGGGTTACCGCCGTGGGATCTGGAGGCGAAGGTGCTCGCGCGCGTGTATCACATGCGCGCGGAGGCACGTCGCCGGGGCGAAACTCTGCTGCCGCGCCAGATAAGTGTGTGGCGGGATGAGCTCGGAATGGCAGCAACGACTGTCGCAACCGAGGGCTGGGCTCGCTGCCATTGCAGCGGTAAGACCCCTATTTGAGGAGTGGCTTGAGAGACGCTACGGCGTCCTCACCTACCGCCTGACGCAGGTCCTCACCGGACATGGAAGTTTCGGGAGGTACCTGTGTCTGATGGGGCGGGAGGAAACGCCCGGGTGTCATCACTGCGAGGATCGCCCTGAGGACACGGTGGAACACACCGTAGCGGAATGCTCTGCGTGGGCTGAGCACCGCCGTGCCCTCAGGAAAGTGATCGGCGATGGCGACCTCTCGCGTCCGGGCCTAGTGCAAGCCATGATGCGGAGCGAGGGGGACTGGGATGCCGTCTCCTCCTTTTGCGAAGCAGTCATGCTAGCTAAGGAGGAGGCGGGACGCGTGAGGCAGCGAAGCGCTGCCTCCTCGCAACCCAGCCATCGCGAAGGACACACCGGGCGTCGGGGATCGCGGGACGATCTCCGGCCACCGTAAGCGCGGGCCTGCGGACGGCGAGCATGGGTGGCTCCCCGTCCGACCAGAAACAGACCCGAGCGTATGGCGCCGAGCGTTCCGCGCGCGCCTCAAAGAGCCATCAGACCACCACAGATGGGGCCCAATAGGGCCGATGCCGATTCGGAGTCGCGGAGAACCTAACGGGTAACCGGGGCTCCGGCTCGACGTGCAGGAGAAGGAACGGGGTGGTTTTTAGTCAGTAAGAGTCTGACACTCCCTTCCGCCTCACCCAGGCGGGAGCAGTCATTCGATGATTTTCCCCCCTTAAAAAAAAAAAACTTTTATTGTATCGATCGATTTATTATTTTTCTTTCATTACATTTATGAAGTTTGTTAGAGAGATTTCATCCTTATAGACCCTAACAATCGATGCAATAAATGTACAAGGTGCAACTTTTAGAGATTTTAGTCGGTTCGATTACCGTGTGTGGTAAGCGAATTTTAAAAATCTATGAATGCAGTTTTCTTTCTTTTTCAAAATAAAGGAATGTTTTTTTTGAGTAAAATTTTCTATCTAAACTACTTCCCCTTCAGAGGTGGCATTACAAAATTTCACCCGGTATATGTTAAGCCGTATTTACACTTGAATGACGTGACATGTCGTGATGTTTTTTGACCGAAGTGATTCCACGTCCTCACAGAAAACCGACGTGAAGCAACGCTTGCGTTGTGTTTCGTCGTGTGAGTGAGGTTACCGAAAGCCCAATTACACCCTCCCCTTCCCCAATCTTCCCAATCCCTGAATCCCCAACGATCCTCAAGGGCCAGTAACGCACTTGTAATGCCTCTGGTGTTCCAGGTGTCCATGGGCGACGCCAATTGCTTACCATCAGGTGATCCGTGTGCTCGTCCTTATCTCATATATATAAAAGAAAGTCGTATTAGTTACACTATTTATAACTCAAGAATGGCTAAATCGATTTGGATGAAAATTGGTGGGGAGGTAGCTTAGAACCAGGAGACGGACATAGGATACTTTTTACCCAATTCTTTTTTTTTACTTTTTACCGAAAATCAAGAACGGGAACGGGAAATATCGGGATTGCGCGTACGAAGTCGCGGGCAGAAGCTAGTCTCATATAAAATTATCGTTTTACTCATTAAATCCTTTATTTTTCATCAAAAATTGCAGGCGCAACAAATGGCCGCGGCGGCCGCGCAACAAGCAGTGTTACAGCAACAGGCAGCGTTACAGCAACAACAGGTACCCCGCCCCCCGCACCCGCCCGCGTATCCCGCGAACGTGCAACGTCGGTAGCTACTGTAACATTGCTTTGCAACGGACAACGATCTGATGTGTTACAGGGTGTAACAGTTAATGACAGATCTTTTAAAAAATGGTTCAATATTTTGAAACTGAATTACTTTCGTTTTATAAACAGTCCACTGCTGCACTATGAGTCTCCTCTACATAAGAGGTTTGTCATAATCTCCGCAGGCAGGCGGGTTGGAGGTCGCAATATAAAAGGTCCAGGTTTATCAGAGAGCGCTGCTGCACGGTCTCTGTCTAATGTGTAATTTCTCAGTCGGGTATATGACACCCGCGGAAAGAGTAGAGGTGGTGGAGGTTGTTTGATGTCATTTTACTTTGGCATTACCATACGGCTTATTTTGTAAATTACCTTTTTTTTTAATTTCCAAAAGTAGTCCATTTCGATTGATGAACTAACTTCTAAAAGATCTTGCGTTTATTCTGTTGCACTTTGTATACTCAAAATGGTGATTAATGTTAATCAATCAATTGGTGATTCGTGATTTAATCAATCAATTGGTGATTTGTGATTTAATCATTCGGTGATTGGCGATTATAATTGTAAAAGTATTTTTATAATTCATACTTACACACAAAACAAATATATTTTTTGATAGATACTCAACTGATTTTTGTGAGACAAAAATTTGTAATTTGCCCAATGTAAATTCAACCTTAAGTGCATGGCGTTAAAGTTTATAGTTGTTAATCTTTTCCGTAATATTTTGGTTTGAATATTTCTGTAAGATGAATCTTAATTATAAGTTTATTTTAGTTTTATTTTACAGTATTAGACAAAATCTGCATTTAAATAATAAAGAAATCTAAAAAAAAAAAATTGGTTGCCTGTAAAGTCGGTATACGGGCGAAAGTTTTACGTGACAACGACTTTGAGTGGTAAAATAATTTTAATGTGAATATTCATTCGTATAGTAGGAAGAAGGATGAAATAATGAAGCGCAAGACATGAACCGGTGTGTATGCCTATCTCTCTCACTCTCTCTCTCGCTCTATCTCTCTCGCTCTTAGGCGGGCTAACTGTGCTCGAGTGGAAGGGACGCGTGCCTTTCACTTTTTATGTCTGTCTCTCTCGCTCTTAGGCGGGCTAACCATGCCCGAGTGGAAGGGACGCGTGCCTTTTACTTTTTATGTCTGTCTCTCTCGCTCTTAGGCGGGCTAACCATGCCCGAGTGGAAGGGACGCGTGCCTTTTACTTTTTATGTCTGTCTCTCTCGCTCTTAGGCGGGCTAACCATGCCCGAGTGGAAGGGACGCGTGCCTCTCACTCGCTCTCATTGTGGGCGCATAACGTGAGCGGAGCGTAACGCAGTTTCTTGAAGTGTCACCCGGCAAACCAATTTATAAGACGTTGTCACGTCAATAAAACCGTTTTATCTCAAGTTTGATTCTTGGGCTGCGAAAAGGCAACGCATTTTTTTGATATTTAACATATATAACATCATCATCACGCCTTTTATCCCCGAAGGGGTAGGCAGAGATGCACATTATGCCACTGTACAATATAACACCCACTTTTCACTATTTATGTTATGAGTCCCATGTAATAGGGGGTGAGCCTATTGCCATATACCGGGCACAATTCCAGACTCCGTGCTACTACTGAGAATTTATTAAAACCCAGTAATACTTTGCCCGACCCGGGAATCGAACCCAAGACCCCTTGCCTGGCAGTCGCACTTGCGACCACTCGGCCAACGAGGCTGTCGATATTTAACATTTTCAATAAAATACGAATCTGTTACCTAGCCTGTGTCAGACCATAATCTATCCCTGTGGCAAATTTCATCCCGATCCGTTCAGCCGTTCTTTTCATCTTCTCTTCAAATTCAAATTCTCAGTAGTAGCACGGAGTCTGGAATTGTGCCCGGTATATGGCAATAGACTCACCCCCTATTACATGGGACTCATATACTGACTAAAAACCACCCCGTTCCTTCTCCTGCACGTCGAGCCGGAGCCCCGGTTACCCGTTAGGTTCTCCGCGACTCCGAATCGGCATCGGCCCTATTGGGCCCCATCTGTGGTGGTCTGATGGCTCTTTGAGGCGCGCGCGGAACGCGACGCGCCGTACGCTCGGGTCTGTTTCTGGTCGGACGGGGAGCCACCCATGCTCGCCGTCCGCAGGCCCGCGCTTACGGTGGCCGGAGATCGTCTCTGCCTACCCCTATGGTGATAAAAGGCGTGATGTTATGTTATGCCGTTCAACCGTTTTGACGTAATTGGGTAACAAATATACAAACACTTACGGGCATTCATAATGTGATGTGATTTTGTCTAATACTGTATAATCTATAGTTTTATTCTTAAACATTAATTTTAGTATTTAATTATTATAATTTTCTTTTGTTCAATGAGTAGATAGATGCAAGTTTGTTTTTTTATTTTCCAAAAATATAATTTTAATTTGTCCTTTGTTTTTTGTTTCATTTATTTTTTTACCTGACCACACACCGCTTTAGAATTTTTGATCTGGCAACACTTGCAAGGTATGTAGTTTTTTTGCTTTCCACTGTGTAGTGGCTCCATCTATTTATAAGACATAAAAAAATAAAGGCATACAGCACAAGAAAAAATAAAATATCTTGGGTGTAAAAAGGTATTTATTATATCAACTTATCAGTACATCTGTGGTGACATCTACCGTCGCGTCGTATAAAAAATATATTGAGTAACTGCACCAACAGATGGCTCTACATGGATTCAAATTCTCGCCTGCAATATAGGATTGTCCTAGTGCAGGCAAATCACATTGTGACGGACAATTGTACGTATTTACGATAATAATATGTCATTTTTTGAATTATGAATAAAATTTATTATTTTATTAAAATATAAACGTTAATAATTTTGGACATTTAGACGACATAAGAAAAATGTAGTTATTATAATCAGAAAGTATCATTATGGGTGTGATAACGAATCAAAATGGTAGACCGATTAAACTGGCAATAATACGGTAGTTGGCAACTAGTCAAATACATATTTTTTTTCGAAACGTCAAAAACGATTCTTCTTCTTATAGTGCCTCTTCAATGTTGAAGGTCGGCCGTCAGCTTCTTGTATTTCTCCTTGTCGGTAGCCATGCGGAACAATTGTTCGAGAGATGTAATGCCGGTCCACTCCCGGATGTTTCGCAGCCACGATTTTCTTCTGCGCCCAGCAGGTCTCTTCCCCTCCACTTTGCCCATCATGATCAGTCAAAAACGATACTGAGGCCTTATACGAGTTTCTATTACGTTTAAAGTACCTAATCGAAACGAGTACGCGTTCGGCGCTGTGATTGGCGAGCACCAATGAACCAACTAATTGGAGCGCTGGACGAGGTTTCGTTTTGATTACTTTAAACGTAAAACTAACTGGTACTAAGGCCTCGTTCTATGAATTTTGTACGAAATACTATCTTACGATGTCATCATATTTTCGCACCAAATAGCATACTTATATATATATTATTATTATATTTATTTATGTTCATATTTGAAATATGTTAGTGTAATCTTCTATTTTCTCAATTAAATCGTTGCTTGCTTCTTGCTCCTACCAATCACTCTTCTCTGCATCACCCAAAGGTCAGACTGGGAGAAAATGCCTGCGGCATTAAGTCCACCTTGTGTACACCTTGTGCATGAAGCGTTAATAAAATAAAATAAAAATAAATAAAATATATCTAAAAAAAATGCGAGAATAAATCGAGATATAAGTATATCGACAAATCAATGAATGAAAGTGTAACATATTTCAATATTAAATTGCACCATGCTTGTTAGTTCACTTAAGGATTGCCGAAGTAACGGACAATGCAGATGATGTGGCTAGCTCTCCTGCTAACTGTTCACAGTCTTAACATTATCTGAGTCTAGAATCCAGAGCAGCATGTAAGCACAAAGTTCTTCATTTCTGGATTATCTGTAGAGAGATGTGGTGCAAATTCCTGACAGATGCAGAACAGCTTGGCTCAGGGTATGTTCCTGGCTGGTGGACGAGGAGCCTATGCCGCCACACCACTCCAGGGACCACTGGCATATCTGGAGAAGACGGCTACAAATATAGGTATAGTCTGCACTAGTCTGTAGTATTATTTATGCGAAAGCTATTGAGAATGGGTAATTGTTATTCTTTCATTTCAAAACTGACATAACATAATTACATTACGCCTTTTATCCTCGAAGAGGTAGGCAGAGGTGCACATTACAGCACTTAGCCACTGTACAATGTAACACCCACTTTTCACTATTTATGTTATGAGTCCCATGTAATAGGGGGTGAGCGTATTGCCATATACCGGGTACAACTCCAGACTCCGTGCTAGTACTGATTTCTTTTTTTTAAAACCCTGTTATTCTTTGCGCGTCCCGGGAATCAAACTCGAGCCCGGCAGTCGCGCTTGCGACCACTTATTGGATTAATAACACATGTGACTTACAAGACGTTTAATATACTTCTGTTTACCCCTTCTTGCAGACATGGTGGGTCTGGGTGATGGAAGAAGGTGACGCGGCCGCGGGAGGGGCAGGGGCAGAGGCCGCGGCAGAGGCCGAGGTAAGAACAATACTATTTTTTTTCGATTCAAGAGGAGGTATAAAGTTTATTCCGATTTGTTGGCGCGTTATTTGATGGGCCGACGTTTCACCACTATCTCGCCTGTTGGTCAGCGATGATGCTTCCTGCGATGGATCACGTCGTCGTTAACGCGAGGAGGAATCCACGGAGAATAACTATATGTAGTAAAAAATATCCTTTGCGGTACGTTTTAATAGAAAAATTTGTATTTGTACAACCTGCATCTTCAAATTTGAAACTTCCTTATCTTCTTCACAGGTCGTGGTGCATCCCCTGAGTATGGTGGCAGCATGACTCCTCCATAGCGCGCCCCCTCCCGGCGGCGTCCGAGATCGCGCCGGACACACAAACATACACACTCACAGACATACAAGGTGTTTTATTATGATTTACAGTATAACGCCACCTATTTAGGTATATGGGAAGTATAGTTTCCAGAATTAGGCAATAGATGGCGTGCAACTTATGATGGCCCTTGTGCTTTTGAAGTTTTGATTTTTGTATTGCTTGTTTCTTAAATTTAATTTTAAGTAATTACAATAATTGATTAGATGCCCATTTCATTGTTAGTTCAGAAAATTATTCACAAATTATAAATGTCGTACTTACCCGATCCTTTTTTAAAGAAAACTTATGTTTTTACAAGAAACACTTATTTAATTTATCGAATTATAAAACACCTTGTATGATGTACACATATTTAGCACAATATAATCAAATAAATACATATTTTAACTTGAAATTACAATAGGGAAGATGACTAATATTTCTTTAAGTCCGTTTAGTAAATTAATGAATAATATTGGCCTGCAGATTATTATGACCCTTGAATCTTCAAATACCGGTATTTTTTTAATCTCAGCTGTAGCACGGAGTCTGGAATTGTGCCCGGTATATGGCAATAGGCTCACCCTCTATAACATGGGACTCATAACATAAATAGTGAAAAGTGGGTGTTACATTGTACTTACAGTGGCATTAAGTGCCGTAATGTGCACCTTTGCTTATCCCTTCGATGATAAAAGGCGTGATGTTATGTTATGGACATTAAAATATTAATTTTTACTAGTAAGGTACCATAAACAAAGTACAGTTTATATTGAGCGATGACAAAGAATCTGGTAAACGTTAAATTCAGTTTATATCTATTACTTACCTAACAATAAAATATTCTACGGGCAAATATTTTAACCATCAGTTAATTCTAAACTGTAGAATAAAATTGACACATGACAGTTAGTATGGAAGAATATAACATCAGAGTAACCTTTCAGTATTCAGGCGTTAGTCTGTCAAGCTTCTCTCATTATTTATCTAACGGAATAAATAAATAGTCATCTTCCTTATGTCACCATGATTCCAAGAACAAATATGGAGTTTCTTGCACGCAAATTATATAAAAAAATAACGTAAATTAAGTACATTAGGTACCTATATTAATTATAAATAACTAGCTTTTACCCGCGGCTTTGCCCGCATATTCTTCTTTTATCCCATGGGAGCATTTAATCGGGATAAAAATACAGTCGTATACCAAATTTTATCAAATTCCGTTCAGTAGTTTCAGTGTGATTGATGGACAAACATGCAAGCAAAGAGATTTTTAATACTAGTGTGTAGTTTAGTCAAATATGAAATTACCATTTAGCCACGATTGCTGAGTAAAACATAGGTTCAATGCTCAAATCAAACACAGTGTTATTGAGCTTTTTGGATTTCCAAAATTGACAGTAATAGGGTAGATGCCTAATTTTTATTTTAATGTCCGTCTGGTACATTAATTTAAAACTTTAGACACGTATTTTTTCTTTTCTCACAAAATTAAATACTTTCGACGATATATTGATTTGAAATATGGTGTGACGTCACAGCGTGCCACATTTTGTAGCACGATATGACGTAACGACCTCCCACTCCTAAACTTAGCGCCATTTTATCTAAGTATTGCAACTTAATACGAGAAAATAAAAAAATACGTGTCTAATATTTTTTTATTAACTAACTAACGGACTAATTAGATTTTTAATTTTCATACCCTGTGATCACACCAATTGTACAGTTTGTTGGTATAGATATATGGCAATACACTCACCCTCTATTACATGGGACTCATATCATTACCATTGAAACGTGGGTGTCACATCTCATATCTGTGTCTGTCTACCCCTTTCGGGGAGTAAAAGGCATTGAGATATACCTAGTAAAATTATATTTAAATGTAGTTTTAATTGTAATAATAATTATCAAAAATCATTAAATAAATCAATTAGAATTAATGTACATATTGTTTTATTTTGGAGTCTCTGACCGCTGCCTCCTCGTCCACTGGTTGTTAAGGCCCACTTTGTGCACCAGTGGATGTCTTTCTGATCGATGATGATGCCATTCTATGTTCCAGTTACTTTCCTTTGTTCCTGTTCGGAGCGGTAACGGGATCATAGCGCTATCAACATTTTATATTAAAATAATTCATTAATTAACACGAGTTGTCCCAGCGCTCGATAGATGGCGTTGGGATCGAGTTAGATGGCGCTATGGTTTCGTTACCGGGATTTATACATATAGGGTTTTTTTTAAGGGGGGAAAATCATCGAAGGACTGCTCCCGCCTGGGTGAGGCGGAAGGGAGTGTCAGACTCTTACTGACTAAAAACCACCCCGTTCCTTCTCCTGCACGTCGAGCCGGAGCCCCGGTTACCCGTTAGGTTCTCCGCGACATACATATAGGGTACGGGGAAATGTTTACTACGGTGTGAGCAGCAAGCATAGTAGTTGTGATATTATACGCGATTAATATTTCAATACAGTGTGTTAATTCATCCACCCTCTCCAAGTCGACCTTCGTTCAGTTCCAATTGCTTCTACACCGTGAAATCTATTTAGTTTTCGTCCCGAAGTAAAATGGTTCTGTCTCGGTAAAACAATAGTTTTACAAAGAAATAAAATGTTTTAAACAAAAACACAACGGGCCGCGGTCGCGCAGCCCCGGCGGGTAGCACCCGCGCGCTCAGCGATTGGTTTGGCGATCGCAATGGGAGGGCCGCGGCCGGTCTAAAACTCAACTGATTGTATAACCGCCCGTCTTGCGATAATCTATAATAAGTTTGCGACAATAAGTCGTCCCATTAGTAGAATAATGTTCTATTTGCAAATTGTCGACTTTTCAGTACAGCGATTATAAATTTCGTGTGCACATATTTGCTTATAAATCTGTTATAAATGATACTAGCTACTTAATATTTGTACAGTATGCACAGAAGTTAGTACCGCTTATGATAATATAATTATTTATTTTATAAACTATGCCTTTTCAAGTATAATGGGTAGCATGTGCATATACAACGTTCTTTTGCCAAAAAATATATTGAATGAGGTGTCTTAAGGATACATAAAACAATATTCGACGAAACTATTCACGATACATCGGCATATCAAACATTATTTTACGAATTTTGGCGGTTGTATCCGTGTTTTATAATAGTTTGCGGGCGATAATCACAACATCGGCGGCTGGCTGCGGGATAGTAGAGGTACAAAAGTGCGGTCTCGTGAGTTTTTAATATTCCCAAAAATTCTACCTCAAAATACGATACATTGTCGCTTGTCAGGAGAAAGCAAAACAACTTTTTTGAAAAAACTATTATTATCATAGCATAAGAAGGTAAACGAGCAGACGGATCACTTGATGGTAAGCAATCAGCGTCGCCCATGGACACCTGGAACACTAGAGGCGTTACAATTGCGTTACCGGCCTTTTGGGAATTGGGTATTTGAGAAATGTGGTGGATACAGAGATTCGGGAGACTAGGGAAAGGGGGTAATTGGGCTTCCGGTAACTTCACTCTCTCTCAGCCCACACTTTATAGATGGCCCGGCTCGACTGGAGTGATACCACGGCCGAGCCGAAAACCGACGTGAAGCAATGATTGGGATTGGGGAGTCGGATTTTGGGGTTGGGGGAGAATTTTAATGCCGTTCAGGCCACACGACGCTCTCTATCCACGGCACGTAGTGATACACCCTTGTGTACATCCCGGCGTCGCCTGCATACCCACACGCTCGCCCGTATGACGTCACACCTATGATGCTATACAGACATTTTGAAAGGCGTGGTGTCACTTGTAGAGGGCCTCCGCTGTCACCCTGGAGAAAAATTAATGAAATGATTTAACGTTAACTTTGCTACATAGGTAGATGGCGCTAGAGTAGCCTAAGGTGCAGTCGCGTCATTTTCTAAGAGGTAACTCGGCTATCGATTCTGAGTCTGAATTGTAGGTAAATATTTTTCATTTTTCTGTAAATCCGTAAGTGCGAACTACGCGCCGCCGTCTTGTAACTAGCTTTATAACGCGGCTCAACACACACAAACTCAAACACGTAATTGACATTATTCCTTATTCCATAAAACTCCAATAAGAAACATTGCTGTCGCTTATTCTGAAATACTGTCGAACTTAAATGATTTATTATAGCCGTATTTTTAACTATTGGCCCAAAACTTTCTCTTACATTGAACCTTTCTTTATGACTTCTGTGACATGCTCCCGAGAAATGCCACGGTTTCAAAACTACATCTTGTATATATAATAGAAAATTTATCACCACCATTATTTCTGCCACACGATGTCCATTAACGAACACAGGACTTCCCCTATATATAGTAAGAAACTATATATTTGACAGAGCTAGATCAATCTCTGAAAAACTTTGAACCTTTTGACGTGAACTGTGCTTTGCAACCCGCCTTGTTGAGAGCAGAGATTATGACAAACCGTCTCATGTAGAGGAGGTCGATAGTCCAGCAGTAGCCTCTACCAGACTACCAGACTGCCTCGTTGGCCGAGTGGTCGCGATTGCAAATGCCGGGCAAGGGGTCTCGGGTTCGATTCTCGGGTCGGGCAAAATATTACTGGGTTTTTTCAAAATCTCAGTATAAGCACGGAGTCTGAAAATGTGCCCGGTATATGGCAATAGGCTCACCCCCTATTACATGGTACTCATAACATAAATAGTGAAAAGTGGGTGTTACATTGTAGTTACAGTGGCATTAAGTGCCGAAATGTACACCTCTGCCTATCCCTTCGAGGATAAAAAGTACTGTAAAAAAGAACTATAACAATATTACCTCGCAAGTATCCTTAGGTTCCTTTAAATCTCCATAACAGAGCTGTGTCTCTGAGTTGTATCCCTGCTTCAGAAGCCGATGAGGCGGGTAGTTCTTCAGACACTGTTCACTTGAGAATTTCTGTAGTGTTACCTGAAAAACATATTATAATGACTTTAAGGCTGCGTTTCCATTGGCGCGGAGCGGGGCGTAGAGGAGCTAAGCGGTGCACGAGTTGACCACTATGGTCGATATCTCTGCTCCGCTTCAATGGAAACAACTTGAAGGATTTTTTGCTCTGTCTCGACTGTCAAAGTCCTATAATGAAATTTCTGGTGAAGTGGATATTTTTGCTGACACGCTACCATTTTAAAAAGGCTGTAGTGAGATTGTTGAGTGACCATAATACGTAGATTTTTAATATGTACCTACTTAGATTTTTTATTTCAGTTTTTTATTTTATGTTTTAATTTTAAGTATTTCTTAGTTTTTATACTTTTTATTTTACTTTCCAATTGTCACAAATACTGATAAAAGTGTCATCGTTAGGTTACTGTGCATTTAAAATTTCTTACAATATAAGTGCTTAGATATAAGACCTAATGTAGCAACTACTGGTTGTCCAAAAATATAAATAAATAAATAAACAGCATGAGCGGGGTGGAGCAGAAATGAGTGAATATCCATAATACATAAAAATACAGCGAGGCAAAGCGGTGCGGAGGTCAACGACCTTCCGTTGCTAGGCTCACCCCCTATTACATGGGACTCATAACATAAATAGTGAAAAGTGAGTGTTACATTGTACAGTGGCATTAAGTGCCGTAATGTGTAACTCTGCCTACCACTTCGGAGGTAAAAATGCGTAGTATTATTTTTGTATACGGTCTCTCTGTACAAGTTAGAAGACTCCATATCCTCACCGTCTGTAGATTATCAGCCAATGGTTGGTGCTTGCCGAGTTTGCCCCAGCCTGTGGCCTGGGCATTGAACTGGTCTTGGCCTTCGTAATCTAAGCACGCTGGGAACACGTCCTTACTGTATTTTACACTGCAATTAAATAAATATAGTTATTGGTTTCATGACAGAGTAATAATTATATGTCACCACCGCTACTCTTCCCGCGGGTGCCGTACACCCGAACCTCAAACAATGGGACTGCACGAAGAGATTAATGATGTGACGACGGCAGAGTGTAGTACTCTTCCCGCGGGTGTCGTATACCCGACTAAGGCACTACACATTAGACAGAGACCGGGCAGCAGCGCTCTCTGATAAACCTGAGCCTTTTATACTGTGATTTTCAAATACTTTTTTATTGGATGAGCCGGTAAACGAGCCGATGCATCAAATGAATTATGAAAATAAATATAATAGATAGATCACACCGGAACACTGAAGTGGACATGAACAACTGTCTTGGTTCCTCACAGAAAACCGACGTGAAACAACGTTTGCGTTGTGTTTCATCGGTTATCGGAGGCCCAATTTTTCACCCGCTACTCCCCAATCCCTGAAACCCCGACAACCCTCAAATTCCTAATTGCCAAAAGGCCGGTAACGCACTTGTAACGCCTCTGATATTCCGGGAACCAAGGGCGGCTCCGATTGCTTACCATCAGGTGATCCGTCTGCTCGTTTACCGGCTTATCTCATGAATAATCAGAAAATATTATGGGGGAAGAAGAAAATAAATACTCATCTCACCATCATCTCATAACTTCACGCCTTTTTATCTCCGAAGGGCTAGGTAGAGGTGCACATTACGGCAATTAATGCCACTGTACAATGTAACACCCACTTTTTACTATCTGTTATGAGTCCCATGTAATAGGGGGTGAGCCTATTGCCATATACCGGGCACAATTCCAGACTCCGTGCTACTGCTGAGACTTTTTTTTAAACCCAGTAATACTTTGCCCGACCCGGGATTCGAACCCAAGACCTGTTGCCCAGCAGTCGCATTTGCGACCACTCGGCCAACGAGAATATAAACACATCGGTACATAATACAACGTTACTCACGGTCTATCAATCTCGATCAAGGCGATGTCATTGTATTTCGAAGGTGGCGCGTACTCCGGATGTTGCATGATTCTCTTGACTTTATATATCTGCCACAACTTCATGGGATCTGACCTCTTTAGGATACCCATAGCCACGAACGTCACAGGTCCTCTGAAAAAATCAATATATATATTTACTGGCTTCCTTCGTTCGGGCATCCTATCTCAAGACTGCGATGAGGATATTTTTTTCGACATTGTAAGTTAGTTTTTTTCCTTTTCTATTCATTTTCTGTGTTATCTTATACATGTAGGTACTAGCTGTTGCCCGCGACTTCGTTCGCTCCTCTCCGCCTCCCCCGTAGATGATAGCGTGATAATATGTTGACCCGACCTGTTAGTAATATTCATTCAAATTTGAAGTCAATCCATGCAGTACTTTTTGAGTTCATCCCGGACATACATATAAGCAAACAGACAAAAATTCTAAAAAATGCTAATATGTATTATGAACTAGCTTTTGCCCGCGGCTGTGAGATCAGGTTTAATAACATACAAGCTTTTTTTTTAAGGGGGGAAAATCATCGAATGCCTGCTCCCGCCTGGGTGAGGCGGAAGGGAGTGTCAGACTCTTACTGACTAAAAACCACCCCGTTCCCTCTCCTGCACGTCGAGCCGGAGCCCCGGTTACCCGTTAGGTTCTCCGCGACTCCGAATCATCATCACATACACGCTAGGACTGGCCTGTCGGTTATGCACGGCTAAAACAATCATGCAAAACCTAGCGTGTATGGCTTCCTTTACAATCTGAATAAAAATGAAGTTTTCTCACATGGCAGTTTCTATGATGCAGTGGGCGGCAGTCAGTATGAATCTGTCACTGATGAGGGAACCACCACACAGCCACTGAGCTGAGTCGACCTCCTGTCCGTATCCTAGTAGTGCCTGTAAGAATGAAGACGGTTAAAAATTAATGTTCATAAGAATTTATTTATTTATTTATTTTATTTTATGTTAATACGGTTTACACTGCCGTACACATAATGCCACTGTACACAGTGGCATTATGTGCCGTAATGTGCACCTCTGCGAAACCCTTCGGGGATAAAAGGCTTGTAAGTTATGCTATTAAATATTTTGTGTTTTCTAACCATGTGTGGGTACCGCGACCTCTCAGCGTTTTCCCCGCCGTGCACAACTGCGTAGAATTTGACTTCGTAATAATTGCACTGTTTTTTATTATCCCAAATTTTTTCCAATCCCCTTGTCTGACAGGGGTACGGCAAATAGGACAGGTGTTCGAGGCATTCTGAAAAATAAACCATAATTTTAATAGGAGTTACGACAGGGTGTGTTTAAGTGTGGGAGAGCCACGTAAGAAGGTTTTATTGAGGTTAAATCTAGTGGGGTGATCGATGAGCTGGCGGTCTCCCCATACTGGTAACTGTCCAACGGGCCGGGCGGTTGCTATGATCAATGATCTTTTACAAAGCAATCCTGATGCAGACCTTTTTTTCGATGGTGTTAGTGCAATGTCCAGATACATTTTGGCTTATCTCAATGACTCTTAACACTTAATTTTAGACTAAATAGGTTGTTTTTGAATTGTTTGTCGGTTTTTATTGTTTGGTTGATTTTTTATTGTTTTATTACTTAAATATTTAACTGTATTGATCTCATTATTGTTCCTAATTTTAGTTATAATTTAATATTTTAATTGTGTATTTAGTTACATGTAGACGATTTGGTAGACACAATACTGTTAGTCTATATAGTTGTAATTATAAATAAATAAATAAATAAATAAATAAATAAATAAATAAATAAATAAATAAATAAATGATGTAGCGATTCTTAGCTGGGCACGAGGCGGCGACATGAGGACACGACTCAACAGTTTGATGTTTGTAATATGGATGATTTACAGTCTGGGAGAGCCATGCTTCGGCACGAATGGGCTGGCTCGTCCGGAGTGATACCACGGCCGAGCAAAAGACCGACATGAAACAACGTTTGCGTTGTGTTTCGTCGTGTGAGTGAGGTTACCGGAGACCCTATTACCCTCTTTTCTCCAATCTCCCCAATCCCTGAATCACCAACAATCCTCAAATTCCAAATCCCAAATGGCCGGTAACATACTTGTAACGCCTCTGGTATTCCAGGTGCCCATAGGCGATATCGCTTGCTTACCATCAGGTGATATGTCTGCTCGTTTACCGACTTATCCCATAAAAAATAAAGATCCATAAGCTCTGTACTTACTATCTATCGCCTTCCGTCCGCTTTTAAAGTATACCCCACCTCCAGTGTCCACGATAGCATTCCTGGAAGAAAACAAAAGACACTTGCTTGTCAGTTGTTTCTGTGACTACTCGATACAGTGAATGAATTATTTTTATTGAGAAATGCTCACCATGTGTGCCAGAGCCATGCTTCGGCACGAATGGGCCGGCTCGACCGGAGTGATACCACGACCACGGCCGTGTGAGTGAGGTTACAGGGGGACCAATTAACTCCCCCTCATTTCCCTAATCCCTAAATCGCTAACAATCCTCAAATTCCTAATCTCCAAAAGACCGGTAACGCACTTGTAACGCCTCCGGTGTTCCAGGTATCCATGGGCGACATCGATTGTTTACCATCAGGTGACACATCTGCTCGTTTACCGGCTTATCCCATAAAAAAACCACATCCACCGAAAACCGCTGCAACTCCGGTGCACCAGTATGTACAGTAGATACAACCATGAAAACACCGGAACACTGAAGTCCGGCGCGTCCCAGGGACATAAATAACTGTCTTGGTTCCCGCAACGAAATGAATCAGAAGATAATTATTATGTATGTCTTTACCATTCACGGGACCACAGGGTCCCGGTCATTTGGGAGGCGTACGAGGGGCCGAAGCCAACTGCGCAGAGGCCCTTTAGACAACTTTAATCTAAATGTAATGGACACACAAACCGGCGACTATCCCTGTATGCATTGGCTTAATTCATTCTGTCTCCTGCAGAAATTCACCGAGGGAAGTGGAAACTATAGTTTTTTCTTCTCCTCTTATAATATCTTCTGATTCATTTCATTGCGGGAACCAAGACAGTTACTCATGTCCCTGGGACGCGCCGGACTTCAGTGTTCCGGTGTTTTCATGGTTGTAGCTACTGTAGATCCTGGCTTACAGGAGTTGCAGCGGTTTTGGGAGGTTGTGGCGGGCTTGTCCCAAAAAAAAAAAATCCCTGTATGCACTATGGAAATGCACCCAAGGACAGTCCCCGGTTAGTGTAGGACTATTGTGAATAATGGAAAAAAAAAGGTAGGGCTATGGATGGGTTGCTGTGGACTGGTAAATTGGGAACTATGGATGACTATGGCACCTGCCGAAACAATGTAATTTTTACACGTAAAAATGGCAGGCGGAGACTCGCCAACTCACCGACCGGGCCCCGGGAATGGTTGCTAGATATAGCAACAGAGGGGCAACGAGAATGTGAGTGGCTGAAGGGTTAAGAAACTACCACCGCTTTCTACTCAGATCATCTGCTCCAGCCGAAGCCTCCTGCATCCCTGGCCCACTCGCGACTTACGAATAGTTTCTTACCCTCCGAGCAGGATTACTGCTCTCGCGACTCCACTCTGGACGGCCAATGAAGGCAAGCCAGAGGCGGGAGACCTGTTCCTTGTCATCTTTCACTCCAGCCAGCCAATAAAGGCAAGCCGGAGAAGAAGGAACGGTGACTTCTCCCTGGAGCACTCGGGATGATGGTAGCCCGCGGGATCGCTAATGCCCGTCACCTCGCCTCAAGGTGCCCTGCTATTATTATTATAGAACAAGAAAAAACCATAGTTGCCACTGGTGAATTTAACACAGGAGACAGAATGACTTAAGCCTAACGGCACAAAAGAGATTGTACAACTGGGTGAAGCCCAGTCGGGAAGCACCACGGAATTTTGACTTACAGCTTAGTGGGTCCTATGTATGAGCTGTTATACTTGCTTACGCAAAACGCCTAAACGCACGATGCTTGAATATTGTCTATTTTTATAATAACTATCGTGAGACATACTACCTCTAAATTAAGTAAAAATAAAAACGCGGGTTACTCACGTGAATATACTGAGAAAAGCTCTACTAGTACTGCGCGACGTCGCCGCGACCGCGCACGCTGCTCATGAGGAAGAACCCCTCTGTGGTTCGAAACTAGTAGAGCTTTTCTCAGTATATTCACGTGAGTAACCCGCGATTTTACTTAATTGTTTATTTTGTTGGAGTAACTAAATCATCATCATCATGCGTATAGCCACGTACCCACAGTCCTCCCTAACGACCTCACATCGCGACGTTGGAAGCGACTTACGTACAACCACGCGTTGCGACCTACATCAGGTCGCTAAGGAAATTATGATAGGATTCTAAGATTATTAAATTAAGTACTGACCTTGTGTCATTGACTAGTTCACAGTCGTTACAGCATATTATAGGCTCCTTTCGTTTGAATGAACATATCTAATGAAAAAATGAGATATAATGTTAATAATCACGATACCCTCATACCCTATTGCTACGATTATGATTGGAACGATACATCGGATCAATAGGAAGATAGGAAGTATGGCCCGAGTGAATAGGTTGCTTACGGGACGACGTGCTCCATCGTAGACCGCATCATCGCTTACCAACAGGCGAGATAGTGGTCAAACGTTGGCCCATCAAATATAAAATAAAAAAAAGGTTTTTATAGGGCGGGGGCCTTAGGTGGGATGAGAGAGTGTCCCACTCTTACTGACTACCCGAGCGTACGGCGCGTCGCGTTTCGCGCGCGCTTCAAAGAGCCATCAGACCACCACGGATGGGGCCAAATAGGGCTGATGCCGATGCGGAGCTGCGGAGGTCTTAACGGGTTGCCGGGGCTCCGGCTCGAAGGGCAGGAGTAGGAAAGGGGTGGTTTTTAGTCAGTAAGAGTCTGAAACTCCTGATGATTTTCCCGTCTTAAAATGAAAAAAATAAAAGGCTCTTACTGACTAAACACCACTCCGTTCCTACGCCTGCACTTCGGGTAGTAGCCTCAGTCTCGACTTCTCGAATTCTCGATAGGGAGATACACATAACACCCAAACCCGAAACAATAATTTGTAGATCACACAAAGAGTAGCCCTTGTGCTGGAATCGAACTCGCTACACGTTGCGCGACAGCCAGTTGCCCAGCCACCGCACCAACCTCTTAATGCTACTTAATGTACTCTTAATGTACAATGTAACACCCACTTTTCACTATTTATGTTACGAGTCCCATGTAATAGGGGGTGAGCCTATTGCCATATACCGGGCACAATTCCAGACTCCGTGCTACTACTGAGAATTAAAAAAAAACCGACCCAGGAATCGAACCCGAGACCCCTTGCCCGGCAGTCGCACTTGCGACCACTCGGCCAACGAGGCAGTCATTATTAGTTGGATAGTTAAAAGCTGATATATTACCTTAGGTTGACTTTTAGCCTTCAGATCGACGATAGACGACAGACATTTGAACACATGGACGCATTTGCCGACACCTTGCTCAGTTTCACACCGTTCTCCTAAACAGGATAGAATTATATATATTTTTTTAAATGTATTGTTTTTAATTTCATATATTTTTTTAAAATTCTCTACAAATTATGTTTCTAAATACTACATAGCGATTGTGTCACCTGTTTAAACTGTCAAATACCAAGCGGTCACCGGTGACCGCGACCTATTGTTCTTTAATTGTGTGTATAAAACCGGTACTCGACGAGTTAATCTTGTGAAATTAAGATTTTTCTTTCTTTATAAATGTTAATCGGCGTCACCCATGCGTTACCTGCATTCTAGGCATTAGATATTTGAGGATTGTTAAGGATTCAGGAATTGGGGAGTAGCCGAGTTGAGAGGGAAAATAAAAATAATTGGGCGTCCGGTAACCACACTCACACGACGAAACACAACGCAAGCGTTGTTTCACGTCGGTTTTCTGCTCGTCCGTGATATCACTCCGGTCGAGCCGGCCCAGCAATACCGAAGCATGGTTCTCTCACACTTAAAATGATTACTTAACCAAGTCCCTAGCACTTAAGGATAGCCTTTTAAGGGGGGAAAATCATCGAATGACTGCTCCCGCCTGGATGAGGTGGAAGGGAGTGTCAGATTCTTACTGACTAAAAACCGCCCCGTTTCTTCGAGCCGGAGCCCCGGTTACCCGTTAGGTTCTCCGCGACAAGGAGGACCTAAGGACTTGTGGCGACACAAGTCATACGCCAAATATCGATGAAAACATTCCAACGGACGACGTCACAAAAATCCTACATCGCACGAGTAAAGTTTACATGCGAACAAACACGGATAGAAAATCCCAACGAACAACTGTTGGGCATAAAGCCCGCTAGGCACGATCACCTCGCCTGGTCGGAGGATCCTCCTTTTCCGATCTTAGGAAACTATACTCTCTGTTCCCTAAAGACTTACGGCGCGATTTTCTCCCGCGCCCGCCACGATATGGAATAAGATCGCGCCGTGAGTCTGTAGCCGAACTGTCTAAGGGCCGAAACACATAACCGCGTTGCGTCGCCGCAACGCTAAAATCGGTAGTTTGCGTTGCGGCGTTGCGGCGTCGTGAAAAAGAGCGTTTTATTGTCGATCAGTAGGGTAACCAGTTCGTCATGATTTTTTATTGTGGATAGACGTGTCTCTGCCATGGACCATCGTGGAAAACTTATTGCTTATTTGCTATTAAGAAGACTTATTTGCTATGCTGGAACGAGCGCTGGGCGTTGGGCGCCGCGCCGCTAGAATCGACAGTAGCGTCACTGCGATTTAAGCGGCGCGGCGCCGCAACGCCGTTATGTGTTTTGGCCCTAAATGTATTAGTAGGAGCCCATGAAGGGATTTCGGTAGTTACTCGAGCGCGTCAGATTAACATATGGGGAAAACCTAGTGTCATGTTGAATATACCCACCATATATCCGATATGATTAGAAGGGATAATATGACTAAAAGATATGAAGATATGACTAAAAATTTTTTAAAAAGTCTGACTAAATAAAGTCAGTTTCGTCAGAATAAGGGGAGGTAGGTCAATACCATGCTAAAGGAAGTGCGTTTATATAATCTGCCCATTCCAACTTGATTTGCAAGAGTGGGGGGATTTTGAAGGGTTCTCGTTTGTACTCTCCAGAACATTCAACCCCACCATGCAAACTGGCAGATTAAGAGTTTTATTATTAAATACATATGGAGCATGTACACTATCAATATCTGACACGCTCGACCACTAGAACAAAAGTTACGCTTAACAATTTCAAAGATCTGTGGATTCCCCCTTCCCCAACCGGGGGAAGAAATTGTCACTAAACCATTTCTTCTTTCTATCAGCATATCTTCAAAATCCAGTCCCAACGACGCTCAAGTAAATCCAAATTTAGCATCGTGGGCTCCCCTACTATATCCGAGTACGGCAGTTAGTTTGAATTTAGAACAGCCATTGTTTCATTAGTCACGTATATTTGACACACCGTGAAGTCCACCGATGCAATGCATGTGTGCATCATGTTACATCTTACAGTTCGTTAGTTTGTGTGTATGCTTGTTACTAAATCACATTAAAACCGGTGAAGGGATCGGTGTGAAATTCGGAACATGGGTTGGTTATGGTCTTTATAGTTTTTGAGGGGGGGAAATCATCGAATGACTGCTCCCGCCTGGGTGAGGCGGGAGGGTGTGTCAGACTCTTACTGATTAAAAACCACTCCGTTCCTTCTCCTGCACGTCGAGCCGGAGCCCCGGTAACCCGTTAGGTTATCCGCGACGAGTAATTGGCATAGGCATATGCCACGGGAACGCTGGCAAAGCCGTGGGTAGAAGCTAGTAAATTAAATAATAATTCTATATATAAACTACGTTTAAAAAATCCAACTAATTTTTTAATTCGTATCTTATCTTACCTATACGATTATATAAAGCGGAAGTTTGTTTTTTTGTTTGTTTGTTTGAACGCGCTAATCTCCGTAACTACAAGTCTGATTTGAATAATTCTTTTTGTGTTGGATAGCGCATTTAGCGAGGATGGCTATAGGCAATAAAACATCACGCTACGACCCATAGCACCTAAACAGAGCGTGAGCGCGCTAGAAAAGAATATATATTAAACATTTTCCTGAAAACCGCATCAAAATCGGCTCAGCGAAACGCGATATAATTGGGCACAAATACAAATATACAGGTTAAATTGAGACACGCCATCTTTTTTGAAGTGATTTAAAAATATCGTTGTTTTCCCGAAGTTAAAAGTTTAAGTGTGGGAGAGCCATGCTTCGGCACGAATGGGACGGCTCGACCGGAGTGATACTACGGCCAAGCAGAAAACCGACGTGAAGCAACGCTTGTGTTGTGTTTCGTCGTGTGAGTGAGGTTACCGGAGGCCCAATTACCCTTCCCTTCCCTAATCTCCCCAATCCCTGAATCCCCAACGATCCTCAAACTCCTAATCCCCAAAAGGCCGGTAAAGCACTTGTAACGCCTCTGGTGTTCCAGATGTCCATGGGCGACGCCGATTGCTTACCATCAGGTGATCCGTCTGCTCGTTTACCGGATTATGACATAAAAAAAAGTAAAATGGTTTTGTCTCGGTACAATACAATCCTTCCTACTTCTCTACCGGCTTGTTACTCTTTCACGCAGAAACTTCTGAACGGATCAGAAGGAAATTAGGTACACCGATAGATCATAGTATAGAATAATACATAAAAACACTTTTTAATCCGATAACGCGAGTGAAACAGCTGGTAGAAGCTAGTTTTTAAACAGTTTTATTTAGTTCATGTGTTTGGGTGTCTAGTAATTGTAATTTCACCCCCTTCCTGACGACAGATCGATCTGATATTTATATATATATATATCACTGATATTTGGTACACACTCTTAATCTTGATGACCATATACGTACAATATAGTCTAATTGTTTCCACAAAAACCTTCATTATTTTTTTATTTTATTTATTTATTTATTGAATGGTGAATCAACAGCTACATTACATAGATTTAGCAGAAAATAGCAACATTGAGCCGCTTACAGATACTTTTTTATTTTATTTATTTATTTAAGGTCAGCCAACGACTGTTTACACATCATATTACAACAAATCGGTTTACAATAAGCATTTGTAAGTGTAACAATCAATTAAAGGTTAACACATCATGCACAAGAGAATAGTTATTAGCCTTTTTTTAAGGGGGGAAAATCATCGGATGACTGCTCCCGCCTGGGTGAGGCGGGAGGGAGTGTCAGACTCTTACTGACTAAAAACCACCCCGTTCCTTCCCCTGCACGTCGAGCCGGAGCCCGGTTACCCGTTAGGTTCTCCGCGACAATAGTTATTAGCCTAAGTTTAGATTATTAAAAACAAATACAAATTTCCCATAAACAGAAATCTATTTAAGGTGAACTCACAATTGGCTAGTTTCCAGTGTATGAAAATTAAAAATCTAATTAGTCCGTCAGTTAGATATTGAAAAAATATTAGACACGTATTTTTTATTTTCTCGTATTAAGTTGCAATACTTAGATAAAATGGCGCTAAGTTTAGGAGTGTCACGGTATTTTAAATTAATATATCGTCGAAAGTATTTAATTTTGTGAGAAAAGAAAAAATATGTGCCTAAAGTTTTAAATTAATGTATCAGACGGACATTGAAATAAAATTTAAGAAACTATTGGAACAAACAGTAGAAATACTTAATATAACAACAAAGATTGATCAATTAGAAAAAAATAACAAACAAATAATATTTAGCAATCCATCATGGATATCAAACGAAAGAGCTTGATTGGCAGAATATAGCTCATTATAACTGTTTATAAATAATTCGTTATTATAATTAAACAAGAAATATTAAAATAATTCAGTTTACCAAACCTTCGACACGATCGTAGGAACACTTCACGGTTATAAACAAAAGAATTATGCTTAAAACACAGTAATTTAACTTAAACATGGCTTCGATTTGTAATTTTTATTTTACTTATTGCTACAAGCTACCGCGGAGCGTGTACTGTGCTGACTGGGATTAACTCTAACGGTGACTGAGTAACAAAACTGGTTTGATATAGTCGTAAATAAAATTACTACTAACTATATTGTTGTTTTTGTTTTTCTGCGTTTCTTAGGTTAAACTGAGTCATTCGGACGTTTCGCCAACTTGCCGACGCTACGTTCATTTGATTTGATTGATTGATTTTAATTTAGTGTCGTGTTTCTAAACTTCGTCTGCCTCGTTGGCCGAGTGGTCGCCAGTGCGACTGCCGGGCAAGGGGTCTCGGGTTCGATTCCCGGGTCGGGCACAGTATTACTGGGGTTTTTAAAAATTCTCAGTAGTAGCACGGAGTCTGGAATTGTGCCCGGTATATGGCAATAGGCTCACCCCCTATTACATGGGACTCATAACATGAATAGTGAAAAGTGGGTGTTACATTGTACAGTGGCATAATATGCACCTCTGCCTACCCCTTCGGGGATAAAAGGCGTGATGTTATGTATGTATGTATGTTTCTAAACGACTGCGGAATAAAAAAACTCCATATTATAATAGAGATTTTGGTCTTGTCCATGTTCATTTTTAAGACGACATCGAGGTCGCTGAGCATGGTGTTTAGATCCTCCAGCGACTCCGCCATGATGACGACATCATCGGCGAAGCGGAGGTGTGTGATGTATTCGCCATTGATATTTATGCCCAGTCCACTCCAGTTTAAGCGCTTGAAAACGTCCTCCAATGCGTTGGTAAACAGTTTCGGAGAAATCACGTCTCCCTGTCTCACGCCTTTCTAAGTGGACCGACGACATCGCCAGAGTTGCGGGGAGCCAGTGGATGCGAGTGGCGAGTTGTCGTTCGACGTGGAGGACTAAGGGGGAGGCCTTTGTCCAGCAGTGGACGTATTCCAGCTGTTGATGATGATGATTTTTTTTATGGCATAAGCCGGTAAACAAGCATACGGATCACCTGATGGTAAGCAATCGGCGTCGCCCATGGACACCTGGAACACCGGGGGCGATACAAGTGCGTTACCGGCCTTTTGGGGATTAGGAGTTTGAGGATCGTTGGGAATTCAGGGATTGGAGAGATTGGGGAAGGGGAGGGTAGTTGGGCCTCCGGTATCCTCACTCACACGACGAAACACAACGCAAGCGTTGCTTCACGTCGGTTTTCTGTGAGGCCGTGGTATCACTCCGGTCGAGCCGGCCCAGCAGCGCCGAAGCAAAAATGATGATGATGTATTAGAGAATCGGTTACCAAAGACTTCGAAAAAGGAGGTTCGCAAATTGACTTTGATGTATGTAGTCTCGTTATTGACAGAACCGATATTGATGCGGTTTTTTAAGACTAAAAAAGCAGAATAAGGCTGTTAATTTGACTTGTAGGTACGTAGGTATGGTTATAAGTGGGATTTTCCCTCCTAATAAAACACAATTGGGCTGGCTCGACCGGAGTGATGCCCCGGCCGAGCAGAAAACCGATGTGAAACAACACTTGCGTTGTGTTTCGTCGTGTGAGTGAGGTTATCGGAGGCCCATTCTCCCCAATAATCCTTAAATCCCTAATTCCCAAAAAGCCGGAAACGCACTTGTAACGCCTCTAGTGTTTCGTTTGTTCATGGGCAACGCTGATTGCTTACCACAAGGTGAATCGAGCGGCGTATTCCATAAAAAAAAATTATAAATGCTAAGCTTGAAAGGACGTATTTTTCTCCTTGACGTGAAATATGACACAGAGATAAATTACAGTGTTGAATAATACATAGGCTTTTTTTATATTTGATGGGTCGACGTTTGACCACTATCTCGCCTGGTGGTGCGCGATGATGCTGTCTACGATGGA
Organism: Spodoptera littoralis; assembly: GCA_902850265.1. Taxonomy (NCBI): domain Eukaryota; kingdom Metazoa; phylum Arthropoda; class Insecta; order Lepidoptera; family Noctuidae; genus Spodoptera; species Spodoptera littoralis. The sequence continues at coordinate 5,702,085 of LR824558.2, read as the reverse complement.
GCACGTCGACCCATAAGCAACCTATTCACTAGGGCCTTGAAGACACCCATTCTACCCTCCTTTTTATTCGTAAATTAGTAAGTAAAATACACTTTATTATTAAAAAAACGTTCATAGGATCTTAATTTATTATGGTCATTTACACAGGTTAACTCACATTAAAAAAAATACACTTATCATGTCAAAAGAATATTAGATTTTCAATCTTATTTACAACATTATAGAGATGAAAATCAAGTAAAGAAACACAGTGTAGCTTGATGAGCTGCGTATTTATCTACTTGAGAATCACTTAGGGACATTACTATGCCAAGTACGTAAGTAATGTTAAGGAAAATATCTGTTATAAGTACTTGCTTTATACTATTTTTAGTTTAGCTGTGTGACGACGGCATAGTTGAATACAAATGTCCACCTTAACTCCTCCCGCGAGTGTCGTATACCCAACTAAGGGTAAACACGTTGATGTGAACAGACTTGGTAGCAGCGCCCTCTGATTAACCTGGATTTGTTGATCGCGGGACGATCTCCAGCCACCGTAAGCGCGGGCCTGCGGACGGTGAGCATGGCATGGCCAGAAACAGACCCGAGCGTACAGCGCCGAGCGTTCCGCGCGCGCCTCAAAGAGCCATCAGACCACCACGGATGGGGCCCAACAGGGCTGATACCGATTCGGAGTCGCGGAGAACCTAACGGGTTATCGGGGCTCCGGCTCGACGTGTAGGAGAAGGAACGGGGTGGTTTTTAGTCAGTAAGAGTCTGACACTCCCTCCCGCCTCACCCAGGCGGGAAGTCATTCGATGATTTTCTCCCCTTAACTCTTTGAGTACCGTCTTTATAGACAGAAATAAAGAACGATAGGTTGCGGTCACCGGTGTCCTCGCGGTGTTTGACAGTTTAAAATAAAAACCTGGATTTGTTAATATACGGTCTCCAACCCGGTTATCATTTGTAGAGGGCAATGCCTAACGCTATGGGCTCACGACGCGATTTTCACCCGCGCCTGCCACGGTGGCGGAATGGAGATTTAGCTATTTTCAAAAGTCACGAGGCAGGAGTTTCCAGCGGTGCCGCATACGCCGCGGTTGCGATTATCGCCCGCAAACTTGGCTGTTGATTATTCCTCCCGCCTCACCGAGGCTCCCGGCTTCAATTTCGTATTTAGATTAGGATATTTTTTAGTTCAATGAAAAACGATTTTAACTTATCAATAAATAAAAATTTCGATACCACGGATAGAGGTCGCTTGGATCACGGCAGAGGGCGTCTCAAGCAACCAGTAGCCGCGACAGTCGCCGCGGACTGCTGCTCATGGATATGAGTATCTAGCATGACTTTTTTGTGGGGGGAAAATCATCCAAAGACTTCTCCCGCCTGGGTGAGGTGAGAGGGAGTGTCAGACTCTTACTGCCTAAAAACCACCCCGTTCCTACTCCTGCACTTTGAGCCGGAGCCCCGGCAACCCGTTAGGTTATCTGCGGCATTGTTTATTTAGCATTAGTGTCACTAGCTGAGATAGGGCGTTGCTGTACGCAGGTCGTTTCCAACCTCGCGATATGTAGTCTGCAGGGGGGACTGTGGAAGGCAGTGGACAGAAGGGGACTGTAAGAGTTGAAGTAGTAGGTGATTTTATCACGCAGGAACGATTTCGGTACGAATTCGCCGGCCGCGAAGGACTTAACGGGTAACCGGGGCTCCGGCTCGAAGTGCAGGAGTAGGAACGGGGTGGTTTTTAGTCAGTAAGAGTCTGACACTCCCTCCCGCCTCACCCGAGCGGGATAAGACATTGGAAAACCACCACAGCGTTATGTTTCGCCGCGTGAGCGAGGTTACCAAGGGCCAATTCTTGACTATTCCCAAATAATTCCAATTCCCAATCCATTAAAAGGCCGGTAACGTGTGTACCATGGGGGACGCCGATTGCTTACCATCAGGTGACCCATCAGCTTGTTTACTGACTTATCCCTTAAAATTGTGGTAGTTCACTACATGATATAAAACAAAGTCGCTATCCGCCGTCAGTCTGTCCTTATGTATGCTTAGATCTTTAGAACTACGCAACGGATTTTGATGCGGTTTTTTTTAATGGATAGAGTGATTCTTAACCTTTTGAACGCCAGAGCAAAAACGCATGAACTTGCCCTCAACGCCAGGCCACAAATTCACCGCAAATACCTACGAAAAAAATAGGGATTCCAAAACTTCATCGATAATCAATTTTATTTTCATTTTCGTCTTTAATTTCGAAATATAATGTCCTTATAACATTGAAATTTAATTCAACATTACATTTCTTCCTATTAAAGTAATAATTATACACTATTTACAGACTTGTATAATACCGTAATAACAGATATGAGACTACAATATATTTAAATATAATAACTGTAGGTACAACACTATTCTTGATCTGCTGTCTTCATATTGTGACCATGGCGTGGACGGCCCGCCATTTTAATAACTACTTCGCTTCCGAAATAAGGATGTGGCAACGTAATATCTCGTTTATCGATGTTCTAGTACAATATTATTTTATAATAAATGAAACACGTTTTTTAAATCAGATTTACAATTCCGAATGTAACAGGTACTTAAAAATATATGATTGAAATAGGTTAAGAAGGTAAAAAAAAACTATGAAAAAATAGAAAATTTTAATAAAATGTTATACAGTATGTACTATGTATATATGTTTTTAAATATTAAGTTCTATAAACCTGGCATAAAAAGTAACAAATTAAAACAATTAACGATTATATATAATTATCACAATTACCAATCAGTCTTATACTAATAAATCTTTTGAATAATAGAACAAAATTATACAAAATCTACAATGCAACCTGCATTCTGATCATCTAATTCGCTGGGTGCAAAGTGGGTGGTGGGGACAGTGAAATCGATCTCAGCGCGCACCGTGGCTAAAAAGTAGTCATTAAATTCCCACTCATTATAATAGTCACTTAATATAAATCTTGAACTCGATATCACAAATAAATTAATCATAAATATTATTCATTCACTTCACTAATTTCTGGTCGCCGCGCTTGTGACGTCACGATATTGTCGTCTAGTCGTGACCATGGCGTACAGGGTACTGATAATTCGGGTTGCGTTAGGGATGCGCTTGAGTTGGGATTAGTGAATATCGAAATTCGACCCAACCAAATTTTATTTTTGACTATGTAGCTTATTGAATGATTTTTAAGACTGGTTTTATAAAATTAATGCTGCTTTACCAAATTATACCTAAAATAATATATTCCAGAGGAAAGTTTCGAATCGATCTTTGATTTGAAATAATGATATTATCCAACATGCGCTACATCACTAGCGGTCACGCAGTTATGACTCTGGCGTGTGAGGACATTCTTTTTTCAGAGTTTATTTCTTTCTTTTTAACGTAAAATTTCTCAATATTTATAATGCAATTTAATTAGTTTTATGGAAATAAATAAATTTTGGACCTTCTATTTTACAGGTATATAAATAAACAGGCATTAAAGTAATGTTTAAATAGTTTATTTTGAGTTTTAATGTACCGCTGTTTTTGTCACATATTTGTGTCGTTGGCGCTCAGGGACAGTTTTCGCTTGTCACGTATTTGTGACCCTGGCGCTCAAAAGGTTAAGGAAGGTTTGTGTGTATAATATATGCATATTGCACCCGTGCGAAGCCGGGGGGGATTTCTGGTCATAAATAAAACAACAAATAAATATCTTCTTACATTGTTTATTTTACATAATTTATTTAAAAACATACAACATTGTCAGTAATATAATATCTAAGTTACAACTGCAATATAAAGCCGAAATTAATGATCGATTCATTCATTTTCATTTTCTCTTCTTTGGCAAACGAATTTCCAATACGATGTTGTCGACTATAGAGCCAATGTCAGTTTAACTCCAGCTTCTTTCAACGCTCATAACTCAATCCAGACTGACATTTCCATATATGAGCCGATAGACAATTTCGTTTGTAATGTCATTCTAGATAATATTTTCCATAAATCATCGACTGCCGCCAGAAAAACACGGCACCACTTTTATTCAATGTCTTTAGAATTAAAATCAATTATTAATTTCAGTCAATTGCATCTACAAAACAATTCATAGCCATTCGTTGTTTACAAAAAATGCTATCATTACACAAAACAAAAATCATAAATAAATAAATAAATGCTTCAATACTAATCATTAACTTAATCGTGCAAAAACGTAGGATACACTTACCACGCTACTCTTCCCGCGGGTTTCGTATACCCGATTAAGCGACTACACATTTTACAGAGACCGGGCATCAGAACTCTCTGATAAACCTACAGCTGTAGCCAAATGCCATTTAGCGCTTGTCTACATGTAGAATAGAAAACCAAATTATATGGAATTGACGTAAATTTTAACACATGTCAGTGTCATCCCTATACATTTTGATTTCTACTCTCTCTGTAAACAAGCGCTAAAGTGGCGTTTGGCTAAAGGCACTGAACCTTTATACTGCGACCTCCAACCCGCCTACCTGCGGAGATTATGACAAACCCTCTTATGTAGAGGAGACTCATAGTGCAGCATCTATATTTTTTTAATAAACAAAGATGAAAAGCTTGGTAGTTTAAACGTGCTAATCTCAAGGAAATTAGGGATGATGACAGAGTATGAAAATTAAAAATCTAATTAGTCCGTCAGTTAGGTAATGAAAAAATATTAGACACGTATTTTTTTATTTTGTTGTTACTTAAAATGATACTTAGAAAAAACGAATCAAAGTTTAGGAGTGGGGGGTAAGACGTCATTTCTACGTATAAAATGTACATAGAAGTGACGTCACGCGACATTTCAAATCAATATATCGTCGAAAGTATTCGTTTCTGTAAGGAAACAAAAAATACGTATCTAATGATTTAAAATAATCTACCAGACGGACATTAAAATAAAAATTAGTCATCTACCCTATTCCTTTTATTTTGGATAACCTATTTATCGATGAAGGAGCCGAGCAGAGCGGTGAAAGAAACTGCGGGAGTAGATAATTACGAATAAACATACATTTTTGCACGATTACGTCCAATTTTTGGTCAACTACTACTATCAGATCTGTTATCATTAAATTATATTTATTTACAAATTATTTAAGTACATACTTCAATTACGTATCATAAATCTATTTCGTTTTCGTCCCGAAGTAAAATGGTTCTGTCTCGGTAATACAATAGTTTTACAAACAAATAAAATGTTTAAAACAAAAAATAACTGGTGAACCATTGCTAAAAGCAAACTTCGAAGGCGCATACGAACTCATAGTACATTATCAAAACGTCATGCCATGTAATTCTCGAAGAGGTATTTCTCGTCGGGTGGCACGTGCGATGCGAATAGTGCCTACAAATTCACGTCTATACTCGGAATTTTAATTCGATTCCAGATTTGACAATTTCAGTGTTGCAACGTTATGACAAGTACTAAATAGTGACGTTGCGAAACTATTCGATATGGAAATGCAATATATCTGGATCGATTCTTCTCGTTTATAATTTTACTCTAGTAAACTAAGTATATCAGGAAATTAAATATTTCTGAACCGATAATTTAGTTTTGACTATTAATTAACGATCTGAGACTTTTCTTTTATAATTGTGTGTGAAATAAATAAAAAAATGTGATCATGAAGAAACATGACAAATAAAACAGATAGATGTATTATGGTAATAAGTTATTTTATAAATTGTCGCCGTCATCGCTATCGCTATCCTGTCACTTTCTGTAACATTTATTATAAAACACACACACTGATTGTTTATTGATTTTTGTGTTCATCACTACACTATTATATGTGGTATCATTATTTCACAAAATGACAGTAGCTAATGTCAAATCTGGAATCGAATTAAAATTCTGACTATAGTGTTTCATGTGCGTAGTTCTATGAACTAAAGAATATGTTTTTGTTTATACTTTATACACCGACAGTACTCCTTATGGCAAGTTATTTTGCTGCGGGACGGAAACGAAATAGATTACACGGCGTATAAATATATTACATACATAGATCCCGCTGACATTTTTTGGGTAAAATTGAACCAAAATGTATAGTTTGTGTGCAACGTCTCGCAGATTCGATCCCCATACGTGATTGTCGCCTGTGCCGTGTGTACGTTTACAAACATACAAGTTCACATACACATGACACCCAGACCAGTGCCTTTAGCCAAACGCCACTTTAGCGCTTGTCTACAGAGAGAGTAGAAAACTAAATGTATGGGGATGACACTGACAAGTGTCAAAATTTACGTCAATTCCATATAATTTGGTTTTCTATTCTACATGTAGACAAGCGCTAAATGGCATTTGGCTACAGTTGCTGAAAACACAATTTGTAGATCACACAAATAGTCTGTCTAAACGGGGAATCGAATCCGCTGTTTGCACGGTAGTAAAGTTTGAATAATGATTAAAAATATATCAGTGTCACATTTTTTAGTCAATTTTACCCAAAAATACTACATCTAATGTTTTTGTATCAGCCTGTATACTATACAATATACATGGTGTGACAATACAAATATATATAATATTAATATTATCATATACTATCTTCTGCACGCGGCTTTGCCGGCGTTTCCGTGGATCAAAAAGTAACTTATGTCTTATACCAGACCATAACCAACCCATGTTCCAAATTTCATTACAATCCCTTCAGCCATTATGGCGTGATTAAGTAACAAACGTATAGACAGACTTACATACTTTTTACAATAGGGATGACGACAGGGTATGAAAATTAAAAATCTAATTAGTCCGTCAGTTAGGTAATGAAAAAATATTAGACACGTATTTTTTATATTTTGTCGTATAATAAAACAATTCTTAGATAAAACATATCAAAGTTTAGGAGTGGGGGCTAAAACGTTATTTCTACGTATAAAATGTATATAGAAGTGACGTCACGCGACATTTGAAATCAATATATCGCCGAAAGTATTCGGTTCTGTAAGAAAATAAAAAATACGTGTCTAATGATTTGAATTTATCTACCAGACGGACATTAAAATAAAAATTGCGCGAACGAAGTCGCGGGCAGAATCTAGTAATTATATAATATTTTATTGTCTTAAGCATGTATGTTTTATATAGTTATATTAAGTACATTATAGGCCTAAATATACCTGTTTCATAGACAATTATTTAAACGCAATTACCAGAAGGGGTAGGGGGGAGGGGGAACCTCAACTCTGTATAAACACGTGTTTACTATACAATATAGTGTGTCAATATTTTTTTTTCATTTCACATATAACGTCACGCCTTTCAATCCCCACAGGGTTACACAGAGATGTACATACACATGTTACGAGTCTTATGTAATAGGGGGTGAGCCTATTACCAAATATTATGTCACTGAGATTCACAATAAAAAGAAACAAATAATATTAAAGAGGAACTCGACTACTTTCAAGCCGGCTAGAGGCTCATATTAATGAGCAGCATTCAGCAACGCGCATGTCGCGCTGCCAAGTAAATATGAGCCTCTAGCATGGCTTGAAACTAGTCGAGTTCCTTGTCAAACAGTTACGCGAGTAAGCCGAAAACATCTCTGGTTGTCTAATGGCTCTTTGAGTTCGCTCGGGTCTGATGCAGATGATGATGATGATCTGATGATCTGATGATCGCAGACCCATGCTTACGGTGGCCGGAGATCACCCAGACGGGGGCTCTATTAAATTTTTAAGTCTGCTTAAAATATTAGAATAGTTATTATACTAATATTGATTAATAATTTGCCTGACTAGTATATTAAACCTACGTCTCAATTTTTGGACATTTTATTATGACGCCTTAATTCTTATGTTAGAAAATTCTTATTATTTTTATATATTAATAATACTGGACTGTGTCAGCTAGTACTAAATATATATAGTGCATATATAATATATGTTTTTTACAAGAAGGGGTAGACAGAGATACAAATATACGATGGAAAACCCACATTTCACTATTTATGTTATGAGTCCCATATAGTAAAGGGGGTGATACAGATACATTCGTATTATTAAATGAGAATTTTTTGAAAATCTCATATATAACTTTGGGATCGTGAGACCTCTTGGCCGGCAGTCGCTCTTGCGTCCACTCGACTATCGAGACAGTCAAATATAAATTACATTATTATGATTATAATTATTTTAAGTACCTATTTCTATCACTTGCACAGGTCAAATATAAGGATAGAGCACTTTTAAACATTCGACGGTAAAGTAGAATACATTTACAACCCCTCCTCATCCCGCGGGTGTCATATACCCGACTAAGCGACTACACATTAGACAGAGACCAGACAGCAGCGCTCTCAGATAAACCAGGTGGCTTACTCTTGAATCCAATTCCGATCGATCGACATTGGTATTGTACAATTTCATACTCTTGAGTTGCAACACTAGCGCCCATTGCATCCGTATTGCGTGGATATTGAGTTTCGATTTATATTCCGTACTCTGAATGCTATTTTAACAGCTACGATAGGAGTTGTATCGTTTTGACATTGAATAGTAATTGAGATTTTATTGAATTGTAACTGCATTGACATTGAGATTGGTTTCAAGAGTAAGCACCCTGAACCTTTTATACTGCGACCTCCAACCCGCCTGCCTGCGGAGATTATGACAAACCTTCTTATGTAGAGGAGACTCATAGTGCAGCATAGGACTGACCCTTCTTATTGCCATACACTCGAAGCAATGGGGCCTACAGTATTTTTACTCACCACATAGTGCTTGAATGAACTAGTTCTACAATTTTTTTTTAACGGGGTATAATCGTTGAATGTCTGCTCCCGCCTGGGTGAGGCGGGAGGGAGTGTCAGACTCTTACTGACTAAAAACCACCCCGTTCCTTCTCCTGCACGTCGAGCCGGAGCCCCGGTTACCCGTTAGGTTCTCTGCGACAGTTCTACATTCAATAGGGAATTAATTAGTATCACGCCAATGGACGTTCACTATTATACAGCTGGTGCGATTGGACAAAAAACCTCTGTTTTTTAATAATACCGCTGCAACTTCTGTGCACCAGGATCTACAGGAGATACAACCATGAAGACACCGGGACACTGAAGTCCGGCGCGTCCCAGGGACATGAGTAACTGTCTTGGTTCCCGCGACGAAGTGAATCAGAAGATATTATAAGTTGACAAAAAAACCTCTCTCTTCATGTGGTTAGCAAAGATACGGTAGCCCCCATATCAGGCACCTTCTTAAAACCAAGAATTATAAAACCTAGCATAGTATAAAACAAAGTCGCTATCCGCCGTCTGTCTGTCCCTATGTATGCTTAGATCTTTAAAACTACGCAACGGATTTTGATGCGATTTTGTTTAATACATAGAGTGATTCTTCAGGAAGGTTTATATGTATAATATATGCATAATATAGTAGAGAAACACTGGTAAATTTAAAGGTTTCTAATTGCACCCGTGCGAAGCCGGGGCGGATCGATAGTCATAAATAAAACAAAAAAAAATTACCTCATTCGAGAATCAAACCGAAACGAAAAAAAGTGCTCTATCCTGTACAAATCTCCTCATAATCACCGCATAAAATTAATCACCTCATCACCTGTGTACAATCACCGGTATTGTCAGTAATTCTCTCTGCTATTTCAATAGTTTCTCCTGTTCATCAGCTCTGGCGAAGACATCACCGTTCCTCCCCTCAGGGGGGGAGCGGGTGGAGAATGAGGAGCGGGTGTGGGGGGACGCCGAGACCGGTTGTGGGTGAGGGGACACCTGCGGAAAATAATGTGATTAGTTTAAAACTTTTTTTTTATATTTGACATACTTTTTTAAAAGGAATAACGAATGGAGTTTCTTGCTCGTTCTTCTCTATTCGAATCTACATTTTGGAATGAAGGCAATGCAAGAAGGGGTAAACTTTCACATTTATAATATTAGTCCAAGTGTGGGAGAGTCATGCTTCGGCACGAATAGGCCGGCTCAACCGGAGTAATACCACGGCCGAGCAGAAAGCCGACGTGAAGCAACGCTTGCGTTGTGTTTCGTCGTGTGAGTGAGGTTACTGGATGCTTAAATACCCTCCCCTTCTCCAATCTCCCCAATCCCTGAATCCCCAACGATCCTCAAACTCCTAATCCCCAAAAGGCGGGTAACGCACTTGTAACGCCTCTGGTGTTCCAGGTGTCCATGGGCGACGCCGATTGCTTACCATCAGGTGGTCCGTCGGCTCGTTTACCGGCTTATGCCATAAAAAAAGAAGTAAGGAAGTAGTGATTTACCTGTCTAGATGGAGTTTTGTGCTCTCCGCTAATGCTGATGTCCTCATCCACAGATTGTAACAACTAGAAGAAGAAACAAGATTGGAACCTTTAGATTACAAAAATATATGAAGGAAATTATATTTTTATAATAACTATCGTGAGACATACTAGAACTAAAAATCGCGGGTTACTCACGTGAATATACTGAAAAACGCTCTACTATAGTCAGAATTTTAATTAGATTCCAGATTTGACAATAGCTACTGTCATTTTGTGAAATAATGATACCACATATAATAGTGTAGTGATGATAGATAGATAGATTCATTTATTTGCCTGAAATATGGTGGTTTACAGATTTTATGACATAACAATAGTTCATCATATCTCGCCTATAAATTTGGCATGCAAATATTTTAACAAAACTAAATCGCGATTTTCAAAAATGATTCTAAGTTAGAACAAACAATCAAAACACAACCCTTGCTAATGATTCAAAAATCGATAAACAATCAGTGTGTGTGTTTTATAATAAATGTTACAGAAAGGGACAGGATAGCGATAGCGATGACAGCGACAATTTATAAAATAACTTATTACCATAATACATCTATCTGTTTTATTTGTCATGTTCCTTCATGATTACTTTTTTTTATTTATTTCACACACAATTATAAAAGAAAAGTCTCAGATCGTTAATTAATCGTCAAAACTAAATTATCGGTTCAGAAATATTTAATTTCCTGATATACTTAGTTTACGAGAGTAAAATTATAAACGCGAAGAATCGATCCAGAAATATTGCATTTCCATATCGAATAATTTCGCAACGTCACTATATAGTACTTGTCATAACGTTGCAACACTGAAATTGTCAAATCTGGAATCGAATTAAAATTCCGAGTATAGTTTCGAGCCACAGAGGGGCTCTTTCTCATGAGGCGATGTCGCGCAGCCTAATGGCTAGCGTCGGCGCTTGTACTTCGGCACAAAGTCAGTGTGTACCCGAAATCGAATCCATTACCCACGCCACTGGCGAACGTATAGTGCGTTTTAATATTGTCGCAAGAGCTGCCGGAGTTAAAAGTCGCACGTGGTGTCCGGCAGAGGGCGCGGTGTGTTAGCATCGCAAGAAATAACACTAACGAAATCAACAACCTATGGAGTTTCTTGCTCGTTCTTCTCCATAGGAATCTACACCTTGGAAAGGGCAAATAGCTTCACTTCTAAATGTTTTTTTTTGTTGACGTTTAAAAGTGCCATCCTGGTCTAATTGAAATAAATTATTTTGACTTTGAGTTTGAATCGCTTTCCTCAGTATATTCACGTGAGTATTAGAAATTATATTTTTTATACTCAGAAGGATAATAAGGAAGCAATATAGGACTTAATAGGATATTGAAAGATCATATTGAAGGAGGATTTATGATGGATATCAGTAATCTGTAACTGGTCCGAGGTGGGGGGACTTTTTTTTTGAGGGGGGAATATCATCCAATGACTTCTCCCGCCAGGGTGAGGCGGGAGGGAGTGTCAGACTCTTACTGACTAAAAACCACCCTGTTCCTACTCCTGCACTTCGAGCCGGAGCCCCGGCAACCCGTTAAGTCTTCCGCGGCTCCGTATCGGCATTAGCCCTGTTGGGCCCTATCCGTGGTGGTCTGATGGCTCTTTGAGGTGGGGGCCTGGAGATCCGTAACACGGAATCCTAGTATGGACTCCAGTCTCTCACAAAGGAGTATTTATTTGCATCTGATTATTATATCTTATTATAAAAATTATCCGTTGTGTAGAGAGATTATAAAAATAAAATATTGAATCATAATAATATATTTTTAACTGGGGATAATCATCTAATGACTTCTCCCGCCTGGGTGAGGCGGGAGGGAGTGTCAGACTCTTACTGACTAAACACCACTCCGTTCCTTCTCCTGCACGTCGAGCCGGAGCCCCGGTAACCTGCTAGGTTAACCACAGCCTGGAGAATCATAATTATTTGTTGATTGTAACGAAAATTCAGAATACAATATACGACATAATGCCCACTATACACCAGCTAGGCTAAGCAATAACTATTTTGCCCGACCCGATAATAGAACCCGAATACCGTTGTTGCATTTGCTACCTGTGGTGGGTATATGGCACCTGCATGAAGAATAGCGCTGCTGACATAAATTCTACTCCTACCGTTATCACTACACTACAGTATTATGTTAAAACTGATCACCAATCATTTCTGGTTCCTCTCCAGCATCTTTATAATCTTGGAGAGTTGAATGAGCATCAGCTGTTCAGTTTCAACCCGTCTCTTCTCCAACTCTATTCTCTCTTCTTTCCACTCTCTATCATAGTCTATGGTGTCCTTCTCAAATTCCAAAAACCTCTCATATCGATCCAAATGTTCCAATTGTCTATCATGAGCCTCGATCTCTTGTTGAATCGCTTTATAATCAAGTTCGGTTTTAAAATCGGTATCTCGGTTCGGTAAATCGATTTCTGGGTGGGATTTGACATCGATTTCCTCGTGACTTTGTGGTGAGAGGTTATGGAAGGTCAGGAGGGAGGAGTCCGCGTGAAAAGTTGTCGTTTTTTTCTTTTTGTGGTGGTCTGTGTCTATAAGCAGTTAATCAAAGTATTAAGAACTCTAAACTACTATATAATTAAGCCTTTGACTGCCTATAGAAAACTGCTGAAGGCAAATCCTCCGCTAACGCGGCGGTTAAACTATTAAACACCGCGAGGACACCAGTGACCGCAACCTATTGTTCTTTAATTGTGTCTATAATGACGGTACTCAACGAGTTAAACTGTCAAACACCGAGTGGTCACCAGTGACCGCAACCTATTGTTCTTTAATTGTGTCTATAATGACGGTACTCGACGAGTTAAACTGTCAAACACCGCGAGGACACCAGTGACCGCAACCTATTGTTCTTTAATTGTGTCTATAATGACGGTACTCAACGAGTTAAACTGTCAAACACCGCGAGGACACCAGTGACCGCAACCTATTGTTCTTTAATTGTGTCTATAATGACGGTACTCGACGAGTTAAACTGTCAAACACCGCGAGGACACCAGTGACCGCAACCTATTGTTCTTTAATTGTGTCTATAATGACGGTACTCGACGAGTTAAACTGTCAAACACCGCGAGGACACCAGTGACCGCAACCTATTGTTCTTTAAACTGTCAAACACCAAGCGGTCACCGGTGACCGCGACCCATTGTTCTTTAATTGTGTCTATAATGACGGTACTCAACGAGTTAAACTGTCAAACACCGCGAGGACACCAGTGACCGCAACCTATTGTTCTTTAATTGTGTCTATAATGACGGTACTCGACGAGTTAAACTGTCAAACACCGCGAGGACACCAGTGACCGCAACCTATTGTTCTTTAATTGTGTCTATAATGACGGTACTCGACGAGTTAAACTGTCAAACACCGCGAGGACACCAGTGACCGCAACCTATTGTTCTTTAATTGTGTCTATAATGATGGTACTCGACGAGTTAAACTGTCAAACACCGCGAGGACACCAGTGACCGCAACCTATTGTTCTTTAAACTGTCAAACACCAAGCGGTCACCGGTGACCGCGACCCATTGTTCTTTAATTGTGTCTATAAAACCGGTACTCGACGAGTTAATTGTGTCTATAATGACGGTACTCGACGAGTTAAACTGTCAAACACCGCGAGAACACCAGTGACCGCAACCTATTGTTCTTTAATTGTGTCTATAATGACGGTACTTAAAGGGTTAACGTGTTAAAAATAAGCTATCATGATCTACTCGGATATACGACACCCGCGGGAACAGTAGGGATGGTGACAAAATATATTCTAAGTACTTTGCCGTCACCCCACCGCTATTCCTTCGCAATAGGGACGATGACAGGGTATGAAAATTAAACATCTAATTAGTCGTCAGTTAGATAATGAAAAAATATTAGACATGTACTTTTTTATTTTGTCGTATAAAAAATAAAACTTACATAAAACGAATCAAAGTTTGGAAATAGGAGCTGAAATGTCATTTTTACGTATAAAATGTACGTAGAAGTGACGTCACGCGACATTTCAAATCAATATATCGTCGAAAGTATTCGTTTCTGTAAGAAAATAAAAAATACGTGTCTAATGTTTTAAAATAATCTACCAGACGGACATTAGAATAAAAATTAATCATCTACCCTATTACATTATATTGTATGGTCATCATGATTAAGAGTGTGTACCAAATATCAGATCGATCTGTCGTCAGGAAGGGGGTGAAATTACAATTACTAAAGACCCAAACGGGGAGCTAAATATAACAGTTCAATGTTCAAAAATAGACTCTATACTCCTTAACCTCTCGAGCGTCCTTACGAGCACCCGGTGGATCATAAGAAAAAATGCTCCATGCTGCTTTCTCTTTTATAAAATCTATTATTAATGTTTTGTTTTTATTTTGACTGTATTTTTTATTTCTATTGTAATGATCCTTGTTTTCGTGTGCCAATGGCCAAATAAATGCATTATCTTTCTTTCTTTCTTACTTTCTCCAAATGTCACGTGTGCACCCGTTGGATCATAAACTCGGACGCTCGACGGGCTAATAATAAACCACAAAATCACAACTAACCGTGCACCTTGTCATCTGCACTTTTATTCAGAACATTCTTTTTGATCCAAAAATTATTCTGAATGCATTCAGCGCAATTATTAGCGTCCATTTCCTTTACAAAATTCTTTGGTTTTTCAACATTAAATTTCCCATAATTCGTCCAATATTTAGTGGAATCGCTTGGATAAGATATAGAAGGTCCAGTTTTGGTCAGTTCTATATAAGATTTCGTGGTCACGCCCATTTTTGGTTTCGAAGTGTCTGAATGGGCGTAGAATTGGTTCGGTTTTGATAGAAATTTATCTGAATTTGTGTCTAAACGTTCAGAAGATGGGTAGTTCTGGGATATTTGCATCAATTCTATTATGTTCACTCGTGGTGGGAACGATAGGTGCTGTAATTAATATTAAATATGGAATTAGCCTTTGATAAATGGAGTATTCAACACAAACAGAATTTATAATAACTATCGTGAGACATACTAAATTAAGTAAAATCGCGGGTTACTCACGTGAATATACTGAAAAAAGCTCTACTAGTTTCGAACCACAGAGGGGTTCTTCCTCATGAGCAGCGTGCGCGGTCGCGGCGACGTCGCGCAGCTCACTGGTTCGAAACTAGTAGAGCTTTTCTCAGTATATTCACGTGAATAACCCGCGATTTTACTTAACAAACCGAATTATTCAAATCGGATGAGCAGTTCGTAAGATTAGCGCGTTCAAACACACAAACACTTTGACTTTACATCACTACACAGTATAAAACAAAGTTGCTATCCGGCCGTCTGTGTGTCCCTATGTATGCTTAGATCTTTAAAACTACGCAACGGATTTTGATGCGGTTCTTTTTAATAGATAAGAGTGATTCTTAAGAAACGTTTATATGTATAATACATGCATATTGCACCCGCGCGCTAGTGTTGAATAAAAGCGAAATAAACCTTATTCAGTGTGGAAGTAGATCCTAAATCGTCTGTATTACGCGTGGAGGCTGTACTGGTAGACTTGCCCAGTAACTTCTTGTACTGTAGTGGAACATTGCCACTTGATTTGCTTGAGTTACATAGATTCTGGAAAAGGGGGGACGGGGGAAGGGGATTTAGGGGGTTTGTAGGGGTTGGGGGTTGAGTGGGGAGTAAAGGGCAGGTTTGAATTCTAGGTTAAAGCGTGATTGAGTGTTTATATTTCTGATATTCTTAATTATTTAGATTTTTTGGAATTTTCAAGTTAATAGATGATATTCTGTGTTCTATAAAAATGGAGTAGTCTCATTTAATATGGGAGTTTAAACTAAAAACAGTATACAATTTTAAACTGCTATAGCAATTACTAAGAATATCAGAAATAAAACACCCAATACCCCTTCGCTTGTCTTCACTTAATTAAGTGCATTTTACCGAAATTAGGCATCAAACTCAAGACTCCTTACTTAATACACGACCATTCTTTTACTAAATCAACTAATTGTTTAAGATTCATCATCATTAATGTTAAAGATCGAAAATGAGCTCTCATCATCATCTTTAGCCTGTAATCGTCCACTGCTGGACATAGAGCTCTATAATGGCACGCCACTGAGCTCGGTCTTCAGCTCCTTTTATCCAACCACTGCCAGCCACCTTGCAGATGTCGTCCCTCCACCTAGCTGGAGGGCGCCCTACACTGCGTTTCCCTAGACGCGGTCTCCACTCTAGAACACGTTTACCCCAACGGTTATCGGTTCTTCGACAAATGTGACCGGCCCATTGTCACTTCAGCTTACTGAGCCTTTGGGCTATGTCGATAACTTTGGTTCACTGTCGGATGATCTGAAATAAGTTCTATTATAATATAAATAAGGTATATATTAACTTACCTTATCAACTTCTGTGTCAAATTGTTCGTTAGTTGCTCCTTTAGATAAAGCGCCTTTCTCCATTAACGTGGCGCGCTTCGCGGCTAGGTAGAGAGATCTGAAAATATACATTACTAGCTTTTACACGCGGCTTCTCTCGCGTCACAAAAGGATAAAAAGTAGCCTATGGGACATATACCAATACACACAGCGCCATCTATACCAATACTTTCGTTTTCTCTCGAGAATATCAAATTTTTCCGGGATAAAAAGGACCCTATTATTTAATCCAGACTTCTAACTTTACGCCTGCAAAAATTCAAAGCAATTGGTTTAGTAGTTACGGCGTGAAAGCGGAACAAAGAAACTCACTTTCCGATTTATAATATTAGTAAGGATTATTCATTTGTTATATTCATAAGAAATTGTCTAGTTAACTGCCTCGCTGGCCGAGTGGTCGCAAGTGCTACTGCCGGGCCAGGAATCTCTGATTCGAATCGATTATCGAATCGATTACGATTCGTAAATGCGACTGTGAGGCAAAGGGCCTCGGATTCGATTACCTAGTCGAGCAAAATACTAGGTACTGGGTTTTTAAAAAGAAATCTCAGTAGTAGCACGGAGTCTGGAATTGTGTCCGGTATATGGCAATAGGCTCACCCCCTATTACATGGGACTCATAACATAAATAGTGAAAAGTGGGTGTTACATTTTACAGTGGCATTAAGTGCCGTAGTGTGCACCTCTTTGGGGATAAAAGGCGTTAATGTTATACATATTAGTATACGCCAAATTCATCAAAATCCGTTCAGTAGTTTCAGCGTGATTGACGGACAAACGTACAAACAAAGCAACTTTCACATTTATAATATTAGTGTGACGACCTACCGCTTAACAGTCAAATAGAACAACTCTGCTATGGCCCTGACGGAGTAGTCTGGCACGAAGGTATGACGGAGCATGGAGTCCATGTTTATGTTCTGGAGAGACCCCATCGCTGATGGGGTCGGGGACTCCGCTAGAAATTGAAAAAGTAATATTAGTTGTTGTTCCGATCACATATGAAAACAAGTTCAGCTTGTCCCATTATCATATTGTTGAGTCAAATATAATTTAAAAAGATTGCTACGAAAATGAAGTGTGGGAGAGCCATGCTTCGGCACGAATGGGCCGATTCGACCGGAGTGACACCACGGCCGAGCAGAAAACCGACGTCAAGCAACGCTTGCGTTATGTTTCGTCGTGTGAGTGAGGTTACCGGAGGCCCAATTACCGCTCCCTAGTCTCCGTCTCCCGAATCCCCGAATCCTCCACAATCCTCAAATTCCCAATTACCCCCCCCCCCTTCCCCATTCTCACCAATCCCTGAATCCCCAACGATCCTCAAACTCCCAATTCCCAAAAGGCTGGTAACGCAATTGTAACGCCTTGGTGTTTCGGGTGTCCATGTGCGACGCCGATTGCTTACCATCAGGTGATCCGTCCGCTCGTTTACCGGCTGATGCTATAAAAAAAATGAATAGAACCGTAGACTACCTGCTGAATAGTGAACCTTTCGAGTTTGTGTTCATTACATCATGTTTTATTATTATAGCATAAGCCGGTAAACGAGCAGACGGCTCACCTGATGGTAAGCAATCGGTGTCGCTCTTGGACATTTGGAACACCAGAGGCACTTGTAATGCCTCTAGCGATACCGGCCTTTAGGGGATTAGGAATTTGAGAATGGTTGTGGATTCAGGGATTAATAAGGGGGGGGGGAGGTAATTGGGACTCCGGTAACCTCACTTACACGGCGAAACACAACGCAAGCGTTGTTTCACGTCAGTTTTCTGCTCGGCCGTGGTATCACTCCGGTCGAGCCGGCCGGTTCTTGCCGAAGCATGGTTCTCCCACACTTAAATGTGCTCATTTCTTCTTCAGACGAGGTTATATTATGACTTAACTCGTCGAGTACCGTCATTATAGACACAATTAAAGAACAATAGGTTGCGGTCACCGGTGACCGCTTGGTGTTTGACAGTTTAAAGCGTTGTTAAACTATGATCATCTTACTAACCGACTCCAACGTTCTGCGTGAGCGCCTGTACGCCGAAGTAAGTGAATGGTCCGGCCTCAAACACCAAGTTCTCGCGCCCCACCGTCACCTCCACGCGACCTTCCAGGATCAGGACGAAGTAATCCACCTGCATACAACATGGGACATCAGGTAGAAGTTGTTAATGCTTTGAATAGGGTAGATGCCTAATTTTTATTTTATTGTCCCCAACGGTTATCGGTTCTTCGACAAATGTGACCGGCCCACTGCCACTTCAGCTTACTGAGTGCCAAGCACGAATAACTATCGCATTCGTAACGTAATAGTATCGAGCGCGTTCGGCGCTCTGATTGGCCGGCTCAAGTGAACCAACGCTTAACGCGCTCGATACGGTTACGATACAATTGCGATAGTTATTCGTGCTTGGCAGTCTGAGCCTTTGGGCTATGTCTATATTATTACATAGAAGAAACATTTAATTCCTTACTTTTGTGAAAATTGAACTTGTTTTTTTACCGTCACTTGTCGACTTTTTTCGAGGGTGTTCCGTTGACACTCTGTAGAATGGAAACTAAATACCCAAGGTATTATTCAAAGTACATAAAAACATTATTGCAATGTATAATCAAGAATCTCATGTCAAAAATCTATTGTATGATTACTAATATTATAATAGGGTAGATGCCTAATTTTTATTTTAATATCCGTCTGATAGATTATTTTAAATCATTACACACGTATTTTTTATTTCCTCACAGAAACGAATACTTTCGACGATATATTGATTTGAAATGTCGCGTGACGTCACTTCTATATACATGTTATACGTAGAAATGACGTTTTAGCCCCCACTCCTAAACTTTGATTCGTTTTATCTACGTCCTTCTTGATATTGCGTTTAGCAGCTCTTATTCGAGTATACGACACCCGCGGGAAGACTAGCGGTGTTCAAAATTACTACATACTCTAATAGACTTTCAAGAGCTACTACTGCTAAAGATGTAGTACTCACCGGCTTCCCCTGCTGGAAGACATAAGTGCTGGGATCCTTCTTGGTCTTCCCTTTGATTTTGATGTGCTGTATGACGTCCTGTTTGAGCAGACGGCGGAGTACTGTCTCAGACACAGTGTCTGGACGGAACGCGTCTACACCTGGAACGAAGGAAAATATTTATTTATTATTATTGTGTCGACGCATGCCACATGTCAACGGATGACGTCACAAGAATCCTACATCGCACATGCAAAGTTTACAAGCGAATAAACACGGATAGAAAATCCCAACGAACAACTGTTGGGCAGAAACCCCGCCAGGAGAACGAACACGTCGCCTGGTCGGAGGATCCTCCTTTTCCGATCTTAGGGAACTATACTCTCTGTTTCCTAAATTATGTTTTTCGACTCACTCACGTAATTATTTGATGAGGAAATCGATGACTAGTTTCAAGCCATGCTGGATAGCCGCGGAAGAGTTAACGGGTTGCCGGGGCTTCGGCTCGAAGTGCAAGATTAGGAACGGGGTGGTTTTTAGTCAGTAAGAGTCTGATACTTTCTCTCGCCTCACCTCACCCAGGCGGGAGAAGCCAATCGATAATTTTCCCCCCTCAAAAAAAAACCATGCTAGATGCTCATATCCATGAGCAGCAGTCCGCGGCGACTGTGGCAGCTACTGGCTGCTCGAGGCGCCCTCTGCCGTGATCCAAGCGACCTCTATCCGTAGTATCGAAATTTTTAAACTAAACTCAAAAAGCATGGATTCACTTCGAATTTTGTATGAATATTATTAACAGAGTGTCGCATTCGTGACGTAATAGTATCGAGCGATTTAAGCGTTCTGATTGGTTGGTTCACTTGAGCCGGCCAATCAGAGCGCCGAACGCGCTCGATACTATTACGTTACGATTGCGATAGTTATTCGTGCTTGGCACTCAGGTCGGGTCAACATATATACAGGCAACATATTATCACGCTATCACCTACGGGGGAGTAGCTATGAATTACTAATCCACGCGGACCAAAGCCGAATAGTGGCTTTAAAAAAATTATATACTTACTAGTGCTCAGAAACTGGAACGTAGCCAACGTCAGCTGTGGCGATATATGTATCCTTTGATTCTCATGCCGTTCAGCGAACGCCGTGAAGTCCTGCAACTTGTTCGTGGGCTTGTTGCGACGTCGCTTGGACCTGTTGTCCACTGTTGGACATAGGAGAATGAGCTTTATAATAGGGTAGTTTGGGTTTATTATTGTGTAACCGACGTGACACGACGCTTGCGTTGTGTTTTGTCGTGTGTGTGAGGTTATCGGAGGTCCAATTACCCCCCCCCCCCCCTTCTCAGTCCCTGAATCCCTAAAAATCCTCAAATTCTTTATCTACAAAAGGCCGGTAACGCACTTGTAACGACTCTATTGTTCCAGGTGTCTATGGGCGACGCCGATTGCTTACCATCAGGTAATCCGTCGGGTCATTTATCTCGGCTTAACCATAAAAAAACGTTCATATACCGGGCACAATTCCCGACTTCCTGCTACTACTGTTTTTTTTAGACCCAGTAGTAGCACGGGCATAGTACAGCTTTCTATGTCCCCAATATATACTTACTATGACCCGGGAATCGAGACTGAGACCCCTTGCCCGGCAGTGACACTTCCGACCACTCGGTCAACGAGGGTCGCAACTCGATCAACACTACACAACTATAAAAAGATTGGTCATTGTCATTGATTAAAACACTATCACTATTGGTCTTTCCATCAAAAGACCAAGTAGACCAAGAGTAGACCGCAGTAGACCACCCAAATTTATGCATCCTATACACTAGAAACACCATAAAAAGACCAAAAAGAACAAGAAACTTACAAAAGACGTCAGTCTCATCAACGATTTCTGCTTGAATCATCTCTTCGATGACATCTTCTAGAGTTACCAGCCCCATGGTCTCGTAGAAGGGATCGCCCTCGCCTTCGTTGTTGATACGGTGCACGAATGCCATGTGTCCTTTGTGTCCTGTAATAGAAAAAGACATAACATAACATCATGCCTTTTATTCCTGAAGGGGTAGGCAGTGGTGCACATTACGGCACTTAATGCCACTGTACAATAAGTGAAACAAGTGAATTTATTTCTGCAAATAGGCTACAAGGCAGCACTTTTACACGTCAATTTTATCAAGCGAACGATGAGGTCGACATTTCCTAACTGACTACTCTGAGAAGAAATGCCGAAACAAACTCAATGTAACACCCACTTTTCACTATTTATGTTATAAGCCTCATGCAATAGGGGGTGAGTCTATTGCCATATACCGGGACACAATTCCAGACTCCGTGGTACTACTAAGTTTTTTTTAAAACCTAGTAATACTTTGCCCAACCCGGGAAACCAACCCAAGATCCCTTGTCCGGCAGTCGCCCTTGCGACCACTCGGCCAACGAGGCATAATAGAAAAAGAAATAAATAAAAAACAATTTACTGGCCTGGCCAAACGAACTGGCCAGATTCGACCGGAGTGATAGCACGGCCCTACAGTACACCGACGTGAAATAACGCTTACGTTGTGTTTCGTCGTATGAGTGAGATTCATCATCATTATCAGCCTATAAGTGTCTACTGCTGACCAAAGGCCGCTTCACACAGACAAGGTTTGAGCATTAATCACCACACTTGCTCAATGCGGGTTGGCAACTCCAAACTTATAATTTGTTTACCACCAGGTCACTGATAGGCCACTATTGCTATGGTAATATATAATTTTTGTTATATAAAATACTAGCTTTTACCCGCGGCTTCGCTCGCGTCACAAAAGGATAAAAAGCCAAAGTGACATATACCAATACACACAGCGCCATCTATACCAATACTTTTGTTTTCCCTCGGGAATATCAAATTTTTCCGGGATAAAAAGTACCCTATTATTTAATCCAGACTTCTAACTTTACGTCTGCAAAATTTCAAAGCAATCGGTTTAGTAGTTACGGCGTTAAAGTGGAACAAACAAACAAACAAACAAACTCACTTTCCGATTTATAATATTATATATATATATATATATATATAGTAAGGATCTCAACGAATTGAGAACCTCTCTTTCTTTAACTCGTCGAGTACCGTATTTATAGACACAATTAAAGAACAATAGGTCGCGGTCACCGGTGTCCGCTTGGTGTTTGACAGTTAAGTCGGTTAAGAATCACAAACCTTCTTTAAACTGCTTAAACATGACATCAAGAGTGACGTCCTCGAAGACGAAGTTGCAGGGGTTCTGGTAGTACTGGCAGAGCGTCCGCAGCGGAGTGTTGTCGTCAGGGTCCACGAAGGCCAGGTCCTTGATGAACAGCACCGTCACTATGTTGCCGCGGGTGCCTTCGTATACTGGGATGCGGGAGTAGCCTGAAAAGAGGAAGTCAAAAGTCAAAGGAAGACAGAAGTGAATAATACATAACATAACATCACGCCTTTTATCCCCGAATGGGTAGGCAGAGTACAATGTAACATTATGCCACTGTACAATGCAACACCCACTTTTCACTATTTATGTTACGAGTCCCATGTAATAGGGGGTGAGGCTATTGCCATATACCGGGCACAATTCCAGACTCCGTGCTACTACTGTGAATTTTTTGAAAAAACCTGTAATATTTTTTGCCCGAACCGGGAATCGAACCCGAGACCCCTTGCCCGGGCAGTCGCACTTGCGACCACTTGAATAAAGAGGCAGTGAATAATAATATAATCATAATACGTTTATTTGTTAGAACATTATTATAAAGTGGTTACAAATAAATTAATGTTCTGAATATTCTACTGTACTCAGCGTACAAATATTAAAAATTAAAATTAAAAGAAGACAGGTGAAAACGAAGTGATCCGACAGAGAACCCAAGTTATCGTCATAGCCCAAAGGCTCAGTAAGCTGAAGTGGCAGTGGGTCGGTCACATTTGTCGAAGAACCGATAACCGTTGGGGTAAACGAGTTCTAGAGTGGAGACCGCGTCTAGGGAAACGCAGTGTAGGGGGTCCCTCCTAGGCCCAGCTAGGTGGAGGGACGACATCCACAAGGCAGTGGTTGGATGAGAAGAGCTGAAGTGTGGGAGAGCCATGCTTTGGCACAAATGGGCCGGCTCGACCGGAGTGATACTACGGCCTCACAGAAAACCAACATGAAGCAACGCTTGCGTTGTATTTCGTCGTGTGAGCTAGGTTACCGGAATCCCAATAGGGTAGTTGCCAGGGTATGAAAATTAAAAATGAAATTATTCCGTCAGTTAAATCTCTTTTTCTGAAGGTTAAATAGAAAATTAAGCTTCAATCTATATGGAACGCGGGACGATCTCCGGCCACCGTAAGCGCGGGCCTGCGGACGGCGAGCATGGGTGGCTCCCCGTCCGACCAGAAACAGACCCGAGCGTACTGTTATATCAGAATTCCATAATAAGCATATAAAACAATAACGATGACAACGCTATCCTTTCACGTTTGTTCACAACGTGTACCTGAGTTGGCATTCTTACTATGTCGGGTTTTTTCCTGTGGAATGCTTTGCAGTTAGTGTGGATTTGAACGTCATTGTGGATAGTTATCTATTCTGTATTTTGGACATTAAATATCTTTTAAGTGAATAAATCAAGTTTCCTTTAAATACTCTAAAACCACTCCGTAACAGTGGTGTCAGAAGTGGGATACAAGGCAATAGTTAGCTAACATCCCCTATAAATTTCGCGGAGTGCGTCCTATGAAGCTGTGAACTCTATACAAAATCTTATAAACTCTTTATACCCACGTGAGTGTGTAAGTCACGAACTTTAAAACCCTAAGTACCATTGCTAGAGAGCTGCGACAGTAAGTCTTACACGTAAGCCTGCCACCCGCTAGCTTGCCACCGGTTCGTGCCTCCACGTGTCTCTGCCACGCCACAACGCCACGTGGTCGAACCTGTTCGAGTACTTCCTCTTACCTGATACCGGATACCTGCTATCCTGTGGTCAGGTCTTGCTGCTGTCAACCTGCCAAACTAGGTACTTACCTGGTTCACCTGGTGCCATTGCCATCAGTACTGATATTGTACACGTTGCCACTACAACACGTGTCTGGCAACTCACCTAGCCGCTGCAATCGTATTCCCGCTGGTGTCCTGGTTCCTGCTGACGTACTGCTGTGCGTCCTTTGCTGCGAATTACCTGCAAGTGCCACGTTACAGCCTACTTCGAAGTCCGCGATGTCCACACTCCTTCTCGCAGTGCTATTGTGAGTCGAACATTTTGTCGTTTGTTATTGCAAATCCTTCTATTTTATTTGAAACAACCTTAATTCAATTTCTATTCAAGTTCTATACAATTTCTATACAATTTCATTTTATTATCAAACTCATAATTTATTTATAATTTTATTGCGTCTGTCAAATTTATGATCAAAATGAGTAAGGCCGAAATTTCTCTGAGCGAGCAATATCCTATTAAAATTTTATGCGATTTTATTGATACATATAATGGAGATCGTGAAACCTTGGCTGCATTTTTAACTAATTGTCAAAATTCTCTAGGTTTAGCCTCTGAGAGTCAGAAAAAACTACTGTTAAAGTATATATTATCCAAACTGCGAGGCAAAGCTCAAATTGCTTGTTCCAACAAGGTCTTCGAAGACTTTGATTCTTTACAGTCATTCCTTCGCCAAAATTTCGGCGAAAGGAAACATTACAGTCACCTATTTTTCGAATTACAATCTTGTAGACAACAAGATCGAGAATCAGTGTCACAGTTTGCTTTACGCTTAGAGACCTGTCTCACAGATATGCAGACAGAAATACACAATTCTGAAACAACTAAAAAGGATTTATCTGGCAGAATCGCAATGACTGAAGACCTTGCTCTCCATACATTTACATTTGGTTTAAAATCCAATCTCAGTAACATGGTGCGGTGTAGAAATCCGAAAAACTTAAACGACGCAATCAACATCGCTCTCGAGGAGGAAAAAATCCAAAATTTTACCTTTAAGATTTCCTCAAAATTAACTAAACATTGTAAATTTTGTAACAAG
This sequence comes from Spodoptera littoralis, assembly GCA_902850265.1. Lineage (NCBI taxonomy): Eukaryota > Metazoa > Arthropoda > Insecta > Lepidoptera > Noctuidae > Spodoptera > Spodoptera littoralis. The sequence goes on along the minus strand of LR824558.2, from coordinate 5,676,299 downwards.
TCGGGTCATTTAGAAAATGAGTGTTTGAATAAAAAACGATCTCAAAATCAAGCTACGACTTCATCTAATATCGGGCCCCAAACATTTTCTAACCCTCGGATCCCAAAACATCCTAGGCCAAGTCAAGTTATTGATGCTTTTTGTCGTTATTGTAAAAAGACTGGCCATGATATTTCACAGTGCTATCGACGCAAATACAATAACTCTAAAGAAAATAATTCCCTTACTCAGCACAATGTCGTGCCACAATCCGATGAATCGTGGGAAGATACTAAAGAACGCGACGATGATTTAAACTAAATAGTCGGGTGTCGTTTTCGTGCCGCCCTGCGCCCGACCGTGTTCTAGGCACAATAACACGAAATTTTAAAAAACATCTCCTATCTCATATGACCATGCGACCGGTATACAGCCCGAAACTGAAGGTCATCCTAAATCTCAATCTCATATGACCATGCGACCCGGTATACAGCCCGAAACTGAAGGTCATCCTAAATCTCAATCTCATATGACCATGCGACCCGGTATACAGCCCGAAACTGAAGGTCATCCTAAATCTCAATCTCATATGACCATGCGACCCGGTATACAGCCCGAAACTGAAGGTCATCCTAAATCTCAATCTCATATGACCATGCGACCCGGTATACAGCCCGAAACTGAAGGTCATCCTAAATCTCAATCTCATATGACCATGCGACACGGTATACAGCCCGAAACTGAAGGTCATCCTAAATTTCAATCTCATATGACCATGCGACCCGGTATACAGCCCGAAACTGAAGGTCCATCTCAATTATTTTCGGCTAATCGACAGGGTAGCGAGATTCAAACTGAAAGTCAAATTGAATCGTGTGTATTCATGCAACAGGGTGATAGTAAGTCCCAAACTGAAGGCAACCACGTCTTAAAAACCGAATCTCAACAAATTCTGTCAAGAACTGCTATTCCAACGAATCCTTATACCACCCAAAAACAAGAGTATATTACCCCAATTCATGAAATCAAAACATATAAAATATCTCTACCCCACATATTTCTTGATACTAACTATTCAAATAAACCTCTATGCTTTCTTATCGACACAGGAGCTAGCGTGAGTATTGTAAAACTTGGAAAGTTTAATTCAATGCCAGCTTTATCTAAAGATATCATCAAACTTAAAGGCCTGAGCGAAGATGACTCTTTTTATAAAACTCTAGGGTCATTTACGATTGATTTTGAATATACATTGCCTACGAATTCTAAACTTTATTTTAGTTATGTACTGCACGCCGTCAATGATAAAGTAAGGCTAAATTATGACGGTATCTTAGGTAATGACTTTCAAAACCTAGAATGCGACGTTAAATATTCCCAAAATTCATTGCTCATTCGAGGCCACCTTATACCTCTAAATTTTAGTAACCCCGTATATATTATTCCGCCTCGATCAGAAGCAATAGTTGAATGTTCTGTATCAAATTGTTTAGAAGAATTGAAATCCATGAAGGTTGGTCTAGTTTTAGATCACATTTATGCTGAAGGCGTTTATGTAGCGAACTGCATTGTCTCAGTCAAACCCAATAATCGCATTAACCTTTCAGTTCTTAATACTACTGAATCTCCAATAATTTTTAGCGACTATTGTGTCCATCTCATACCATTCGAGAACGTATCAGTGTCTTCACAACTGTATAATCATGACAATTGTCAATTTATTAATAATTTAAATAACATGTCTTCATATAGATCGCAGAAAGTACTCGATCTTATCCGGACAGAACATTTAAATCCAGAAGAAACAAAGATGCTCTTAGAATGTTGTTCAAATTACACAGACATCTTCTATCTCGAAGGCGAACCTTTATCTTGTACTAATGCCATTGAACATTCTATTAACACGGGTGACGCCGCCCCCATTCACGCCAAATCTTATCGTTTTCCGGAGTGTCACAAAACCGAAGTGGAAAGCCAAATAAAGAAAATGCTAGACCAAAATATCATTCGTCCCTCAAAATCACCATGGAGTGCTCCCATTTGGGTCGTGCCCAAAAAAATAGATTCATCAGGAAAACAAAAGTGGAGAATCGTTATTGATTACAGGAAATTGAACGACGTTACTGTTACCGAAATTTATCCAATCCCGTTAATTACGGACATCCTAGATCAACTAGGTCACTCTAAATATTTTAGTACTCTTGACCTTGTAAGTAGTTTTCATCAATTAAAATTGAGTCCCAAAGACTCACCTAAAACTGGCTTCACCGTGGTAGGTGATAAAATTTCCGGGCACTATGAATTTACTAGAATGCCCTTCGGGCTAAAGAACGCTCCTGCCACATTTCAAAAACTTATGAATACTGTTCTATCCGGTCTTCAAGGCCTTCATTGCTATATTTATTTAGATGACTGTATTATATACAGTCAGAATCTACAATCTCATATCGAAAAACTCAACTTAATCTTTAATAGATTCCGTCAATTTAACCTAAAATTACAACCCGCAAAATGTGAGTTCCTACGACATGAAGTGGCTTATTTAGGTCACATAATTACCGACAAAGGTGTCAGTCCCAATCCAGATAAAATCAAGGCCGTCACTCAGTTTCCGACTCCTAAATGTCCAAAAGATATTAAATCTTTCCTAGGTTTAGTTGGTTACTATAGGCGATTTATTGAAAACTTTTCAAAAATTACTAAACCTTTAACTTCCCTTTTAAAAAAAGATATTTTATTCCATTGGTCAGGAGAACAAGAATATTCATTCAATATCTTAAAGCAAAAATTAACAACAGCGCCTCTTTTACAATATCCTGATTTTAATCAACCATTCGTGTTAACAACGGATGCCTCTAACTATGCTGTAGGTGCAATATTATCACAAGGAGACATAGGAAGAGATAAACCTATCGCATACGCATCAAGAACGCTGAATAAAGCTGAAGGCAATTATTCTACCACGGAAAAGGAACTGTTAGCAATTCTGTTCGGTGTAAAAACGTTCCGTCCCTATCTTTTCGGTTATCGTTTCAAAATCGTTACTGACCATAAACCTTTAATTTGGCTATTTTAAACGTGAAAGACCCCGGCTCTAGACTTATCCGTTGGCGTCTAAAATTAGAGGAATATAATTACGAGATTATACATAAACGAGGCAAATTAAATTGTAACGCCGACGCTTTATCACGATTCCCGCTACAAGATCATAGTGACTCAAATCATACCATATGTGCAGTCGATAATAATAAATCCCCGGAGCCTAATAATTTGCTTCACAATTGTTCTCCGCCTTCTAAACCAGAAACTTACGAGGCATTCCTAAAACTGATTAAACAACCTAATCTTAATTTCAATACTGTCATACAAGAATTCAAAGAATCGTTACTCAAGGCCAAGTGTAAACTGGTAGTTTATCCTACATCAATCGATTTAGACGATTCTGTACCTTACTGTAAAGAAATTATAGATTCATCTACAAGTCAACCTAATATCCACGACATAGAACGCGAACTTTACACTTTCTGCAACACATCAAACGATACTCATTTGTTTACACATTTGTTTGTACGAGTACACCATTATGACGAGATGTCATATAAAGATATTTTTAAATTATTAGTTGATTATAGGGACATGGTAAAATCTTTGTATACGGAAGAGAAAGAAATCGCCATATCAGATTTTTACGATCCATTCACAAAAATCTCGTATACAAAAATATACAATATCATAGCTTACGTTTTCCATAATACAAACATTAAAATTAATATATACAGAAATAGTATTCTATTCCCTACACCTAATGAGATTAAGCAGATACTTCGTGACAACCACGATTCGCCTACTGCTGGACATCCGGGCATCACCCGAATGTTAGAAAGAATTAGATCTATGTACTGGTGGAAAACCATGCGCCAAGACATCGAAGACTACATTAGAAATTGCAGATCTTGTCAGATAAACAAACCTTTACGTCAGACGAATCGTGCCCCTATGATAATAACTTCAACGGCAACGAAACCTCTTGAAAAGATATATTTAGATTTGGTCGGTCCCCTCCCAGAAACTTATGAATTTAAATATAAGTTCATACTCACCATTCAAGATGATCTCACTAAATACTCCCAGGCATATCCACTGCAAACTTGTTCGGCGGATGAGACTGCTAAAAAATTAGTCCATTTTATATCTCACCTTGGAATCCCCAAAATGATAGTAACCGATCAAGGCACAAACTTCAGCTCTGACGTTCTCAAACAACTTAATAAATTATTTAGCATTAAACATATTTTCGCCGCTCCATATCATCCACAAACCTGTGGAGCTCTAGAAAGGAGCCACTCTACTCTAAAAGAATATTTGAGGCCCTTTATCAATGAAAACGCTCATACATGGGACTTGTACCTAAACACAGCTATGTTCTCGTATAATTCTAACGTCCATTCGACTACTGATTATAGCCCATTTGAATTATTATTCGGTTTCAAGCCATATATTCCAAAATCAATCGATTCACTAGAAAATAACACTTACACAGATTATATTAGAGTTTTAAACCATAGATTATATTATAGTAGGCAGAAAGCCCTACAGAATATTCAAAATTCGAAAGAGAGGTCTAAACGTCTTTACGATTCTAACGCTAAACCTAAAACTTACAATGTCGGTGACTTAGTATATTTAAAATGTCACCACAAGCAAAACAAAGCTCTGTCTCCAGTATGGAAAGGTCCATACAAAATTGTAAAGATCAACGGTAATCATACGGTGACGCTTCTCATTAATCGGAAACATGTGCGTCATCATTATGACGAAATAAAACTATCGTCAGGTGATGTAATAACTTAATCTCATTTCAGGCACCTTACTACAACAAGCACGTGTCATCAAGCCGTCACACAAATATCAAGTAGCTCTGGTTTATATTTCGATAAAATGATTAATGTTAAGTTTACCAATGATAATTGGAATATAGTTACGTATTTAAATATTGGTAAAATACAATCGCATTTAGAGACAGTCGAATCTCTATTCAGTAAAGTTAGTTCCTATTGTAAAGAGTACAGTTCTTCTAAAATCCAAGTAGATTGTTTAAATTCGTTGTCAGCGTTGCAGAATCAACATGACAACAATATTAAGAAGTTTTCTTCGGTATCTTATATAATAAATAGCAACAACATAGTCAATGCTAAACGTCCTAAACGAGGCTTGATTGACGCCGGTGGATCTCTTTTAAAAACCTTTTTCGGCACTCTAGATTCGGAGGATGCTGTGAAATTTTCAAACGCTATAGATCAAGTTCAATCAGATGAAAAACAATTAGCTCATTTAATGAGAGATAATATTCACGTAATCAAATCAACAATAACCACGTTTAATAGTTCCATTTCAAAATTAAACGAAAATGAAAAACGTCTTAATAAAAACCTTGAAATAATCGACCAAGCTTTTCAACAGCTATCAAACTCAAATGATAAACTAGATATCAAATCAAATATAAATGCATTTCTCAATGCTATCGAAAGTATAATTATTTCATTATCGTTTGACATTGAAGATGTTAATAACGCGATTTTATTTAGTAAAACTAATATTTTGCACCCGACTGTACTTAGTCCTTGTCAATTGTATGATGAACTTGAACAAAACTTAAATAACATGCCCAGGTATTACGAACTTCCTGTATCACTATCACTACAAAATATTCACGACCTTATTGACGTATCAAAACTTGTTTCATACTTTCATAACAACAAGATCATAGTAGTTATTAGGATACCGCTCGTCCTACCTCAAACATACAACTTGTACCATATTATTCCAATGCCAGTGCCTTATGACATGGCGCAACCTGACACCTTTGCGCTTATCGCCCCAAGTCATCCTTACCTTGCAATAACAGTCGATCATATGTTTTACTCACCGCTACAAAGTGTAGATAAGTGTCTAGTGATTCGTGAAAAGTTCTATATCTGTGATTTAGAAAGTGTTTACTCAAGTGTCGTGAATCCTATTTGTGAAACCATCTTAATTACGGAAGTAGTTAGTAAGTTACCTGTTTCTTGTGAGATAAAATTGTTAAAAGGCTCTATTGAATTATTTCATAAAATTAGTAATAACAGATGGATATTTGTTTTATCCGAACCAGGGAAATGTCATGTATCCTGTGAAAATGATGATAGTACTTTTGATGAAACCCTGTTTGGTACAGGAATATTATCTCCAGCTAAAAACTGTAAAGCCTTTTATAAAACACTACAATTTGTGCCATCAGCAAATGTTTACCTGAATGCAAGCCAACATGTTGTTTCTAATTTTAATCTAGTTGAAGATGACTGTTGTGAGAAAATTAGAGTTAATAATTCACTTTCACGTTTACCATATTTAAAACTAAGTAATATAAATAACTTGGATTCATTATTACAAGCGAGTACGCATCTTAACTCATTTGAACATGAATTAGAAGAGATAGAAAGTCCGGATCATTTTCAAAAATATGGAATTCATTACATGTCATTCAGTTACGTATTCTTTATAATATTCTTCCTCTATTTACTTTACAGAGGCCAAAAACTGATTTTTCCAAATTTTAAAGCTCCATGTTGCATACCAATGTCTAATCGTAATACGAAGACAGTTAAAAATAATAGTCACCCTCAACAAGATATTGAACTAACTGTAGTCGATGAATCCACTGAACCTGACTTATCACCATCAAGGTCAGCATCATTAAAGAGAAACATTATAATAACAAAACAAAATTAGTTCAAAATATTAATTCATAATAAGTTCATATTGATTGCTCTTGAAATTATAACAATGTCTTTTAATATAATTATGTTATTAACCTTACGTTCTGATAATTCACTAACATAGTTTAATCAAAATATTGCTTAGTTTATAATTTTCTCGGTGTGTTTATTTTATTTAATACTATTAACATACCTGTAATGTCGTAGATTAATAATATGGTTTCTATTAAATTAAGTTAATTTAGTTTATAACATAAAATACTATAGAATATTTCCTAGTTTAAAATGAGTTGTAAATCCTCAAAGACGATTCAAATCCGAATATATATATATATTTTTTTTAATTTCACATCTTTTTAATAGATGCTCCATTTTATTCGGGGGGCTGTTATATCAGAATTCCATAATAAGCATATAAAACAATAACGATGACAACGCTATCCTTTCACGTTTGTTCACAACGTGTACCTGAGTTGGCATTCTTACTATGTCGGGTTTTTTCCTGTGGAATGCTTTGCAGTTAGTGTGGATTTGAACGTCATTGTGGATAGTTATCTATTCTGTATTTTGGACATTAAATATCTTTTAAGTGAATAAATCAAGTTTCCTTTAAATACTCTAAAACCACTCCGTAACAGTACGGCGCGTCGCGTTCCGCGCGCGCCTCAAAGAGCCATCAGACCACCACAGATGGGGCCCAATAGGGCCGATGCCGATTCGGAGTCGCGGAGAACCTAACGGGTAACCGGGGCTCCGGCGCGACGTGCAGGACAAGGAACGGGGTGGTTTTTAGTCAGTAAGAGTCTGACACTCCCTCCCGCCTCACCCAGGCGGGAGCAGTCATTCGATGATTTTCCCCACTTAAAAAAAATACCTACATGGAAACCAGAACCCACCACTCTTAACAATTTCCGACATGGTCTCAAAGTCCAGCACAGAGCTGATGGGCAGCATGAACACGTCCTCCAGCTTTGTCATCACATCGGAGACTGTCTTCTTACGAAGCTCCAGGGCTCCGGAGATGATGTTCACCTCGTCCTTGTCCAGGTCGTTGACGTCTGTGGTTACCTGAGGAGTTTAGAAGGGGCAGCGAGTTAGACAGGTACAGTCAATTAATTAAAAATCGCGGGTTACTCACGTGAATATACTGAGAAATGCTCTACTAGCTTCGAGCCACCGAGGGGCACTTCCTCATGAGCAACGTGCGCGGTCGCGGCGATGTCGCGCAGCCTACGGAAGAGCTCCTCTGTGGCTCGAAACTAGTAGAGCATTTCTCAGTATATTCACGTGAGTAATCCGCGATTTTTAGTGTATTTAGTATTTCATAAAAACATAGTTTAAGTCAAAATCAAAATCAAAGCATTTGTTTCAATTAATCCTGAATTAGGCACTCTGGAAACGTCAAAAATGGAATTGTCCGTCCGTATGTCTGTCAGTGAAGCTAGGCGCTCTTTTCAAAGTGTAGTTTCGAATGGAGAAGAACGAGCAAGAAACATAAGTCTAAGTAGCTTAAGTCGTGCTGGCTCGGAGGTTTAAGACGCCCGCTTCTCATGCATGAGGGCGCGAGTTTGAAACTTGGGAAGTACCAATGTGACTTTTTCCGAGTTATATGTACTTCCTAAGATTATTTAGATACCACTGACAAACGGTGAAGGAGAACATCGTGAGGAAACCTGGACTTATAATTTCTAATTACAAGTTTGTAATCGCCAACCCGCATTGAGCAAGCATGGTGATTAATGCTCAAACCTTGTCTGTGTGAAGAGGCCTTTGGTCAGCTGTGGCCACTTAGGCTGCTGATGACATGAAAAGGTTCAGATTTATTATTCGACTTACCTTGACCAGCTCCTTAAGTCTCTCCCTATTGTAGACGCTGCCGATCTCCTCACCCAGGAAGTAGTCCAAGAGTTTGCTCACTGGAAAGGCTAGAGGCGCTGTGAGAGCCATCACCGACTGTGGGAAACAAGTACAATGTTAATATTAAATAATAAAATCATATGTCCTCGTCATAAAGTGAAACAAGTGAATTTATTTTGTACATAGAAGTGACGTCACGCGACATTTAAAATCAATATATAGAAAATAAAAAATACGTGTCTAATGATTTAAAATAATCTCAGACGGACATTAAAATAAAAATTAGGCATCTACCCTATTATAGGCGGCACAGTTGGTAACTGGGCAACCGGCTGGTACGCAACGCGTCACGGGTTCGATTCCCGCAAGGAGCAACTGTTTGTGTGATCCACAAATTATTGTTTCGGGTCTGGGTGTCATGTAAACTTGTATGTTTATAAACGCAATACGATACTGTAGAAAATCCTAGTGTGGGGCAATGTTTAAAAGAAATAAAATAAATCAAAGCGATATAATTTATTGCATCGTCAATGGAATAACGTCTTGACACGATCCTAAACAGATGGTTATTTCAACTAATCTTACGTAGGTAATGTTTTATTAGTTTTCCTGTTGCATCTGTTCTTTGTCTTGTTGTAATGAAACACTACTGTCGGAATACTCAAACGCTACTCAATTTTAAGTCTTTTATTTTATTTTTTTATTTTTTCTTTATTCAGGAAACAGACAGTCTCTTACAAATAAAATTATTAAGATACAATGTGATACATACAGACCTAGAGTTCCATAAAACAATAATATACGAAAAGGCACTGTTTTTAAAGGTGTCAAATCAGTAGTATACATTAAAAAAAAAAGAAAAGAATTACAGAGATAAAGTTTTTAAAATGATAAACGAAATTACATTCTTATAAAGTGGCCGTGATATAAGTCGTGCTTAAGTATAGTTCTGTCTCCACAAATTCTTTGTAAAATGACAGAGATGGCACGATATTTAAGCACGGCTTATTATTGTCGTTATGCTCACTCAAAGATCTCATTGGCAGTAACACGTGCATTGTCTCGCTCGATTCCCTACAACATGGTTGAGTTGGGCGGTGCCGGTGTACGTGTCATGTTCGTGAACGGGCGCCGTCAATAGGCTATTTGACAGGTTTTTAAAATCCATTTTATATTATATAGTAGAGTCTAAGGAACCCAGTAAAAGTTATTCAATATTTAAATAGTGTGCCAAAATGCTACTTTTCACATACACATCACACACAGACTCGGAACAACAATCTGTGGATCACACAAAGAGTTTTTTTATGGAGTAGGAGGTAAACGAGCAGACGGATCACCTGATGGTAAGCGATCAGCGCCGCCCATCGACACCTGGAACACCAGAGGAGTCACAGGTGCGTTGCCGGTCTTTTAAAAAGGAATACGCTCTTTTCTTGAAGGTTTGAAGGTCGTATCGGTTCGGAAATACTGCCGACGACAGATCATTCCACAGTTTTGCTGTGCGAGGCAGAAAGCTACGTGAGTTGATCCGTGCGAGATACGAACCCGCGACACATTACGCGGCCATTTGCCCAACCACCGCGCCAACCGTGTAGTCAAAGTCAAGTCATTTAGTAGCAGAGGCCTAGTACGAGTTTATTTTAGGTTTACAGTAAACGTAACGAGTACTCGTTCGGCGCTGTGATTGGCCGGTTCCAATGAACAAACCAATCAGAGCACAGAGGGCCAAGCACGAATAACTATCGCATTAGTTACGTAATAGTATCGAGCGCGTTCGGCGTTCTGATTGGCCGGCTCAAGTGAACCAACGCATCAGAACGCTTAACTCGCTCGATACTGTTATTTTATGTTATCCTTATCCTAAACGGTTGAACTAATTTGAATGAATTTTCATACATTCAAGTGGATATGCAGGACAACGTCTGTTGGGTCCGCTAGTATATATATAAAAATGAAATCTGTTTCCCGTTGTCACGCCATAACTTGTGAACGGCTAGACCGATTTGGCTGATCTTTTTTTAGTTGTAATTGTTAAGTATTGTCAGGAGAAGGTTCTTAAGACAGAAAAAGTCCTGAAAATCCTACGGGAACAGGAGAAAACGGGATTTCGCGTACAAAGTCGCGGGCAGAAGCTAGTATTAAAATAAAAAACAAAATATGTCAAAAATACTATAATCCTTACCTTAGTAATCATGATACTCTTAGCTCCAATCATGAGTCCGTGTCTCGAGCATATCGCCTGCGGAGTTATCTCGCCCAGAAGCACAATGGCCAGGGTAGAGAATATGACGGCGAAGAGTCCAGACGTCAGCTCATCCAGGAGTATGGTGAAGGTGGAGTTGACGGCCACGTTGCCGAGGAGTATGCTGCAGAGGAGATAGTTCCCATGGTCGCGTACTGGCATAATGGCGCGGGCGTATTTGCGCTCTTGTTCCGTGCCTGGGAAGGCAAAAGAAGGAGTTTTTAATTAAGTACGTTTAAAAAAAAACGACCTCCACCCCATTTTTGGAAGTCATTTAATTACATAACATGAAATTATCCCCGAAGAGGTAGGCAAAGATGCACATTACGGCATTTAATACCACTGTACAATGTAACATCCACTTTTCACTATTTATGTTACGAGTCCCATGTAATAGGGGGTGAGCCTTATACCGGGCACAATTCTAGACTCCGTGCTACTACTGAGATTTTTTCGGAAAACCCCAGTAATACTTTGCCTGACCCGGGAATCGAACCCGAGATCACTTGGCCGGCAGTCGCACTTGCGACCACTCGGTCAATTAGGCAGTCGTTTAATTAGTATACTAAAACCTTCTCTTTGGCTGAGAAAAAAACATTTGCTATAAAAAAATACGTGTTTAATATTTTTTCATTACCTAACTGACGGACTAATTAGATTTTTAATTTTCACACCCTGTCATCATCCCTATTTACCGACTGAAATTACTTTTAAAATTAGCTGACTGCAAAAATCGAACCCTCTAACCATAAAAATTTTCTTTAGACGTTGAAATTGCCGCGGAGGACTTTATTTCACGCTATTGAGTACTTAACTGGACTAATCCCTATTGTGGCCTTGAAATTAAGCATACAGGGATACGATACGACCTCAGAGAACCGTATGATCTTATTAGCCTAACTCCAAATTCAAAGTAAACAACAGATGTTACATAACGGCGAGCACAGGTGACTCGCCGCCCGACCAGAACCACGCCCGAGCGTACGGCGCGTCGCGTCCCGTGCGCCTTAAGGAGCCTTCAGTTCAGACCACCACAGATGGGGCCCAATAGGGCTGACGCCGATACCGAGGGAGCCGCAGAAGACATAACGGGTTGCCGGGGCTCCGGCTCGAAGAGCAGGAGTAGGAAAGGGGTGGTTTTTAGTCAGCAAGAGCCTGACACTCCCTCCCGCCTCACCCAGGTGGGAGCAGTCATTCGATGATTTTCCCCCCTTAAGAAAAGACGTTCAAATTCAAACTAGCTTACCCGTATTGGAAATGATCTTCAACTCGGTCCTATCGAGAGACATCAAGCCGAGGTTGAGTCCGGAGAAGAGTGCTGAGAAGCTGAGACAGGTCAGTATGAGGGTCAGTGACACCCACAGCGGGAGCAGCGTGTTGTGAGACGCTAGCATCTTGTATATTTCCGTGCCTGGAATGAGAAATATAAATTACATTATCTAACATAACATCATGCCTATTATCCCCGGAAGTAGAGGTGCACATTACGGCACTTAATGCCACTGTACAATGTGACACCCACTTTTCACTATTTATGTTATGAGTCCCATGTAATAATAGGTGGTGAGCCTATTGCCATATACCGGACACAATTCCAGACTCCGTGCTACAACTGAGAATTAAAAAGAAACCAGTAATACTTTGCTTGACCCAGGAATCGAACCGAACAAGAAACTCCATCGTTGATCTTGTCAAAAAAATGTTTTGTAATGTAACGTAATTAACGCACACCCTCAAACACCCCAATTAGAATATTATGTTATAATCATAATACATACACTAAATTTTTAATTTAACATGTATATGCATCCTTACTGGTTTTGTCATAAGGTTTATTTTTCTTTATTTCGTATTGAATGATAGAATTTGTATGAATACAAATAAAACTGCGATTTTAAAAGTCTTATTGCTTTGACTTACGGTCCATTTCGATTTGTTTTAACAATACAGGGTTAATATGACAATAATTTCCGTAGTTTTAATTATTTTTGGGATAAAAAATTATCTGCACTAAAAAATAAAAATTATATAAATCGATTCAGTTAACGATTCTGAACAAACTATTTTCAGGATGTGCGTTATTTAAGTTACATGTTGTATATGATGTGAACTGATGTGACGTGAATTTGTACTGTTCGGTACAATTTAAGGACGTAAAGCTTAGCTGCTGACCTGATAAGTCCACATACCTTGATGCAGATATTTCTCCTCATCCTTGAACGGATCCTCGACTCCGACCCTGAGGTTCTTGGCGCAGATGTATAGCTTCGAGTCAGTGATCGGCGCCGGCGCTACTATGTCGAATAGGGCTGTTCTGGGACGGAGAGAGCCCTCTTTCACCTGTGTAGGAGAACAATAAAAATAGAACATTTATTTTTTAAGCAAAAAGAACATGACCTTTGGATGATTTTCGAAACAACGTTTGCGTTGGAAGATATTGAGAAATAATAATGGTTCCGAAAAACAAATAATGAATTATAATTAAAAACTAGTATAAATATGCAACTCTTAAGAAACTTACAGATATTACTTACACTTCTTATTGAAATAAATAATTAAAACTAAAATATTTACACCTCAAAAAAAAAATCATATGGCAAAATAATTTTTAAGTTGTAAATATTTTAATTTTAATTATTTATTTCAATAAGAAGTGTAAGAAATATCTCCAAAAACAAATTAATTTTGTGTGGGAGAGCCATGCTTCGGCACAAATGGGCCGGCTTGACCGGAGTGATACCACGGCCGAGCAGAAAACCATAGTGAAACAACGCTTGCGTTGTGTTTCGTCGTGTGAGTGAGGTTACTGGAGGCCCAATTGCAACAATCCTCAAATTCCTAATCCCAAAATGCTGGTAACGCACTTGTAATGCCTCTAGTGTAGTAAGTGTCCATGGGCGACGCCGATTGCTTACCATCAGGTGATCCGTCTGCTTGTTTACCGGCTCATCACTAAAAAAATACCATTTGTCCAGAAAGCAGAATTCTTAATCAACAAGTTCCATTCCCAAAAGGAATTACCAATTTGCGAAATTGCATCCATTTTATCTACACACGTGACATTATGTAATTAGGGCGCACCCTAAACAAAGCTTTTTCTGTAATTGGAACTGAGTACCTACCTTCTATGTACAGTCAAAGGTCAAAAGTCCACTGCCACAGTAAGACTACTATCGGTTGCGCTGCAGCGCTTATACACACATGCACACGCATATTTTTATCCGTGTGCGTACGCGTGCGTGTGTTTATGTGTACGCACGCGTTTTTATGCACATTAATATGAAATTACTTACGCATTGCCGTGTGAACATCATTCACGATGGCAGTGGACTTTTGACCTTTGACTGTACATACACTGTGAAAATTTAGTTTTCGTCCCGCGGCAAAAGAACTTGCTATTTTTTTTTTTTAAGGGGGGAAAATCATCGAATGACTTCTCCCGCCTTAGTGAGGCGGGAGGGAGTGTCAGACTCTTACTGACTAAAAACCACCCCGTTCCTTCTCCTGCACGTCGAGCCGGAGCCCCGATAACCCGTTAGGTTCTCCGCGACAAAACAACTTGCCATAAGGAGTACTTTCGATGTATAAAGTAAAAACAAAAGTCGTTAGTTTAAAAATTTTTTCATAGAAATACGGACATATACAGACCAGATTGGCGATATATTAAAGAAGGAACTAAATTAAAAGTACCCTTAACCGACGAGCATGCATGAAAAGATTGATGAAGTGATGACTGTTGATGAAGCGAAAGAGGTATGTAGGAATCGTAGTAATTGGCGCTCCATAGTCTCTGCATATCCCCATAGGAAACAGGGGTGAAATTATGCATAACATAACATCACGTCTTTTATCCCTGAAGGGTTAGGCAGAGGTGCACATTATGCCACTGTACAATGTAACACCCACTTTTCCCACTTTTCACTGTTTATGTTATGAGTACCATGTAATAGGGGCTGAGCCTATTACCATATATATACCGCCATACCGGGCACAATTCCAGATTCCATGCTACTACTGAGATTTTTTTTAAAACCCAGTAATACTTTGCCCGACCCGGTAACCGAACCCGAGACCCATTGCCTGGCAGTCGCAATTGCGACCACTCGGCCAACGAGGCAGTCGATATTATGCTTGTCTGTATGAAATGAAATACATTAGATTTGCTTCCATTTGCCAAAATGTCAGGCCGACATTTCATAAGGTCAATGTTGAGGTCTCGATAAAGGGGCCATTAGGGCATTAGGCTTAGGCGTGGCGAAATCATAATGTGAAGGTTAGACATGTATTCGTAAACAAATGGGGGAGAGTAGTGGTGTGTTTAGACTGCCTTTACTAATATTCATCCAAGTTTTTTTTTTAAGTGTGGGAGAGCCATGCTTCGGCACGAATGGGCCAGCTCGACCGGAGTGATACCACGGCCTCACAGAAAACCGACGTGAAGCAACGCTTGCGTTGTGTTTCGTCGTGTGAGTGCGGTTACCGGAGGCCTAATTACCCCCCCTCCCTAGTCCCCGTCTAGGATTCGTCCGTCCCTAGGATTCGGGAATCCTCAAATTTCCATGACACCCAGACCCGGAACGACAATCTCTGGATCACACAAAGAGTTGTTCCGTGCTGGAATCGAATCCGCGACACGTTGCGCGGCAGCCAGTTGCCCCACCACCGCGCTAAGCGTGCAGTCAACTTCAATGTTTACTTCAACAGCCAAAGTTTCCTCACGATGTTTTCCTTCACCGTTTGTCAGTGGTGACTGGATAATCTTAGAAAGTACATATAACTCGGAAAAAGTCACATTGGTACTTGCCGTTTACCGCACCGTCATGCATGAGAAGCGGATGTCTTAAACCTCCGGGCCGTAGTGGTGGCCCGGAGGTTTAATATATTAGTATCATCATCACTAATATTATAAATGCCGAAATGTTTGTTTTTATTTCTGTCACGTCGCAACAGCAACAGAGCGTCTTTATATGTTACTTTTCTACCTATGATCGTGCTAATCTGTGCCTTTAACCAAACGCCACTTTAGCGCTTGTCTACAGAGAGAGTAGAAAACAAAATGTATGGTTATGACACTGACAAGTGTCAAAATTTACGTCAATCCCATATAATTTGGTTTTCTATTCTACATGTAGACAAGCGCTAAGTGGCCTTTGGCTACAGCTGCTGAGATGTGAAACTTTGAAACTATATAATTCAAGAAAGATACCCCTACAAGAACCTCCCTCATTCGACGAAACACAACGCAAGCTTTATCTAAAGCCTGTGTCACCTATGTTTCTACTCGGCCTTGATATCATTCCGGTCAGGGTCAGGGCTCGTACACAAAACTGCGATGCGATGCGAATTCGGAACGCAAAAAATTACGATGCGAATTGCTGCGATGCGATTTTGTGCGACAAGGCGTCTCCCAGGGCGACCATTCCTTTGACGACCGTCAACCGTATTAAACGTATTTTAAATTGAAAACTAGGTCGTGACATGGATCATAAAAATAAGTGTGCACTTCTGTTATTGCTTAGGAGATACAGGAAAAAGAAACAAAGAAGATTTTGGGAAGATAAGATTTTGATGCGCGATGCGAATCAATTCGCAAGCTCTTGCGATGCGCAGAGGGAGCTCGCATACCTATTTTTGCGATGCGCCGTCGCCTCGCAGTTATGTGTACGACCTCTCAAGCCGTGCTGGAGAATGGGTCTCCAACGAAAGAAATAGTTTTAAAAAAATAGCCTTTATTACACCGGCTTACAGTACAACTTACCATGTATTCTCCCTTCAGAAGAAACTTGCAAGGCTGCCCATACTGTTGTGTTTCATGCGTGAATGCTATCACTGTTCTCGATGTGATTCCATCGCCGAATAATCTGGAACAAATCATTTTTATGAGAATGGTGTAGCTAGTGGAACACGTCATCATTATCATCATCATCATCATCATCGTCATCATCATCAGTAATTATAAGCTTATTAAGCTACCCGCGGTTGTCGTATACCCGAATAAGAGACTACACATTGTCGCGGAGAACCTAACGGGTAACCGGGGCTCCGGCTCGACGTGCAGGAGAAGGAACGGGGTGGTTTTTAGTCAGTAAGAGTCTCGACACTCCCTCTCGCCTCTCCCAGGCGGGAGCAGTCATTCGATGATTTTCCTCCTTAAAAAAAACCCTATAGTTACAGAGTAAAGTCCACTGCGGGCAACCTAACAGCCGACAAACTTATGCTTGCGTTTGGTACAGTAACTGTGTCTAGGGATTGAGCCGCACAATTAAGGTTGTATTTTCGTGTATATACTAAAAAAAAAGACTACACATTTGACAGAGACCGGGCAGCAGCGTTCTCTGATAAACCAGAGGACTTATACTTGGACTCAATTCCGATCGAACAACATTGACATTGGGCAAATTCCTACTCTTGAGTTGCAACACTAGCGCCCATTGCATCCGTATTGCGTGGATATTCAATAAACTAAACGGTATTGAGTTTGACTGTATATTCCATACATCGAATGCTATTTCAACGGCTACGATAGGGGGATTGTATAGTGTTAACATTGAATAATTATTGAGATTTTATTGGATTGCAATTGCATTAACATTGGTTTCAAAAGTAAGCATTTAGGTTTCCTGCGATTTCTTTTTTCTTTTTCCGTCTCCTTGACCAAATATTGGTATTACATTATTCTCACATTATTGAACTCAACGAAAGAATGTAACCAAAAATTGTATTGTGAACATGATTGAAAAAGAGTAACCTATGGAGTTTCTTGCTCGTTCTTCTCCATAGGAATCTACACCTTGGAATGAGCAAATAGCTTCACTAGAGGACTGACCTACAGTCATTTTTTTTCCTTATTATTTAAAATTTAAATATTTTGTTGTGACGTTCAAAAGTGCCTTCCTGGTCTAATTGAAATAAATGATTTTTACTTTGACTTTGATGTTTTCCTTCACTGTTTGTCAAATAATCTTACATTATACATATAACTCGTTAAAGTGACATTGGTTCTTGTCAGATTTCGAAACTATCAAGAGAAGCGGGCGTCTTAAACCGACAGGCCACCACGACAACAAAACAGCTCTCAATTAAACCATTGACATACAATAGTCAGTAAGACCTATTTCTCAATCATTGACCGTCATTATTCTTGGCCAAGCTGTATTGTCTAGGAGACCTTTACTGCATGATTGGTAACCTTACGATAAAATACACGTAAAGAAATTAGCAAAAAATGTGGACTGCCTATTTTTTACACTTGAATGAATACGAAGAGCTGTAGATCGAGTTTAGTGGCGTGGTATTGAAGAGGCTAAAGTGTAGCTGAGGATGGGAACTGGCTGTTGATGATGATAATTGGGATGATGACAGGGTATGAAAATTAAAAATCTAATTAGTCCGTAAGTTGGGTAATGAAAAAATATTAGACACGTATTTTTTTTATTTTGTCGTATAAGAAAACAATACTTAGATAAAACGAATCAAAGTTTAGGAGTGGGGGCTAAAACGTCATTTCTATATGTATTTCTTGCGTGATCAAATATACAAAGCAGTTCACACACTCTCCTGTCTTCATGTATTAAACATCAAATCTAGTCTTAGGGTAGATGCCTAATTTTTATTTTAATGTCCGTCTGGTAGATTTTTTTACATCATTAGGCACGTATTTTTTATTTTCTTACAGAAACGAATACTTTCGACGATATATTGATTTAAAATGGCGTGTGACGTCACTTCTATGTAAATTTTATACGTAGAAATGACGTTTTAGCCCCCACTCCTAAACTTTGATTCGTTTTATCTAAGTATTGTTTTATTATACGACAAAATAAAAAAATACGTGTCTAATGTTTTTTCATTATCTAACTTACGGATTAATTAGATAATTAATTTTCATACCCTGTCATCATTCCTATTATCGCGAATAATGGGAAGCACCAGTTATGATATAACTGCAGATTTTTTTTTTCAGTCATTTTAGTCACAAAACATCACCTTATACATACACATAACTAAGGACTTAGGCCCAGCGCCCACTATCGGCATCGGCAAGGAAAAGGATCCTTCGGCATCTTATATGCGAGTGTACACTCGGAAACTATGCTTTAACATGCTGAAACGTTCTTAGGGATGTACGAGGCGTCTCTAAGCATGGCTCACCGTCGTGAAGCATGGGCGTCTTAGAGTTGTTACTAGCTAGTTGTCTGAGTTGTATTTAATATGGTGGACTGGGATCTAGTGCTCATAGCAGCTTTTGCTGAAGAAGAAGAGCAATCTAATCAACCAAGCCGGCGGCCGGCGGCCGGAGGATGCTGAAGCATCCCGAAGGATTCTCAAGGCTGCCGATACAGCAGCCTCAAGCATACCGAAGCGGTACTTTTGTTATTACGACCATATGCACGGCAATTTCTACTTTAATGCCATTATGTTAATGTACATTGCTATTTGTCACCTAAAATCCTCAGACGTGCTGATGCCGATAGTTTTAGTTTTAGCCGGGCCTTAGAAAACAGCTGAAACTACAGGAAAGAGGAAACAAATCAATAATTCTTAAGTTGTTTGTAGACTAGAGTAGACTGCCTCGTTGGCCGAGTGGTCGCAATTGCGACTGCCGAGCAAGGGGTCTCGGGTTCGATTCCCGGGTCGGGCAAAGTATTACTGGGTTTTTAAAAAATTCTCAGTAGTAGCACGGAGTCTGGAACTGTGCCCGGTATATGGCAATAGGCTCACCCCCTATTACATGGGACTCATAACATAAATAGTGAAAAGTGGGTGTTACATTGTACAGTGGTATAATGTGCACCTCTGCCTACCCCTTTGAGGATAAAAGGCGTGATGTTATGTTGTTTGTAGACTAGATAAGTTTGCGTCATGATCCAGGCGTCCGGCCATTTATTAGACAATATGGCGCCGTCTGTCTGTCTGTCAAAACATTCTATAATATCCTTATGACATACAATACAAGGGGTCAAAGAACGGTTAAAACATTATTGAAACGAGTTATTACTTATTAGCAAACATATCATTTTAAGTGTGGGCTCGCCATGCTTCGGCACGAATGGGCCAGCTCGACCGCAGTGATACCACGGCCGAGCAGAAAACCGTAGTGACACCACGCTTGCGTTGTGTTTCGTCGTGTGAGTGAGGTTATCGGAGGCCCAATTACCCTCCCCTTTGCATGCCAATAAACATATTATATCTGCAACAACCTATTTGTAAACACCTACATTTTATGCAAATAAATGATTTGATTTGATTTAAAACACAACGCACCCGTTGCTTCACTTCGGTTTTCTGTGAGGCCGTGGTATCATTCCGGTCGAGCCGAAGCATGGCTCTCCCACACTTAAACTATTCATTTAGACTAGTCAGTACTTCTTAGGAGGCTAGCTTCATCTAAATAACTTGATATTAACTATACTACTAGTGCCTGCCAACGGCTTCCCTCGCGTTCCCAGGGATAAAAAGCAGCCTATGTGTTTTTCCAGACCAGTTTCTACCTCGCCGTTTTGACGTGACTGGGCAAGAAGCAAACACTTAAACTTTTCATGGGACAAGCCCGCCACAACCTCCCAAAACCACTGCAACTTCTGTAAGCCAGGATCTACAGTAGATACAACCATGAAGACACCGGGACACTGAAGTCCGGCGCGTCCCAGGGACATGAACAACTGTCTTGGTTCCCGCGACGAAGTGAATCAGATGATATTAATAGAGGAGAAGAAAAAGACACATAAACTCACAAATTTTCTTTTTTATAATAGCAATACAAACTAATTTCGATCAACGGCCCTACAGTTACAGCGTAATGTCCATTGCAGGTACTATTTTTTTTTTTTTCTATCGCGATGGAAATCCTCATGGACTTCCCGCGTCGTGAGGACGACGAGGGGGCGTGCCGGACTCTTACCGGCTAAAACCACCGCGGTGTTCCTTCACTGCCTGTGACCGTGACCCGGGTTGCCCTTACGGAATCACCACATCCGGCAGGCATTGCAGGTACCCTAACATTCGACAAACTTATATTTCTGTTTGGTACAGTAATCGCGTCTACGGATTGAGCCGCATAAATGGGTAGTTTCTTAAATTTTATTTTAATGTCCGTTTGGTACATTAATTTAAAACTTTAGACACGTATTTTGTCTTTTCTCACAAAACTAAATACTTTCGACGATATATTAATTTGAAATATCGTGTGACGCCACAGCGTGCCACATTTTGTAGCACGTTATGACGTAATGACCTCCCACTCCTAAACTTAGCGCCATTTTATCTAAGTATTGCAATTCAATAGGAGAAAATAAAAAAAATACGTGACTAATTAGATTTTTAATTTTGATGCCCTAGAAACTACCCAATTAAATTAGTTTTTTAGTGTATATACTTCTTCGGGACAAAAAGTACCCAGTATGATGCCTTTTTTTGAGTGGGGAAAATCATCTAATGACTTCTCCCGCCCGGGTGAGGCGGGAGGAAATATCAGACTCTTACTGACTAAAAACCACCCCGTTCCTACTCTTGCACTTCGAGCCGGAGCCCCGGCAACCCGTTAAGTCTTCCGCGGCTCCGTATCTGCATCAGCCCTGACCCAGTATGATGCCTAGGATATTAAAGTATAATTATTATTATACCAAGTTTCATCGCAATCGGAATGGTAGTTTTTACGTGATGCGTGAACATACAGACAGACAGACAATAATTTTACTGATTGTATTTTTGGCATCAGTATCGATCCCTAATCACTCGCTGATAGTTATTTTTGAAATATACATATCTCATGTACAGAATTAACCTCTGTACAGATTTTTTATAATTATAGAATAGTGTGGGAGAGCCATGCTTCGGCATGAATATCAATGGGTGGCGCCGATTGCTTAACATCAGGTGATCCGTAGGCTCGTTTACCGGCTTATCCCATAAAAAAATATAGATATACATATATTGACCTGAATAAAAGTAGTCTATTCATAAAATAAATATTGTTTCACTCACCTTAGAGTAACTCTGGAATCAGCCAGCACGCTCGGAATACCATCCTCAATGATCTTCGGATCCTTAGCAGAGTTTTCAATTCTTAAACCTTCAATGTTGACAACGGAAGGATCACCCCTGACACTGACAAAATCGGAGACAGGTACCGTCACATCCCTTCCTTTTCTACTAACGTCATCTGGTGAAGTTCTGGACACTTCTAGAGGACGTACCGTAGTCGGATTCTTAACTTCTCTTTTGAGTCTTTCAATAGAATTATCGTTGAAAGTTCTTCCTTCATCTCTTTCAAATTCTGCTTCCTTCTGCTCCTGTAATTCTGATAAAGGCACATATTTGTTGTGGTACAAAACTTCTATGTTGTCTCTTTCTTCTCTTGTTAGGTTTGGGGTTTTTTTGAGATGGTTTATATCTGTGTCGTGGGTCAAATCTAGCCATTGTGACTTTTGTTTTACTTCTGTTGTAGATTTTGAGAGTCTGTGGGCAAAAGAGAAGGTTATTACTATGAGAATATACTCTCGATATATATATATAACTCGACCGGAGTGATACCACGGCCTCACAGAAGACCGTCGTGAAACAACGTTGTGTTTTGTTTCGTCGTCGTCGTCGAGAATAAAACATAGTATATAATTGTAACATAACATCACGTCTTTTATCCCCGAAGGGTTAGGCAGAGGTGCACATTTCGGCACTTAATGTCACTGTACAATGTAACACCCACTTTTCACTATTTGTGTTAGGTGGCCCCCTATTATATGGGACTCATAACTTATGAGTTTTGTATAAGTATGTTGCTATACACCGGGCACAATTTCAGACTCAGTGCTATTACTGAGATTTTATTATAAAACCCACTAGTACTTCGTCCAACCCGCGAATCGAACCCGACACCTTTGCCCGGCAGTCGCGCTTGGGACCAATCGGCCAACGAGGCAGTCTAACATAATTTTATGTACGTTTTTAACCCCGACGCACAACAAAGCGTCTTTATACAACACGCCACACCTTATTAGGGCTCGTACACAAAACTGCGACGCGAAATGTGCGAGCTCCCTCTACATCATCAACAGCCTATAAATGCCCACTGCTGAGCAAAGCCTCTTCTCACACGGAGAAGGTTAGAGCATTAATCACCACGCTTGCTCAATGCGGGTTGGCGATTTCAAACTTATAATTAGAAATTATAAGTCCAGGTTTCCTCACGATGTTTTTCCTTCACCGTTTGTCAGTGGTGTCTAAATAATCTTAGAAAGTACATATAACTCGGAAAAAGTCACATTGGTACTTGCCGTTGGTAGGTTTCGAACCCGCACCCTCATGCATGAGAAGTGGGCGTCTTAAACCTCCGGGCCACCACGACATTCTCCCTCTACGCATCGCAAGAACTTGCGAATTGATCCGCATCGCGCATCAAAATCTTCTTTTTTTATGGCATAAGCCGGTAAACGAGCAGACGGATCACCTGACGGTAAGCAATCGGCGTCGCCGGCTTTTTGGGGATTAGGAGTGTGAGGATCGTTGGGGATTCAGGGACTGGTGAGATTGGGGAAGGGGAAGGTAATTGGGCCTCCGGTAACCTCACTCACACGACGAAACACAACGCAAGCGTTGCTTCACGTCGGTTTTCTGGAGGCCGTGGTATCGCTCCGGTCGAGCCGGCCCATTGGTACCGAAGCATGGCTCTTCCCAAAATCTTCTTTGTTTCTTTTTCCTGTATCTCCTAAGCAATAACAGAAGTGCACACTTCTTTATACGATCCATGTCACGACCTAGTTTTCAATTTAAAATACGTTTAGTACGGTTGACGGTCGTCGAAGGAATGGTCACCCTGGGAGACGCCGTCACACGAAATCGCATCGCAGTAAATCAGCAATTCGCATCGTAATTTTTTACGTCGCGAATTCGCATCGCATCGCAGTTTTGTGTACGAGCCCTTAGAGCGTGTCAGTTAGCGTCGAAACAAAGTGACTGAACTTGTCACACCATTAGCGTAATGAGAAGTATGTACTAACACGCAGGGAGGGATAAGCCGTATATATATATAATTATACATTCATTGTTTGTCTGCCTCATTGGCCGAGTGGTCATAAGTGCGAATGCCGGGCAAGGGGTCTCGGGTTCGATTCCCGGGTCGGACAAAGTATTACTGGGTTTTTAAAAAATCTCAGTAGTAGCACGGAGTCTGGAATTGTGCGCGGTATATGGCAATAGGCTCACGCCCTATTACATGGGACTCATAACATAAATAGTGAAAAGTGGGTGTTACTTCTGTGTGCACCTCTGCCTAGCCTTTCGGGGATAAAAGGCGTGATGTTATATTATGTTATTGTAGAAACATAGAAATTAGAAAAAATATTTCGGCGCCATGCGATAATGCGATGCAAAGACAAGGAAGCAGGGAGAACCCGTGCTACCACTGAGATTTTTTTTAAAAACCCCGTAGTACTTTGCCCGACCCGGGAATCGAACCCGAGACCCCTTGCCCGGTAGTCGCACTTGCGACCACTCGGCCATCAAAGCAGTCAATGTTTCTACAATAAATTACGTATATAAAGTGTCCATCAATTATTTAAATGAAAAGCAATCATTTCAACGGTTATTATAAAAAGCATGAAAAGTTGCGAATGTTCTCCTAGGTACTACATTTTTGAGAAATAACAATCATAAGAACGTAGAATAACTCGTCACAAAATACATACATCATCACGACCACTTTTCCATTAGGCAACCACACTCCAAACTCCAATCGCTTCAACGCATTGTAATATAAAGTGATAATAATAAATAGTCCTAGTACTTATATGTGTAATAATTTTTGTAAATAAATGTGTCGGTACTTATAAGTCAGTACCTAGAACATTGACAAAGTAACTGTCCAATTAATATATTTTGTAGCTCCTAATATTTAATTTTTGCATGCTGTTTCATTAGCTTAACCTGTTTGTGCCTATTGTAAACCTAAGACCTTTACATACCATGTTTACAGCAAATAAATGTGTTTTATTTTATTTATTTATTTATTACTAGCTGTGCCCGCGACTTCGTTCGCGTGGAATAGTGACTATGAGCAGCGTTTTTTTTTAAATATATACTCACAATGTGATTCTTTAATTTGACATAACTTTTTTATTTATAAACCAATTGACATGAAACAAACACTAAAACATAACTGAAGCATACCACAATATAGTCGTGAAAACCGCATCCAACTCGGATCAGCAGTTTCTGAGATTAGCGTGAACAGACAAACAGACAAACAGACAAAAAAAAAGTTAATTACATTTTTGGGTTCGACATCGACATAACAATAACCCCTGCTATTTTTTTTATTTTTATTTTCAATGTACAGACAGCACTTTTCTACAATTTTATTATATGTATAGATAGAAGATTTTATTATATGTATAGATATCGAACTCTTGATAAATCGCATTATCTAACAAGCTACGAAAGAAGAAAAACCAACCTTACTAGTAGGAAACAAAGTTTAAAATGTCAAATCTGAATTAATAGTCATTTCTTGTTACAAATAACAGTTGATGGAAAACCAATCTTATAGCTATTGCAACACAGTTGATATTTCATAAATCGAAGCTGGATACTTTTTTTTTAAGGGGGGAAAATCATCGAATTACTCCCGCCTGGGTGAGGCGGGAGGGAGTGTCAGACTCTTACTGACTAAAAACCACCCCGTTCCTACTCCTGCACATCGAGCCGGAGCCCCGGTAACCCGTTAAATTCACCGCGGTAAATCGAAGCTGGATAGAATTGAATTTTGGTAGCGGACGATGAAAAATCAATCTTAAGCTTATTGAAATTAAGTTGTTAATGGTATAAAACTACAAGATGGTGAGATACAGAAGGCCATTTTAAAAATAGGACAGGCAAAGGGCTTGTGTATTTGGGTAATGTTTTATAGATATAGTTCAATATATAATAGATATAGTGCTTCGCGACTGGACTTTATCCAGTTGTACAGTCTCTTTTCTTTGTGCCTTTAGGCTTAATTCAATCTGTCTCCTGCAGTAATTCACCGAGGGAAGTGGAAACTATCGTTTTTTTCTTCTCCTCTTATAATATCTTCTGATTCACTTCGTTGCGGGAACCAAGACAGTTACTCATGTCCCTGGGACGCGCCGGACTTCAGTGTTCTGGTGTCTTCATTGTTGTATTTACTGTAGATCCTGGCTTACAGGAGTTGCAGCGGTATTGGGAGGCTGTGGCGGGCTTGTCCCAAAAAAAAAAGATATAATTTCATGTAGTGGGTTCGAAATCATTGCCCGAGTTCAAGCACGGACGCCTCGGGAAAGATTGCCGGCTCCAGGAAAAAAAATAATTGCATTTTTCTATGTTTTTCAAAAATATCCCAGTATGAGTTATATCGTATGTGCAATTTGCAAACTTTCAATGTTTCGCCTTCACAATAAAGATCATACTGTGACACAAGACGACATACAATTCAGTACAGTCCTTCGGGAGTTACAAACGCGAATGCGTACATACATCAGTCAGGGGGCTTACTCTTGAATCCAATTCCGATCGATCGACATTAGTATTGTGAAATTTCTTACTCTTGAGTTGCAACACTAGCGCCCATTGCATCCGTATTGCATGGATATTGAATGAACCTAATGGTATTGAGTTTGTCTTTATATTCCGTATTCTGAATGCTATTTTAACAGCTACGATAGGGGTTGTATAGCTTTGACATTGACATTATTATTCCATATATTTATTTAAAATTCTCTATAAATTACATTTTTAAATACTACTTACAAAATAAAAAAAAAATATTTAAAAATATAAAAAATAGGAGCCGACCAGTAGCGGGAGCATGGTCCAAGCTACCGGTGGTTAGGGCTCCAGAGACAGAAACCTCCTCACGATACGTGCCGTTTCTAGGAGAACTGCCTTCTGTATCAGGCCCTTGATCCATCCACCAAACGCCAGCCTGATGGATGTCGAGGCTTTTAGGGATTACATTGAATAATTATTGAGATTTTATTGGATTGAAATTGCATTAACATTGAGATTGGTTTCAAGAGTAGTCTGGTGTACCTATTTATCCACAAAAAAACAAACACCGCTCGATCATAATTACGTCACACAATTCACATGAATCTACAAATAGATATTAAAAATAGATCTGCCATTCATATGGGACAAGTTCGCAGTGACGTCATCATGCACGGTCAGTCTATATATATTTACTAGACTAAATAAACAAACAAGTCTAGCTAGACTGGATTGCATGACTATAGTACGTCGCCGTCGCGTGCAAACATGTACTGAGGGCTCGTACACAAAACTGCGATGCGACGTCGCATCGCAAAAATGTGCGAGCTCCCTCTACTCATCGCAAGAACTTGCGAATTGATTCGCATCGCGCATCAAAATCTATCTTCCCAAAATCTTCTTTGTTTGTTTTTCCTGTATCTCCTAAGCAATAAAAGAAGTGCACACTTCTTTTTACGATCCATGTCACGACCTAGTTTTCAATTTAAAATACGTTTAGTACGGTTGACGGTCGTCGAAGGAATGGTCACCCTGGGAGACGCCTTGTCGCACGAAATCGCATCGCAGCAATTCGCATCGGTAATTTTCTGCGTTGCGAATTCGCATCGTATTGCATCGCAGTTTTATGTACGAGCCCTAAGTCTGGTAGAGAGATAATTTTATCCTACAACGCAAAAACAAGAAAGGGGGACAGTCATGCAGTGTTTTCTCCCGCGCGGGTGAGGCGACAGGGATTGTCAGACTCTTACTGACTAAAAACCACCCCGTTCCGACTCCTGCACTTCGAACCGGAGCCCCGGCAACTCGTTAAGCCCTCCGTGGCTCCGTGTCGACATCACCCCTATTGGGCCCCATCTGCGGTGGTCTGATGACTCCTTGAGGCGCGCGCGGAACGCGACCCGGCGCTCCTCGCAGTGATTCATGCATGAGGGCGCGGGCTCAAAACCTACCAACGGCAAATACCAATGTGACTTTTTCCGAGTTATATGTACTTTTTAAGATTATTTAGACACCACTGACAAACGGTGAAGGAAAACAACGTGAGGAAACTCGGATTTAAAATGTCTAATTACAAGTTTGAAATCGACAACCCGCATTGAGCAAGCGTGATGATTAATGCTCAAATCTTTTCCGTGTGAGAAGAGGCCTTTGGTCGGCAGTGGCCACTTATAGGCTGTTGATGTCATAAGTACAAAGTAAACGTGGGATAGCCACAATTTAGCACGAATGGGCCGGCTTGGCCGGAGTGATACCACGGCCTGAAAGAAAACCGACGTGAAACAACGCTTCTGTTATATTTTACCGTGTGTTTTTTCTCCATTGTATAACTATTTTCCGAAAGGTTACTAGAGATAACACCTACATAACATAACATCACGCTTTTAATCCCCGAAAGGGTAGGCAGAGTCGCGGAGAACCTAACGGGTAACCGGGGCTCCGGCTCGACGTGCAGGAGAAGGAGCGGGGTGGTTTTTTAGTAAGAGTCTGACACTCCCTCCCGGCTCACCCAGGCGGGAGCAGTCATTCGATGATTTTGCCCCCTTAAAAAAAAAGCGTATGCAGAGGTGCACATTATGCCACTGTACAATGTAACACCCACTTTTCACTATTTATTTATGTTATGAGTCCCATGTAATAGGGGGTGAGCTTATTGCCATATACCGAGCACAATTCCAGACTCCGTGCTACTACTGAGAATATTTAAAAACCCAGTAATACTTTGCCCAACCCGGGAATCGAACCTGAGAGCCCTTGTCGCACTTACGACCACTCGGCCAACGAGGAGAAAAAGAAACCTAATATAAAAAAAATCCCAAAAGGCCGATAGGTAACGCACTTGTACCGGTTCCGGGTCTGGGTGTCAAGTGTATGTAAACTTGTATGTTTGTAAACGCACGGCGCACCCACGATACAGGAAAAATCCTAGTGTGAGGCATTTCAAAAGGGCCTCGAATTATTTTGGTCGTAATCTATGACAGCACTTCAATAGGGCTGATGCCGATACGGAGTCGCGGAGAACCTAACGGGTTACCGGGGCTCCGGCTCGACGTGCAGAAGGAACGGGGTGGTTTTAGTCAGTAAGAGTCTGACACTCCCTCCCGCCTCACCCAGGCGGGAGCAGTCATTCGATAATTTTCCCCCCTTAAAAAAAAGTCTATGACGGCCCTGTGTCCACAGCCTCACACGGTCCTTCCCAATGACTACACAAGCGCCCTGCAACATCCTTACTAATATTATAAATCGGAAAGTGAGTAATTGTTTGTTTGTTTGTTCCGCTTTCACGCCGTAACTACTAAACCGATTGCTTTGAATTTTTGCAGACCTAAAGTTAGAAGTCCGGATTAAATAATAGGGTACTTTTTATACCGGAAAAATTTGATATTCTCGAGGGAAAACGAAATTATTGGCATAGATGGCGCTGTATGTATTGGTATATGTCACATAGGCTACTTTTTATCCTTTTGTGACGCGAGCGAAGCCACGGGTAAAAGCTAGTATTTCGTAAAGCTAAAATATTCAGTACTTAGTTATTATCATGATCTGAATAACTACTGAAGCTACGTATAACTTGAAGTGACGTCACTGCGTTAATGAAACGCGTGCCGCTCGAGTGGGCAGTAAAGTGAAAATATACTTCATAACTATAACACGAATAGTTTCAGCTTCATGACTATATTTTTAACTAGCTGTTACCCGCGACTTCGTTTGCGTTATAATATTAATACTTCTTGTTAATTTATACTTTTTTGACTCGACAACGTGTTGATTGGCGAGGCGTATTTGAGAGCTAGTATGAAACGGAACGTTTATTGTCTACTCAAGATGGCGACTGCGGTTTGCCTGTCAGTGTCATTAAAATGAATTAATAAAACGAACCTTCTCCGTGTGAGAAGAGGCTTTGCTCAGCAGTGGGCATTTATAGCTTGTCGATGAATCAAATAAGCTACATATACATATTAATGCAAATAAAATGACGTAACTGAAGTTCATTGCAAAAATAAACCAAATCACTGATGACGACAATCCAACTACCACGAAACGCTTAACTTAATTCAATTACGGTTTTACTAAGAAAACCGATAGTTTTTATGAGTAATACAATGATATAATACTAATTATTCCTGCCCTTATCTAAAGTTACTTGGGATGCGCAATGAGTAATTACAATGAGATGACAAATTATTCAAGTTTCTTTGAATTAAGAAACTTTGAACTAAAGTCATCTTCGTAACAGGCCGCTTCTGAACATGGTC
The DNA here is from genome assembly GCA_902850265.1 of Spodoptera littoralis. Classification (NCBI taxonomy): domain Eukaryota; kingdom Metazoa; phylum Arthropoda; class Insecta; order Lepidoptera; family Noctuidae; genus Spodoptera; species Spodoptera littoralis. Next base: position 5,646,210 of record LR824558.2, on the reverse strand, counting down.
GCACCTAGAAGTCTATGTGAGGTAGTGGGCAGTTCACCTACCAGTTAGGCAACAACTATACATCTTATCTTTACTATTATATATATGTATAAAGCGGAATATATTTGTTTTTTTGTTTGTTTGAACGAGCTAATCTCCGTAACTACAAGTCTGATTTGAATAATTCTTTTTGTGTTGGATAGCGCATTTATCGAGGATGGTTATAGGCTATAAAACATCACGCTACGACCAATAGGAGCTGAGCAGAGCGTGTGAAACCGAGCGAAATTAGTTAGTTAAGTATAACTACACAAAGTGTAGGCTCGCCATGCTTCGGCACTACTGGGCCGGCTCGACCGGAGTGATAACACCAACAAGCAGAAAACGCGTGATGTTATGTTATGTTATACAGGAACATGAGTATAATTCATTTTAGAAGGCAACGTGATAATAGTTGTATTTTAAAATTAAGCGTATCGCCTTGTCTATCTCAGTACAATCTACAAAGTTGCAATTTACCTTATTTTCCTTGTCTCAGTAATCTATGCATGTAACTAGTATTACTTGTTACATTGCTTTAGTGCATTCTATGATCTTGACGTTCTTATGGTATGCAGTTATAAACCGACTTCAAAATAAATTTTAATAAACTACGTTCCTTTACAATTGTTAGTGCTAGGACCGTGCGAGACTTTGCCTCACCATTTCTTTTCTAATTACCCATATTCTGACAGTTTGAGTATTTGTGCGACCCACGCAAATGTTCTTTAGGTTGGTATTGTTCGTCGAATCAGTCAGCCTCACCTGTTAATTGAGCCGACTGTAAACCGACACATGCGTACTGCCTTCAGAACGGGTCCGCTCAAACTGTTGTGGTTCTTTCCTCAAAAGGCCACTACAGAAAGAACTTGCACGGTTCTCACACATAATCTATTATACATATTGTCTGGACTTTAAAATAGACAGACCTCTGAGTTTGTTTCGGCATTTCTTCTCAGAGTAGACAGTTAGGAAATGTCGACCTCATCGTTCGCTTGATAAAATTGACGTGTAAAAGTGCTGCCTTGTAGCCTATTTGCAGAAATAAATTCACTTGTTTCACTTGTTGTAAAAAAAACCGCCCTCGACGCCTCTTTTATTGAAATTGGTTAATTCAAAGTCAAAGTCAAAATCATTTATTTCAATTAGACCAGAAAGGCACTTTTGAACGTCGACAGAAAAAAAAGTGAAGCTATTAGCTTATTCCAAGGTGTAGATTCCTATGTAGAAGAACGAGCAAGAAACTCCAAAGATTACTCTTATTCAAACAGGTTCACTTAAAAATTAAAAATATATAATTACTTAATTACATAATCTTCTGGTGTTGTGGATGTCCATGGGCGGCGCTGATCGCTTACCATCAGGTGATCCGTCTGCTCGTTTGCCTCCTATTCCATAAAAAAAATATACTAAATAAAACCTCTAAATTTAATAAAGACTTTTCTGAAAACCGCATTAAAATCGGTTCACCCAAACGCTAGATAACCGTGCACAAACATATGTACATACACACACACAGACGCACGCACGCACAGACACACATACATACATACAGGTCAAAGTACGAACCTCCATATTTTTTTGAAGTCGGTAAAATGTACACTGTCATTGTGTCATTATTATGTTTTTTTTTGTAGCATAAGCCGGTAGACGAGCAGACGGATCACCTGATGGTAAGCAATCGGCGCCTCCCATGGACACCCGAAACACCAAGGCGTTACAAGTGCGTTACCGGCCTTTTACAAATTGGGTATTTGAGGATTGTGGAGGGTTCGGGGATTCGGGAGACGGGGACTAGGGAGGGGTAATTGGACCTCCGGTAACCTCACTTACACGACGAAACGCAACGCAAGCGTTGTTTCACGTCGGTTTTCTGCTCGTTGGTGGTATCACTCCGGTCGAGCCGGCCCATTCGTGCCGAAGCATGGCTCTCCCACACTAAAAATTTATTTACCTGCCTCGGAGTAAATTCATTACTCATTCCTTGTCTTACGCTATTATCTTATCGTTTATGGTAAAAAAATGTCATTTCCTATGCATGTCCAGTGGCATGCTAATCGTCCTAATCATCATCAACAGCATATAAATGCCCACTGCTGAGCAAAGCCTTTTCTCACGGAAAAGGTTTGAGCATTAATCACCACGCCTGCTCAATGCGGGTTGGCGATTACAAACTTATAATTAGAAATTATAAGCCCAGGTTTCCTCACGATGTTTTCCTTCACCATTTGTCAGTGGCGTCTAGATAATCTTAGAAAGCACATATAACTCGGAAAAAGTCACATTGGTACTTGCCGTTGGTGGGTTTCGAGCCCGCACCCTCGTGCATGAGAAGCAGGCGTCTAAAGCCTCCGGGCCACCACGACTTCTGAAATGTAACACGCATGTATACACAATAGTATGTATAACTGACGAACTGCTGTACTATCCTGACTTCTTTTTGATCGCGTTCGTTATTTATTCGGGCAAGTTTTAAAGGTATTTATAGAAATCAGGGCCAGTTGAAGAGGATAGGGAGGCGCTCTTTCCCAACCAGACCGTCCGTCCAAACTAGTATATTTACGAAATTACTTTTATAGTATTTATTTTGGACATAATCGACGCACATCATAGACGGAGACCTTCAAATGCAATATCAATAAAGTCCAGATTTGATGGCGCATTTAAAACGTTCGCATTTGAACTAGATAATAGTTTTATGGATATATTTTCTCGAAAATAAATCTTGTGGTACGTAGTTATTATTGGGTTAAATATAGGGTTGCCAACTTTTTTTTTACCCAACTGACGGACTAATTACATTTTAAATTTTTATACACTGTCATCATCACTATTATAAGTCGTTTACTTTTTAACTTATAAACACCGTTAAGTAGTTAGTACCGTCTTATTCCATGTATAGCAATAAAGGTTGGAAATAAAGTATTTTCACATATAAACTAGAATGCGTTATTATAAAGTATGGTTGGCAACCCTAGTTAAATATGACATCATGCTGGTTATGTTAAGGAGTAGGGTATAACTATTCTAACAACTGCATGTCGTGTAGGGACAGCACCTTAAGAGAGAATGGTTGGTAACAAAATCTAGAATACAACCAAGTGTCAGGGACTACACATTCGACAAAGACCGTGCAGCAGGACTCCCCGCTAAACCTGAACCTTTTATGCTGTGATCTTCAATCCACATGGCAAGGTGGATTTTGGTCCTCCTCACCGACTCCCGAGCTCGAGCCCCGAGCTCCTCTTCCGGACGTTCCCCCATCGAACGACCCCGATTGACTTTCCATCCGGCAGTGCTCCGGCGAAAATTGTGCCCCAGCCGTTGCGAGAGACACTCCGGGCGTCGGGATCGCGAGACGAACGGTGAGCACGGGTGATTCGACCAAAGCCCGAGCGTACAGAGCTTCGCGTTCCGCGCGCGCCTCAAGGAGCCTTCAGTTCAGACCACCACAGATGAGACCCAATAGGGCTGATGCCGATACGGAGCCGCGGGAGATTTAACGGGTTGCCGGGGCTCCGGCTCGAAGGGCAGGAGTAGGAACGAGGGGGTTTTTAGTCAGTAAGAGTCTGACACTCCCTCTCGCCTCACCTAGGCGGGAGAACTCATTTGATGTTTTTCCCCCCTCAAAAAAAAGGTGGATTTTAGTAGGTAAGAGTCTGACACTCCCCCCCGACTCACTCAAGGCGATACAAGTCATTGGATGATTTTCCTTAAAAAAAACTATTAACTTTTTGTTTTTGGACGTGGTCACTTTTATTTCACGCTATTGACGACTTAACTGGACTAATCCCTGATGTGGCCTTGAAATTAAGCATACAGGGATACGATACGACATCAGAAAACCGTATGATCTTATTAGCCAAACTCCAATTTCAAAGTAAACAACAGATGTTACATAACGGCGCTGAAACAGGGTCATTAAAATAGCTATTTCAGTATTTTCTAAGCACGACATGTGCAGTCTACGAAAATACGAGCACGCACGTGTCAGCTGACTGGAGATGCAGATTTTGGAGCCATGCCATTGAGGGGAGGGGAGCCATAGAAGTATTAATAACTGTTTATGATAAATTGGCGAAGGGACTTATATTTAACTAGGTAGTTAGTGGTGTGATGGTGAATGGGATTCAGACGTGGTGATTTATAAATCAGCATTAGTTACAACAAACTAGTGACCAGCCGCGGCTTCGGTTATGCATGTATTATGCATAATCACTACACAGTATAAAACAAAATCGCTATCCGCCGTCAGTCTGTCCCTATGTATGCTTTGATCTTTAAAACTACGCAACGGATTTGATGCCGTTTTTTTAAATAGATAGAGTGATTCTTAAGGAAGATTTACATGTTTAATACATGCATATTGCACCCGTGCGAACCCGGGGCGGGTCGCTAATGTAAAATAAGTTTCAAATCGTCAATACTTTTTGAGCAAGCTTGGGCGTCTTGAGCAAGCTTAGTGATTGATGCTCATTCCTTCTCTACTCCCTGTGTAAAAAGTCTTTTTCCTAATCGTGGATAATAGAATTATAAAGTTATCAACATCATCATATCAACCATAGGACGTCCACTGCTGAACATAGGCCTCCAGCAATGACTTCCAGATAGGCCGAAACAACGCAAACGAACAAAGGTCGCCGACATAGCCCAGCGGATTAGCAAGTTGAAGTAGCAGTGGGCAGGGCACATAGCGCGGAGTTAATGATAACAAACTATCATTTGCAACGCCCATAAAATCAGTACCGAAGTGATTCAGAAAGTCGCGGAGAACCTAACGGGTAACCGGGGGTCCGGCTCGACGTGCAGGAGAAGGAACGGGGTGGTTTTTAGTCAGTAAGAGTCTGACACTCCCTCCCGCCTCACCCAGGCAGGAGCAGTCATTCGATGATATTCCCCCCTTAAAAAAAGGGATTCAGAAAACTCATTCTCAGACTAAAAGAACAACATTGTAAGATTTGTAAGCCAGACGAAATATCTTGGCGACAGTCCTAAATAATTTTGGCAGCCAATAACTGGTGACTTACTACATTAACATAGTTTTTATACCAGTTATAGTAGTGTGGGAAGTGCCACCCAACCCCACAACATCCCCCTGGCTTTTGAACTACGCAAATGGCCTAGAAATGTGGATAGCGAACAAAGACCCCGGTGGCACTGGCATGAGTAAAGGTTATTTTTTTGCGTAATAAATAGGTATAATGGTTAGGTAAGTATTTGTGTTATATTTGTCAACACTATCTCTTTTCGAAGGTGCCGTAAGAGTTGAAGAGACTACAAGTCTGATAGAGACCACTCTCTGATACAATTGGGTAGATTCCAGGGTATCAGAATTAAAAAATCTAATTAGTCCGTCAGTTAGATAAAGAAAAAATATTAGACATGTATTTTGTTGCAATACTTAAATAAAATGGCGCTAAGTTTTAGAGTGGGAGGTCGTTACGTCATAACGTGCTACAAAATGTGACACGCTGTGACGTCACACGATATTTGAAATTATTATATCGTCGAAAGTATTTAATTATGTGAGAAAATAAAAAATAAGTGTCTAAAGTTCTAAATTAATATGCCAGACGGACATTAAAATAAAATTTAGGAAACTAATATATTGAACCTTTTGAACTACAATCTGCCACTCCCCTATAAACAGTGGATATTATGGCTAATGTTCTTAGATAGGGGAGGTTCGTAATTGACCAACGGAGTGTCCCGATCTGTTGATGGTAATGAGGACGAATAGCACGGATGCCAATTTGTGCAGACATCTGCCTACCTGCCTACTTCCGATTTCCGAGTGTAACTGTGTCTAATTGGTAAGGAATTTAAACTTTGGAACGAGTGAAATGGCCTTAAAAAAATCAAAAAGGTCCAACGGACAGCCGGCACTCATATAACTATTAAGTCTTACTAGCTTCTGCCCGCGACTTCGTACGCGCAATCCCGTTTTCCCCCCGTCCCCGTAGGATTTTCAGGATTTTTTCTGTCATAAGAACCGTCTCCTGACAATAACAAACACAACAAAAAAAAATCAGTCAAATCGGTCTAGGCATTCTCAAGTTATGGCGTGACAACGAGAAACGGATGTATTAGATAAGATAGGTATCTTATAGGCCTTCAAAAGTGCCTTCTTTCTCTTACACATAAACACTAATAACTGGTTGGGGTATCATTAAAAGTAAATGTTTTGAGTAACCTCGTCAAAAAATTTACAAGTATGTACAAATATGTAGGCTTTCTTCTATGAAAACATGAAACAGTGGCGGTAAGTCGAACATTTGTAAGGCTTTAAGAGTTCATTGTTACTTCGGAAACTCCTGCGAAACTTACGTTTTGCGATACCTATGGAGTCTTACAATAGTAAATTTTTTCCAGTTCAATAAAGTAAAGAATAGAGAAAATTTGTAGGTAAATAAAATAAATTCTGCAGAATTTGTTTGTGTGTGTGTGTGAAAATTGTATGTCGTATAATATATATAATTATTTCATAACGTCAATACAAAAAGAATGTTAGCTGACCGGCCACGCGCCGACAGCGCGCTTACAATTTTCTTCCAAAGCAAAAGGAAAACGCCGTTCCGGAGCCGTATTTAAACTGTACCGGATCCGTGCTAGTTAAGTGTATGATGACCGTTAAACTATACAGTAAAATCGTGTGGTGTGTAGATAACATTACTCTGCATTCGGAAGTCGTCCTTGCAACCATTCATACAAAAGTACAGAATGGATTCCTACAGCTATGAGGAAAAAAGATTAAGGAAAATGTTACACATGCATGGGTAATTAATGAATTCCTCTACATAATTCTAGTTTTTTATTGCTTTTTACAATTATCTCATTCACATAAACAGACAAACCTTTTATTGGTATTTGCTTTAATGATCTAGCTAGCTGGATAGTGTATTAGTCATCAGTGGTTCTCAATCCCGGTGGTCCGCAGAATACGAAATTTTAAGATTGACAAAACGGATAACTACTGGAAGGGGCCGTCAGGAAAGAGAAAGAGAGGTAGACCAAGGGAGAGGTGGCTCGATGAAATACTGAACACAGTGGGAAATGACTGGTTAGAAAAGGCTTTAAACAGAGATCAATGGAGAAAAATGGAGGAGATCGGAGAACCTAACGAGTTACCGGGTCTCCGGCTCGAAATGCAGGAGAAGGAACGGGGTGGTTTTTAGTCAGTAAGAGTCTGACACTCCCTCCCGCCTCACCCAGGCGGGAGAAATCATTTTCCCAGCGTAAAAAAAGAGTGTCCATGGCCGGCGCCGATTGCTTAACATCAGATAATCCATCTACGCGTTTGCTAGCCATAAAAATGTTATGTTCTGAACGGTACTAAACTTTTATTACCTACAATAGTAAAATCTAATGGACCAGATAGGAGATGTTCTCTATCATCTTAATAGTTTTTCATGTTTTTATTATTCAAGGTCTTTCGCTTTATCTTTCGTTGTATGTTCTTTTTTACTGAACAAACATATGGCGATGGCATACTTTCTAATTGACTGAAAACTAAAAGACTGCACGGTTGGTACGGTAGCTGTGCAACAGGCTGTGGTGCAATGTGCAAGTACCCAACTTGTATGTTTGTAAACGCACGGATCTCCTGCGTCGTGCAGGAGAAAACCCTAGTGCTAGTTTAAACTGTCAAACACCGCGAGGACACCGGTGACCGCAACCTATTGTTCTTTTATTGTGTCTATAATGACGGTACTCAAAGGGTTAAGTGTGGGAGAGCCATGCTTCGGCATGAATGGGCCGGCTCGACCGGAGTGATACCACCAACGACGACGGTACTCAAAAAAAAATCCCAAAGGAGTAGTCTGACAAAGGTACAGCACATAATATGAAAGAAAGAAAGAAGAAAGAAAAACCATTTATTTTGCTACGACACACAATGAACATTTATTATGCTATCGTATGTCATTCAAGAAGATATTGCATTTGTAGGGTATATTATTTTATTATGCAGCTCGATCGTTCATGGATTTATTCAATGTTTGTTACTTATTTTTCTCTTTACCCTCGTTTTTAATTGACAAAATTAATACATATACCGACACTAAAATGATATTAAGTACCTACCAATGTGTCCGTGATGGACAAATGTTTTTATGCACATTAATATGAAATTGCTCCCACACATGCATACTGTATAACGCTGTAAATGATGGTAGTGTCGATGTGTAGCGCTGCGAACTGGTTACCGATTCCGTGTGTACCTACATAGTTAGTATACTTCTTTTGTTTTTATTTGTTGTGAAAAGTCTTTACATAACATCACGCCTTTTATTTCCGAAGGGGTAGGCAGAGGTGCACCTCTGCCTACCCCTTCTATAGTAGTATAATGTGCACATTATGCCACTGTACAATGTAATACACACTTTCCACTATTTATGTTATGAGTCCCATGTAATAGGGGGTTAGCCTATTGCCTATACCGGGCACAATTCCAGACTCCGTGCTACTATTACTGAATTTTTTTTTTTTAAAGTCATTAATACTTTTCCCGCCCCGATAATCGAACCCGAGACCCCTTGCCTGGCAGTCGCACTTGCGACCACTCGGCTAACGAGGCAGTCAAAAGTTTTTTATGTAAAATTACTTTATCGCGTTAAAAGAAAACTAAGTGTGTAATAACAATTGTAATATGTGTGTGTGCAATAAATAAATATAGCCTACTATGTGTGGGTGTTAAGTAACTATGTAGTATGTTATGAGTCCCATGTGGGTAAGAGTGTCTAATGAGGTAGCTTCACAAAGGAACTCCTACCTTTTTTTATAATTATAATTACTAGTTACTCCTGCATGATTTTACCCGTTACCCTTGGCTCCTATTGGTTGTATCGTGATGAAGAATTATTCAAATCGGATCAGTAGTTTCTGAGATTAGCATGTTCAAATAACCTTTTCAGCTTTATATTATATATTTATTACTAGATACTTCCGCGCAGTTTGACACGCTCTGCTCAGCTCCTATTGGTCGTAGTGTTATGTTATATAGCCTATAGCCATCCTCAATAAATGTGCTATCCAACACAAAAAGAATTATTCAAATCAGACTTGTAGTTACGGAGATTAGCGCGTTCAAATAAACTTTTTAACTTTATATAATAAAATACATAATATAGTACATAGTACAAAACAAAGTATCTATCCGCCGTCTGTGTGTCCCTATCTATGCTTAGATCTTTAAAACTACGCAACGGATTTTGATGCGGTTTTTTTAATAGAGTGATTGTTAAGGAGGGTTTATATGTTTAATACATGCATATTGCACCCTTGCGAAGATGGGGCGGATCGTTAATATATGTAATAGTATAAGATTATTACTATTCCATAACTAACGGTACAATTCGCCTAACCATTTAGAGGAAAATAATTATTAAACATTGAATGAAATATTTATGACCACACAAGCAATGGTTATAAAAAATAGCATGGAGTCAATTACCACAATAATTACAGGATTTAAGTAAGTATAGAAAATTTTATTATAATTTTCCTGTTTCAGGGTAAATTTTTTCAATGCCAGATATGTTTTAACAGATGGATAACTTTGAACATTTGACAATAGGGTAGATGCCTAATTTTTATTTTAATGTCCGTCTGGTAGATTATTCTAAATCATTAGACACATATTTTTTATTTTCTTACAGTGACTTTTTAGCTTCCACTCCTAAACATTGATTCGTTTTATCCAAGTATTGTTTTATTATACGATAAAATATAAAAATACGTGTCTAATATTTTTTCATTACCTAACTTACGGACTAATTATATTTTTAATTTTCATACCCCGTCAACATCCAAATTGTTCCAAACTGAAAACTGTAAAATGACAATTTTATTCTACAGTTAAAATTACTGATGATCGAAAAATCTACCCTTAGTAAATTTAATTTTATTCATATTTTGTTTTAGATATTTCATTGTCTATTTTGCTTAATGACGGATCTAGAATATCAGACGGCTAAGTACGAGTTACTTTTACGTTAAAAGTAATCGAAACAAGACAGCGTTTGGTGCTCTTTTTAGTTTGTTCATTGGTGCCGGCCAATCACAGTAATAAATGCGTACTTGTTATGATTACTTCAAACGTAAAAGAAACTCGTACTAAGCCGTCTAAGGCCTCTGAGTTAATTGATAGAAGAAGCTCTCTTCTGATGCCCCACCCACTCCTTATCGGATCTGTCCTTCCTGTAGTATGTGTGTAGTAAATCTAAAACACCAAACCTTTGTAACTAGAGAATTGTATTGTGAACCTGATTAAAAAAGAGTAAGCTACGGAGTTTCTTGCTCGTTCTTCTCCATAGGAATCTACACCTTGGAACGAGCAACTAGCTTCACTTTTAATTTTTTTGTTAACATTCAAAAGTGCCTTCGTGGTCCAATTGAAATAAATGATTTTGACTTTGAAGAGTTTGTTTGTTTAAACACGCTAATCTCAGGAAGAACTGATCCGATTTGAATTTCGGGGAGAGTCCATTTATAGGAAGGGTTTAGGCTATAAAGCATCACGCTGATACCATGCATAGGGGTGTAACCACGCTGTAATAGCTAGTCTGTAACTGTAATATTAATTCGTTGAGTACCGTATTTATAGACACAATTAAACTGTCAAACACCAAGCGGTCACCGGTGACCGCGACCTATTGTTCTTTAATTGTGTCTATAAAACCAGTACTCGACGAGTTAAAGAACAATAGGTTGCGGTCACCGGTGACCACTTGGTGTTTGACAGTTTAATGTTCTAATTAGAAAATGGGGTGTCTCTATTACACCCCTTTTTGGGACCACCCCCTTTTGGTTCTTGGTGTGGCTCTGGAAGTGTCTAGGTTCTAGAAAACATGAAAGTATATACCATTTTATTGTGTATTACTAAATAATTCCTTGCTCACGTATAATCAAATAAAATCAGTCCATACAATAATTATTTTAAAAATTATAGAAAAAATTAAACCGAGGTGTATTACCTAGGTTGACAAAGTAATGTTAAGAATGTGGTTCTCTTCTGTATTTGTGGTAAATTAATTATACTTACGTGCTACCGTATGAATAAATAAAAAATCTATATTTAAAAATAGAAAATACCTCTGAAAGATAGATTATAATTAAAAAAACAATACTCACAAATCTTCTCTAACGTCCAAGTAATGCTCCGCGCCCTGGTGCACCCACCGCCCCCCAAACGGGCTGTTCTTCACGTCATTTTTGTAAACACAAAAATATACATTGCTATCAACTAAAATAGGCAACACTATTTCGAGTTTCGTCGACCACTGCGCCGTAAAAACCTCCTTTAACTCATAATCAGGGAATATGACGTCACAATCACCACCCCCTGAACCTTCCACTGGGGTCAACCGCCACGAATAATGCCCTAAAAACTCGCCACCCTTAATATTTACTAAATATTTACAATTTTCATTGTCACATTTTTTACTCTCCAGTTTTAACGAAATTATCCGTGGTTCCGAGACATTATTGTCTACTGCGTGCACATAGAAAAATATATACGTTAGTAAACCACAAGTCCGCACTATATTTAACACTCGTGCCATGTTCGCGACGGGCAAAATTGCAAATAAAACAAGCGATAGCGTCGATCCGTTAGCTATGCGACATGTTTCCGATTTGACAGTTCGGCGGGCTATTGTTGCCGGAACTGCAGTAATATTATGAAAAATGTTGTCATATCCTGTATGTTTCCATTTTTATAAAATGGTTAATTCATGTAATATATATTAATGTTAAAGGAATACGCAAAATTAAATAAATAACTTATGTAGAATCTATTTTTATTAATTTGTACATTTAGAAAGAATCAATGTTTCTAAATTGTTTCGTGGATGATGTGGTTTCTGAACGTAACTGTCAAATATTTGTAATGTTGGCAGTAACCACAGAAACGTTTGGATACACCTCGTGAAAAAATGACGATGAAAAATTAATGTTTGAGATAAGGTTGCATTATTAAAATTAAAAAGCGATACTTAACAAATACACAGCAGCAGCTGTGAAGTACCCACATTTAGGGTATCTTTCGTTTTTTATTACTAGTGTAGTGAGAGTCTTATCATATCAGTGAGTGAGACACAGTGAGGCATGATAATGTGACTGAATGAAACTCGAATTAAAGTCATTCAGATCTCGCAAATAGACTGTTTATTCTGTTTAATAATTTTTCTTTAAGAAAATCTGTAAGATTTATTCATAAATTGTTAAATAAATGAAATACTGTAGAAGTGGCGAATTGCATCCATTTATTTGTCTTTTATCATAACATAGGAATGATTTTCAGTTTCTGATACGAGTTGACAGCTGAGAATGACAAATGAGTGAGTTATGAAGATTACAACCGGTGATAGAAGTGCGATCGGTCAGCGACAGCGACCATTTGGCAAGACAACTAAAAGTCAAAAACGAGTGTGTTGGCCCTATTTTTAGTGAAACAAAAATCAAATCAGCGTAATTTCAATATTATAATGAGATCTCTATTTGAATATTCATTCAACTAGTCGAATTAGGTGACTGTGAAGACATATCTATTGTTCTTTGTTACATCATGAATAAAAATTCACCGAGGGAAGACAATTGATTTTTGGTAGTGTAAAAATTAATGGAAATTAATATTATGGAGGTGAGAGGGGCTGGGGATGGGGCTGCTGCCGTAGATTATGTTCGCCCACCTTCGAAACGATATACCTGGGCCGAAGTACGGCAGGCCGTACACGACTTACGGAAGGAGTTATCATGCCTATCAACTATGGTCCCGATTGCAATAAGTTTTCGTAAACTGGCCAATGGAAAGATAAGGATATATTTTCTAAGGACTCCTCAGAATGGATGGGAGATAACATTGCTATACACTGATGTATCACCAACACAACAAGCAAATAACAGCAGGTAATTCTTGTTTTATTTTTGCCACATAATGACCAAGGCTGTATGGGTTTTCCTTGGATTAAAAATAAACAGGCTGTTTGGATGATTCCTTGAGAGAAAAAAGATAAGTGCCATAAATAAATAAAAATGGATGCCTTTGTTTAGTAACATGCATGATAATTATTATGTTTCTTGTTTGTAGATACAGCATATGTAGTATTGTACAAAAAATATATTAGTTATCTAGAAATCCCAATAACATAGTATGTAGTTATATTCTCATTGAAATCACATCACTACATGTGTTAATGACTATAAAATTAGTTTTTGTTTATAAAAGTAATTAATTTAGTAATTTGTATTCTAATTAGAATTCCATTGTAGTTTTTTGAACCTTGTTTCTTGATGCCTGTTGGTTTTTGATATATAAATAATTGGTGTGTAACAAAAAGAAATGTTAAAGTACATAAATTAAGGCACTTACTGATCTTACATGCCCTTTGTTTTGAGGCAGAAAAATCATCGAATTACTTCTCGTGCTTTGGGTGATGCGAACGAGTGCCAGTGTTTTACTGAATAAAACCATCCTATTACTACTTATTTTTCGAGCCGGAGCCATTTTACTCATAAAGTTTTATGCTGGTGCAAGTCGGGCATACTTTCATACCTAAGTTTACCTATAATGTGAGCACCAAGCTCCAAGTTTTCTTGCCAGGTTGAAAGTCATAAAGTAATTGATGTCCAATTTCCATTTATATGATGGATTCTTCTAAGACACATTTAGAATGTTTATATCTTATAATTCCTCGATAAATAATTTTTAAGATTTTTAATTGTGGGAGAGCTATGCTTCGGAACAAATGGGCTGGCTCGAGTGGAGTGATACAACGGCCTCACAGAAAAACCGACATGAACCAGCACTTAAGATGTGTGTTCGTTGTGTGAGGTTACCAGGGCCCAATTAACCCCAATTAACAATTAAGGGAAGGGGGGGCTTCCCTTATCTCCTCAATCCCTGAATCCCCAATAATCCTCAAAGTTCTACCCTAAAAGGCTGGTAACACACTTGCAACACTTGTGGTGTTCCTGGTGTTTAGGGGCGACATCGATTGCTTACCATCAGTTGATCTGTCTGTTTGTTTAACGGCTTAACCTTTAAATGAAATGGAATACAAAGAGAATAATTTAATTTGACCAAGTAATTTTGGAGATTACCGCATGCAAATATATAAACTCTAGTATCATCAACAGCCTATAATGCCCACTGCTGAGCAAAGCCTCTTCTCACATGGAAAAGGTTAGAGCATTAATCACCACACTTGCTCAATGCGGGTTGGCGATTCCAAACTTATAATTAGAAATTATAAGCCTAGGTTTCCTCACGATGTTTTCCTTCACCGTTTGTCAGTGGTGTCTAAATAATCTTATAAAGTACATATAACTCGGAAAAAGTCACATTGGTACATGCCGTTGATAGGTTTCAAGCCCGCACCCTCATGCATGAGAAGCAGGCTTAAACCTCCGGGCCACCACAACCACAACTCTAGTATATATACAAAAATACAGGTCATTAACATTATGCATTTTGTGTCCTTCTAATTGACACAGATAACTTTAAAATCAAACAGACCGGTCAATATTTTAATAATTATAAGTCATTATCTGACTTTTATTGTGTTTAGACTTTGGACATGTCAATAAATATATATAAAATTGTAATGATGTAATATACTTGTTTTTTATGTCATTACCACGACAGTGGCAAAAAAGCACACGGCGCACCTGATGGTAAGCGGTTACCGTGGCCTATGTACGCCTGCAACACTTGGGGCATTACATGCGTCTTGCCAACCCTTAAGAAACCTATTCACTGCCCTCTTGACGAACCTCATGTTGTAGCCCACTGGGAAAATGATTAATAATAATTGTTTATTTAGGTACTTACTTATTTTTTATGAATGCCTTAGGCACTGTGTCCCAGTCAACCAGTAATAAGCTATGTGACATAATTGATTTATTATACTGCCTCGTTGGCCGAGTAGTTGCAAGTGCAACTGCTGGGCAAGGGGTCTCGGGTTCGATTCCCGGGTCTGGCAAATTATACTGGGTTTTAAAAAAATTCTCAGTAGTAGCACGGAGTCGGGAAATGGCAATAGGCTCACCCCCTATTACATGGGACTCGTAGCATAAATAGTGAATAGTGGGTGTTACTTTGTACAGTGGCATAGTGTGCACCTCTGCGTACCCCTTCGGGGATAAAAGGCATAATGTTATGTTATGTATGTATTAAGATTTCAGTATATATAGTCCCATTCATATCCGCTCTGTATACTTATTTCGTTACTTTTATCCATTATAAACAACTTTTACTTTTTAAATCTAAGTTGTATGCGTCAATAAAGGGTGTGTACATGACATAGAAGCAATGTTACACGATAATCTATGGAATTACAACTAAATAGTTAATTATAGTTTATATTTATCTCACTGTTTATGTAAACATGACTTTCTCTTATTCATTTTATCTATGAATGTGTCACTATTGTAGTACTGTCGATTGGGTGATATTATTTGTTGTATCGAACATTTATTTGGATTTAAAAACATTTACCATAAGTACTTAATTTAATCACTACATAGTATAAAACAAAGTCGCTATCCGCCGTCTGTCTGTCCCTATGTATGTTTAGATCTTTAAAACTATACAACGGATTTTGATGTGGTTTTTTTTAATAGAAGGAGTGATTTTTAAGGAAGGTTTATACATATAATACATGCATATTGCACCCGTGCGAAGCCGGGGCGGGTCGCTAGTTTAAAAATATTTCAATCTGGTCGACGCATCTCGAGACCAGAGGGCTGGTCTGTTCCTAGGTCAGAGGTTAAGCATTTTTCGAAAATGCTTATGGAATTGTGCCCGGTATATGGCAATAGGCTCACCCCCTATTACATGGGACTAATAACATGAATAGTGAAAAGTGGGTGTTACATTGTACAGTGGCATAAAGTACCTTAATTCGCAACTCTGCCTCCTACTGTTATGGAAAAAAAACATTTTTGTTACAGACTCGACTGGAAACCACTAATCGAATCCAACGTCGCTCTCGGCGTGTCATCAGGGAAGTGGTCTCGCGAGGAGCAGTTGCTATGGGAACGGCAGAGGGTGGCTGCCTGGGGCATCGCCTCATATGAATTACACCAGAGCTCTGGGAAAATCATGTTCCCCTGCGCATCCTCGTTATTTGTAGCCGATGAGGGATCTACACAGGTCAGTATCATCATGTCCTGCCTATGTGAAATCGCGTATATGACACCCGAGGAAAGATTCGTCATCATCATCACCATCATTATCATATCAGCCACAGGACGTCCACTGCTGAACATAGGCCTCCCCCAATGACTTCCAGATAGGCTGGTTGGAAGCGACCTGCCTCCAGCAGCTCCCTGCGACCTTGTTCAGGTCGTCTGTCCACCTTGCGGATGGACGTCCTACGCTGCACTTGCCGGTACGTGGCCTCCACTCGAGAACCTTTCTGCCCCAGCGGCCATCGGTTCTCCGCGCTATGTGCCCTGCCGACTGTCACTTCAACTTGCTAATCCGCTGGGCTATGTCGGCTCGGCTACCCTTGTTCGTTTTTTTTTATGGCATAAGCCGGTAAACGAGCAGACGGATCACCTGATGGTAAGCAATCGGCGTCGCTCATGGATACCTGGAACACCAGAGGCGTTACAAGTACGTTACCGGCCTTTCGAGGATTGTTGGGGATTCAGGAATTGGGAAGGGGGGGGGGGATAATTAGGTCCAAGCGTTGCTTCACGTTGGTTTTCTGTAAGGCCGTGGTATCACTCCGGTCGAGCCGGCACATTATTTGTAGTATAATTTTAAATTTGTTTATTTCCAGTCACCTCCCCTCGTCCCTCGTTGCTTAAACACAGGCGGAGGTGCGCCCCTAACTCCGGCAATGTGTCCCCGAACCCCTGAGTTGGTGGCCCATGCCGCTAGGGGCGACATCTGGCTGGCGGGCGGGCAACTCAGGCGGCCTACACGACTGACGTATGCCTGTAAAGGACATGAGCCTGATCGGTTAGTATTATTACTTATAATCTATTTAAAACTAGCTTTTACCCGCGGCTTCGCTCGCGTAACAAAAGGATAAAAAGTAGCCTATGTGACATATACCAATACACACAGCACCATCTATACCAATACTTTTGTTTTCCCTCGGGAATATCAAATGTTTCCGGGATAAAAAGTACCCTATTATTTAATCCAGACTTCTAACTTTACGTCTGCAAAAATTCAAAGCAATCGCTTTAGTAGTTACGGCGCGAAAGTGGAACAAACAAACAAACTCACTTTCCCATAGGATAAGGATTATCGTAATTATTATTGAATATATAAGGTGTTCTATAATTGTATGCCACGGCTTTAATGGGAGGTAGTGTTATGTTTACAGATTACAATTGTGAAGAAATTTCGTACCCCGGACCAGTTAATTACATACAGTAATTAAGTAAACATTGACTACATTCTGCATAATGTGGTTCACAAATTACGCGCGATGCGTCGCTTAGTCAATGAAAACAATTGCTATCTCTTTCCACGTGTACTGAGAATGAAAACGGAAATCAGCTGACTAGTTCGTCACTATCTAATCTACTAGGTACTCAATAGGCAGGCTAACAAGGGTTTTAAAAGTGCAATTACTTACCAGGTACGGCATTCTTCCGAAAAGCTGATGTAGGTAAATAAGATTATAAACTTCCCATCACACTTAAAACAGTTTTTTACACACTCTCTACCTACTTATCTACAAAACTGTTGCACAAGTCCACCTTCGCGTTGCACACAAATGAAGGCACGCTTCCAAACATGTCATATCACATTACTTAATGCGTCCGTTTCACTTTTACTATGTTTCGCGTTTGATTTAAAAGACGCCACAAGTTATTGTCTCTATCATCGTAAACTCCGGCAGTATCCCTTGTGCTCGCAAGACGATGACACCGAAAGAACTCTAACACTTCCTCTTCGAGTTCTGATTAGAATTTCGTCGCCTGGGAGTCATTTTTACGTAGCGCGCGCGTATCCCCGACATTGAAACTAACAACATCCGCGCAGGCAGGGGTTGACTGGGCTACTGGCGGCCGGGCGGCGCGTGCGACGAGTTCTGCTGGCTGGGGTGTGCTGTCTCGTTCTTGAACGCCCCGTCATACGCTGTTGCCATCCTTATCAGTAGCTCAACCCCCGCCTGCCCGGCGGCCGGTTGACCAGCGCGTGCGACGAGTGCAGGAGAGGGTGCGGGCGCGCGGGGGTGTGCAGCGTGCTCTTAGCCGCCCGGCGCGAGCGGTCTGATAAGGATGGCAACAGCGTATGACGGGGCGTTCAAGAACGAGACAACACACCCCAGCAGAACTCGTCGCACGCGCCGCCCGGCCGCCAGTAGCCCCGTCAACCCCTGCTTGCCCGCACGTTAGTTTTAATGTCGGAGATACGCGCGCGCTACGTAAAAATGACTACCAGGCGACGAAATTCAAATCAGAACTCGAAGAGGAAGTGTTAGAGTTCTTTCGGTGTCATCTTCTTGCGTGCACAAGGGATACCGCCGGAGTTTACGATGATAGTGACAATAACTTGTGGAGTCAAACGCGAAACAAAGTAAAAGTGAAACGGACACGTTAAATAATGTGATATGACATGTTTGGAAGCGTGCCTTTATTTGTGTGCAACGCGAAGGTGGACTTGTGCAACAGTTTTGTAGATAAGTAGGTAGAGAGTGTGTAAAAAACTGTTTTAAGTGTGATGGGAAGTTTATAATCTTATTTACCTACATCAGCTTTTCGGAAGAATGCCGTACCTGGTAAGTAATTGCACTTTTAAAACCCTTGTTAGCCTGCCTATTGAGTATCTAGTAGATTAGTTAGTGACGAACTAGTCAGCTGATTTCCGTTTTCATTCTCAGTACACGTGGAAAGAGATAGCAATTGTTTTCATTGACTAAGCGACGCATCGCGCGTAATTTGTGAACCACATTATGCAGAATGTAGTCAATGTTTACTTAATTACTGTATGTAATTAACTGGTCCGGGGTACGAAATTTCTTCACAATTGTAATCTGTAAACATAACACTACCTCCCATTAAAGCCGTGGCATAAAATTATAGAACACCTTATATTTTTGCCTAATCCAGGAATCGAAATCAGGACTGCTTAGTAGTGCTTATGTCCAGTCTAGTTTAAAGGTCACTTGTGATGTGAATAAGTACAAGTTACAGGGTCAAGCGTGCATGAGTATGTAGCTCTGTGCTGCAGTAAAAGCAAATAGCAATGATCTTAATAGTAAAAATAAATTCCACTTGATAAACCAGGCAGTACTTTTTAACACCAACAAATACCTAATCATAGTTGGGCGTTGTTACCCGTGCTTGCAAACACCAACCAACAAAGTTGCTTGTCATTTTTAGACTTCTTCATCTTGTATGGAATTGGGTACTTTCGTCAATCAAAAATAAATTATTTCGACTGTTCAATACAATGAAATATTGAAAAACAATCACACTTTCATTAATTGATTTTATGACCAACTTAATTTTAGTATCTTTCCAGCCAATTTTTAAGAAATAACATATGCTGTTTGACGCTAAAAAACGTGACGTCACAATACACAATCTCGTACAAAATTCATAGAAAATTGTCGTTTTTGACAGTTCGAAAACATTACGTATTGAATTTGGATTAGTTTTCAAGGATCAAATTACGGAGACTACCAAATATCTATCAAATCAAATCAATTTGTTAATCATTATTAAAGATATTTGATTCCAGGCCCACTGGCCTACCCATTATAATCATGACCCCTCCCTCCAGGTTAGCAGACGACCCTCGCCAGGCTGGAGTCCCATGCTACGTGACGCAGGAGGAGTTCTCCCGGTACACCGGTTTCTGGTGGCAACCACAGGCTGAAGGTACGTCTCTTGTCTATTTCATCATCATCTACAGCTCGTGGCAGACAACAATTATGTAAGGCAAAGAGCAAACGGATCACCTGATGGTAAGCAATCGGCAAATCGGCAATAAAATTATTTCGACTGTTCAGTACAATAAAAAAATATTAAAAAATAATCACACTTTCTTGTCGTCTTGGGAATTGGGAATACAGATAAAACCGTTGTTATTAATGAATTGGCTGCATATTAAGGTAGATACCTAATTTTTATTTTAATGTCCGTCTGGTAGATTATTTTAAATCATTAGACACGTATTTTTTAGTTTCTTACAGAAACGAATACTTTCGACGATATACTGATTTGAAATGTCGCGTGACGTCACTTCTATGTTCATTTTATACGTAGAAATGACGTTTTAGCCCCCACTCCTAAACTTTGATTCGTTTTATCTAAGTATCATTTTATTATACGACAAAATAAAATAATATTTTTTCATTAAGTACCTAACTTACGGACTAATTACATTTTTAATTTTCATACCCTGTCATCATCCCAATTTCAGATGACATATACAGAATAGTCTACGAGGAGGTGGACGAGAGCGAGGTGAAGATCTACTGCTTCCCGTCCTCGCAGTCCACCAGCGGGGAGGTGGAGGAGTTCAGGTAGGAATCCAGTACATAATCACGCATTTACAAAATCATTTCGGCTTTACCTATGTGGTCAAATCATATAAAAAATCCATGCTTCTGTGCAGCCGCGTAAATGGGCTGACTTGACCGGAGCGATACCATGAAACAACGCTTGCGTTGTGTTTCGTCATGTGAGTGAGATTACCGGAGGCCCAAGAACACATCAACAGCCAATTTTTTCAGATATTTTTTCAGACGCATCACCTGATGGTAAGCGATCAGCGCCGCCCATGGACACCCGCAACACCAGAGGAGCCACAGTTGCGTTGTCGGCCTTTTAAAAGTAATACGCTCTTTTGAAGGTTTGAAGGTCGTATCGGTTCGGAAATACCGCCGACGACAGATCATTCCACAGTGTCGCTGTGCGAGGCAGAAAGCATCGTGTGAAGCGTACAGTTGTGGCCTGCCAACCATCTATATGATGGGGATGCATATGTTGTCATGAGGGTCGATGGCGAAAAAATGCTATAAGTGGCCACTGCTGACCAAAGGTCTCTTCTTACACAGAGAAAGTTTGAGCATTAATCACCACGCTTGCTCAATGCGGTATGTCGATTTCAAACTTATAATTAGAAATTATAAGCCCAGGTTTCCTCGCGATGTTTACCTTCACCGTTTGTCAGTGGTGTCTAAATAATCTTAGAAAGTAGCCAATACTATCGCAGCACTGTTTAAAAAAATAATCGTGACTTCTAATCCTACTAGGTTTCCTAGAGCTGGTACTCCTAACGCCAAGTCCTCACTGAAGATGTTGACATTCAGACTTCAGAAGGCGACTTCTTCCACCGTCCTGGATTATTACCACGAGGGAGCTTCTGAACACTGTAAGTAAGAGGGTAGGCAGAATATAACATATCGGTTATTAATAAGAATCAATATTAATAATAAAGTTTTTATCAGAAATTCAATGGTTAATGTTTAATATAGCTTTTTAATTTCCGGTTGTAAATCTAACAAGGTATCCTGGCTTCATTTTTTTTAAACGTTGTCTCACACTAGGATTTACTCCTGTGTTGTGTGTGCGTTTACAAACATACAAGTTCACATACACATGACACTCAGACCCGGAACAACAATCCGGATCACACAAATAGTTGTTCCGTGCGGGGAATCGAACCCGCGACACGTTGCGCGGCAGCCATTTAGCCAGCCACCGCGCCAACCGTGCAGTCACGCAGTTTTATTTTCTTTGTTTTAACTATTATGTGGATTACTTACATAGAGTTTTCGAGGATGCTCGACTGATTTCGTGGCACAATGGGGCCCATAATCATCATAGTGTCCCAACCTTCTTCAAGTTACATTTTATGAATCCTGGTAAAACTCGAAACAAGACGGGTTTCTCAGAAAAGTAGTTTATGTAAAGTTTACTAAAATACCTGTATCATTTCGATTTATTTAATGAACTTTACCATTATTTATTACTAGCTGTCTCCCGCGACTGCGTCCGCGTAGAATATGATTCCTGTTTTATTCCATGGGAGCATTTAATCAGGATAAAAAGTATCCGATCACCTAAGTCAGCCCACACCCTGCCTGTATACTAAGTGTCATCAAAATCCGTTCAGTAGTTTCAGCGTGATTGACGGACAAACACACAAACAATGAAATTTTCACATTTATTTATAATCTTATACTATATACTATCTGTTCTTATATTTCATACTTTTATACTTATTATATAAAGCGGAAGAGTTTGTTTTTTTGTTTGTTTGTTTGAACGCGCTAATCTCCGTAACTACAAGTCTGATTAAAAAAAAATGTTTTTGTTTTGGATAGCGCATTTATCGAGAATGGCTATAGGCTATAAAACATCACGCTACGACCAATAGGAGCTGAGCAGAGCGTGTGAAACCGCGCGGAAGTAGCTAGTTATATTAAGAAATTGGTTAAATATTCCAGTAGGCGACACAAGCAACGGTTGCATGGAAGTGGTGGACCTGCGATGGTACGAGCTGAAGCAGCCGCTGAAGGAATGCTTCCCCTGGTTCGAATACCTGGCCAGGGTGGGCTGGACTCCTGACGGACAGTAGTGAGTATATTTTGATATAATAATAATATATGCATTATTGTACACCACACAATCGTACTACAGGACAATATTACCTAACAAATTTAGTGTACAATGAGCGGTCCTATCGCACTAGGTGATTTCTTACGGACTATCTTTAGATGGAGCAACAATAGGAGTCTGATATGGGTCGTCAACTGTACAATAATTAATAACTGTATAAAATACTATACATAGTATTTTAATAACTGTGTAAAATACTATACATATTTTAATAAATGTATAAAATACTATACATAGTATTTTAATAACTGTATAAAATACTATACATAATATTTTAATAACTGTGTAAAATACTATACATATTTTAATAAATGTATAAAATACTATACATAGTATTTTAATAACTGTGTAAAATACTATACATATTTTAATAAATGTATAAAATACTATACATAGTATTTTAATAACTGTATAAAATACTCTACATAATATTTTAATAACTGTATAAAATACTATACATAGTATTTTAATAACTGTATAAAATACTATACATAATATTTTAATAACTGTGTAAAATACTATACATATTTTAATAAATGTATAAAATACTATACATAGTATTTTAATAACTGTATAAAATACTATACATAATATTTTAATAACTGTATAAAATACTATACATAGTATTTTAATAACTGTATAAAATACTATACATAGTATTTTAATTGTTGTGTTATTGTTGTGTTGAAATTAGTTAGGGACATGACCTTCCCTTTATATGATTTTTATCGGTATCAGAAATCCGATCCTTAACACACTGCACATGTGAACTAAGGCAACCCTATGAGCATTTCAAATCATATCGCTTTTGAGTGTTAACCAAATTGAGTGTTGCCATATATAATTAATGATGATATATCTCTTCTTGCAGTGTTTGGGCCCAACTCCTGGACAGAAAGCAGCAGCGTTTGGAGCTGGTCCTCATTCCACTGTCACAGTTCTGTGCGCCGGCGCATTACGACATGGCCGGCGCCGTCAGCGCACGCCACGAACCGTCTACTAGCTATGAACAGGTCAGTCATATAGAACTAGTTACTTACGCGGGGTTCCACCCACTCTGCTCGGCTCCTATCGATCGTAGCGTGATGTTTTAACCCGTCGAGTGTCCGCGTTCCTTATGTTCCAACGGGTGCACACGTGACATTTGGAGAAAGAAAGAAATAAAGAAAGAAAATGCATTTATTTGGCCATTTGCACACGAAAACAAGGATCATTACAATAGAAATAAAAAATACAGTCAAAATAAAAACAAAACATTAATAATAGGTTTTATAAAAGAGAAAGCAGCATGGAGCATTTTTTCTTATGATCCACCGGGTGCTCATAAGGACGCTCGAGGGGTTAAAGCCTTTCTCGATAAATGCACTATCAAACACAATAAGGATTATTCAAATCGTACTCGTTTCTATACTTGGGTTGGAGATCGCAGTATAAAAGGTTCAGGTTTATCAGAGAGCGCTGCTGCCCGGTCTCTGTCTTTATAGTCGCATCGTCGTCGGGTATACGACACCCGCGGGAAGAGCACCGGTGGTGATTATTGCATTTTTTAAACGTTTGTCACGTGACACAAAACGCTCCTGGTTGGTCGCGTTTATAATGACGCCACCTGCTTGTAAATACAAAACAAATATATATGCTAACTGTCACAGATAAGAATACAGGCGACAGGCAAGTGACGTCACCGACCTCACTGCAGCGCCATATTGTCAAATTAGCATTTTGGCCCACTATTTAAATATTGAATTTTTAATTCTATGGTTTTCAGCTAATATATACCGGAATTTTAAAAAAATAACTTTAACTGGGTTCCTTAGACTCTACTATCTTCTTTATATATATAACTACCTTATACCCGCGGGTTCGCTCGCGTCACAAAAGGATAAAAAGTAGCCTACGTTTTCCCTCGAGAATATCAATATCATTTTTCCGGGATAAAAAGTACCCTATTATTTAATCCAGACTTCTAACTTTAAATTCAAAGCAATCGGTTTAGTTGTTACGGCGTGAAAGCGGAACAAACAAACAAATTCACTTTCCGATTTATAATATTAGTAAGGATTCTTCTGTGAGTGTGTATGTCACTGAACTTCTCTCAAACGACTGGACCGATTTTGATGAAATTTTTTGTGTGTGTTCAAGGGGATCTGGGAATGCAGATGGCGCTGCAGTCGGTTTCTAGGCTATTTATCTATACCTATTATTACAGGACAACGCCTGTCGGGTCCGCTAGTATAATATACAGAACTATACTTAAACACAATTTAAAATTGAGTACCCTTTCAGTATTCGGGCGCAAATATGTCTATATTAACAAAGACCTCTATGTTTACTACAGCCAATACAAGACATACAAATCCTGGTCTCGGAGACGGCGCCAGACGCCTGGATCAACGTCCACGACATACTATACTTCTTACCATCAAGCGGTAATGAGATGAACTTCATCTGGGCCAGCGAGGAGTCGGGCCATCTACACCTGTATTTGGTGACGTGTGCTCTTATACAGAGGAGCCATGGGCAAAAACGCAGTGAGTTACATTCATTACAATCTTTTTTTATTTAAACGTTGCCACACACTAGTTTTCTCCTGTGTCGTGGGTGCGTTTACAAACATACAATATCACATACACATGACACCCAGACCCGGAACAACAATCTGTGGTTCACACAAAGAATTGTTCCGTGCGGGAATCGAACCCGCGACACGTTGCGCGGCAGCCAGTTGCCCAGCCACCGCGCCAACTGTGCAGTCAAAATCTTTAATTTGACTGTCAATTTTTTAGCGAAGTCGCGTCGTATGTACTAGCTTTTGCTTATTTACGACATCACATTAGAAACCTCTAAATTTGTCAATGTTTTTCTACTATATTATGCATGTATTATACATATAAACCTTGGTTAAGAAACACTATGTATTAAACAACCCGAGCGTACGGCGCGTCGCGTTCCGCGCGCGCCTCAAAGAGCCATCAGACCACCACAGATGGGGCCCAATAGGGCCGATGCCGATTCGGAGTCGCGGAGAACCTAACGGGTAACCGGGGCTCCGGTTCGAAGCGCAGGAGAAGGAACGGGGTGGTTTTTAGTCAGTAAGAGTCTGAAATTCCCTGCCGCCTCACCCAGGCGGGAGCAGTCATTCGATGATTTTCCCCCCTTAAAAAAATGTATTAATCAAAACCGCATCAAAATCCGTTGCGTAGTTTTAAAGATCTAAGCATACATAGGGACAGACAGTCGGCGGATAGCGACTTTGTTTTATACTATGTAGTGATAAAGATATTGTATAACGATATATTTTGTCGACAGCAGTAATTGAGATGATAAATGAAGATGAGAGCAACGCTGTGGGACCGAACATGATCAGCAAGGAGCCGATCACTGCTGGAGAGTGGGAGGTGATGTCCAGGAAGATATGGGTGAGTAGTGGACAAACATACATAACATTTATTAAATACTAGCTTTTACCCGCGGCTTCGCTCGCGTCACAAAAGGATAAAAAGCCAATGTGACATATACCAATACACACAGCGCCATCTATACCAATACTTTTGTTTTCCCTCGGGAATATCAAATTTTCCGGGATATAAAGTATCCTATTATTTAATCCGGACTTCTAACTTTACGTCTGCAAAATTTCAAAGCAATCGGTTTAGTAGTTATGGCGTGAAGTCGGAACAAACAAACAAACAAACTCACTTTCCGATTTATAATATTAGTAAGGATTTGTTTCTATTATAAGTTTCGTACATACTAAATTAATCATTGTAATTTTCGGTTTACTCAAGTAACTGTTTAACGAGTAACTCGACTACTTTCAAGCCATGCCGAAAAACAATAATTAATTTATAATTTTATACTGGTGTGGCGACGCATGCCACATGTCAACGGATGACGTCACAAGAATCCTACATCGCACATGCAAAGTTTACAAGCGAATAAACACGGATAGAAAATCCCAACGAACAACTGTTGGGCAGAAAGCCCGCCAGGCACGATCACCTCGCCTGGTCGGAGGATCCTCCTTTTCCGATCTTAGGGAACTATACTCTCTGTTCCCTAAAATACTATAGTAATGATGACGAGGTATGAAATTTAAAAATGTATTTAGTCCGTCAGTTAGATAATAATACACAAATACACATTTATACATAGAAAATATGACGTTTTAGCCCCCACTCCTAAACTTTGATTCGTTTTATCTAAGTATTGCAACTTAATATGGCAAAATAAAAAAAATACGTGTCTAATATTTTTTCGTTATGTAACTGACGGACTAATTAGATTTTTAATTTTGATTACCTGGAATCTACCCAATTATCATTTAACGAGAAGTAACGCGATTCTCAAACCATTTTTTTTACTTTTCTTATTTTCTGAAATAAACGAATGTTTTTTTTTTGTATCCCCACAGGTAGACACAGTTCGACAACTTGTATATTTCGTTGGGCTCCGCGAGACGCCACTGGAGCGCCATCTATACGTAGCGCCCCTGTCTCCGCCGCGACCTCACGCCGTGCTCCTGCTGACACCTGTCGGACATTCTTGCACTGTTGATATTGATGAGGTAAGGTTGAGCTATAATAGGCAAGGTTGGGTCTACCATCCTCACTCTTCCCCTGGGTGTCATATACCCGACTAAGGTACTATAATCACAGATAACACCTGCATGGAGGGTAGGGGTACTGTCCCTAGATAGCTGTGTACTCCTTTTTAATGAGGCTGGTAATGCACTTGTAACGCCGCTGGTGTTTCAGGTGTCCATGGGCGCCGATTGCTTACCATCAGGTGATCCGTCTGCTCGTTTACCGACTTAATCTTTTCTAGAATACACTAAACTATTCATCATCATCAACAGCCTATAAGTGGCTACTGCTGACCAAATGCCTCTTCTCACACGGAGAAGGTTTGAGCATTAATCACTTGCTCAATGCGGGTTGGCGATTTCAAACTTACAATAAAATTAGAAATTATTAATAATAGCCCAAATTTCCTCACGATGTTTTCCTTCACCGTTTGTCGGACTGTTATAATTATATTTTAATATGATACCTTATCATCTAGGAATGCAGTACAGCAGTGATAACCTCGTCCAATATAACGACGGCGCCGGTGACGCGGGTGTACCGTATCCTGCACACACCGCCGCGACTACTCGTACAGGGGAGCATCACCGAGAGAGCTCCATCAGGTAAATATTAAAATAATGATTTATTTATTTATTAATTTATTCATGTACACCACATAGACAATACACAGTAGGAAAAAATATATATATAACAAAACAGAGGTACATAGGTACTGCATATCCCTTATGGGATTTCTTCCTGCAGCCTTGCGAGAGGAGAAATAAATACATTATATGACACAGTGTGTAACAACAAAAAACAATCAAACAAGAAGAAGACAGTGAAAACCTAAACTAATAATTAAAACTACTTACAGACTAACAAAAATAATACAATAAAAACATACAAAATAAATATAAATAAGTACTTATACAGGAACTCGACTAGTTTCATTCAAGCCATGCTAGAGGCTCATATTGATACCCGAATACCTACCATACCTACCATACCTGAAACTAGTCGAGTTCCTCGTCAAATTATTACGTGAGTAAGCCGGAAACATAATGATTTATTTAGTATGTCTCACGAAAGTTACAATACAAATGTTAATCGTACCATCCTACTAATATTAAATACTAGTTTCTGCCG
The DNA here is from genome assembly GCA_902850265.1 of Spodoptera littoralis. Taxonomy (NCBI): domain Eukaryota; kingdom Metazoa; phylum Arthropoda; class Insecta; order Lepidoptera; family Noctuidae; genus Spodoptera; species Spodoptera littoralis. Next base: position 5,617,879 of record LR824558.2, on the reverse strand, counting down.
CTAGTTCACTCGTGTTCCTGTGGGATAAGCCTATGTGTTATTGCAGTCCATAATTTACTCTTTTTTTTTTGAGGGGAGAAATCATCCAATGACTTCTCCCGCCTGGGTGAGGCGGGAGGGAGTGTCAGACTCTTACTGACTAAAAACCACCCCGTTCCTTCTCCTGCACTTCGAGCCGGAGCCCCGGTAACCCGTTAAGTCTTCCGCGGCTCCGTATCGGCTTCAGCCCTGTTGGGCCCCATCTGTGGTGGTCTGATGGCTCCTTGAGGCGCGCGCGGAACGCTCGGCGCCGTACGCTCGGGTCTGGTTCTGGTCAGACGGCGAGTCACCCGTGCTCGCCGTCCGTTGGCCATAATCTACCCTTGGTCCAAGTTTCATCCCGATCTCTACAGTCGTTTTGATATGATTGAGTACCGAATACACACACTTTAAGTGTGGGATATGCTTCGGCACTGCTGGGTCGGAGTGATACCACGGCCGAGCAGAATACCGACATACAGCGCTTGCGTTGTTTCTTCGTAAGCGAGGTTACCGGATGCCTAATTACCTTTTAGTTACGTTTAATGACTTACTCACGTAACATAACATCACGCCTTTTACCCCCGAAGGGGTAGGCAGAGGTGCACATTATGCCACTGTACAATGTAACACCCGCTATTCACTATTTATGTTATGAGTCCCATGTAATAGGGGATGAGACTATTGCCATGTACCGGGCACAATTCCAGGATCTGTGTTACTACTGAGATTTTTTTTAAAACCCAGTGATACTTTCCTTGTCTATGGTCCACAGATAATATTAGATAGTAAGTATTCTACGATTTCGTAAAATAATAAGTCTGTGGACCATGGACAAGATTTCACTTCATTTAAATTTTTTAGCTTTTATTTTATTTTTATTTTTTAATTATGTCATGGGTGTTTTGCGCAAAAATAAATGGTTTTTCTTTCTTTCTTTCTTTGCCCGACCCGGGAATCGACTCATGTAATTAAAAAAATAGAAATTGATGAGAAAGTCTACTAGTTTCAAGCTATGCTAGAGGCTCATATTCATGAGCAGCATTCCGCGACCTGCTACTGTTCCTCACAAATAATTACGTGAGTAAGCCGAAAACATAATAATGTATGTACATAGGCTACTTTTTATACCACGGGTTCACGGGTGAAGCCGCTGGCTGAAGCTAGTGATATTATATACAGATACACAGCAATGATGTTATTTAGATTTTATTTTTCCAGAATGCACTGAAGTGAGGAGCCTGAACGGCTCGTGGGACAGCCGGGACGGCGAGGAGGACACGGATAGCGAAACCGGATCGTTAATCAGAGGTAACAATAATACTTTGCCCAACATTATAGTAGCTGAAGATATAATATGAAGGGGTAGGCAGAGGTGCACATTACGGCACTTAATGTCACTGTACAATGTAACACCCACTTTTCACTATTTATGTTGAGTCCCATGTAGTAGGAGGGGAGTCTATTGCCGTATACCGGGCGCAATTCCACTATTCCAGACCCCTTGCTACTTCTGAGAATTTTTTTAAAAACCCAATAATAATTTGCCCGACCTGGGAATCGAGCCCGACACCCCTTGCCCGTCAGTCGCACTTTTTTATGGGATAAGCCGGTAAACGAGCAGACGGATCACTTAATGGTAAGCAATCGGCGTCGCCCATGGACACCTGCAGCTGTAGCCAAATGCCATTTGGCGCTTGTCTACATGTAGAATAGAAAACTAAATTATATGGGATTGACGTAAATTTTGACACCTGTCAGTGTCATCCCCATACATTTTGATTTCTAATCTCTCTGTAGACAAGCGCTAAAGTGGCGTTTGGCTAAAGGCCCTGGAACACTAAAGGCGTTACAAGTGCGTTACCGACCTTTTACGGATTAGGAATATTGAGGATTGTTGGGGATTCCGGGATCTCTAGACTTGGGAAAGGGGGGAGGGTAATATGGCGGGATAATTGGGCCTCCGGTAACCTCACTCACACGACGTAAGCGTTGTTTCTCTATGGTGTCCAGCTCGTTGGTGGTGTCGCTCCGGTCGAGCCGACCCATAATAGTAGCCGAAGCATGGCGCTCTCACACTTTGACAGGTTCGATTAAACCATGTTTTATTCCAGAACGTTCGCTAAGCCTGTCCGACATCCCTCCGCCCCAAATATTCGAGACCCGTCTATCATGTGGGGCGACGGCCTACTGCACTCTATGGCGCTGCGGCCGCGCGGGGCGGAGCCCTACCGTGTTACACGTGTATGGGGGACCCGAGGTCCAGACTGTTACAAATAGTTACAAGGTATCTATCTTTATATACATATATAATTCTTCTGTGAGTGTGTATGTCGCTGAACTTCTCTCAAACGACTGGACCGATTTTGATGAAACTTTTTGTGTGCGTTCAAGGGGATCTGGGAATGGTTTAGATTCACAAATCAGCCCGGCAGATGGCGCTGCAGTAGGTTTCTAGGTTATTTATCCTAAACAGCTGAACTAATTTGAATCAATTTTTGTTTATACATTCAAGTGGATGTAATATTCATCATCATCATCATCATCATCATCAACAGCCATTAAATGCCCACTGCTGAGCAAAGCCTCTTCTTAAACGCAAAGGCAGCATTAATAGCCACGCTTTCTCGATGCGGATTGCGATTTCAAACTTATAATTACAAATTATAAGCCCAGGTTTCCTCACGCTGTTTTCCTTCACCGTTTGTCAGTGGTGTCTAAATAATCTTAGAAAGTACATATAACTCGGAAAATATCACATCGGTACTTGCCGTCTGTAGGTTTCAAACCCGCACCCTCATGCATGAGCGACGACCTATAATATTACTTATCATTAATCCCCAGGGTATTCGCCAGCTCCGCATGCATATGCTAGCGGCGCGCGGTTTCAACGTAGTGGCGGTGGACTCGCGCGGCTCCAAGCACCGCGGCAGGGCGTGGGAGGCCGCCATTAAGGGCAAGCTCGGCCAGATCGAGTTAGATGATCAGGTCAGTTATGAACACACATACATACATCCATTCCCATTATATAGATGGTCGGCAGGCCACTACTGTGCGCTTCACACGATGCTTTCTGCGTCGCACAGCAAAACTGTGGAATGATCTGTCGTTGGCGGTATTTCCGAACCGATACGACCTTCAAACCTTCAAAAGAGCGTATTCCTTTTTAAAAGGCCGGCAACGCGCCTGTGACTCCTCTGGTGTTGCGGGTGTCCACGGGCGGCGCTGATCGCTTACCATCAGGTGTACCGTCCGCTCGTTTGCCTCCTATTCCATAAAAAAAATTATCTGTCGTCAGCGGTACGACCTTCAAACCTTCAAGAAAAGAGCGTATTCCTTTTTTTATACTTTGCCCAACATGGATTTTCTCCTGTGTCGTGGGTGCGTTTACAAACATACAAGTTCACATACACATGACACCCAGACCCGGAACAACAATTTGTGGATCACACAAAGTATTGTTCCGTGCGGGAATCGAACCCGCACCAACCGTGCAGTCCGCAGACGTCACGCGACATTTCAAATCAATATATCGTCGAAAGTATTCGTTTCTGTAAGAAAATAAAAAATACATGTCTAATGATTTAAAATAATCTATCAGACGGATATTAAAATTAAAATGAGACTTCTATACTATTGTATCAGAATTCCGATACATTGTATTATATTTTTGTTTATTATCCATGGTTTTAGGGACTTTTCGTTTAGGAACATGTCAGCCCCGTTTCTTTTTTTGTTTTTTTTTTAAGGGGGGAATATCATCGAATGACTGCTCCCGCCTGGGTGAGGCGGGAGGCCGACTCTTACTGACTAAAAACCACCCTGTTCCTTCTCCTGCACGTCGAGCCGGAGCCCCGGTTACCCGTTAGGTTCTCCGCGACATGTCAGCCCCGTTAGGACATATTTTCTTACATCTAACATACTTCATTAACTAAATTGGTTAAACTATCACTGATGCATGAAGACCTTATATAGGGCCACATTGTATTATATTGTTTCAGGTCGAGGTGTTGCAATGGTTGGCCAAGGAGACAGGCTGTATAGATATGGAGAGGGTAGCTATACATGGATGGAGCTACGGTAAGTTTACATACGATATACTAACTTTTTGCTTTGTTTAGCCAATTTTTAGGGGTTGATTATGCCCCTGTTCTATATTTCATCCTAATTCCTTCAGCCGCTGCCTCGTTGGCCGAGTGGTCGCAATTGCGACTGCCGAGCAAGGGGTCTCGGGTTCGATTCCCGGGTCGGGCAAAGTATTACTGAGTTTTTAAAAAAAAAATCTCAGTAGTAGCACGGAGTCTGGAACTGTGCCCGGTATATGGCAATAGGCTCACCCCCTATTACATGGGACTCATAACATAAATAGTGAAAAGTGGGTGTTACATTGTACAGTGGCATAATGTGCACCTCTGCCTACCCCTTTGAGGATGAAAGGCGTGATGTTATGTTATGTGTATGTGTTATGTTGTTCCTTCAGCCGTTTTGATGTGACTGAGTAACAAACATGCACACAAACTCACATGTTTTCACATTTATAATATCATTTCAAGCTAATTTCAACCCTACAGGTTATAGTGTAAAGTCCACTGTGGGCAACCTAACATTCGACAAAGTTATATTTGCGTTTGGTACAGTAACTGTGTCTAAGGATTGAGCCGCACAATTAAGTTTGATTTTTCGTGTGTATATATCCCATTTTTGGGTTAGGTGTCTCATGTAGTACACCCCCTACTATTATTTTTTTTAATATTTTCAATGTACCTCGTTTCAATGTGTCGTGGTGGCCCGGAGGTTTAAGACCCCCTCTTCTCAACGGCAAGTACCAATGTGACTTTTTCCGAGTTATATGTACTTTCTAAGATTATTTAGACACCACTGACAAACGGTGAAGGAAACATCGTGAGGAAACCTGAACTTTTAATTTCTAATTATAAGTTTGAAATCGCCAACCCGCATTGAGCAAGCGTGGTGATTAATGCTCTAACCTTCTCCGTGTGAGAAGAGGCTTTGCTCAGCAGTGGGCATTTATAGGCTGTTGATGAATGTACCTCGTTGGCCGAGTGGTCGCAAGTGCGACTGCTGGGCAAGGGGTCTTTATAGATTCTCAGTAGTAGCACGGAGTCTGAAATTGTGCCCGATATACGGCAATAGGTTCCCCCTATTACGTAAGACTCATAACATAAATAGTGAAAAGTGGGTGTTACATTGTACAGTGGCAATAAGTGCCGTAATGTGCACCTCTGCCTACCCTATCGGGGATAAAAGGCGTGATGTTATGTTATATACAGAATGTTCACTTCGATAGTTTTATTATATGTATAGATATTGTTCACAGGTGGATATCTTTCACTACTCGGCCTGGCGACCAGACCGGGTATATTCCGGGCCTGTGTAGCAGGGGCGCCAGTAACCTGCTGGCGCCTTTACGACACGGCCTACACGGAGCGTTACATGGGCCCCCCTTCAAGGAGTCCCCACGCGTATACCAGGGCCAGTGTACTGGCTCATGCACCCTTCTTTCCTGATCAGTAAGTATTTGTGACTACCGGCCTAGTTAAGACTATTGGTGCCCAAACTATCATTATTAGCGCCCAATTATCACTATCAGCGCCCAACTATCACTACCAACACCCAATTACCGCTATCAGCGCCCAACTATCCAAAAACTACTTTGATTAACTAAAAAACATTTGATTCTTCATACATTATGATCGGGGTCATTGAACTTTTCTTAGCGATCAGCTGATATTTTTTTCGCGATTTCCGAGTTGGTGCCATAATAAAAGTTGTTTGTTTTTATGGGTAGAATCATATCCTAAAAGGTTTTGCGCTTTTGAAAATACACCTTGTATAAGGTGCTATATAATTATCTGCCACGGCTTTAATGGGAGGTAGTGTTATGTTTGAAGATTATAATAGTAGGTATAAACTATTGATTAAGTCATTTATTTTTTATACAAAAAAATATACGTATTAATTTGTATTGAGTTATTGGCATAAAACCATCCAGTGATGCCGCACTGCATCGAATTCATTCAATTCGCAAAACGCGGGCGCCGCCCCGTCATACACTGTTGCCATTCTTATTGAGATAATGGCAGATTGAAAGAAGAAGGGAAAGAAGAATGGCAACAGTGTATGACGGGGCGTTCGAGAACAAGACAGCACGCACACCTCAGGGGGCTTACTCTTGAATCCAATTCCGATCGATCGACATTGGTATTGTGAAATTTCGTACTCTTGATTTGCAACACTCGCCCATTGCGTCCGTATTGTGTGGATATTAAATGAACTGAATGGTATTGAGTTTTGCTTTATATTCTGTACTCTGAATGCTATTGTAATAGCTACGATTGTGGTTGTATAGTGTTGACATTGAATAATTATTTATTTATTTATTTATAATTCATGGAGGACTTACAGCTTATAAAAATGGATAAAAATAACAATAGGCGTAGGTAACAATGAGCCAAGTCCTCACGTTTAGGATTTGGAATAAATTAATTAATATTATTGAGATTTTCATCATCATCATCAACAGCCTATAAATGCCCACTGCTGAGCAAAGCCTCTTCTCACACGGAGAAGGTTAGAGCATTAATCACCACGCTTGCTCAATGCGGGTTGGTGATTTCAAACTTATAATTAGAAATTATAAGTCCAGGTTTCCTCACGATGTTTTTCCTTCACCGTTTGTCAGTGGTGTCTAAATAATCTTAGAAAGTACATAATTATAACTCGGAAAAAGTCACATTGGTACTTGCCGATGGTAGGTTTCGAACCCCCACCCTTATGCATGAGAAGTGGGCGTCTTAAACCTCCGGGCCACCACGACGTTCATTGAGATTTTATTCACGTTATTGAGATTTTATTGGATTGAAATTGCATTGACATTGAGATTGGTTTCAAGAGTGAGCACCCTGAACAGAACTCGTACAAAATAGACTTAACGGTGTATAAAATAGTATTAAATATTATTTTTCTATGCAATCCCCAGGGAAGGCAGACTGCTAATCATCCACGGATTAGCTGACGAGAATGTACACTTCTGTCATACCGCCGCGCTAACTGCAGAGCTGGTGCGGTTGGGGAAACCACATCGAGTACAGGTCGGTTACATCACCATCATTATCATCAACAATGTAGAAGATTAAATATATTGTAATTTTAAAATAGGTCTTTACGAATCCCCATATTTGGAAAATTGATTGGAGATTGCATTGCATTTAAGTAGATATAGAGGATTATATTTATTTAATTTTAGCCAATTGTTGGAGTCGTAATCCCCACACTGGGCTAACAGTTTGGAGATTGCATTTAGGTCACAATTGAGTAGAATATAACTCTATAGGAACTTCTGACAGTAACTTAAGACTTAACTTAAAAGGACTATCATAATCCCCACACTTGGCTAGCAGGTTGGGGATTGCAGTTAGAGTCACTAAACGGTTAGCCAGTTAATCAATAGCTATTTATGCTATGTGTTGTGTGATATTGTAAAAAGTAATATTGCTGATTTTACTTTTTATTTTGCAGGTCTACCCAGGTGAAAGACACTCGCTGCGAGCTATGCACGCCGCAAAACATTACGAAGCGACGCTGTTACACTTTTTACACGAAAACCTGTAAATATACTGAATAATTCACATGTATGGGCCTCCAAATGTATACAAAACAATAATATTAATCCCCGAAAATGTATGTACCCGCATAATTCCCGATCAGAATGGAGGCTACTGTATTTTGACAACAGGTGGCGCTAGTCTGTCTCGTTCTTCGTCCAATAGGGAGTTAGCTAGTATCACGCCATTGGACATTAAATTTTTGACAGCTGCTTTGTAGATTAGCGCCATCTAGTGAGCTTAGAAATGGTAATGGCCTCCTATTGGTAAAATGGATGATGAGTAAAATTAATGTATCTGTTAAAGAAATTCAGGACACGTATTTTGTACTAGTTATTACCGCGCGCTTTCACCCCCTGCTCGGGTCCTATCAATCGTAGCGTGATATTTTATATCCTAGGCCTTTAGCCAAACGCCACTTTAGCGCTTGTCTACAGAGAGAGTAGAAATCAAAATGTATGGGGATGACACTGACAAGTGTCAAAATTTACGTAAATCTATACTAATATTATAAAGAGGAAATATTTGTACCTATTTTTGTATGTTTGTAATGAATAGGCCCAAAAAGTACTGGACCGATTTCTTCCATCAATAGAATGCTACATTCTTCCAATTTAACATAGGCTACATTTCATTTTGAAAAAAATTAGGGATCCTTGGTAAAATTTGAACAATGCAACCGGAGGTGTAGAAAAATGAGTCTTAAAATGTCTTTCGTCGAATGCGCTGCCGAAACTATTAGCGATAGAACAAAATAATGTACAACAATATTGAAGAACATCATAATGACTACAAAAATCTCCGCGGTAGCATATGTCCAACTATTGTAGTTATGTCACTACAACAATCCAAATTTCCAAAAATAAATAATTGTCTACCCCGTGTGAAGCCGGGACGGGCTGCTAGTCCCATATAATTTGGTTTTCTATTCTACATGTAGACAAGCGGTAAATGGCATTTGGTTACAGCTGCTGTAGTCTTTCTCGTAAATGGACTATCTCACACAAAAATAATTATTTAATTTGAACCAGTGGTTGCGAAAATAACCACATTCAAAACACAAAGTCTTCAATTTCGAAAATAATTATAAATAAGTATAGTTTAAAAATCTGCCTCATTGGCCGAGTGGTCGCAAGTGCGACTGCCGGGCAAGGGGTCTCGGGTTCGATTCCCGGGTCGGGCAAAGTATTACTGGGTTTTTAAAAATCTCAGTAGTAGCACGGAGTCTGGAAAAATGTGCCCGGTATATGGCAATAGGCTCACCCCCTATTACATGGGACTCATAACATAAATAGTGAAAAGTGGGTGTTACATTGTACAGTGGCATTAAGTGCCGAAATGTGCACCTCTGCCTACCCCTTCGGAGATAAAAAGGAGTGATGTTATGTTATGTTATAGTTTAAAAATACGTGTCTAATATTTTTTAATTATGATCTTAGATTTGCCTTCATCCCTTTTTATCGTGTTCCTTATTAACAGGACAAAGGTTTCTATGAAAGAAATATTTTGAAAAAAGTAGCAAAGTATGGAATTAGCGTCCGTGCGAAGTATTATAAAAAATTAAAGTGAGACTCACCCCCTATTACATGGGACTCATAACATAAATAGTGAAAAGTTGGTGTTACATCGTGTATGTACATCTCTGTCTATCCCTTTGGAGTTTGAAAGGCGTGATGTTAAGGTATAATAAAATAAAATATTTTGACAATATTTTCTTATCAAGTTTTTTTATGTTTATGTGCAATATAAATGTGTCGTCCTATTGTTAAGCATAATATTTCTGTGCTGGGCAAGATATCCCATAGCTGTGCAAAGTATTCGAATGCTGTGCAAATTATCCCGTAGTTGGGCAAAATATCTCACTAATAGGCTAGTAGTATCCTGTTGTTGGGCTAAATATCCCATAGCTGTGCAAAGCATTTGAATGCTGTGCAAATTATCCTGTAGCTGGGCAAAATATCTTGCTGATAGGCTAGAAATTTCCAGTTGTTGAGATAAATATCCCATAACTGGGCAAAATATCTTACTGATAGGCTAGAAATATCACGTTGTTGGGCTAAATATCCCATAGCTGTGCAAAGCATTCAAATGCTGTGCAAATTATTCCATAGTTGGGCAAAATATCTTCCCGATAGGCTAGAAATATCCCGTTGTTGGGCTAAATATCCCAGAGCTGTGCAAAGCATTCGAATGCTGTGCAAATTATCCAATTACTAGGAAAAATATCCTATTGCTGGATAGAACATCTCATTGCTGGACTGATGCAAAACCAGTATAAAATTACCCTTGAATGTGCGAAAAGATTATACAATGCGAGTCCAAGATTAACTGGTTTTTAATATTTGCGATATATCAAGCAATAAATCGCTTTAAAGCCATTTCAATGCAATATTTTCTTTATTTAATGTATTATTGGTTTAGTTCTCGATGTTATTTTTTACTTTATTTCATTAGGAATAAGATCGAAATTCGTATATCATGTATTTTTAGAAAGTGAAAATTATTTCATATTTTAGATACTTGTTTCATTAGGCTGGTCGCGCAACCAATGACATGTTTTTATTAAGGAACTACTTCTGCGCGGTTTCACACGCTCTGCTCAGCTCCTATTGGTCGTAGCGTGATGTTTTATAGCCTATAGCCATCCTCGATAAATGCGCTATCCAACACAAAAAGAATTATTCAAATCAGACTTGTAGTTACGGAGATTAGCGCGTTCAAACAAATAAACAAAAAAACAAACACTTCCGCTTTATAATAGTATAAGATAAGATAAGCCGGTAAACGAGCAGACGGATAACCTGATGGTAAGCAATTGGCGTCGCCCATGGACACCGGGATCACCAGAGGCGTTACAAGTGCGTTACCGGCCTTTTACCGGCCAGCCGGCAATAGGCGCACCCCCTATTACATGGGACTCATAACATAAATAGTGAAAAGTGGGTGTTACATTGTACAGTGGTATGATGTGCACCTCTGCCTACCCCTTCGGGGATGAAAGGCGTGATGTTATGTTATGTAATTGTGTTAATTTTAAGTAATTTTTTGAGCGTTACCGGCCTTTTGGAAATTTGAATTTGAGGATTGTTGAGGATTCAGGGATTGAGGAAGGCGGGGGTCTCCAGTAACCTCACTCAGACGACGAAATACAACGCAAGCGTTGCTTCACGTCGGTTTTCTGCTCGGCCGTGGTATCCGGTCAAGCCGGCCCATTCATGCCGAAGCATGGCTCTCCCACACTTAACCCTTTGAATACCGTCATTATAGACACAATTAAAGAACAATAGGTTGCGGTCACCGGTGTCCTCGCGGTGTTTGACAGTATAAAATGTATGTATGGAGGGTATCTCACCTGGTGGCTACTTGGTAGCGCAACCAGTTCAATCCTAGTGTTTGTTTTGGCGTCTCTGTAGACACTATGGTGGCGCGACTAATTATCTGGACCTAATGAAATAGTGTCAAACTAAAGTGCACCTTATTTATTTATATTCAAAATGTATTTTTGCGTGACTTCATGTATTTTACAAGTGTTCTCGTAAAATGAACTTATTTATGTTACGTCATTGATCGAGTGGTTGTAATCACTGTCGTGTAGTCTCGGGTTCGATATTTATATTAAAACATTTTTAGTAATGCAGTTTTAATGAATACGGGTTTCGTGGACGGTATATGGTAATAGGCTCACTCCCAATTACATGGGACTTGTATACAAGGTGAGATGAATTACGAGAGGATATTAATATTAAGTTCGATAGAGATGCTCATATATAATATAAAATAATACCCACTTTTCACTATATGTTATGAGTCACATGTAATAGAGGGCGAGCCTATCCCACACTGGACATAATAACCCAATCCGAGACTCGAATCTGAAAATATACAGTATGAAACTAAGCATTTTGACCAGTCTCAGTGAGACTTGGAAGTAATTGCCCACCCATCACATTCTAAACCGCGCTACACACCCCCATACACTTAAAATGTAAATTAGTTATTAAAAAACATAATTATGTTATTCATTCTGTACATTCTCATAAACTGCTGGGCCGATTATGATGGAATCGTGTAGGATGGATAGATCAATATTTGGGAATGACAATTTAAAAGCTACGTATTACATAAGCAGGGAAATGAAATAAGGTATCATGTATCTCAAATATTAATCAAAGAAAATGTGTCCCTGTCAAAAAATGCTACACTGATTTTGATGCCATTTAATCAGTAAATTAACTAAAAATCGCGGGTTACTCACGTGAATATACTGAGAAAAGTTCTAGTTTCGAACCACAGAGGGGTTGTTCCTCATGAGCTGCGCGACGTCGCCGTGATCGCGCACGCTTTTCTCAGTATATTCACGTGAGTAACCCGTGGTTTTTAGTTAATTTAGTATGTCTCACGATAGTTATTATAAAAATACAGTAAATTGTCGTTTTTAAATGGTTGAAAAACCCTATTATGAGTCCATAGACGTACGATGAAGGCGCGCAATTATATGTATAATATATGCATATATTATACATATAAACTTTCCTTCAGAATCACTCTATCTATTAAAAAAAACCGCATCAAAATCCGTTGCGTAGTTTTAAAGATCTAAGCATACATAGGGACAGACAGACGGCGGATAGCGATCTTGTTTTATACTATGTAGTGGTCGGGCGAAATCGGCTGACTACGCTTGACATGTGGCCGATACTTGTCGTACGACAATTGTCCCCTAATGTATCCTTAGCTTAAGTGTCGTCGTTCAAATCTACCCTAGCGCTTATTCTAGTGTATCTCTGTAGACAGTACAGTGGCGTGATGAGTCGAACGACAGTAATATAATTGTAACCTTTGCCATTAGCCAAACGCCAATTTAGCGCTTGTCTACAGAGATAGTAGAAAACTAAATGTATGGGGACGACATTGACAAGTGTCAAAATTTACGTCAATTCCATATAATTTGGTTTTCTATTCTACATGTAGACAAGCGCTAAATGGCATTTGGCTACAGCTGCCTATGTGTCGTCGTTCAAATATACCCTAGCGCTTATTCTGATGTAGCTCTGTAGACAGTACAGTGGCGCGATGAATCGTACGACAATAATATATTGTAACCTTTGCCTTTAGCCAAACGCCACTATCGCTTGTCTACAGAGAGAGTAGAAAACTAAATGTATGGGGATGACACTGACAAGTGTCAAAATTTACGTCAATTCCGTATAATTTGGTTTTCTATTCTACAAGTAGATAAGCGCTAAATGGCATTTGGTTACAGCTGCTTATGTGTCGGCGGTCAAATCTACCCTAGCGCTTATTCTGGTGTATCTCTGTAGACACTATGGTGGCGCGACTGGACAACTTTTTCACTGGAATGCTAATATTATGTCATTCTCAAAAAGTTTTTGAAAATGTGGAGTTAGGGATGTTTAGTAATAAATATATGTAGTCAATACACTTAGTTATAATGTTTTACAATAAATAATGTAAATATTTTTTAACATTATAAAAATATATGTTTTTAAAAATTTTCTTTTGTTTTCTTTTCGATTTCAAATACTTTATAAACTCACATACTTTATTTTTTTAAGGGGGGGAAATCATTGAATAAATTATCCCGCCTAGGTGAGGCGGGAGGGAGTGTCAGACTCTTACTGACTAAAAACCAATCGTTCCTTCTCCTGCACTTCGAGCCGGAGCCCCGGTAACCCGTTAGGCCTTCCGCGGCGCCATCTGCTATCAACGCTTGGTTTCATAAAACGGTTCCTTCAGTCGGGTATACGACACCCACGGGAAGAAGAGCGGTGGTGGCAAATGTAAGTATTTACTACTCTGCTGTCTACATATTTTAATGAAGCGAACGGCTAATATAAAATTAAGGTAAGTAAATAGTATGTATGTATGTATTATGTTTTGTAAATAATCTTATCTCTGGGTCATAGGTTCATGGAACAACTGACTGACCCATTTCTCTTCATGAATAGATTGTGACAAATGTATGTACATATTATAGAATAATTTTATTTGACTGCACGGTTGGTGCGGTGGCTGGGCAACCGGCTGCCGTGCAACGTGTCGCGGGCTCGATTCCCGCACGGAACAACACTTTGTGTGATCCACAGATTGTTGTTCCGGGTCTGGGTGTCATTGTGTATGTGAACTTGTATGTTTGTAAACGCACCAACGACATAGGAGAAACTCCTAATGTGGGGCAACGTTTTTTTTAAAAAAAAAATAGTAATATGGTTATTTCTAGAACTGCAGTGAGCAAACCAACATGTAGTGTGTTGGTTTGTAGTGTTATTGTTTTCTATGGGACAAGCCCGCCACAACCTCCCAATACCGCTGCAACTCCTGTAAGCCAGGATCTACAGGAGATACAACAATAAAGACACCGGGACACTGAAGTCCGGCGCGTCCCAGGGACATGAGTAACAGTCTTGGTTCCCGCAACGAAGTGAATCAGAAGATATTAATAGAGGAGAAGAAAAAAGACGACAGTTTCCACTTCCCTCGGTGAATTACAGCAGGAGACAGAATGAATTAAGCATAAAACAACAAAACGAGACTGTACAACTGGGTAAAGCCCAATCTCCAAACACCATGGAAATTTTACTTTTTTTTATAGCATAAGCCGGTAAACAAGCAGACGGATCACCTGATGGTAAGCAATCGGCGCCGCCCATGGACACCCGAATCACCAAGGCGTTACAAGTGAGTTACCGGCTTTTTGGGAATTGGGAATTTGAGGATTGTGGAGGATTCGGGGATTCGGGAGACTAGGGAGGGTGCTGATTGGGCCTCCGGTCACCTCACTCACACGACGAAACACAACGCAAGCGTTGCTTCACGTCAAACAACGCTTGCGTTGTGTTTCGTCGTGTGAGTGAGGTGACCGTAGGTCTAATTACATTTTTACTGGCACCGACGCCAGCGTGGGCACCGATGTCGGAGCCGGTGCCGGGCCGGTCAATGGAAAAACGCCCATTGGAGATTGGATGATTTATCTCTCAAAAATATGGTATGAAATGTTCAAATTATGAATAAATTCTAATACAACGAAACGATTAAAATGATTAAACAGGTACCGAACCGGTTCTCACAATATTTTGATTTGTGTAACAACACGTCTTTATTTTTTATTGCACTCATATTAATTAATGGATAAAAAAACCAACTAGCGTTTCTTTTAAACAGGTATTCAATTCATTAATCATTGAATGTCCTTCAAAAGTTTAAGTGCATTTAACTCAAACGGTAATCGAACCTGCCTCGTTGGCCGAGTGGTCGCAAGTGCGACGAAGCGATGTTATAGCAAAGTATTATTGGGTTTTTTTATATCTCAGTAGTAGTACAGAGTCTGGAATTGTGCCCGGTATATGGCAATAGGTTCACCCTCTGTTACATGGGACTCATAACATAAATAGTGAAAAATGGGTGTTACATTGTACAGTGGCATTAAGTGCCGTAATTTTCATCCCTTCGGGGATAAAAGGCGTGTTGTTATGTTATGTGATGTGATTGAACCTTGTTGTACCTTAATTTACCGTCCCGCCTTGAGCCAGCGAGGTGATTAATGCTCAAACCTTCTCCGTGTGAGAAGAGGCCTTTGGTCAGCAGTGGGCATTTATAGGCTATTGATGTGAACCTCGCTACCTTCATGGTTTTTTTATATTACACTTTTTTATAGCATAAGCCGGTAAACGAGCAGACGGATCACCTGATGGTAAGCAATCGGCGCCGCCCATGGACACTCGAAACACCAAGGCGTTACAAGTGCGTTACCGGCCTTTCGGGAATTGGGAATTTGAGGATGTGGAGGATTCGGGGATTCGAGAGATTAGGGAGACTAGGGAGGGGGGTAATTGAGCCTCCGGTAACCTCATTTACACGACGAAACACAACGCAAGCGTTGTTTCACGTCGGTTTTCTGCTCAGCCGTGGTATCACTCTGGTCGAGCCGGCGTATTCGTGCCGAAGCATGGCTCTCCCACACTTAAAATGAGCTGCTTTTTTATATTACATGAGTTGCTGTTAATTCAATCCTTTGCTTTTGGATATTTTTTGAATTTGGAAAACCATCAAATGTTTCTTCTCTATTAATAAATGTATAATTATTATAAGTATCCCCAAACCATTCATTTTGCGGGTAGACAGATAAAGAAAGGAAAGAATAAAACTTTAGTTCAGACGCTAAAAACAAGTGACATGCGCATAGTGTTAGTTTATAAGTACTGATAGATGTCTCAAGCCTGCGGTGAAATGGGACCAGTTCAGCATGTGTAAGACAGGACCTTGCGCTGGTATTCTACTGGCCCCTTAAGTGACTCAAAGGTGCACAATGCACTTTGCACTCACCTAATTATAATTTACATAACATCACGCCTTTTATCCCCGAAGGGGTAGGCAGAGGTGCACACAGAAGTAACACCCACTTTTCACTATTTATGTTACGAGCCTCATGTAATAGGGGGTGAGCCTATTGCCATATACCGGGCACATTTCTAGACTCCGTGCTACTACTGAGATTTTTTTTAAAACCCAGTAATACCTACTTTCGCCGTCCCGGGAATCGAACCCGAGACCACTTGCGGCCACTCGGCCAACGAGGCAGTCATGTTTTAATTATAATTTAATCCTATTATTTTTTTTCCCTTTTCTCCACTTTTATTACTTGAGTTACAACTTTGTCCGCGTAGAATATGAATTTTAGGACATCACTTTTTTGTGTTACAATTTTCCAAAATAAAAGTAGCCTATGTTATTCCTTAGTACATTTTTTTTAATCTCTATTTTATTTTTAATCAATAGGCTCCGTCAGCCCCATCGTAGCCCAATCTTATCTATTTAAAACATTTTAAATTAACTAAAAACTAATTAGAAATATCAAATACCAGCGGGTCATCACTGTTGCAACATCCTTACAATAGATCGTGCTGCATTGCTTAAAGGTTCTGACGAAATACTAGAAAAAGATCCTAAATCATATTTCTTTAGTACATCAGTTACCCTACAAAAGCCCCGTCAAAATCGTTCCAGCTATTCCAGAGATTAACCAGTACAGACCAGGCAGTCATACAAAAATGGTAAATGTTATTTCGGTATGTGTATCGTATGTATATTCATATGCATGTAGTAAAAAGCAGTTATTTTAATATTACAAAGAGACACTACAATTGTATTTATCTGTAAAGAATATAATATCAAGTCTAGCTTGTTATTAAGGACATTTGTAAATTGGAAAACCCCAATATTAATTTACCCTACAAAAGAAAAATTGCATAGGCTCGCCATGCTTCGGCACTGCTGGGCCGGCTCGACCGGAGTGATATCACGGCCGAGCAGAAAACCGACGTCAAGCAACGCTTGCGTTGTGTTTCGTTGTGTGAGTGAGGTTACCGGAGGCCCAATTACCCCACCCCTTTTTTCCAATCTCCCGAATCCCTGAATCCCCAATAATCCTCAAATTCGTAATAACCTTTCTAACGTACTTGTAACGCCTCTGGTCTTCCAGGTGTCTTTGAACGACGTCGATTGCTTACCATCAGGTGATCCGCTACTCATTTACCGACTTATACCAAGAAAAAATTGTTACCCACTGTTCCTATAACATTTTGTTAAGTCACCAACAAATATGAATTTAATTTAAATAAAATGTTATTGAAAAAACGAAACAATCAGAATGAATACATTTAATTAAAGTCATCCTATGAATATTATTATAAGTTCTGTAACTATGTATGTATGTATGTATGTGTGTATATAAGGAAAACGTCTGCAACCAGTTTTTTATATTTATTTTGTTCTTTGCGTCTCGCGGTCAAGCTGTGAAGTAATAATATTGTTATACTTAGCTAACGTCACATGAAAATACGTCATAGATTAGAAGGTGTGTGTGACGGAATACAAACAGTGACAATAAACAAAAATGGCCGTTTTCGAAATTAATCCCTTTTTTTAAATCATCGAGTAACTTCTCCCGCCTGGATGTAGCGGGAGAGAATGTCAGACTCTTACTGATTAAAAACCACCCCGTTCCTACTCCTGCACTTCGAGCCGGAGCCGCGGTAACTCATTAAGTTCTCTGGCTTTAGCCCTATTGGGCTCCATCCATGGTGGTCTGATGGCTCTTTGAGACGCGCGCGGAACGTGACGCGACGTACGCTCGGGTAAAACTGTCACTTTACTAAAAGTCACTTAGCGTAACGTAGCACTTAAACTAACCCTTTACTTGTACTGTTAGTTTAGGTTATAATTTATAGGTTGGTGAACAAAAATGATATTAAATGCTATCAGGTTAGAGGTTTCTTTAAATTTACGAGAGTTTGGTGAAAATGGGCATACATGTCTGTAAGGATACCCTTGGGTCTACATATTGAACAGAGACTCTCTCGGTTTAATGAGTAGACGACCAACTGGACGGTTGGTGCGGTGGCTGGGCAACTGGTTGTCATGCAACGTCAACGTGCAGAGGATTCAATTCGCACATGGAGCAACTCTTTTTGTGATCACTAATTAATTATTATGTTTTTCGGCTCATTCACGTAATTATTTGACGAGGAATTCGACTAACTTTAAGCCATGCTAGAGGCTTATATGTATGAGCAGCATTCCGCGACCCGCGACGTGGCGACTGTAGCAGCGCAACAATAATTAATATATTACAAATTTTTTTTTTTTTTTTTTTTCGGTGTACGACGTTAGCTCTCTTAGAGTTGGACGTGGAAAAACGATTATAAGAAGAGTACCTAACATTAGTTACTCCTCTGGTGTTGCGGATGTCGTGTCCATTGGCAGGGCATTACTTACTATCTGTGAGTAATCCGCTCAGAGTAAGTTATATGCTGACCTAACCACGAACCTGACATCTAGCATCTTGCGACCATTACGTCCAGTACACCTTGTGGGTTTTTTTAAGGGCGAAAATCATTGAATGATTTCTCCCTTCCCGGTGTGGTGAGAGGCAGCGTCGGACTTTTACTTACTAAAAACCACCCCGTCCTATTTCTGCACTTCCAGCCAGAGCCCTGGCAACTCATTAAGTCCTTCGCGGCTCCGTATATAGGCCCTACTGGCCCTACTACCCATCAATGTTGGTTTGATGGCTCATTGAGTGGGTTCGGGTCTGATTCTGGTCGACCGGTGAGTTACCCATGCTCGCCGTCCGCAGGCCTGTGCCATCCCCAACACCCGGAGTGTCCTTCGCAACAGCACAGGTTGTGAGGAGGTTGCAGATGCCTGCCTTACGCACCCCGCCTCCTCCTTAGCTAGCATGACTGTTTCACAAAAGGAGGAAACGGTATCACAGTCGCTTCGCATCATGGCCCGAACTAAGGTCGGACGCGAGACACCTTGTGGGTAGATGTTCTGCAATGCTTGCTCGACCTCCTTTGCAGAACCTTTTCGCTTCAAAGTACTTAAATGTTATTCTTACGTCACAATGTCATACATAGGTCAGGGTAAGACACAATATAATGAGATGAACTAAGTGACTAACCTGTTTTATGAAACCTTACCTTATTCTGACCTGTTCATATTTTTTAGTTATTTATTTCAAGGTTGGAGTTTCAAAATGTTCAACCCGAGTCGACTTTTTTTTTTTTTTTTTTAAGGGGGGAAAATCATCGAATGACTGCTCCCGCCTGGGTGAGGCGGAAGGGAGTGTCAGACTCTTACTGACTAAAAACCACCCCGTTCCTTCTCCTGCACGTCGAGCCGGAGCCCCGGTTACCCGTTAGGTTCTCCGCGACTCCGAATCGGCATCGGCCCTATTGGGCCCCATCTGTGGTGGTCTGATGGCTCTTTGAGGCGCGCGCGGAACGCGACGCGCCGTACGCTCGGGTCTGTTTCTGGTCGGACGGGGAGCCACCCATGCTCGCCGTCCGCAGGCCCGCGCTTACGGTGGCCGGAGATCGTCCCGCGATCCCCGACGCCCGGTGTGTCCTTCGCGATGGCTGGGTTGCGAGGAGGCAGCGCTTCGCTGCCTCACGCGTCCCGCCTCCTCCTTAGCTAGCATGACTGCTTCGCAAAAGGAGGAGACGGCATCCCAGTCCCCCTCGCTCCGCATCATGGCCTGCACTAGGCCCGGACGCGAGAGGTCGCCATCGCCGATCACTTCCCTGAGGGCACGGCGGTGCTCAGCCCACGCAGGGCATTCCGCTACGGTGTGTTCCACCGTGTCCTCAGGGCGGTCCTCGCAGTGATGACACCCGGGCGTTTCCTCCCGCCCCATCAGACACAGGTACCTCCCGAAACTTCCATGTCCGGTGAGGACCTGCGTCAGGCGGTAGGTGAGGACGCCGTAGCGTCTCTCAAGCCACTCCTCAAAGAGGGGACTTACCGCTGCAATGGCAGCGAGCCCAGCCCTCGGTTGCGACAGTCGTTGCTGCCATTCCGCCATGAGATCGCGCCGGAGCTCATCCCGCCACGCACTTATCTGGCGCGGCAGCGGAGTTTCGCCCCGGCGACGTGCGCGTGTTATACACGCGCGCGAGCACCTTCGCCTCCAGATCCCACGGCGGTAATCCGGCAAGGAGGTTCGCCGACTCCCCAGCGATCGTGCGGTATCCGCGGATCATTCGGATCGCCATGACCCTCTGTGACTTGAGCAGCGTCCGAGCAGGACGCCGCAACAAGTTCGGCGCCCAAACAGGGGCGCCGTAGAGGGCCATGGACCGCACGACCCCGGCGTATAACCTCCGGCAGGAGGCGTTTGGCCCCCCGAGGTTGGGGAGGATGCGTTTGAACGCAGCCCCCGTCCTCTCCAACTTTGGAGCCACCCGAGTCGACTTACGGTCGATATTCTGATCTCAGTTAGAAATCTCTGGACAGAAACTACATAAAACGAATGCCAAAAATTGGTTGTAATCTAAAAATTTCGGCTTAAGATAACTTATTAATTTCATTCATTAAACTGTCAAGCACCAAGCGGTCACCGGTGACCGCGACCTATTGTTCTTTAATTGTGTCTATAGAACCGGTACTCGACGAGTTAAGTAATGTTTCGTTCATTGGTGAATATAGGTCTCATCTAGTGACTTCTATTAACTTTCCATTCTCCATTTTAAACCTTACAATGAGTTCAGGAAGCATCGTATGTTTGAAACATCTACCATTATTTTTTTTATGGAATATAGTAGCAAATACGCAGACATCTGTAATACCTTTGGCGAATCTTTTGACGTTTAAAGTGCTTTCCTGGTTAAATTGAAATAAATGATTTTGACTTTGATTAAAATTCTTATTCACCTATTTTTACAATTTTGACCTCCGAAACAGCAATCAGAAACTTGACTTCTATACTTCTCGGTCATGCATTCAGCCTTGCAAAACCAGCCGCATTTGTCATGACGTAAGCTCAGTATGTTAATTTATATTATTATACCAATCGTCGCTTAAAGTGTCAGTTGCTAGATCGTCTCTGCGATGTCAACACGTTCAGTATAACCGCAAAAAATAATTTTAAAACAATAAACTAAGTCATAATTTAGTATTTAGAACGAAAATATAACCTTAAATTATTTATTTTTGTCAAAAATTGTGTTTTTTAAACTAGTGCTGTGATATTTTGTAAAACAGTGAGGTAAGTTGTTATTTTACGTTTTCGTGTTTGTTCGTATGTGTTGATGGGACTTTGATTAACTTAGGATTATTATTATTGTCGATATAAAGTTCGTGGTGTAATCAAGAATCCAGTTTTAGTGTGTTTCTTGCTTAAAAGAACGAAATTGGTTAGTTTTTTTTTGTACAATGTAGGTAGAATGTATGAATCGAATTGAATTCTAGTTTTTTATGCATTTAGGGATCTGTTTCCTTTGCAAAACATGTTTGCAATTATTGAATTGAGTATGTATATTTAATTGTAGTGTGAATAGTAAAAAATATCCGTTTATAATGATTTCTTTTATCATTTTTTGTTCTATGAAGGTAGATTGATACAACTATTAATTTTCTTTGTTAATCAATTATGCAGATTATATGCTATATTTACGATTTTAATGCTTAATCGCGTCTCATGCTTGCTAAATCTTACTATAATATTATAGACGCGAAAGTCCGTGTGATTTTTTATAATTGATGGGCCGACTTTTGACCACTATCTCGCCCTGCGGTAAGCGATGATGCGGTTCACGATGAGTAGGTATGTTTGTTAGTCAATCATGTCATAACGGCTGGAAGGATCGGCATAAAATTTGAAACAGGGGTAGATTTTAGTAGGTATAGAATAACACATAGGTTACTTTTTAACAAACGGCGCTACTTATAGCCATCACACAGCTGTAACTACCTATTGCGCAAATAGGGTCACTTTTAAATTTCTATTGCTGACGTTCGAAGTGCCTTCCTGGTCTAATTGAAATAAATGATTTTGACTTTGACTTTGCGCCTAGCTAACTGAGTTGCACGCTAGGGTAGTGTAGGGAAGTACTGTTTTTCAGAGGAGAAAATCCAATGACTTCTCCCGCCCTGGGTGAGAGGGAATTGTCAAATCCTACTGTCTAAACTCCATACCGTTCCTACTCCTGCGAGCTGGAGCTCTCTTTACTCTATGAGTACCGTCAATAAATACAATTAAAGAACAATAGGTTGCGGTCACCGGTGTCCTCGCGGTGTTTGACAGTTTAACTCACTAGATCGGCTGCAGCTCTGGGTATCGGGGACGGCCGAAAGAGTAATTTCCGAAGTTTTTGCGGGCGGGAAATGACATGATTTTTTTGTATGCACGTAAGAAGTTGTGGGTAAAAGTGATTTTAGGTAAGTATAGGTATAAAAGACAGGGGGTATTGTTGATTTACCGTCCTCATTCTTTCTTTTAGATGGATAGGTACCTACGTTTTATAAAATTTAAAAATGAGTGTCAATGATTTTCCTTAATAAATCCTAATATTATGAATGCGAAGGTTTGTTTGTATATTTGTTACATCTTCACGTTCAAACGCCTGAAGGGATTGGTATGGAAGAGGGTAGATTATGGACTGATGAATGTCGTGGTGGCCCGGAGGTTTAAGATGCCCACTTCTCATGCATGAGGGTGCGGGTTCGAAACACACCAACGGCAAGTACCAATGTGACGTTTTACCGAGTTATATGTACTTTCTAAGATTATTTAGACACCACTGACAAACGGTGAAGGAAAAACATCGTGAGGAAACCTGGACTTATAATTTCTAATTATAATTTTGAAATCGCCAACCCGCATTGAGAAAGCGTGGTGATGCTCAAACCTTCTCCGTGTGAGAAGAGGCTTTGCTCAGCAGTAGGCATTTATAGGCTGTTGATGATGATGATGAGATTATGGACTGGAATGTGACTTCTAACCTATCAATAGGTGGGTAACCTATCAGTACTAATAATATCTCGTTATTCTTAGCCTTCTAGTTTTTACTTTTTGTTTGTTTTTAGTTTTGGGTTTTTTGAAGTTGGTTTTTTAAACGCAGTTTTAATTAACTCGTCGAGTACCGTATTTATAGACACAATTAAAGAACAATAGGTTGCGGTCACCGGTGACCGCTTGGTGTTTGACAGTTTAAATGCGAATTTGGGAGAGCCATGTTTCGGCACGAATGGGCCGGCTCGACCGGAGTGATATTACGGCCGAGCAGAAAACCGACGTGAAACAACGCTTGCATTGTGTTTCGTCGTGTGAGTGAGGTTACCGGAGGCCCAATTACCCCTCTCCCTCCTTCCCCAATCCCTGAATCTCCAATCATTCCCAAATTGATTATCCCCCAAAGGCCGATAATACACTTGTAACGCCTCTGGTGTTCCAGGTGTCCATGGGCGACGCCGATTGCTTACCATCAGGTGATCCGTCTGCTCGTTTACCGGCTTAACTATAGCATAAAAAAAGAACTTCTTTTAGTAGATACGAACAACTCTTTTGTGTTAATTTGGAGTAAGGTTGTAAGGTTATCTACCATCATAATTATGACGTATAGGAGCAAGACACGTGGGTTGAAACGTGATCAATAAATCGTATCCTACTGAAAAAGCTTTTGAGCATGATGTACCTACATTTTTTTTTTTAAGGGGGGAAAATCATCAAATGACTGCTCCCGCCTGGGTGAGGCGGAAGGGAGTGTCAGACTCTTACTGACTAAAAACCACCCCGTTCCTTCTCCTGCACGTCGAGCCGGAGCCCCGGTTACCCGTTAGGTTCTCCGCGACTCCGAATCGGCATCGGCCCTATTGGGCCCCATCTGTGGTGGTCTGATGGCTCTTTGAGGCGCGCGCGGAAATGATGTACCTACATATGTTTGTATTGTAACTTTCGTGAGACATACTAAATAAATTATTATGTTTTCGGCTTACCAGCATTTCGCGACCCGCGACCCGGGTACTGCAGCACATGTGTGCTACTGTAGCACACACGACACGCTTCTCGACACGACATGCTGCTCATGAATATGAGCCTCTAACATGGCTTGAAACTAGTCGAGTACCTCGTCAAATTATTACGTGAGTAAGCCGAAAACATTATAATTTATTTAGTATGTCTCATAAAAGTTACAACAAAATTATTATACGTTGTGTTTGAATTTGTACAATAGGTACCTATCTATATTCTAAAAATTTATAAAATTGACACTTTAGTCAATCGCGTCAAAACGACAAAACATACACATCATTGTTGTCCAATCCCTTCACGGGATTGAGTACACAAACACATAAATTCGCATTTATAATATAACTGGGTTGTATAAATTCTCAGTACCTAGTAGCACGGAGTCTGGAATTGTGCCCGGTATATGGCAATAGGCTCACCCCCTATTACATGGGACTCATAACATAAATAGTGAAAAGTGGGTGTTACATTGCACAGTGGCATAATGTACACTTCTGTCTACCCCTTCGGGGATAAAAGACGTGATGTTATGTTTTTTAATATTAGTGAGATAGTCAGATGTGAGGGTAATCGTACACATGTTGATTTTTCGAAAACTTAACGGTCTTAATTTTATGAATGTTTCTTTCTACCGTATAATTTAGAAACAATAGATGTTTGAACAATGCGATTAGCTAAAGGATATTAATTTCTTTATCTGTCGTGTTTAAAAGATAAGACAAGTTTTATGGATACCCACTTATTATATACTAGCTTTTACCCGCGGCTTTGCTCGCTTCACAAATGGATAAAAAGCCAATGTGACATATACCAATACACACAGCGCCATCTATACCGATACTTTTATTTTCCCTCGAGAATATCACATTTTTCCGGGATAAAAACTACCCTATTATTTTATCCGGACTTCTAACTATACATCTGCAAAAATTCAAAGCAATCGGTTTAGTAGTTATGGCGTGAAAGTGGAACAAACAAACAAACAATCTCACTTTCCGATTTATAATATTAGTAAGGATAATTTGTAGCCCGCGACTTCGTCCGCGTAGAATATGAATTTTAGAACGTAACTTTTTTTTTGTTTCAATTCTTCAAAGTAAAAGTAGCCTATGTTACTCCTTAGTACATTAGCTACCTGCCAATAAAAGTCTTGCGAAATCAGTCCAGCCGTTCCAGAGATTAACCAGTACAAACAGACAGACAGACAAAAATTGTAAAATAAGTTATTTTGGTATGTCTATCGTATACATATGCATGTAGTAATGTCGCGGAGAACCTAACGGGTAACCGGGGCTCCGGCTCGACGTGCAGGAGAAGCAACGGGGTGGTTTTTAGTCAGTAAGAGTCTGACACTCCCTTCCGCCTCACCCAGGCGGGATAAGTCATTCGATGATTTTCCCCCTTAAAAAAAAAATGGAGTTTCTTGCTCGTTCTTCTCCATAAGAACCTACACTTTGGAATGAGCACCTAGCTTCACTCCAAAATTTTTGTTAGCGTTCAAAAGTACTTTCTAATGGAAAAGTGCCTCTCTGGTCTAATTGAAATAAATGATTTTGACTTTGAATTTAAAGAAGGGGTGCTTTGTAGATATACACTGCACCTCTGTCTACCCTACCAAAGATTATAAGATTGAGTCGACAATTTTCAAAATTTAGAATTTAATAAATTGTAGACTGCCTCGTTGACTGAGTGGTCGCAAGTGCAACAGCAGGGCAAAGTATTACTGGGTTTTTAAAAAAAATCTCAGTAGTAGCACGGAGCCTTGAATTGTGTCCATATGGCAATAGGCTCACCCTATTACATGGAACTCATAACATAAACAGTGAAAAGTTGGTGTTACATTTTACAGTATTGTGCCGTAACGCGCACCTTTGCCTCCCCCTTCGGGGATAAAAGGCGTGATGTTATATTATTTTTTGTAATATTACGAATCTTACAATCGGCTTTACGAATCGAGGTTATGACCTTTGCACACCTCGTGACATGGCTGTGACGTCAGCATTAATGGGTTTAGACTGTAAAAAACAATATCGCATCATTGTATGGTATAATTATAGTGGTATGGTGATCATCTGCCATCATGATTTGACGCATAGGAGCCAGGCACGTGGGTTGAAATGTGAAGCAGAAAATTGAACAGTTAAAAAAAAGAATGTATTGGATTAGGGTAGATGCCTAATTTTTATTTTAATGTCTGTCTGATAGATCGTTAAATCATTAGACACGTATTTATTTTCTTACAGAAACTAATATTTACGATGATATTGATTTGAAATGTCGCGTGACGTCACTTCTATGTACATTTTATATGTAGAAGTGACGTTTTTGCCCCCACTCCTTTGATTAATTTTATCTAAGTATTGTTTTATTATACGACAAAATAAAAAAATACGTGTCTAATATTTTATCATTGCCGAACTGACAGACTAATTATATTTTTAATTTTCATACCCTGTCATCGTCCCAATTACAGTGGTTTGATGATCATCTACCATGATTTTGACGTATGGGAGACAGACACGTGGGTTGAAACGTGAATCAGAAAATTGAACAGTTAAAAAAAGCATGTATTGAAATTGTGCCCGGTATATGGCAATAGGCTCACCCCCTATTACATGAGACTCATAACATAAATAGTGAAAAGTGGGTGTTTTTTTATGGCATAAGCCGGTAAACGAGCAGACGGATGACCTGATGGTAAGCAATCGGCGTCGCCCATGGACACCTGGAATACCAGAGGCGATACAAGTGTGTTAACGGCTTTTTGGGGATTAGGAGTTTGAGGATCGTTGGGGATTCAGGGATTGGGGAGATTGGGGAAGGGGATTGGGCCTCCGGTAACCTCACTCACACGACAAAACAAAACGCAAGCGTTGCTTCACGTCGGTTTTCTGTGTTACATTGTACAGTGGCATAATGTGCACCTCTGCCTACCCCTTCGGGGATAAAAGGCGTGATGTTATGTTATGTTATGTCAATCTTAGAAAGGACATATCACTCGGGAGAATTCGCATTGGTACTTGTTGTTCGTAGGTTTTGAACACGCATTCTCATGCATGTGAAGCGGGCTTCTAAACCTCCGGGCCAACACGACGATTTATTTTAATGCTTATTTATGTTGATATAAACTATTATGACGATCTAAGGTCGTACAAGTTACATCTGAACCGGTCTTATACAAATAATTAATTACAATAATGTTCTTGTCATTCAAGAACTGGATTCTATTCACTGTTGTTATGTTATTTAAGGTAATTTTATTGGAAACTATATGTTATTCGCTATTTTGTATCGTAAACGAAAAAGAAATGTTTTAAAGACTTGTTTATGTACTTATAGAACATCTTCACTACATAGTATAAAACAAAGTGTCGCGGAGAACCTAACGGGAATTGAACCCAAGACCTCTAGCCCGGCAGTCGCACTTGCGACCACTCGGCCAACAAGGCAGTCCTAAGATAAGATTTCTAAGATTGTTTATGGGATAAGCCGGTAAACAGCTGACGGATCACCTGATGGTAAGCAATCGGCGTCGCCCATGGACACTCATTGGAGGCGTTACAAGTGCGTTACCGGGCTTTTGGGGATTAGGAATTTGAGGATTGCTGAGGATTCAAGGATTGGGGAAACACGTAAAGGGTAGATGACTAATTTTTATTTTTATTTCCGTTTGGTAGATTATTTAAAAACATTAGAAATGAATAGTTGCGAAGATATATTGATTTGAAATATCGCATGACGTCACTTTTGAGTACGATTTATACTCGAAAATGACGTAGCTACCTCCCACTCCTAAACTTTGATTCGTTTTAACTAAGTATTGTTTTAATATACAACAATAAATAAAATAAAATCCATGCCGTACTTTCGTATCTGCATAGAGACTAAATAATTGAGCTGACTGCATATTTTATTCGGGCATTAAGAATCATGACATTATGATGATATAATAGGTAAATGTTAATATTCTAGGTATAGACATAAGAACGGATTATTGAATATCGCACTACAATAAAATACTTTAAATTCTCTGTGTCCGTGTCTAGGGGAAGTACAAACTAAAGGTGTTATTCAAAAACTCGTTTGTCTAGATATCAATATCATAATATTCATACGACTCGGACTGTTGACGGTCTAATGCAGAGGTTTTTTTTTATGGTATAAGCCGGTAAACGAGCTAACGGATCACTTGATGGTAAGCAATCGGCGTCGGCCATGGACACCTGGAACACCAGAGGCGTTACTAGTAAGTTAGGAATTTTAGGATTATTGGGGATTCAGGGATTCGGGAGATTGGAGAAGAGGGGTGGTAATTGGGTCGCCAGTAACCTCATTTACACGACGAAACACAACACAACGTTGTTTGACGTAGGTGTTGTTTCACGTCGGTTTTCAGCTCGGCCGTGGTATCACTCCGGTCAAGCCGACCCATTCATGTTGAAGCATGGCTCTCCCACACTTAAAATGGCTATTCAATAAAATATTTCTGCTAACAGAATGAATTACATGTACTTGTCATTTGTTTTTGGCGTGAAATAAGGTTTTTTTTCTTTCTTTCTACGGAAAGAGAAGAGGTGGTAAAAAATGTGTTCTATTCTGCCATTAACTCGTCGAGTACCGGTTTTATAGACACAATTAAAGAACAATAGGTCGCGGTCACCGGTGACCGCTTGGTGTTTGACAGTTTAAAGAACAATAGGTTGCGGTCACCGGTGACCGCTTGGTGTTTGACAGTTTAAATTATTACTTTCATGTACTAATTTTTCTTTCTTTCTTTCCAGACACGATGCGTTATCTCCTATTAGCAGTATGCCTAGGCCTGGCCTGTGCCCAGTCCACGATCGACCCATCAGTCCTCGAGGGTATCTTTGGAACCCCACCGACCCCAAAACCAGTCGGTCCCGTTACACCGGGTTTAGAAGATGTAAGTTTTAAAAGTACTGATTTATGAACCGATACGACCTTTTAACCTTCATTTAAAATTAAAGAAGCATCGACATGTTTGCGGGCCCCCGGAAAATTTGGGCCCCTATATAGAATAGAGATATTAAGATTAAGAATAATTTATTTGTATATAATATATACTAAACTTACAATTTGATTTTTTAAAATTACAATATTAAAGTTAAATGATTATAGACTATTAACTAGATAGTAATACATCACTATGCTTAAAACTATGAACAGAAAAATAAGAGGACTAAAACTAATATTTGTCGCGATTTGCTTGAACTAGGTTTATGCAACTTGTGTTTCAAATCAGACAGAGAAAAGTCTTCGAAAGTTCTTTGAAATACTTATCTCAAGTTTTGTACTTAGCAGAAGGTTTTTATGAGTCCCATGTAATAGTGGGTGAGCCTATTGTCATATACCGGTCACAATTCCAAACTCCGTGCTACGACTGATATTTTTTTTAAACACCCAGTAGTACTTTGCTCGACCCGGGATTTGAATCCAAGGCTCCTTGCCTGGTAGTCACACTTGCGACCACTCGGCCAACGAGGCAGTAATCACCTATATACCTGCACAAATTATTATTTGCCAAGGAATAGGTGTAAATGTTATGTAATGTAACCAGCACCGTAGAGGCACAACTCGAGGGAGAGTGCCTCTGCCAACTCCACCAGAGGACACGTCACTTCTGATTGAAGTATTTGGCACACCACCTTCCACTTCAGCAAGAGAAGGATACGAATCCGTGAGTGCGATGAAATCTGGGTAAATCTAGATTTGCATGGCAAATATTACGTAGTTCATTACATGCTATATTAGTCCATATATCAAAGAACAAAAGGAATTAAATCGCGTGAGAAATTGGGGTACCCAAACTCAGGGCCGTATTGCGGGTTTGTGGGCCCCTGGAAAAACCTGTTTGGGGGTGCATCAATAATTTTAAGTGTCATTTTTATTGCGAATTCGGTGTCATCATCATTATTCATAACGGGTCATATATTCATTTTGTTTTTGTTTATGTTATCGATACAAAATCAGGTAGTCAAATTCAATTTAGACTGCACGGTTGGTGCGGTGGCTGGGCAACCGGCTGCCGTGCAACGTGTCGCGGGTTCGATTCCCGCACGGAACAACACTTTGTGTGATCCACAAATTGTTGTTTCGGGTCTGGGTGTCATGTGTATGTGAACTTGTATGTTTGTAAACGCACCCACGACACAGGAGATAATCCTAGTGTGGGGCAACGTTTTGTAAAAAAAAAAAAATACTTTTATTGAAATGTCAAAAACGATACTTTTCTATGAATTTTGTATTGGATCGCTACTTATGACGTCATCATATTTCAGCGTCAAATAGCATACTTATTTCCTTAAAATTAGCGAGGAAAAATCCAAAAATAGGTAAATTGTCAAATCAATGGATGAGAGTATGATTATTTTTTAATTATTTATTGCATTGAAAAGTTGAAACAATTTATTTTAAACCTTGGAAACTAGGCAATTGTCAGCGCCCTATACCTATTATAAAAAGCGAAGAATATTTTCTTTACTTATTTCTTGGGCATATTCTTTTACAAACCCTACTTTCGAACATAGGGTCCCAATTGGCATTAGTAGGTAGATTGCAAACGCAAACTGTTAGAATATGTCTTACGTTCGACCCTCGAATTAGTAAAATGTTGAAAATCAATCGATTTTAAAGTAAATAGTAGTCCACGCTTATTGTAATTCATAGGCTGTTACTAGAAATTACAGTTGAACTTAGAAAATAATAATAATACAGGCTATTGCATGAACAAATAGGGGAATTAATTATTACTACCTACAATTTGCATGTCATATTTCCATGTAATTATCTAGATAAAGCTTTTAGTGCGAAACTTGATTGTTATGTAGTTTGTCCCAGCTTCGCATGGGTATAAAATTATTAAAGAACAATGGCGAGATTATACCTGGATTGTTTTAGAAGCGTCTATAAACGAGACCTATGAAAAACGTAATGAGGTAATTAAATTGATTTTTATACGATTTTAGTTTCAAACGTAAAAGCCTCAGTATTTATAATGAGAAATAAGTTATTAATTGTATTTATATCCGGTGCTAGTTTTGGTTGATGTTTGTTAGAGTTACCATTTATAAAAAAAAATATAAAATAGTATTAAGTCGAAAAAAATGTTAAAGTCGTGTATAAACCAACAATACCCAAAAATAAATCATTGTAATGTTAAACAACATATAAGAATTGGTTAGATTTGTTATTTTGTGAAAGAAGTCGCGATTTTATATATTTATTTTGATATCACAATCATCATTAGTAGTAATTAAAAGAAAATGTAATGGCAACACTAAGTGGTACTGTCAAATGTCGTAATAACTTCGTTATTCACAAAGCTTGCTTTGGTATAATATTGTTCTTGTTCTTTTCGTCGTTTTTTCGTGAATTATCTGTAATTTTGACCCTCGCATTGCCCCTGGACTTGATTCGCTGCGACTTTATACGACGACTTTTGCTTTCTCACGGACGATCTGCGCTATAAGTACACTATAACTGTTGCTTTTCCAAAAAGGACTCGATTGTTTCTCAATTCTTTTGTGAAGATGCGAAGTAACAGGCCTACACGCATTTTGTGCGCGAATTGCAACATTTGCGTCAATACCCTTCGGCGATATCGGATCTTAGATCAAAACACAAGAGTGTGTACCATGATCTGCAACTGGGTTTATCCACAAATCGTAAGTTTTTAAACTATAATTTATAAGAATATTTCGTAGCTATAACTTTTTACTGCAGAAAAACCATCTTCAGATCGTGTACGACTCGATAATTGACCAGTAATTTATTATTGTACTGCTTGCAACTTCAGTAAGACTGTCTTTATGTTAAACCATTCTATAATAACACACAATAGTCCCATTCATTTTAGTCAAAAAAGGCACAGTAGCATTTTTTCAAAGCTGTGTAAAATACTAGAAAAGTTATGGTTTTTCCTATTTTTTAGATTACCGAAGACGATTGTGTCTGTGAAGCATATTGGGAACTGTCTATGGTTGCAGTTAACCAGAATTTGCAACAAGATAGTAATAAGGCTGGACAATCTGGACCGAGTCAACGAGGACATAATTCATGTGTGCCTTCTGTGTGAATGTTCATTAGTACGAAGGCAAAGTTGTAAATACTTAAAGACAACCTAACAGGGCTACAACTGGATATGATAAATATTATTCAAATGAAAATAGAACCACGACAGGTACGTAGTTCATATTTAAACTGTCAAACACCAAGCGGTCACCGGTGACCGCAACCTATTGTTCTTTAATTGTGTCTATAAATACGGTACTCGACGAGTTAATTTCTATTCATTCTACCCTATTTACCGCTTGAATGCACCGATATGAGACAAAATAGAAAATACATTGTGTCTAGCGTAGATCACATGAAAGGTTAAATTAAATTCATATTATAAATTCCCCTAAATATATATATATATATATATATATATATATATAAAATAATATAAATAATACTATTTAGTTTTTTTTTTAGTTTGTTACCCATCACAAAGATTGTTAAAAAAATAATAATATTACTAACTTCTTACACTTATTATAATAACTTCTTAGATGTTTTGTAACTAACATTTTTTCATTCCGTTGCAGCTAACATCATCTGATAAGGTGTGTCATGCCTGTTGGTTGCGAACTAAGAGAGAAGCTCTTCGTATCAACCATGTTGATGAAATGAGACCACCTGAAGCAATGCCCCAAAATGAAAATCTATTACAGGATAATGAAGTTCATGAGAATCCTCGAGCTGCTAACACTGGCCGGTCAATAGAAATCAATATTGCCAGATTATAAGAGGGCAGCCAACATCAATTGGTAATTCATCGTGTGTTTTTATTCGCCTTGGGAATGTATCAAATACTTCAAGCTCGATCGTACTATGGCGAGCATATACGTTTCCATGGCGGATATAGGATTGAAGCGTGCAATGAAAATATAAATTCCTCTAAATACAATGTACTACGCAGTAAAGAAACGATTTTAATAAAGGGAAAATAAAATCGCGTCACATTTCTAGGAAGCAGTACTATGTTAATATTTTAATTAAAAATACTACCGGCAGATCCGGTATAGTTAGTGGAATACTGCTGTAACTGTTTGGTTGGTCGCGTACTGTAGTTTGTTGCGCACAGTGATGACCCTCGTGTGGTATCTTGGATGGGGCCCATTACAACAATTTATCAGCACCGGCAGGGTTCCTAGACGATATAGTAATACGAGAAGATGAATAAATGGTTCAAAATCTTGAAACTGTTTTATTAAACCCTTAAATGCTGTTATTCATATTTCCTTATAAAAGCTTACCTTTAGCCAGGTTTTTTTTAAGGGGGATAATCATCAAATTACTGCTCAAGACTGTGTGAGGCGGAGGGAGTGTTAGACTCTTACTGGTTAAAAACCACCCCGTTCCTTCTTCTGCACGTTGAGCCAGTCCGGTAACCCTTAGGTTCTCCGCGTTTATGGCAGGTCAGGCCTGCGTTGCCTAACGGCCTAATGCTCTAATTGATCTTTAAAACTTGTGAAACATAGATCCTGAATAGCCACATACCTATCGTGTGTTATAACTGTGATAGTTTTAATATTATCACGTTTTAACGTGGACTTGAATCAATCTAGGTATACCTAACGATATTTTTTTCACATCTCATTTCTTATTTTTGCATCACTGCATTAGGTACATTAAGTTTTGTAGTCTACGAAGTTACTTTTACAGTGACATAACCTCAAAATATAAAAATGTTAATATCTTTTTTTTGAGGCCTTCTTAAATTAAAATTCTCGATGATTATGCTTAAGTAATAGATCCCCTATGATTTTAACATTTTTTCGGACATAGACGCTTCAAACCGATTCCAGGTAAAGTGTTGTATGGGAACTTGCCATTGTTCTTTTCCTTATACATTAGCAATGAACACGATAAAAAAAGATACATCCAATTCAATGCAGTCGTTCAGGGCCTCAAGTCTGCTATTTTTATAATAGGGTAGATGACTAATTTTTATTTTAATGTCCGTCTGGTAGATTATTTTAAAACATTAGACACGTATTTTTTATTTTCTTACAGAAACGAATACTTTCGTCGATATATTGATTTGAAATGTCGCGTGACGTCACTTCTATGTACATTTTATACGTAGAAATGACGTTTTAGCCCCCACTCCTAAACTTTGATTCGTTTTATCTAAGTATTGTTTTATTATACGACAAAATAAAAAAATACGTGTCTAATATTTTTTCATTACCTAACTTACGGACTAATTATATTTTTAATTTTCATACCCTGTCATCATCCCTATTTTGAAATCAATGATCGATCATTCTGACACTATTGTAGGTAAGAGCAGACTTGAGACCATGGAGTTAAGCACGCACACA
Organism: Spodoptera littoralis; assembly: GCA_902850265.1. Lineage (NCBI taxonomy): Eukaryota > Metazoa > Arthropoda > Insecta > Lepidoptera > Noctuidae > Spodoptera > Spodoptera littoralis. Next base: position 5,583,515 of record LR824558.2, on the reverse strand, counting down.
TCAAGTTATGCATAACCAGTATAAACTGAGCTTTAATTCTGCGGAAAGGTCTAACGAAGCGAGACCAGGATAAATTGGTTGTATATAGCTCGTTGTGTGTGCAATGTACATACATTTAGTGATTCATTTCTGTTGAAGTATATAATAATTATTATGTTTTCTTTGAATACCTTGGTTCTACAATAATTACCTTATGTACTTTACCACAAGGTCTTGTTTTCAAGTAAAGTACCTATAATAATTGTTATTGGGTATTTCGATTATACATTTCTAAGTTGGTGGCCTCGACTGTGAAAGGAGGATAAGTAGCCTCCTTGGACACCAGAAAAAAAAACAAAAAACAACGAATTCTTCAATTCATATTATTTTTTTTTATATATTTATATCATTATTTTTATTGTCTTTTAAGTTGTACATATGTTCTTTCTTTTTCCCTTCCTTAAGTATATTGTAAATATCTACACTAAAAAACCTAAAAACGATCTTAAAAACAAAATTACAATGATTACCTATTGACAAAGTTTCCACGAATAATGTAAAATTAAATTATGTAAATAATTTCCAAAAATTCCATTCACAGATAACTTGATTAATTAACTTACTATAGCAAAAAATGTGAACCATGATATTTTTTTATATAAGTACAATCGACGAAATTCAACCATGACCCATTTCGACGACAAATCGTTTGCACAATCAAAATAACAGATGGCGCTTTTTTAAATAAACGACTTAATAAAAGAAAGCGGTATTTTGTAAAATTATTACAGTGTAATAATAGTGCTACAAAAATACGAATCACATTAAAACCAAGGGGTTATAAGTAGAACATAATTTAAGTAGATAAATTAATGTTTTAAATCCCTTTTTCAGATTACAGTGAAACCGACTGAAGGAACCTCAACATTTACTGATAAAAATGGCGAGACGTGTCAGTGTGTGCCGTACTACCTCTGTGACGCAAACAATGTTGGTGTCGACGTGAATAACGCTTCGGTTACCGGCTGGGGCACATTGGATATCAGGTGAGAATAAGCTTTGAAGGTTAAGAACTTTAAAAGTAGGTACAATGCTAAGGACTCACGGCGCAATTATCTTAAAGAAAAGAAAACATCGTGAGAAAACCTGGGCTTATAATTTCTAATTATAATAAACAAAAGGCTCTAAATTAATAAAGATATTTAAAAAAGTTTACTTACAAATTTTAAATCGCCAACCTGCATTGAGCAAGCTAAATTGACTTAGCAGTGGGCATTTATATAGGCTGTTGATTTATATTATTTTTTTATTTGTTGGGCCAACGTTTGGCCACTATCTGGCCTGGTGGTAAGCGATGATGATAATGATATTTGATTTACGTTTCGCTCATCCGCCTGAAAATTATCCAGAAATAAAATGTATTTCAGGTAAAGGTCCCCCTACTACATGGGACTCATAACATAAATAGTGAAAAGTGGGTGTTACATTGTACAGTGGCATAATGTGCACCTCTGCCTACTCCTTCCAGGATAAAAGGCGTGATGTTATGTTATGTTTTTCACGTAAAGGCATACCTTTCAGTTATGTTCCTTTCTGACATTTAAAGCTATTCTACATACATCTAACAATCCTTCACAGCTCAGTTATAAAAAAACTTTGCGGTTGAAATCACAAACCACTGCTAAAATAACTCCTAAATTCATCCCCCAGGTTTGGAGAAGACAATAACATAGACAGACAGTGTCAAGAGAGTGTGGAGGTCTGCTGTACCATCCCCAAGGACACTTCGGAACAGCCCAAACCGAAGCCAAAACCCAAACCCGAGCCAGGCCAGGCTAAAGGATGTGGTTACCGAAACCCCAACGGTGTTGGTGGAATCACCGTTACTGGTGGAAGCGTAAGTAAAATTTGACTTTATTATTGGTCTCATAAGGTGTGTTTTTGTATTGATACGGTTAAAAGTGGTTTTTAAGTAGTTGGATTCAGAATTTAGAATGGTTGGCTGTCCATAACTAGTTTTTCTGTGAAAAATCTCGTCTGCGGCGTCTGCGGCATTTCCGAACTGATACCATCTTTTAAATGTAAAGAAAAGGGCGTACGCTTTAGTATTTTCTCTGATTTTGCTAACGTGTATGGGCAATGCTAATCCAATGGCCATGTTTGTCCGTCAACCATGCGAAACTTTGATTAAATTTGGTATACAGACAGGGTATGGGCTGACTTAGGTGATAGGATACTTTTTATCCCGATTAAATGCTCCCATGGGACAAAACAGGAACTATATTCTGGCAACAGCTAGTTCTATAATAAGAATAGGCAACCATTTTTAACCCACTACAACTCCTCCGTACTTTGAATTGCATTCGTATCATCACTACATATATAAAACAAAGTCGGTACACGCCGTCTGTCTGTCCCTTAGATCTTTAAAAGTACGCAACGGATTTCGATGCGGCTTTTTTTAAGACATATAGTGATTCTTAAGGAAGATTTCTATGTATAATAAATGCATATTGCACCCGTGCGAAGCCGGGGCAGGTCGCTAGTAGGAGATAAGATTATTTTGCATGTAATTTGAATTTGACCTTTCGCCTTTTTAGGGTGCTGAATCCCAATTCGGCGAGTTTCCTTGGGTTGTCGCTATCCTGGACAAGTACAACTCTTCGTATGGAGGCGTCGGAGTGCTCATACATCCGCAGGTGGTGATGACTGGTGCCCATATTGCTCAAAGGTAACATAACATCACGCCTTTTATCCCCGAAATGGTAGGCAGAGGTGCACATTACAGCACTTAATGCCACTGTACTGTACAATTTAGCACCCACTTGTCATTATTTATGTTATGAGTCCTATGTAATAGGGGGTGAGCCTATTGCCATATACCGCGCACAGTTTCAGACTCCGTGCTTTTACTGTGATTTTTAGAACCCAGTCTTTGTTTGCCCGACCCGGGAATCGATCCCAAGACTCCTTGCCCTTGATCATTAATACTTTTTATTCGGTAAAAACGTAGGTAAACTTTTATTGATGCATTTCATTAATAACTAAATATATAAAACTTAAATATAGAAAAAGAAAAAATTAAATAAAAGGTAAAGTCGCTATATTAATGCAATTGCTATAATTGGTGTCGCGGAGAACCTAACGGGTAACCGGGGCTCCGGCTCGACGTGCAGGAGAAGGAACGGGGTGGTTTTTAGTCAGTAAGAGTTTGACACTCCCTCCCGCCTCATCCAGGCGGAAGCAGTAATTCGATGATTTCCCCCTTAAAAAAATTATTGGTATGATTGGTCTCTATTTTTTCGTCCAAAATGTGTTGTAGACTAAAACTAGAACATCATGTTAAAAATGGCAAATAAAAACCTTAATACATCGTGTAACGGGACGAAAACGAAATACATTTCACGGTGTGTATGATGCATGGGATAATATCAAACAATCAAAATATAGTTTATAAAAAAATTCTATAAAGTAACTGTTTGAGGTGGTTACGTGACTGAGTTCAAGTCTCGCCAGAAGCCTATAATCTTGAGCAGCATGCGTGATAACCAGTGATCGGAAAAAAGTGAGCTAATTTACCTAAACTTCAAGGAACAAAAACAAAAAGTGGAGACTTCCTTACTACAACATTTTTTTTCCGGAAAATTCCGGTTTCACTTTCGGGATATTTATATATTACATTTAATATAATTGTTATTAATACATAAAACAATTGATTTCGTTTCGTCATTTTATTTCTTAAATTTAACACAAAACCGAACATAATTAAAACTTTTATTGTTTTCAACAATAAATATTTTAAGATGTAAGAAAGAGCATAAATTAAAATTATTCCAACACAAAAATTAATAAAAACCTAAAATCGTATATATCGTAATAACAAAAGCTAGAAAGAAACCGCAACTTTTTTCACTAAACTGGAACCGGAACTTTCCCGAAAAAATGTAGTAAGGCAGTCTCCACTTTTTGTTTTTGTTCCTTGAAGTTTAGGTAAATTAGCTCACCTTTTTCCGATCACTGGTGATAACCTACCACAACAAGTGCCCTGTGCTTGATTTAATGTAACATGTTGTCGCGGAGAACCTAACGGGTAACCGGGGCTCTGGCTCGACGTGCAGGAGAAGGAACGGGGTGGTTTTTAGTCAGTAAGAGTCTGACACTCCCTCCCGCCTCACCCAGGCGGGAGCAGTCATTCGATGATTTTCCCCCATTAAAAAAAAAATGTAACATGTTGTAAATTTCAATAACTAAATTAAAATATATTTTCACAGATATGCCCCCGGAGGTATGAAGATCAGAGCTGGTGAGTGGGACACACAAACCATCAAGGAGATATTCCCATATGAAGAGAGAAACGTTCAGAATGTTGTTATACATGAAAGTAAGTATAGTTTTACTTCTGCCTTGTTCAGTGAGTTCTTCAGTCGAGTACTGGTCATACCCAAACTATATATATATAAAAGAAAGTCGTATTAGTTACACTATTTATAACTCAAGAACGCCTCAATCGATTTAGATGAAAATTGGCAGGGAGGTAGCTTAGAACCAGGAGACGGACATAGAATACTTTTTATACAATACTTTTTTTTACTTTTTACCGAAAATCACGAACGGGAACGGGGGGATAATGTGATTGCGCATACGAAGTCGCGGGCAGAAGCTAGTATCGTCTAAAGTATTCAAATCAAAGCCAGGGTTTGACTGCTAAACAAGAAGTTTAGCGTTTGAACCCCGAATTAGACAAAGTACTGTTAGTGGTTTTCAAAAATTTCTCAGTAATAGTTAATAGTAAAGTTTTGTAATTTGTACTATGCGTCAAGCGTGTCCTTGAATTGTTCTCACATATACGTACAGTATTGGAATATGTATCAGAGACATTGTAAAACACATTTTTTTAAAGAGTAACGAATGGTGTTTCTTATTCGTTCTTTCTCAAGTTGAATCTACATTTTGGCACGAACACTTAGCTTCACTGACGGACAAGCTAACAGACTATTATTTATTTTGTATTTGTTAAAGTTTCAAAAGTACCAAATTATGGTTTAATCAAAATAAATGCTTAGACAACTAGATTTATCACACTTATTATGAAATTGTTTAATATAATCTTCATATATTTTACAGACTTCATGCCAAAAAGTTTGAAGAATGACATCGCATTGCTATACCTGGACAGCCCCTTACCTATTTCGGAATACATCAACGTGATCTGCATGCCAGAACAGGACGAGGTCTTCGACAGCCATAAGAACTGCGTCGCCAATGGATGGGGCAAGAGCCACTTTGGTAAGTGGAGAAGACCAGTAGACCAGTAGACCAGTAGACCTAAGTAGACCAGTAGACCTAAGTAGACCAGTAGACCTAAGTAGACCAGTAGACCTAAGTAGACCTTAAGAGTTTCATATTAGCTTTGAAATCATTCTCACAAGATATGTCTATTTTTTATGGAATAAACCGGTAAACGAGTAGACGGATCACCTGATGGTAAGCAATCGGCGCCGGCCATGTACACCCGAAACACCAAAGGCGTTACAAATGCGATCGCAGCCTTTTATGGGATTAAAAATTTGAAGATGGTTGGGATTAAAAATTGAAGATGATTAGTTACCGGTTGCGCTAACAACGTCAACAGCAAATGATATTTAAGTTTCTAATTGTTTTCATGCTTAATAAGCGTCTTAGCGATAACAGTTTAGTCAATATAAAGGTTTCTTTCTATGAATGTCCTAAGAGTTAGGGATTCGACTTCGCCGTCACTACATATTTGTGCCCTGCTGCGGACGACTGGAGCTCCGGTAACCCATTAGGCTCCGGCTCAAAGCAGAAGTAGGAACGGGGTGGTGTTAAGTCAGTAAGAGTCTGACACTCCCTCTCCGCCTCACCCAGGCGGGAGAAGTCATTGCATGATGTTCCACCCTTAAAAAAGTACATAAAATCGAAATTATTTTTTGTTACCCCGAGTCGAAGCTCCTCATTAAAATCACCTTTTCCATTCCCAGGACTCCAAAACCGATACGCTGTGATTCTCAAGAAGGTGGAACTTGACATGGTGCCATACAGCCGCTGCCAATCTTTGCTGAGGAGGACCAGGCTTGGACACAACTTCAAACTGCATAACAGCTTCGTGTGTGCTGGTGGAGAGGCTGGCAAGGATACCTGTCAGGTAGGATGAGATCTTTTATTTTAAAGGGTGGTGCTTCAGCTTTGCATGGTTGCCTTTGCCAACTTTCTTTAGTGAAAGGCTTGAATATTTAGCTGCTTTATAAACTTTGCCGGACGTCAAAGAATAGGGTAGATGCCTAATTTTTATTTTAATTTCCGTCTGGTAGATTATTTTAAATCATTAGACACGTATTTTTTATTTTCTTACAGAAACGAATACTTTCGACGATATATTGATTTGAAATGTCGCGTGACGTCACTTCTTTGTACATTTTATATGTAGAAATGATGTTTTAGCCCCCACTCCTAAACTTTGATTCGTTTTATTTATGTATTATTTCATAGTTCAACAAAATAAAAAAATACGTGTCTAATATTTTTTCATTATCTAACTGACGGACTAATTAGATTTTTCATTTTCATACCTTGTCCCTGTGTGTTGTTCAGTTATGCGCGTAATAACGTTATTTGCTTGATTTAAAAGCATTTTAAGGGATAAATTCAGTTCAAAGTTTTTATATCAGTTCATGCACTAAGTTTTTTTATGTGTATAGCACTATTCTGCTAAATACATGGGCTTCCTCTTGTCGTAATTTTGACAACTTTTTATCTGTTTATCTTACCTATATATCGAAACGAAACCACTATCGGCACACTGATTGGCCGGCGTTAATGAACTAACCAATCAAAATCAACATAAAAGAAACTCCTACTAATGGTGCTGATTAATTTAATTGTGGATTCAAAATCACTATGTCTGGAACGCTAAGTTCATTATCTCTGTGCTATTCTGACTTCTCTTATAAATTTAACTGCTTAGGAGTTACAATTTTTGAATTAATTTACGTTGTTTTTTATTTTTTCTTGATTTCTCCTTTTGAGGTCTACTTTAAGTTCAAAAGTAGTCACTTATTAAGATTACCTTTATTTCTTCTGGCGTATGTAAGTTGCCACTTCATCTCTAACTCAGTGCAACCCAATAGTGGGGAGAATAGTCGCTGAGAACCTTACGTAACCGGGGCTCCGGCTCGAAGTGCAGGAGAAGGAACGGGGTGGTGTTTAGTCAGTAAGAGTCTGACACTCCCTCCTGCCTCACCCAGGCGGGAGCAGTCATTCGACGATTTTCCCCCCTTAAAAATATATATATATATATAGTGGGGAGAATTGTTACTTATACTAGACAGACATGTTGTATATTTTGGAGTTTCGCTTCCTAATCCTAATGCATAATCTGCTTCGCTAACCTTACGCTGGCTTCACAAAGGAATTGCTTTTATGCGACCACACAAGATAAAAAAGGTTTTAAATAAAAATAAATATTTTTGCACAGGGCGACGGTGGCGCTCCCTTAGGCTGTCCTGTTGGCAACAACAGATACAAGCTGACTGGCCTAGTAGCGTGGGGAATAGGGTGTGGACAACAGGATGTCCCAGCAGTGTACACAAATGTGCCACTGTTCAGTAGCTGGGTGGACGCGAAAATGGCTCAATGGGGACTCGAAGCGACGTCCTACCGATACTCAGAATAATTTTTAAATAGTTCTAGTATTATTATTAGCTTTTAAATTATCACCTTTCATTAGACAGTCGTTTTTTGTGAGCAAAAATGTTCTTGTCAAAAAGTACTATCGGCGAAATTTTTGGTGTCCAACTGTATTGTCACTGATTGAGTTTGTTGATATACATAGTACTAAAATGTAACGTTTTTGTGGGCAAATTTTGTCTTTTCTTCTCGCTCTGTCATGCCATTTCGTGTATCATCCGGCACTATCTTCATTGTAATTTTTTCTACACTCAGTGCAAAAGGCCAGTATGGAACTCATATATAAATTGCGAAAGCAGTGCAAATTTTTATAATGTATTCTTAATGTTATGTTTATGTCAATCCCATCTTTCGTTGTCATTTTTCATACAGTTTGCATATCATTCATTGTCGTTACTTCATAAGTAATTTCATAATGAAGACTAACGGATTTGTTACAAAAATTTTTAGACATAGTGTATAAAATTACAGTTGTACAGATTATATGCTTATGGACTTCCAACTTAATGACATCTCATAGACTCCTTTTTTGAGGGATGAAAATCATTTAATTTTAACGACTTCTTACCTTGGGTGAGATGAGAGGAACTGTCAGTGTTACTGATTAAAAACCACCTTGAATCATCTCATAGACCATTACCGTCTTTACCATGAGGGCACTTGGGGCCTGTATCCAGGACCTTCTCAGGGGGGCCCTGAAGGACCGCCAATTTCTACGACTGACATTGCGTGGCAACCGACTGCCCCGCAACGTGTAGCGACTTAGATATCCCCACGGAGCAAACTTTTGTGTGATCCACAAATTGTTGTTTCGGGTCTGCGTGTGCTTGAACTTGTATGTTTGTCAATGCACCCGGTTTGTCAGCAGTGCACACACGGTATAGGAGAAAATCCTAGAGTAGGGTAACTTTAAAAAAAAAAACATTCTAAAGAAGCCCCGAATTGGTGTGCCTAAAGGCCCAAGCGTAGTCTAAGGTGGCCCTGTTTATAGACACATGTGAGGGCACAATACATTTAAAAAAATCTTAATGCACTCTTTGAATATCAGTGAAACGGCCTTTACGTTACCAGACTAGTTTTATTTCTTGAGTGCGTTTAGTTTTAACGCAGTAATTTTTTTTATATCAAACGATAAATCTTGACTGTCTCGGAGATTATTCAAATATAAAAAGGCTAGCTTATGCCAGCGGCTTCGCCTGCGTTCCAGAAGGATAAAAAGTGGCCTATATGTTATTCCACACCATAATCAACCCCTAATCCAAATTCCATCTTGATCCCTTCAGCCGTTTTGCCGTGAAAGAGTAACAAACACACACACACACACACACATATGTACTTCCTCACAAAATTTCGCATTTATAATATTAGTAGGATATTTTATCTACTATATAAAAATAAGTCGGGCTTCCATTCCTGACGCTATAACTCCAGAACGCACGAACCGATTTCCACGGTTTTGCATTCGTTGGAAATGTCTAGGGCTCCGTGAGGTTTATTCCACAAAGAAAATTCACTAATTACTAAACGAAATGTTACGTAAAACGAAGCCATCTGGTGGCGAAACGGAGTTCGCCGGGTTTGCTAGTTATTTATATTTATATATTTTATTTGATATTCATACTACTCCTTTCTTTATTTATACATAAATCGCATAAAAGACTTTATGGTATAATTAATACTATACAGTACAACTAATCTTAATTATTAATAGATATATAAAAGTCAAAATGTTACCTTAATCTATTAAATAACATAAATGCTCAAATACATTTAAATTAAGTCATTACTATTTTTATACAAAAGCAAAAATAAATCGAATTCACAAGTAAGGTTTTGGTTTTTTAATTTCCATTTTTTTTGTTTGTTTTTTTAACTGACTTTATTTTTTTAAGGTGTAAATATTTTAGTTTTAAATTATTTATATTTTAAGTTGTATATATTTACTAGCGGACCCGACAGACGTCCTCTAATAATAGGTATAGATTAATAACCTAGAAGTCCACTGCAGCGCCATCTCCCGGGCTGATTTGTGAATCTAAACCATTCCCAAATCCCCTTGAACACACAAAAAAATTCATCAAAATCGGTCCAGTTGTTTGAGAGAAGTTCAGTGACATACACACTCACAGAAGAATTATATATATAAAGATTTCATTTAAATTGTAACCTATATTTAGTAAATAAACAATTATTTAAAAAAAAAATGTAACGGACTTCTAAATAAAGGTGGTTCTCAATTTAACCTGTATGTATGTGCGCGATTATTTCGTATTTGAGTGAACCGATTTTGATCCGTTTTTCAGAGAAGTGTTTGTCACACTTAGGAGGTTTTAGTGGGTATATTCATTATTAGATGAAATTAAAAAAGATGGGGTTGAAGTCGGTTTTCTACATAGTTTATGAAAGAATTCTTTTTCGTTTTATACTTTTATGTAGCAAACGATTGCTGAACTGAGATAAGTACCATTTTAGAGTCGGAAAAAATATTAATAAATTGATATCTTCTTAAATAGAGAAGATGCGTAGTTTTGTTCGTGCTGATCGTAATAGATACCTAATAATATCTATATATTTTTTTACGAATTCAGAAATATCGATATTATTTAATGGAAAATTCTTCATTTTTAATCTCACACATCAAGTAGGTGTCTAATATTTTTCTATATTGTTAATATTATTTCTAAATAACTACACGGTTGGTGCGGTAGCTGGGCAACCGGCTGCCGTGCAACGTGTCGCGGGTTCGATTCCCGCACGGAACACACTTTGTGTGATCCACAAATTGTTGTTTCGGGTCTGGGTGTCATGTGTATGTGAACTTGTATGTTTGTAAACGCACCCACGAATCCTAGTTCGGGGCAACGTTTTATTAAAAAAAACTGAAAAGTCTGAAGAGGTATTACAATTTTATATATTTTTTAAACCCTGTCATTAGTTTTCTCGACCAATGGATCTATCTTTTTGTTTTTTTTTTCGCAGGGAGACGGTGGCGCCCCCTTAGCGTGTCCATTTGGCGATAACAGATACAAGCTAACAGGCCTAGTAGCGTGGGGGATAGGATGTGGAGACCAGGACGTCCCAGCAGTGTACGCCAACGTCCCAATGTTCAGAAATTGGTTGAATCAAAAGTTATCACTGTGGGGCATCGCTGGGACTTATTCTTAAGCGGTTATCTACCTTAAATTGTCTATTTAACAGTCGAAATTTAATAACCAATTTTAAATCAAAAATAGTAATGTCGAAAATTGATCGACAATATGGATTGAGTTGAGATTGATTATTTATTTCGACTTTTGACGATTATGTAGTTAATTTAAACAAAAAAAATATATAATTAAAAACAACAACAAAAATGACATACCACAGCATATGAAGCTATCATATTTTGTCAATGTTATCAATATAATTTTCCACCACACTTTAAGTTGCTTAACCTCTGGTACGGAGCGTAGATCTACGCGAGACAGGTTTGCTATTATGTCTCATATATTGACAGACGAGAGGTTGAAAACCGTTGACAGTGAAATGATAACTTTATGAGCTGAAAAGTTCGCCAAACACTACTACCAAGTTACGAATAGACTACAACGCTATACATTCAGTGAATAAATCGAATGTCGCTGTATAAAAACAAGTGTCTGCGATTGGAAAATTTATTGTGATAATTATAGTGCCGCTTCAGTACATGATCCGTAAAAGTAAACAGCACAGACCTGAATGTCAGACATTTATGTTACTATTTGTGTCGTAATCTATTCGTAACTTTAGTTCGGATGTTATCCAAAAACAAAATAAGACTGTTAGTAAATCTTGACGGGTAACAGTCAAGCTGGTCACCCATCCATTTTGCCAATAGTACCTACGGTGGCTGGCAGGTCAAGCTATCAATTTCTGTCAAATATCTGTATTATATGGATGTAACTCAAGATCAAAATAAGAATGTTAGCAAATCTTGACGGCTTAAGTCTAGCTGGTCACCCGTCAATTTTGCCAATAGTACCTACGGTGGCTGGCAGGTCAACCAATATTTTCTGTCAAACATCTGTATTATATCTTCAACTTTATTGTACGTACATAAAGTCAAGAATCCAATGAGAAAATTTGACATATTGATGTAGGTGGATTTGCTGGCCACTATACGCTTACCGTTTAATTTATTAAATTAATTATTTTTCTTTATATCTTTCCTATCTTCTAGTCATTTTTAAATGTTTATTATTTTCTTTCTATTTTTGTTTCCATTCCCCATACATTTACTAATTAATCCATTTTTTATGAAGTCATTGATTTATCGATTTCATTTTCGCATTAATTATTTCAAATCCTATAAAAAATTGACAATCATCTATTATGTAGATGAGTTGGTCGCTTATAGACTATTCTGAGTGGATACAAGGAAACAAACTCAGAGAAGAACAATTGAAACTCATATTAGATAAGTATTTTGAATTTTAAAATGACAATAAATGAAAAATGTGCGGGTTTGATAATGTAAGATGTTCATATACACATGTTGACAATAAAATGATTATTATTATATTATTGAGTATTTTTATTTATTTATCTGAAGTCCGAAAGTTCATTTTCACAAAAAGCCGGCAACGCACTTGTTAGTCCTCTGGTATTTATCATCAATCATCAACAGCCTATAAGTGCCCACTGCTGAACAAAGCCTCTTCTCACACGGAGAAGGTTTGAGCATTAATCACCACGCTTGCTCAATGCGGTTTGGCAATTACAAGCTTATAATTAGTAATTAGAAATTATAAGCCCAGGTTTCCTCACGATGTTTTCCTTCACCGTTTGTCAGAGGTGTCTAGATCTTAGATAGTACATATAACTCGGAAAGTCACATTGGTACATGCCATTGGTAGGTTTCGCACCCACACTTTCATGCATGAGAAGAGGGAGTCTTAACCTTCGCGACACCACGACATTTTTCGGATGCACCTCTGGTGTTGCAGATGTCTAATGCTCGTTTTCAGCAAACTCTCCTTTTTAAGGAACCCCTAAGCTAAGTGATTTTGGTTCTCACCAATCTATAAGTATCACCTAACACAGTAGATTCGATATAGCTTAGCCCACCCTCGAGAAGAGCTCACTATACAAATGATCCTATGAAGTAAGGTTTTGGCTTAGTACAACTAGTAAAGGGTTACATTATTTAAGTGGTACATCACGCTAAGTGACTTTTAGTTAAGAGATGGCTTAGGGAAGGTTGGTTAAGATGGCCATAAGGAAGATGATCTGTCTACTCGTTTGACGCCCTCAAACAAACAGGAATATTACTGCTTCAGTTGTCGGGTAGTTTTAAGAGCAACTACCGACTCTGCTCCACTTTGAACTCTGGTTCGAAACGTGGATATCTGGATAGATAGAGAGATCTGAATAGAACTAACGGCTCTATCTCGAACCAGAGTTCGAGTACCGTAAAATAGCGTGAATAGGGATCGAGAGGTGAATAGGGATAGAAGAGGGGTGAATCGATACTATGAAGAGTTTCCTTATATCTATTCACCCTTCTCCTGCCTCTTTTCGCCGCTCAAATCTTATTCACCCCATTTTACCGTATGATGCTATATTAGGTGCATTAGGTCCAAATAAATGATTACTATGTAAAGTAGGTAATAAAAATATATTTATTCAATTAACAGTAAACTTAGGTACATAGAAATTGCTTTAATTCCTGTCCAATGCAACATAAAGTCATTGCACAGTCCACAATAACATTAAAATGCTAATTATTATATTGTAATTTTGTTATATTAAATATAATTCATTTTCTCTTACAGGGTGATGGTGGCGCCCCCTTAGCGTGCCAATTTGGCAGCATGAGGTACAAGCTGACTGGTTTAGTGGCGTGGGGAATTGGGTGTGGGCAACAGGAAGTCCCAGCAGTGTACGCTAACGTCCCAAAGTTTAGGAATTGGGTGGACCAGAAATTGGGAATCTGGGGTGTCACAGCGACTTCATACAGTAATATTAAAGTTTAAATTTTCGACTATGCTGCTAACTTTTGACGATTGAAAGATATATTTTGAAAGCAATGCATTTTTTTACAGATGCTAGCATATTAGGCTGTCTTATTTTCTATTATAATATTATTTATTGTATTTTCAATTATATTTCAAGTAATTAAGGTTACAAATCCATTGATAATTAAGTGACAGCTTCATATGCTAGCGTGTGTTCGTCAAAACATAATAATGGTACAGTTTACGCTTTGCCAGTCGAACTGGTCAATCGTCAATTTTGCCGATAGTACTTTTCGACGTTTACCGGATCAAAAGTTAGAAGTTTGGTGTTTCGCAGCGACATCTCACAGCAATATTGAATTTAAATGACTTATTGAATTATTTAAAACATAAATTATTATTTATTATTAAAAAACAGTGACAAATAAATTGGTAAATTACAATATATTAGTGTTTATTTAATTTTCACTGTAGGTAACGCAGTACTACAGTTTGCCTTCTCTAATTCGGCGTGAAGTTGTTTCAGACGAGCTCTAGCTAACGTCAGGTTGGCATTTGTAGCTCTCATACTTTCCTGAAACAAAGAAAATGATATTTTATGTAAGTACCTAAGAAGCGAGGTCCGCTGTCCAGTGACACACGTACGCTGGTATTGTCATAAGCTAATGTTCACATGTAAACAGTGACTCGTGTAGTGTAGATGTTCAGTCAACTGATGGTAGCGAGGTTCACTGTCCAGTGACACACGTACGCTGGTATCGTCATGAGCTAATGTTCACATGTAAACGGTGACTCGTGTAGTGTAGATGTCCAGTCAACTGATGGTAGCGAGGTTCACTGTCCCGTGACACACGTACGCTGGTATCGTCATAAGCTCATGTTCACATGTAAACAGTGACTCGTGTAGTGTAGATGTCCAGTCGACTGATGGTAGCGAGGTTCACTGTCCAGTGACACACGTACTCTGGTATCGTCATAAGCTCATGTTCACATGTAAACAGTGACTCGTGTAGTGTAGATGTCCAGTCGACTGATGGTAGCGAGGTTCACTGTCCAGTGGCAAAAGTACGCTGGTATCGTCATGAGCTAATGTTCACATGTAAACAGTGACTCGTGTAGTGTAGATGTCCAGTCAACTGATGGTAGCGAGGTTCACTGTCCAGGGACACACGTACGTTGGTATCGTCATGAGCTAATGTTCACATGTAGACAGTGACTCGTGTAGTGTAGATGTCCAGTCAACTGATGGTAGCGAGGTTCACTGTCCAGTGACACACGTACGCTGGTATCGTCATGAGCTAATGTTCACATGTAAACAGTGACTCGTGTAGTGTAGATGTCCAGTCAACTGATGGTAGCGAGGTTCACTGTCCAGTGACACACGTACGCTGGTATCGTCATGAGCTAATGTTCACAGGTAAACACTAAACAGTGTCTCGTGTAGTGTTGATGTCTAGTCGACTGATGGTAACGAGGTTAACTATATCATTATGAGCTACTTACTTGAACATTCAGTAATGTTTTGTCAGCTCTCGTTAGCTTCTCGACTGATATTTCTGTGGTATGCTTGATTAGGCCTTCAAGCGTTGCTCGGAATGATACGTTGCATTCCCCTGTAACATTGAAAAATAGTCCTTAAGAACACGTCTTTAGTATTTTGTAGCTTGCTAAGAAGCTTTAGGTTTAAACTTTTCCGTAGCTGTAATAACTAAGAAAATATTGTATTTATTTATTATAAGTGTGTGGAGAACCATGCTTTCGGCACGAACGGGCTGGTTCGACCAGAGTGATACCATGGCCTCACAGAAAACCGACGAAAAGCAACGCTTGCATTGTGTTTCGTCGGGTGAGTGAGTCCCCAATTTCCCCAATCCCTGAATCCCAACAATCCCCAAAGGCCGGGTAATACACTTGTAACGTCTCTGGTGTTCCAGGTGTCCATGAGAGACGCTGATTGCTTACCATCACGTCAGCTCGATTGCCGGCTTATGTCATAATATTAATATTATAATTTCTTACTCGTTCTCCTTTATACATAATTATGAATCTATATCTTGAAACAAGCGGCTATTTAAACTGTCAAACACCAAGCGGTCACCGGTGACCGCAACCTATTGTTATTTAATTGTGTCTATAATGACGGTACTCAACGAATTAATGAACTAAAAATCGTGGGCTATTCACATGAATATATTGAAAAAAGCTCTCCTAGTTTAGTATGTCTCACGATCGTTATTATGTAAACAAAGCAGCTACTTGTAATTGACTTATTATTGAACAATTTGAACAACAATGAAACAAAACCAAACAAAAACTGCTATGTTTGAGTCAGGCTTGCAAAGCAAATCAAATCAAATGTCTTTATTTGCTGAACAGAGGTGTAGTACATAATTAGTGACTAAGGTGTTATTTATTTTTGTTACATATATCTCTTTGTTCTACCCGTTGGGCATGCAAATATTGGGTATGTCTCAACCATTGTACGTATTAATGAAATTCACAATCGGTCAATGTACATAGGTACGAGTCAAAAATATCTTTTCACATTCATAAATCAATCAATTAACTCGTTGAGTACCATCATTATAGACACAATTAAAGAACAATAGGTTGCGGTCACCGGTGTCCTCGCGGTGTTTAACAGTTTAATTAGTCATAGAAATTATACATCAATAATAAAAAAAAATTAAAGGTAGTTGTCGTAACTCTGTCGGGTATTTTAAATTAAAACAGAAGACTGCACATTAAGTAGGTTTATTCACAAATTAGAATCAAGACCGGCACGCACCGACACAAAGAAATGCCTGAAAGCTTTGGCTCTATGGTTGGTGGCCATACTAATGCGCGGACAGTATTTCTGAACAATCTACAAAAAACCTATTAAATATTTCAGCTGTAGGGCCACTGAGTATACTTACAAAGCTTCTGATGTAGCAAAGAGTTGTAAATATTGGAGTTAGCTGGTGCAGGTGTGGGAGATGGTCGCAGGACACTATTCAGCGGTAGATCCAGTTCTGGTAAGTTTGGTGGTATTGTTAGCTTAGTTTCTGTAACAGAAGATTGGTATATTATGTATGTTTTTTAAGGAATAGGAGGCATATGCGCGAAGAGATCTCCTGATGGTAAGCAATAAGAGCTGCCTGTGGACACCTGCAACACCAGAGCCGTCACAGGTGTATGTTATTGCTTAAAGATGTAGGTGAACTTTTGAGTAAACTTATTGTCAGTTATGTTATAAACCACATTAGATAATATAACCTGGATTTACTCCTGGGTCATGGATAAGTTTACAAACATACAAGTTCACATACACTTGACACTCAGATCCTCAGAACAACAATCTGTGGATCATACAAAGTGTTGTTCTGTGCGGGAATCGAACCCACGACACCTTGCGCGGCAGGCAGTTGCTCAGCCACCACACTGACCTTGCATTTAATTTATCAAATTTTGTTCTAGAACTATTTTAATATAGGTGTATTTTATGATACTTACCATCATCAGATTCTGGAGCCTCTCCAGCGATTACAAATGACTTGGTATTCACTGATAAGTCAAGGTCCTGAAATAAATTTCATCAATATTTAGGTGACCTACTTATTTAGTAGTTTTGAGTTGAGTTGAGTTAATATAATTCATATCAATCTTAGACAAAGTATGATAAGTAACGAGCTTAATATTGTTATGAAATATCACATAACATCGTTACTTTAACTCGTCGAGTACCGGTTTTATAGACACAATTAAAGAACAAAGAAAAATGAACTTCAAGTAATACACAGTTTGTTATATTCTATACATTTAAGTACAAACCGGCGATTTCCCGATTTCTATTTCAGAATCTGATTCGGACGCCTCGCCGTCGACGACTTGTGCATTTTTAGACATTTTTTCTTATTGGAAACGTAATATTTAAAGACAAAATCTTATCAAAAAGTTCACTATCCACAATGTTTACGTACTTTGACACTTTGACAGTTCACAGCTGACATGAAGACATTGACATCCACATGACATTTTTAAACGTCAAATATCAAGACGCACGTTTTGTTATTTCATGGCACTTGGCAGTATTGTCGACAAAGAAAATCGGTTTAGAATCTACATTGATAATGATAACAAATAATCCATAATGAGGCACGGGCGTCCATGAAATACTGCTTATACAATTTGCTGACTTTTTACTCGATACGAGAATCGAAGTCGCTTCGCAACCTGTTGAATAAAAGCCAGCTACCCAACTAATGCTTAAAGCAAGCAGATGTTTAGACACTTACATAAGTATTTGTTTTATAAGTACATGCTATTTACGGTCATATTAAGAATAAATTTCCACAAACTATTGAAATTACTCGAAAGCTGTTATACATATTTTTTTTATTTTGTTGTATTTTTCTATTTACAATATTTATTCTACGAAATACTTACAGATATTGCTTACACTTCTTATTGAAATAAATAATTAAAACTAAAATATTTACACCTTAAAAAATAATAATAAAAATAAATCATAAGGCATCAAAGAAAACATTTTCCTCATCGCTACCGTGAGGTAGGGTGCCCAAAATACTGGCAGCATTGCCACGTTGAATGGCAATGCTTAACCTTTGCCCAAGGTAGTAGCCAACCCTTCGATCACCTGAAGTGTCAACCATCCTCCTTACAATATCTTTGTAAAGAAGATGTGCACTTGGGCCCCACAGCCCTAAAGTTTCAACCCCAAGAGGTTCGAAAGCATAATTGCCAATCAGGCTATTATACTTTCGCCGTTTGAGGTTCTCGGCAGCAGCAGCGGCAGTACCGGCTCGACACGCTGAGCTTGGAAGATGGGATGGGCCCAGACTATCAACGCAAGTGGCGTCCCATACTAAAGCCCTACCCATCTTCCAAGGGAATAATGACATACCATCGGGTCTCTTGCCATCGTCGCGTACCAAACCATTAGGTTCTAAAGTAGCTGGCACGCCAACGGAGGCAAGAGCTCGACGAATTATGTCATTAATACTTGCGTGTCGAGCAAAACGGCCCGCACTACGTCTACATGACAAGCCGTGGTGTCCAAGGCTGTTGACATTTTCACCACAACGACAGTGATGAGGCAAGCCTTAAACAAATTGCAGCGCGGAACGTGGTGTCGTCCAACAAAGTACCTAGGTTAGACGAAGGTAAAGCAAGAAGCCATAACCCCGACTCCCACTCACCCACAGCCAAAACGCGAGCTCTCTCTGCAGTTGAACAAGAGGAGTTCAAAAGATTTTCGCTCACTTTTCTGCAGAGCGGCTCGTCCCATTGTCTCTGGGAGAGTGATTTGACAGGGGGGTCAATATTTGGGCAAGCGATTTTCCAAGCATTCACAGCTTCTACTAAACATGGTACATCAAAATTAACCAGTGATTGAGAAAGAATTTTCCTGGTTAATTCTTCAGTACCTACCATGGGCGGAAGATATGAAAGCCGGTAGGCTTACACTGGAAATTTTACGGACGCCAAGCCCACCCATGCGGACAGGCAGAGTGGCTTGTGTCCAAGCTCGGTCATCAAGAGCCACATTCAAAATTAAGGACAGGGTTCGCCTAATGATTTGGTCAATTTTTTCTAAAAGAAGGGGTGCAAACCAGACGTGGGTCGAGTGCAAATAGTACATAAATTTGGGACCGAAGCAACAAAACCGAATAATAGTATAAGCCGAATGCATTCTAATGTTATATAGTTTTTCTGAAACGACAGAAAATTTTGAATTTTTTCTTCAATAAAACTTGGAAAAGCCTCGCAGCCCCCTCTCGATCCATACCCGAGTTGAAGGGCTCGAATTTTTCCGAAAGGTGATTATTATAAAATTTGCAACAAATCATGGCTGCCATGCGACGATAAGTTGTTCCCACGGCATTGGGACGAATACCGCCATCTTTCTTGCGAAGGGCACATAAATTGGCCCCGTACAAAACGTCGATGACAGATTCGTGCACATTGCCGAAGAGCATAAGGTTGATCAAAACCGTAAGCTCCTTCAGCAGCGTCACGCCGGACTCCCCGGCGCTTGAGCTCGTCAGATCTTTGAGATGCTGCGGCATCAAACCGTCGAGGCCTCCGGCAGAACCGGTTCGGAAGGAGCCTATGGCAGTGACCACTTGTCGACCTGTAACAGATAGGGTATGAATATCTTCTGGAGGATCCGGAAAAGAGAGACCATCTACTGGGGCCGGGTGTTTGCTCTCCAGAGCTTTAAGCGTATCTGGAGAACATGGGGCCAGTACGTCGTTGCTGAAAATAATCCTGGCTGCACCGCTGATATCACCTTCACCTATTTTGGCCTCAACTAAATCCGCTAAAGTTTTGGTTGAGGCATAGCTGCAAGCCGGTAATTTTGGGTCGAATTGGGAAGCCGAAATGCAATTTTCTTTAATTTGTTTGGTTAAAGAATTTTGAAGAGCCAAATTCTTTTTGACGTGTAGGATTTGGTAAGGGAAGGTGAGAAGTTAACATTGAGAAGTGAAGATATACATAATTGTATAACCTAGCCCACACCCCTGTAAGGATATGTGTATAATATTCTGTGTTTGATGGACAGGGCGGGGATGACCTTGGGTGAAATGGGCTCATTTATAAAATCTCAAAAGATACTTATGCAATTAGAATAGGAATGGCGATTAATGAAATGCTTAGGGACTAGGGTTAGACTAGAGACCCAAACAATGAACTTATGGTAGGTATCCTAAAAAGGAACGTCTCCTTTGATTATTATAAAGTCAAAAGAAAAGTCAAAGTCAAAATCATTTATTTCAATTAAACCAGGATGGCACTTTTGAACGTCAACAACAAAAATGTTGAAGGGAAGCTAGTTGCTCATTCCAAGGTGTAGATTCCTATGGAGAAGAACGAGCAAGCAGCAAGAAACTCCATAGGTTACTCTTTTTCAATCGGGTATTGTAAATACAATTCTCTAGTTACATAGTTTTGTTTGGTTCGGTTGTGTGAGAACAATGCAACACTTAGGTGTTGCATTGGTCTGGATTTAGATCCAGTCAAAGAGATTGAAAAAGAAATAACCTTGAGGATAATAAACGTAAAACAATCTAGTACTAAGGCCTCAGGATACGACTATAAGTTAAATAAATATTTTTTATGGAATAGGAGGCAAACGAGCAGACGGATCACCTGATGGTAAGCGATCAGCGTCGTCCATGGACACCCGCAAAATAAAAATTTCTTTTTTCTTTTTTTGTAAATCCGTTCCTTTTAACTTGTTTCTTCTACTCTGGGTTTATCTTTGCTATTTATAGCGGTCGCCTCTACGGCGTAGGCCTTCCCTAAATCGCTCCAAGCTTCAGTTGCGCGCTTTCTGCATCCAGTCTGGTCCACAACGTTGGGTAAGAATATCTCGCCATCTCTTTCTTTGTCTCCCTTTCTTTCTTTTACTGTCTAATAGAATCCATTCTGTTTACCCCTTGGTACATCTCGTACATTCTAATCTACATAGATGTCCTGCCCAGGGCGCTTACTCTTGATACCAATCTCAATATCAATACAATTTCAATCCAAAAAGACCTCAATAACAATTCAATGTCAAAACTATACAACCCCTATCGTAGCTGTTACAATAGCATTCGGATTACGGAATATAAAGCCAAATTCAATACCATTCAGTTCATTAAATATCCACGCAATACGGATGCAATGGGCGCTAGTGTTGCAACTCAAGAGTATGAAATTTCACAATACCAATGCCGATCGATCGGAATTGCATTCAAGAGTTAAGCCCCAGATGTGAGAAATTTTTCCGTAGGTATCGAGTAAAGTATAAAGAAAAAAATGGATAACAGCCCCAGCAATATCCGGGCCTGTGCTTCACAAGTAAAAAGTCATCAATCTGATTTCTATATTGAAGTAGTCTCCACATCAGAACTTCAAAAATGGATGTCATCTATCGAGAAGCAGCTAAATGAGGTCTGCATTATTGCCACGGAAGGCAAACTAAATTCGGAGCAGAAACTAAGAATCAGTAACCTGAGCCGCAAAATAGGATCTGGCGTCTCTCAAATGGCAGTCCTATACCAGTCTCTGAAGCAAAAGGCCAACCAAGCAATCGACATAATTGACAACCTTCACGAAAAACGAGACCTAGCAGAAGAAATAATTGAATTAAAAGAAACAATTAAGACCTCTCCCGCAACAACAAACGTGTCCTTTGCTGATATGGTAAAAAAAGGGTCAAATGATTACATAAAACCCAGTAATCTAAGCTCTGTCGCCATTTATCCTGTCAACAAATTAAAATCTAGTGACGAAACTAAAACATTAGTTCAGCAAATCATTCGCCCAGATCAAATGAAACTACATGTACGTGGAGTCAGGAAAATTCAAAACGGTGGTGTGATAATTAGCACTGAGACCAAGGAAGATGTTGAGAAGGTGAAGCAGGCAGTTAACCTTTCGTCGACTGGACTTATTACCGGTGAGCCCAACAAGCGCCAACCAAGAATAACAGTGGTAGGAGTGCCCACTTCTATGACTGATACTGACGTATTAAAGTGTCTCTATGAGCAAAATGTCGCTGAAAATTTTCCGGAGATGTCACTAGAAGCCTTTTTAAGCAACATCAAATTAAGCCATAAATCCGGGAAGAAAGATACAGCGAACTGCAATTTCATCATACAGGTTCCAGCTAAGATCCGCAAAGCCCTAATAACTCAAGAAAGGATATACATAAATTGGACTTCTTGCCCTGTGAGAGATTATACATTAGTTACCAGGTGCTACAAATGCCAACAGTATGGCCATGCCGCTAAAACATGCAGAGACCTCTCGTCATGTGGACACTGCGGAGAAATGGGCCATGTAACACCTGCGTGCACGAAAAAAGTAGAAGTTTCTAAATGTGCCTCTTGCTCTCGCTTTAATAAGCCCAGTGATCATAAAACGGGAGACCCTGAGTGCCCTGCTAGGAAGATAGCAGAACTCAGGTACATCAATTCGATTGACTACGAGGGCACATAATGCGTCATACTCTAGTCTAGGTCATATTACCGAATTGATGACAGACACTTCCGAAGCCTTTCCTTGCACAACACTAAATATATATCAAACGTATGATTATTCATCGCCCTGTTGCTGAATAAGCACAATTATTATTGTGAAATTAAGAACCAAGTGAATGACCGTATGGACTTTAGCCTAGTATATGTTTCTGCTGATGCATGTTAATTCCTCGGCAATAGTGATAGTTTTATTTTCGAACTGATTTTAATTATATTGTTTACGTATGTATATTTATTAGATATATTATAATATTATATTACCAGTAGTTATGCACCTCTGCCTATCTTTTCTGAGAATGTAGGGTATGAGGTTATGTTTTTATGTAAGTATGTTTGAATGTATGTATATTAAAATAATCATTATATATTGTTTCCTATTGCATACTGATAAATATTTGTGTTTATAGAAATAAGATGTGCTATTGTAAAAATTATATTAAACTGTCAAACACCAAGCGGTCACCGGTGACCGCGACCTATTGTTCTTTAATTGTGTCTATAAAACCGGTACTCGACGAGTTAAGAGCTCCTCTCGCCTGCGATACAGGATTGTCCTAGTGCAGGCATCTAACTATTTGAGGTCAATTGTACGTAATTTAGATATATTTTTGAATTTTGCGTTTTTGTTATTATGAATAAAGTTTTATTTATTTATTTATTTATAAAGTCAAAGTCAAAGTCAAAGTCAAAATCATTTATTTCAATTAGGCCAGAATGGCACTTTTGAACGTCAACAAAAAGAAAATTACAAGTGAAGCTATTTGCTCATTCCAAGGTGTAGATTCCTATGGAGAAGAACGAGCAAGAAACTCCATAGGTTACTCTTTTTCAATCAGGTTCACAATACAATTTAATAGTTACATAGTTTTGCTGTTTGGATTGTGCGAGAACAATGTAACACCAAAATCCAGTCAAAGTGATTGAAAAAAAAATAACCTTAACGACAATAAAAAATACAGTCTGGAGCTGACCAGTCCCAGTTGACGGCGCCTGTTCACGAACATGACACGTACACCAGCACCGCCCAACTCAACCATATTGTAGGGAATCGAGCGATCCACTGCACGCGCCACCGCCAATGAGACCTTTGAGTGAGCATGACAACTCCAAGCTGACACAAATAAATTTTACTAATCTGATTTAATATTAAGTTAATTACAGGGCTCTCACATTTACAACGCTTATCTAAGTTAAACAACATACAATTTAGCAATATGGTTGTATTATTTACGATTTCATTAAAACAACAGTGTTTTTAGTTATCCTGTGGAGCCGGACTAGCCTGCATCCAAGCATTTTTAGTAAGGTTGAAACTCCAGTTTCCTTGTGTATATTGACAATTTTTTGCAAGTTTAGGTTGTGAATATTATTTTGCTGGTCATCGGTGTACAGTTCTCTATAGAAACGTATTGTTTCGTTAATTTATATGACGTCTTGCAAGTTTTTTATCACCTTTGTTTTTTATGTTTGTAGCCCACTCCGTCTTGTCACTCAATTCTTTGACTGCCTTACGCATAGACTGTTTCTTCTTCTCAAGCGATATGTTTCTATTGATTTTCTTGCTAATTTTAGTGATTCTGAAAGTTATTTCTCTTGTGCGTTTCTCTTTATACAGTAGTTTCTTTTGTTTCAAGAAGAGTTTTGTTTCTTGATTTATATAGTCTTATTTTTTTCCCCGGCCAAGTTCTTCATTACAGTTTCAAATTGGATATATTTGTCTTGCCTTTTTTATTTTAGTACATAATCCTTCCATGTATTTATTTTGCTAAGACATTGCAATGTCTGTCTCGTTGGCCGAGTGATCGCAAGTGCGACGCCGGGCAAGGGGTCTCGTGTTCGAAACCCGGGTCGGGTAAAGTATAACTGGGTTTTTAAAAAAATTCTCAGTAGTAGCACGAAGTCTTCACGACGACTTCACTTTACGACCTTCAAACCTTCAAGATAAGAGCGTATTCCTTTTTAAAAGACCGGCAACGCACTTGGGACTTCGCTGGTGTTGCGGGTGTCCATAGGCGGAGCTGATCGCTTACTATACGGTGATCCGTCTGCTCGTTTGTATTATCTGCGTTTGTGTTAATAGCAAAACGGTTCGTTACACCAAACTAAAAATGAATGGTTCCTTATTGGCTGCCTGACTGACTGCATCGTTGGCAGAGTGGCCGCAAGTGCGATTGCCGGGCAAGGGGTCTCGGGTTCAATTCCCGGGTCGGGCACTGACCCACTTTTCACTATTTATGTTATGTGTTTCACTATTTATCCCATGTAATAGGAGGTGATCCTATTGCCGTATATATCGGACACAATGCCAGATTCCGTGCTACTACTGGAAATTTTTTCAAAAAACCCATAATACTTTGCGCGACCAGGGAATCGAACCCGAGACCCCTCGCCCGTTAAACACGCTTGAGACCACTCGGCCAACGAGGCAGTCAGTCAGTCAGCCAATAAGGCACCAACTAGCGATTAATTTATAGTTTCGTGTAACGAACCGTTTTGCTTTTAAGGTTAGGGTTAAAAAAAAAAAAAAATAAAACGCAATATAAACATGAAGAATCATTTACTATCAGATTTAACGTGGACGTATTGACACAGCGACAAAGTATTAATATTTACATTAATGTTTATACTTTCCATTTAACGCCTAGGGGCACAACATACCTTATAAATAAATACAAACAACTTACAGTTACTAAACGTAATTGAAAAAGAAAATAATGTATTTATGGTTGTTAAGCCGCGACGTCACTTGCTTGTGAAAACAAATAACGATACGTTCTGAAAAATTCAACATATTAATATTTAATAAATCAAATATTTTTTTTAACATTCAATCATATCGAAATATACTCACATTAAATCAATATTTTGATTAAAGCAATTGAATTTACTCAAGTGAGGTCGCGGCTTAAATAAGTTGACAGGTGTCATTTGAAAAAAGGCGGCAAAACTGACATATTTGTTATTGAAGTTGGAATTTATTTATGAAGAACAATATTTTTAAGCACTTTTAATTATGATTCAGTAAATGCAAGACCTTTTCATGTCTATTACCTTTCAAGAAAATGAATTGAAAGTTTTAATGACGAGAGTCTCGACATTCATAACGACAAAATATTTTTTCTCGCTATGAGTAGATATAGTAATGTCATGCCGTCAAAATCGCAATGCATAAATGGAATATTAATTGATCAAAAATGGTCTTGCATTTAGAAAATTGAACGATCAAAGGTTGTATCACGCACGGCATGAGTGACATTTCATCGACTAGCTCATTTTCATACACTGAACTCGAAACCCTTGCCCAGGCTGGGAATTCAACTCCAGAGGTTTTCTCGGCAGTTGTACTTGCGATTACTCAACTAACCGCCATTGTAATGCCATTGTAAATTTTCTACAGTACGATGAGAAGTCACTCATGAATGTTCATTATCAATTTGACAGTGACACATGTCATCCAATATTTAAATAACAGATACAAAATAAAATTATTTACAAATACAATACCATCGACATATACTAATGGACATGCCTTAGAGATGAGAATTGTGGCACTCCGAAAGAAAGAGAGGAAACGAAGTTTCGGTCTATCTTTATCTCTCTCAAAATAGTACCGTAATTAAGACGTTATGAGCGAGAAAGAGATAGCGCTAGACCTTTCGGTCTCGTCTGAGTCTGAGGTCTGAGGTCTGAGTGAGAGAGATGGCATAGGCCATCTCTCTCACTCAAACATTCCACGTCCATCAGTAAATGTCGATGTACAATACAATTTAGGTAATTAATATCATTTCAGTCATTAATTTATAATGATGATGATATGGACAAACGTTTAGTTCAGACATTTTTAAAGAGGCAGGACTTAGACGATCACCGATATTTGAACTATAACGAAGTTCAAAACGGTAACTCGTGAGATAAAATACATAATATACATACAAGTAATGAACGAGTGATTGAGATTATAAAATTTTATTTTCACCAGATGGCGCTAGTGAGACGTAACAGTTTAGTTGACATTAAGTAAAGTCATTTTATTAGTCGATAGACATTATACGCCTCATTAACACCTCTGGCCACGTTAAAATCCTCATTAAACTGAAACACAGTACAAAGGTATTTTTTTAGGCAAGATTTAGTTAACAAGATAAAATTAACAATTCCTAAATGATGAAAGCAATTCCATTTAACCTGCATAATCGGATTATCCTCTCGCGCGATCCTCGTACACTCGGGTAAACGCGCGTTCTCGTACACACGGGTCAATATTTTAATAGAAAAGCGAATCAACTACTCTGTTCAATCAAATAAAGAACGGATTGCAAACTTGAAAATATACGTCACAGAAAAAATATCCAATCGATGCGCGTTTCTCGTACCCCCGTGTGTACAATTACGCGATGGGCACTCAACTCTCTCGTACACCCGTGTATACGAGAAACACGCGAGAGGTTATATTGCATGTAAAGCAATGGTCTATTAATTAGCTCATTAGGGGTCGCCACTGATGCGTTAGGTCTTGTCAAAACTTTCCAATACAAAGATAAACCATTGGTCAACAGACCACACTTTACAACAGCGCCCCTAGCGGCAAAAACTGCAACTATTTGAATTTAGCTACTTGTATTTTTAAATTCGGTATGTTAATGTCTGAATATTATAACTCGTCCTAAAGGTTATAATCAAGGTATTAAAATTAACAATTCTCGTTTCTATTTGTCAAATTGTAATTTTATTTATTTTTTACTACTTAGAAGCGTATTAAAACCATGCTGCATAGCATAGCACAGAGTAATTTAACACGTTCAGACCGGTGTGGACCACCGGTGGTACACCTCGCCGTGGTAGCAAATACTCCGTGCTCCACCGGTGGTACACGCCGGTCTGAACGTGTTAAACAAACGAACACATAACATAACATTACGCTTTTTCCTCGAAATAGTTCGCAGAGGTGCACATTACGGCACTTAATGCCACTGTACAATGTGACATCCACTTTCCACTATTAATGTTATGAGTTTGATGTAATAGGCGGTGAGCCCATTGCCATATATCGAGCACAATTCCGGACTCTCTGTTACTACTGAGTTTTTTTACTAAACCCAGTAATATTATGCCTGAACCAGGAATCGAACCCGAGACACCTTGTTCAGCAGCACGAATATTGTTAATTTTAATATTAGTAAAATATAATATTAATAAACCGTTGAAACCGACATTGTAACAATCTTTAACACTGATAGACTATTTAATAAAATTATTATTTTACCATAATAATATCAATAATACTTACTAGTTTATTCTAAATACGCTAAAATAAAACTGTAGGTAATATTCATTTTTTGAGACGTTTTTTGATGCAATAAAATGTAATAAAAAAATTGTTATTACAGAATTTATGGTCAACTTTGACATTACAGCTCTCATGTCATTGTCAACATTTTTATTTGGCGGATTTTTTTTTTAAACAGTAAGTTAATTTTGAAATGTGATTATTTTTTCTTACCTTACTGCATCAGAAAAGCCTCAAAAATCTATAAAGTCTAAGAAAAAAACAGCTACAAGTACTGTTACGTCTCATCTGGAGAAATCAGTCAAATCCAGTATTTTTAAGTACATAATTTAGTACACAAGTTTATGTACTAGGATTATACATAGTCACTAGGATTCATAAGACATTTTACCTAGAATGTAATCTACATTAAAATAGTTATGTTGTTAGCTATCGTGAAATTGGTTTTAGCCGATCTCTTATTCCTTTTTATTTTTCTAATATTGGGGGTAGTAAAGTAACTGCAGTTATCTTCATTTCAAATGTAACAGCCACTTTTCGCTTGTTATGTTGTGAGTCTCTATATTAAAAGACACAGTTGCATACTTATTGGATTGTAATTGTTTTAAAACCGTCAAGGCGGTAGTATCAACATTAATAACGATAAAACGCATGTCGTTATTATTGTCGAAACTTTTAGGGCTGATTTAATCGATATTATTACTGTAAAATCGACAAAAACCAATTCACGTGTTACGTTCATAGTTTTAAATAAGATCTAAAACTCCTAAGCTTCATAAATAAATGAAATAAATAATATCCTACGTTCAATTATAACATTGTGGTGTATTTTTGTTCTTGAAAACGCTTGCTTGATCATAACTTTTTGATATAGGTATTTTTTAACAACAGCGATATTGATTGTCGTCCTATTTTAGAATAAAAATTAAGATCTTGTCAAGATCCAAGCGGTCACCGGTGACCGCTCTCCACTTACACCTTTATATACCTTATTTCCGATGTTTAGACACAATTTTTATATGAACAAACGATGTGGATTTGTCATAATCAGACATTAAGAAGTTAATACTTTTAATCATCTATGCGTTTCATTGTTAAACAAATACCTATTTAAGCGTTTTCAAGGTAAATAAATACATGTTCTGTACTAGTGTTGAAAGTCTCAATATCAGTCGCTAAGTAATAAATATTAATAGATTTACAACTTTATTCCAAAAACTTAAGTTTTAAAATCTATAAATATTCGTAACTTGACACTGATTTTCGTTATCCAAGTCGAGACTACAACCCAGTTATCTGAATTTATTACTATGTTAACAGTTGCCTGAATCTAAAAAACTGATGACTAGTCAAAATGGCGTTATATTATTTAAACTACGTACCTATTACTTCAACGACTTAATTCAGTCGACTATTCGACTATTTAACTTTCAGTAACTAAATCATGCTTGTATTATAATTATTACTTATAACATAATTTTGTTTCAAATATAATATAACAGATAAAGAATGGGGCCTATCGTATTTTTGCTCAACAGGTGGCGCTAGTGTGAACTCCTCATTCATGAACGTTCAGTATTTGACAACTGCTGTGATTGGACCAAAAATCTTTTCCTACAGTAGCGCCATTTTGTAACTAAAAATACAGTAGTCCCTATTGGCTATGTGAATGAAAAATCTTTTATTATTATCTTTAAAAGAACCTCCTTTTCTTTAGTTTTATTACACATTTGTGGCCTGTTTCACCACCTATATGTATAAGTAAGTGCCCCATAAACATTTGTGGTAGATAGTTTACAAAATTGAATTTTTAATTCTTTGTATGGTACATAGCGGTTATCTATACACAGTAATATAAACGGAACACTTCTGAAAAACGCCGGCAAAGAAAGTTTATTAGGGAATTCATAACATAACATAAAATCACGCCTTTTGTCCCCGAATGGGTAGGCAGAGGTGCTCATTATGCAACTGTACAATGTAACACCCACTTTTCACTATTTATGTTATGAGTCCCATGTAATAGGGGGTGAGCCTATTGCCATATACCGGGCACAATTCCAGACTCCGTGCTACAATTTTTTTTAAAATCCAGTTATACTTTGCCCGACCCAGGAATCGAACCCGAGACCCCGTAAGTATGGAATTCAATGTTTTAAATTATAACATTGTGGCGTATTTTTTGTTCTTGAAAACGCTTGCTCCAAAAAAAAGATCCAAGCGGTGTAAGTGGAGAGCGGTAAATGTAGTTGTAATCAACAGCTCAAGGCTGATGTTGTATGAATGACACGAAAACAAAAACTATTAAAATTGTAAAAACTATTTATTGTTGTCAGCGTTTCGAGAGCGTTTCGTTTACACACTGTATTGAGAAACAGGCTGTTGAATCATATTTTGTCATTTTTTATACAAGTAATACAATGCAAGTTTTTCACCTCTATCTCTGTCACACAAATGTAAGATCTTCATGAAAGACAGAGAGAAAACATTAGGTACCATAGCATACCATAAAAATGTTTTAAGTAATAATTATTTATTTATATCTAATATTAATTTAATGGATATAGGTATCGGGAACTATAATCAATACATGTTAGGATTATCGTTACTTCGACTACTTATTTTTAAAGTATGCAATTCCAGTACTTACTGCAATAAATAAAAATCTAGACAAAATAAAAAATCTAGGCAAACTACAGGATCCTCTAAAACGCTAACTCGAAAATAAATGCAAAGCTTACAATGAAATTATTTGACTAAAATAATAATAAATTACTACTAAAATCAAAATATTTAAAATTAACGTACTTGATATGATAGACAATTGCTTGACAAGATTTTTTTAAAATATTCTTAACTTTATAATAAATTGAAAAATATGTGTTTAAAATATGAGAGCAATAAGTTAAAATGGATGATTTTTATGCTGTTTTGACATAAGGAAAAAACGAAAAAGAAGTCTCGACATCGGTAACGATAATTTTGAATAAAAAACCGAATAAAATTCTTGTCGAGACTCTACCTTCGGAATAGCTTGAAAATCAATAATTTTCTATTTTTTAAATAATAATAAGTACGTATAGTTTTCAATTCCTTAATTCAATTCTTTTAAATTGATGTTCGTAAGCAAAAATAAAAAATTGTTTTCAGTTAGTTTGAGAAAATTAATGAATGCGAAGAGTGAAGAATAGTGAAATAATTATAATTTGTAAAGTGACTGCTCAAAAGGATGGTCAAAGCTCATCAGAGACCTTTATAAAACACGATAAAATTGGACCAAAAAAGCCAAAAAAGAATCTTAGAAATAAATAAGATTGTTTTCGAAAAATATCAGTTATCATTGTGGTAAGCATATCCAAAATTTGTTTTTTTTTGTAACACGTTTCAAAATTATATCCAGATGTTATTTTACCATGGGAGCGGCATTATACCCTGTTACTTAGATTCTCAAAAAAAAAAACAAAAAAGAAAATCGATACACAACCATGGACAATTTTTTTTTTCGTAAATAAAAAAACCATAGTGTAGGCAAATGCTGAAAAAAAAATTAAAACAGCACAAAATTATTTTTAATCTAGTACAATTTTTTTTTGTTTTCTAGATAATGCTATTCCGGTCTTCAAATATTTTTTTTAAATCTAAGGATCAATGTTTTTCAAATTTGCTACGAAACGCTTAGGATAGTAATTTAATAGTAATCCGAATATCTTCCCATAAAATCATAAAATATTTTTGAGAGGACTCGACTCTGTTTAAATCAAGGTAAAGAAAAATAAGACAAGAATAAAAAATCATAAACAAAAAGTTAATCTTATTTTTTATCTATATAAATAAAAATGAAACCCATTTCCCGTTGTCACGCCATAACTTGAGAACGGCTAGACCGATTAAGCTGATTTTTGCTGTATTTATAATTGTCAGGAGAAGGTTCTTATGACAGAAAAAATCCTGAAAATCTTATGGGAATGAGAGAAAACGGGATTGCGAGTACGAAGTCGCGGGCAGAAGCTAATTCAGAAATATAATGAGACGGAAAACAATGTGTTACGAAGTGATTTAACCAAATCAAAAGGTGTCACGTCATCTACAAGATGGACTGACGAACTGATAAAGCTAAGGTCGCAGACGGTCACTGTACGCAGGTTGCTTCCTCGCGATGTGTGGTCGTTAGGGGAGGACTGTCGGATGCCGTGGACAGTAAGTGTCTGATGAGATGATCTCTCATAATTGTGATAGAATGGATAACAGTTCAGCATGTACACACGGCTACACATCGACCTTTACATAACCAGTATAAACTGAACGTTAAATGTGCGGAAAGATGATGCGACGCGACACCAGGATAAACTGGTTTTGTATAAATCGATGTGTGGCCGTGTGTTCTGGGATTTTGACCTGGCATTCTTCTGAAAATATAAAGACTAAAATGCGTACGGTACTCTCATTTCATCCCTTTAGAGCGGGGTGCTGAGCATGACCTTCGGTGCGTCATGTTATTAAGCAGTATTTCTTTTATTAACCTCAGATAAATAGCCTTTACTCATGACGATTTCAGCGTATATTTACCACTAGACAGTGAAACTCGCTATCATCAGTTGGACAGGACGAACTCTATCTAGATGACCTGGTGTCCGCCTAACACTCTCATACTCTGCTACTAAACAGAAAAGTCGACGAAAAACAGAAACAGAAAGTAAATCAAGGGGAAAGAGTCGAAATCCTTTCAAAAACCTTTGTTAAAAGACTCCAATTGATCAGCGGCTAAAAATGTAGCAGCAGCACGCTTCTTAGTCGGGGTCGCACGACTCGGCTGTAGAAGTCGTCGAGAGCGGCGAGGTAGTGCGCGTAGCGGCGCCCGCGCAACCACGCGGCGGCTGCGCGGAGCAGCCCCGCCTCCCGCGCACACTGGCAGCGCCGGTGCGCCGTCCGCACGCTGCGACGCTTCGCTACGGTCCTGCAAAATAATGTACAAGGCGCTAAGAGAGCTGTCTCTTCTAAATTTTTATTCATAACAAGCTGACCTACCAAACTTTGTACCGCCCGAAAATTCCACCTTTTTCTCATCTTTTAAACCTTCCCTGGACTTCCCCGAACATTTCAAGACCAAAATTAGCCAAATCGGTTCAGCCGTTCTCGAGTTTTAGCGAGACTAACGAACGGAAATTCATTTTTATAGATTACTAGCTTTCACCCGCGGCTTCGCTCGCGTCACAAAAGGATAAAAAGTAACCTATGTGACATACCTATACCAATACACACAGCGCCATCTATACCAATAATTTCGTTTTCCCTCGAGAATATCAATTTTTAAAAACTACCCTATTTTTTAATCTAGACTTCTAACTTCACGTCTGCAAAATTTCAAAGCAATCGGTGTAGTAGTTACGGCGTGAAAGTGGAACAAACAAACAAACAAACAAACTCACTTTCCGATTTATAATATTAGTAAGGATGATGGATAAACGAGTCGACGGATCACCTGATGGAAGGTGATCATTATCAACGATGGATATTCGAAAGACTGAACGGACGGAGATAAAAAAGCGGTGTACCATTTTAGGAGGGGCAAAATATAAATCAAACCGACTATTTCAAGCCAGTTTCCGTCGAAACACAATACTTTAGTTGCTTCACATCAGTTATTGGCGAGGCCGTGGTATCGAGCTGGTTCAGTAGTACCGAAGCATGGCTGATGCCGATACGGAGCCGCGGAGGACTTAACGGGTTGCCGGCACTCGAAGGGCAGGAGTAGGCACGGGGTGGTTTTTAGTCAGTAAGCGTTTGAGAATCCCTCCCGTCTCACTCAGGCGGGAGAAGTCATTTGATGATTTTCCCTCCTCAAACAAAATTGCCGAAGCATGGTTCTCCCACGTGTTAAATGGCGATGTGATTGCAAGCGCATTTATCAGTTTTTGGTGAAATAGAAGTCTTCCTCATCTGACTTTTTGACGAACAATATTGACATGTAATTTATTAAAACACGACAAATTCATATTTACTTATCTAACTAATTAATGGATTTAAACTCTTATACGAGTATTTGTATGCCTAAAATAGGCTGATCATAGCGCACTTTAATCTAAAAATGGCTAACCAAATGAACCTATGTATCACAAATAAAGGTTTCATTTCATTACTTTAGTCATACCTAGCGGGTAGAGGTGCATGCGCTGCGTCACTCTGCCGTCATAGAGCGGTGTCGAACATCTGCAGCGACCTGGTTATAACGTCGTCCTTCAGGCATGACTCCAGGAACTCCTCGATCGTGATCACTCCGTCCTGGTTCAGATCTAGCTTCCTGAATACACGATCCACCTGGAAATTGAGAAGCAGTTCCATTCATCATCAGATGGGAGACTACTGAACGAAAGCTTCGTCTGCAAAGGAGCTCTGGTCATAATAATATATAAACATAACATAACATCACGCCTTTTATCCTCGAAGGGGTAGACAGAGGTGCACGTTATACCACTGTACAATGTAACACCCACTTTTCACTATTTATGTTAAGAGTCCCATGTAATAGGGGGTGAGCTTATTGTGATATACTGGGCACAGTTCCAGACTCTGTGCAACTACTGAGAATTAAAAAAAAATCCAGTAATACTTTGCCCGACCCGGGAATCGAACCCGAGACGCCTTGCCCGGCAGTCGCAATTGCGGCCACTCGGTCAATCGAGGCAGTCATAATATATAATAATATATCTAATAAACTATCTACAGAAAAACAGGTTATTGAGAATGATCGTAAAATACTACACATTTGACAGAGACGGAACAGCGGTCTTTAATGTACTCGAACATCTTGTGCTGAGATCTCCAACCCACCAACCAAGTAAGGAAGAAGAAGGTCTTATATAGAGTAGACCCAATCCAGCACAGGACTGTCTTTCAGTTAACCAATACTCACAAATATCGTCATCCTCACCTGTTCATTAGCCTTAGCATCATCAAGCCTGGCGGCCGGAGACCCAGGTGGAGCTCGTCTTCCGAGCAGCTCATGCACAGCTACCACCACCTCCGCCAGTTCCTGCCTGGTGATCGCTCCATCACCATCCACATCGTACAGACGGAAGGCCCAACGAAGACGCTCATAGACAGACCCTCGGAGCAAGGTGGAAAGAGTCACTAGGAGTTCCTGGAAGGTAAGGTATCATCGTCAAACACTGGACATCTATACTACACGAGTCACTGTTTACATGTAAACATTAGCTCCTGACGATACCAGCGTACGTGTGTCACTGGACAGTGAACCTCGCTACCATCAGTTGACTGGACATCTACACTACACGAGTCAGTTACTGTTTACATGTGAACGTTAGCTCTTGATAAGACCAGCGTACGTGTGTCACTGGACAGTGAACCTCGCTACCATCAGTTGACTCGATATCTGCACTACACGAGTCACTGTTTGCATGTGAACATTAGCTCATGACGATACCAGCGTACGTGTGTCACTGGACAGTGAACCTCGCTACCATCAGTTGACTGGACATCTACACTACACGAGTCACTGTTTACATGTGAACATTAGCTCCTGACGATACCAGCGTACGTGTGTCACTGGACAGTGAACCTCGCTACCATCAGTTGACTGGACATCTACACTACACGAGTCATTGTTTACATGTGAATATTAGCTCATGACGATACCCGCGTACGTGTGTCACTGGACGGTGAACCTCGCTACCATCAGTTGACTGGACATCTACACTACACGAGTCACTGTTTACATGTGAACATTAGCTCCTGACGATACCAGCGTACGTGTATCACTGGACAGTGAACCTCGCTACCATCAGTTGACTGGACATCTACACTACACGAGTCACTGTTTACATGTGAATATTAGCTCATGACGATACCAGCGTACGTGTGTCACTGGACGGTGAACCTCGCTACCATCAGTTGACTGGACATCTACACTACACGAGTCACTGTTTACATGTGAACATTAGCTCATGACGATACCACCGTACGTGTGTCACTGGACAGTGAACCTCGCTACCATCAGTTGACTTGACATCTACATTACACGAGTCACTGTTTACATGTGAACATTAGCTCATGACGATACCAGCGTACGTGTGTCACTGGACAGTGAACCTCCATAGAGTTGAAAAAGCGATAAGCGGACAAAACTGCACTTTTATTGATAGCAAAATCGGTCTGGTTGAATAACTATTAAAAAAGTACAATCGTAGCTTAAATTGGCAGTAGATCGTAGCTGTTGAAATTAATTTGAAAAGTTTTAAACTATTGAAGAAGTACGTCGTCGCCCATTAATAATAATTTGTGGAATCGGTTGTCGTGAAGTTAGGTCGGTGGCTGGCACCGAGTGGCGTTGCACCATTTTTGATAACTATTATTTCTAGATTTATACTAGCTACTCTGCGGTTCCACCCGCTCTGCTCGGCTCCTATTGATCGTATCGTGATGATTTATAGCCTATAATCTTCCTCGATAAATGCACTATCTAACACAAAAATAATTTATTCAATTCGTTCCGGAGATGATTATAATTATTTATTTTCAGCCATGATCGTCCCACTACAGGGCAAAGACCTCCCTACTCTCCTTTCACTCCTCTCTATGTAAAGCTTTTTGCGGCCATTATATAAAAACAAAAAATCTCTTCAGTTTTATTCTCCTCATAAGCAGCGTGCGCGGTTGCGGCGATGACTGACTGATACTGAGTAGAACCCCTCTGTGGTTCGAAACTAGTAGAGCTTTTCTCAGTATATTCATGTGAGTAACCCGCGATTTGTGTTGGGGTAAACCCTTATTTTAGGTGATACATAGCGCTAACTAGCTAAAAGTTAATGTTGCATTTAAATTGTGCATCTCTGCCTATCCTTTTCATCATGATGCCTATCCTTTTGATCAAAGAACAAAACATGTAATGAAATATCCTCCATTTCAATTTTTTACACAAATATTATTTCACCCTTATACTTAAAGAAATAAGGTTTCAAATTAAGTGAAAGGCGTATACGATAGTTTACTTTGAAAGCTTTTGTTACACAACCACTATTTTGCCCTTATCCCAATAGAGACAAGGTTTAAAATCAAGTGAAAGGTGTATACGACAGTTTAGTTAGAAACTATTCGCAAATGGGTCGCGCGTTCGATTTCCGTAGCGGAAGAAAAATAATGACTGGATTTCGGAAGCAAATATACTATGTATCTTACATGTTGTGTACTATATAAAACGTCATACCTTTTTATCGCTAAGGGGATGGGCAGAAGTGCACATAATACGGTGTAACATCAACTTTACACCGATTATGTTATGAATCCCGTGTAATAGGGCTTTTTTTTGAGGGGGAAAATCATCCAATGACTTCTCTCGCCCGGAAGAGGCGACTGACAGCTAGCTAAGGAGGAGGGGATACCAATGGGAAGATACTACCATCAGTACCATTCATCTGCTCGTTCACCTCCTATTCCATAAAAAAATAGTAAAAGTGGTGAAGAATGTTCTAATTTGCCCAGCTTACACTGAGTTGGCGAGCCTTTTCGTCGTGGACATGCTGCCACCCTGTCTCTTTTATTTTGCTTTTTTATGTTTTTTTTCCTTCATTGTTTTTTACTGCTGTTTTTTTGTTATTTTATTTTCTTATTGTTTTTTTTTATTTTTGTTTTTCAATATCAGACCCAGTAAAAATATAGTAGGTAGTATAAGATTTTAGGTGCAGTGTATCTCTGCCATCTCTTCATCATCAACAGCCTATAAATGCCCACTGCTGAGCAAAGCTACTACTCGTACAAAGAAGATTTGAGGATTAATCACCACGCTTGCTCAATGCGGAGTGACGATCTCAAATTTATAATTAGAAATTATATGCCCAGGTTTCCTCACGATGTTTTCCTTCACCGTTTGTCAGTGGTGTCTAAACAATCTTAGAAAGTACATATAACTCGGAAGTCGTCACATTGGTACTTGCCGATGGTAGATTTTGAACCCGTATTCTCATGCATGAGAAGCGGGCGTCTTAAATCTCCTGGCTACGACCATCTCTTCATCACATCAAAAACCATATCGATACTCATCACTCCTATTGCTGAACACTTCAAAGCATATATATTTTATCTGGTAATCCACTCTGATCAAGACGGATGGCTTACAAAGCTGTTGGCAATCCTGACTGGCTGTAAGCCAACATAGGGAAACTCGGAGATTTAAAGGATTAGAGTAGCATCGTATCGTACTGATATTGTTAATACGAAAGTTTGTTCATGCCTTATATTCATGGATTTTTTTTAAGGGGGGAAAATCTTCGAATGACTGCTCCCGCCTGGGTGAGGCGGGCGGGAGGATCAGACTCAGTGGCGTAGCGTATCTTGGCGGGGCCCCGTATAAAAATTTGTTTGGGGCCTTTTATGAAAGGTAAAAACTCAAAAGAGATATGTTTTACATAAAATACCTCCTCTACGCAAATTATCGGACAATGATTAGATACTTTCGTTTTTCCAAAGTTTCTGCCCTGGAATAGATTTGTCTATTCCATGGTTTCTGCCAACCTTTGATCGCATGCATTTTGTGATTAATTAACTTAACATAACATAACATAACATCACGCCTTTTATCCCCGAAGGGGTAGGCAGAGGTGCACATTATGCCACTGTACAATGTAACACCCACTTTTCACTATTTATGTTATGAGTCCCATGTAATAGGGGGTGAGCCTATTGCCATATACCGGGCACAATTCCAGACTCCGTGCTACTACTAAGAATTTTTTAAAAACTCAGTAATACTTTGCCCGACCCGGGAATCGAACCCGAGACCCCTTGCCCGGCAGTCGCACTTGCGACCACTCGGCCAACGAGGCAGGCAGTGATTAATTAAATAAAATGTAAATTGAGAAGTTTTTTTATATTTTTGCTTACACACGTTGGGGGCCCTCGTGGTCTGGGGCCCCATATAATTGATACGGCAGATATGGCGCTAGTTACGCCCCTGGTCAGACTCTTGCTGACTAAAAACCATCCCGTTCCTTCTCCTGCACGTCGAGCCGGAGCCCCGGTAACCCGTTAGGTTCTCCGCGACTTTTTTATGGAATAGGAGGCAAATGGGCAGACGGATCACCTGATGGTAAGCAATCAGCGTCGTTTGTATGTATATTTGTTACTCAATCATGTCAAAATGGCTGTAGGGATCGAATTGAAATTTGGAACTGGGGTACATTATGGTCTGTAGTAACACATATGCTACTTTTTCTCCCATGGGAACGCGGGCGAAGCCGTGGGCAGAAGCTAGTTGTGTCATAAATTAAACCGTACCTACCTCCTCTTTTCTTTTAGATTACTCATCCAACCACACACAAAAAATATTTATAATAATAACATCACGCGTTTTATTCCCAGGAGTAGGCAGAGGTGCACATTACGGCACTTAATGCCACTGTACAATGTAACACCCACTTTTCACTATTTATGTTATAAGTCCCAAGTAATAGGGGGTGAGCCTATTGCCTGAAGTTATAGCGTCAGGAAGGAAAACCCGACTTACTTTTATATAGAAGATTATATACTTAGGTATTATTTGGTTCATCACGCCTTTTATCCCCGAAGCGGTAGGCAGATGTGCACATTAC
Organism: Spodoptera littoralis; assembly: GCA_902850265.1. NCBI lineage: Eukaryota > Metazoa > Arthropoda > Insecta > Lepidoptera > Noctuidae > Spodoptera > Spodoptera littoralis. The sequence goes on along the minus strand of LR824558.2, from coordinate 5,543,935 downwards.
GGTAATGCCGCTGTAACACCCACTTTTCACTATTCATGTTATAAGTCCCATGTAATAGGAGGGTGAGCCTATTGCCATATACCGGGTACAATTCCAAACGAAAACTATATAAAAAAATAACCTAATCTTTCACCCTCACTATCAAACATAAACACAAAAAAAACAACATCCATCTACAAATCCAGATTCTGGATTCTTTCCAGAAATCCAGAAGTTTTAGCAAACTGTTATTGTGCACTTAACAAAGATCGGACGTTTTATGGGTACCCATAAATTATGGCATGTTTACCCAAAGTGGATGAATCGTTCTGATCCAGCTACGTGGGTGGGCGGTGCCAAGTGTTTGAGGTTTTAGAAAAAATGTTATATATTAATTTTTTTAAGAATAATATATTTTATTTTTTGTTGACATTGTTATTAGATTTGATTTTATGACATGTATTATATTGTATTGTATTGGGTATTTTTTTAAGGGGGAAAATCATCGTATGACTGCTCCCGCCTGGGTGAGGCGAGAGGGAGTGTCAGACTCTTACTGACTAAAAACCACCCTGTTCCTTCTCCTGCACGTCGAACCGGAGCCCCGGTAACCCGTTAGGTTCTCCGCGACATTGTATTGGGTATACCTACTTATTGAACAGTGTATCAATGTATAACTCGTCGAGTACCGTCATTATAGACACAATTAAAGAACAATAGGTTGCGGTCACCGGTGACCGACGTACCTTATAAATACGTACCGTATAAATAGGGTACTCGACGAGTTAATGTGATTGTGTCACATAAATTTTGTCGTTATGAGACCAGTACTTTAGCAATGACTTTTATTTTAAATGTAATTCGATTTATTTTGTTTGAACGCGCTAATCTCCGTAACTACAAGTCTGATTTGAATAATTCTTTTTGTGTTGGATAGCGCATTTATCGAGGATGGCTATAGGCTATAAAACATCACGCTACGACCAATAGGAGCTGAGCAGAGCGTGTGAAACCGCGCGGAAGTAGCTAGTTATTAATATTTGCTTAGTCACTTGCCACTTTCATCTCTGCACCCCCTTAAGGTCGACTGTGAGACAATGCCCAAGGCATTAAGTCCACCTGTACATTTGTTACTGTACTAAGTCTTAAATAAATCGCGGGCCTGCGGGCGGCGAGCATGGGTGGCTCCCCGTCAGACCAGAAACAGACCCGAGCGTACGGCGCGTAGCGTTCCGCGCGCGCCTCACAGAGCCATCAGACCACCACAGATGCTGATTCGGAGTCGCGGAGAACCTAACGGGTAACCGGGGCTCCGGCTCAACGTGTAGGAGAAGGAAAGGGGTGGTTTTTAGTCAGTAAGAGTCTGACACTCCCTCCCGCCTCACCCAGGCGGGAGCAGTTCGATGATTTTCCCCCCTTAAAAAAAGTCTTAAATAAATAAATATCTTACAGTGAAAGTCGGGATTTTCACAGAAGGGTCCCTAGTTTTATACCTCTAATAAAGACAATAATATAATGTTTTTGTTGGCATTTCAAAACCATGGAACCTTGACATTTCAGCTCTAATACTAAGGCTTCATGACAGACTTGGTAATTACAGCGTAGGGTCGAAATTCAGTTAAATGTTCTGTAAAATTATATAAATTCATAACGTAATATCACGCCTTTTATCTCCGAAGAGGTAGGTGCACATTACGGCACTAAATGCCACTGTACAATGTAACACACACTTGTCACTATTTATGTTATGAGTCCCATGTAATAGAGGATATATTGCCTATTGCCATATACCGGGCACATTTCCAGACTCCGTGCTACTATTGAGATTAAAAAAAACCCCAGTAATACTTTGCCCGTCCCGGGATTCGAACCCGAGACCCCTTGCCCAGCAGTCGCACTTTCAATCGGCCAATGAGGCAGTATTATGTAATATAGGTAAATATATACAGAAGGACACACCACAAACACTGTGCTTTCACATGATTGGTTAAACACGGAAAAATATAGTATTCTTATAAAATATATACAAACACCCTGTACACACGAGGGGATGGGAACAGAACACGCTGTATCTACGATCAAAACAAGGATATTACAGTCTATTCTGTATTGGAGAACTGTGGGATAAAGAAAACTGTGGAGTTGCTAAGGAAATATGAATTAGATTTTGTTGGATTTAAAATAAGATGTATTTATTTTATACTAACTACTTCCGCGCGGTTTCAAACGGTTTGCTCAGCTCCTATTGGTCGTAGCGTGATGTTTTATAGCTTACAACCATCTTCGATGAATGCGCTATCCAACACAAAAAGTTCAAAAAGTAAAAAATTCAAATCAGGCTTGTAGTTACGGAGATTAGCGCGTTCAAACAAACAAACAAAAAAACAAACTCTTCCGCTTTATATAATAGTATAAAATATAAGATTTGATGGGTCGACGTTTGACCACTATCTCGCCTGGTGGTAAGCGATGATACGGTCTACGATGGAGCACGTCGTCCCATAAGCAACCTATTCACTCGGGCCTTGAAGACTCCCAGGTAATATAGCCTTCAGGAAATACAGACTCTGGCAAAGAATTCCACTCCTTAGCAGTACGCACAAGGAAGCTTGATGTGCGCGTCGTGCGTGTGGATGGGACAGATGTCCAAATAAATAGATTCATGGTAGATACCATATATCAGTACCAGTATATACCTACTTTAATTTAGTTTTCTTTTTTATATTTTTTGTAATTTATTTCATATTTGATTAATGTAATTGGTGTATACCGTGTTAATAAATAAACAATAAACAACTCATAACATCACGCCTTCTATCCCCGAAAGGGTAGACAGAGGTGCACATTACGGCACTTAATGGTACTTTACAATGTAACACCCACTTTTCACTATTTTTGTTATGAGGAAAATCATCGAATGACTGCTCCCGCCTGGGTTAGGCGGGAGGGAGTGTCAGATTCTTACTGACTAAAAACCACCCCGTTCCTTCTCCTGCACGTCGAGCCGGAGCCCCGGTTACCCGTTAAGTTCTCTGCGACTCCGAATCGGCATCGGCCCTGTTGGAACTAATACCTATAACTTGTTTACGAAATCCCTATTGAGCATTCGTACTTACAAAGTAACAACCTATCTAATACAATCGAACAGTCGGAAAAAAACAAAAGAAATAGTACGAACTCATCTCCACAGCTTTCGTTATTCTATTTTACTTTTACGTCCAAAGTTCATACAGAACGATTGCTCGTGATGTCGTTAAAATGACAAACAAACAGATCTGCCGTATCCCTACACTTATACATAGATACTTTTTTTTTAAGGGGGGAAAATCATCGAATGGCTGCTCCCGCCTGGGTTAGACGGGAGGGAGTGTCAGACTCTTACTGACTAAAAACCACCCCGTTCCTTCTCCTGCACGTCGAGCCGGAGCCCCGGTAACCCGTTAGGTTCTCCGCGACATACATAGATACTAGCGGTTAGACTTGACTTTGTCTGAATATTTCTAGACTATATTTAGAACTTTGTCATTCTCTCTCATTCAAGTGTGAGAGAGAGCCATGCTTCGGCACGAATGGGCCGGCTCGACCGGAGTGATACCAGGGCCGATTAGGAGTTTGAGGATCGTTGGGGATTCAGGGATTGGGGAGATTGGGGAAGGGCAGGGTAATTGGGCCTCCGGTAACCTCACTCACACGACGAAATACAACGCAAGCGTTGCTTCACGTCGGTTTTCTGTTCGTTGGTGGTATCACTCCGGTCGACCCGGCCCATTCGTGCCGAAGAATGGCTCTTTCACAATTAAATTAAACCACATTTAAATATCCCACAGTTAAATTAAATCTCCTATATGAGATTGGAGTCCATATAAAATCAAAGGAAAGACGTACCAAAGTACCATGAAGGTGTCCATCTGCTTTTAACAGTCAAGATTGTGTGAATGAATGTATGGATGACTGGATGAATGGGTGAATGATACTCACTCTGAAACTGATAGCACCACTGCAGTTGACATCAAACGCTTTGAACACATAGTGGGCATACAGCGCGGAATCTGGAAAAAATGCAATGTGGTTATTGTACTATTTTTATTGTATTTTTGTACTAGATGTCGGGCAAAAAGATCAGAATTATTAAATTAACTAAAAATCGCGGGTTACTCACGTGAATTTAGTAAGAAAAGCTCTACTAGTTTCGAACCACAGAGGGGTTCTTCCTCATGAGCAGCGTGTGCGACCGCGGCGATGTCGCGCAGCCTACTCGCGTATTTTTTTTTTATTATTTTTTTAGTTTTTTTACATTCTACTACACAGAGGTGGATTTAAACTTAGCTAATGCCCTAGACAAGTACCTCATAGGCGCCCTTAAATTTTTATGACGCCGCCATCTCTATTTGGTCATTTAAGCACAAACGTCACAGGGCCCCTCTGTAACCTGGCGCCCTAGCCACTTGCCAAGACCTTATGGATAATACGGCCCTGGCACTACATTTCACCTTATATGTTACCGGTTTCTATGTAGATTTAACAAGCAGACCACTTGTACGTAACGTGGAAAAAGTCACATTTGTACTTGCGAGGCGTCGAATCCTCATGCACGAAAAGCGGTCATCCTCCAAGTAATGTCCTGGCCACGAGGATCAACGGCGCGAACGGCGGAGCAGCGGGCGACGCGACAATTCGCAGCGTTTGCAGCCCACGGACAGACGCGTTTGTCGCCGCGAACACAGATAATGTCATTATAAGAGGCGGAACTTAGATTTTTAGAACGTTTGAATTTCTGACGATTTCGTAACAGATTTTAGCCAACCTCATAAAAAAACAAAGGTACCAACAATAAAATCTGAATGAACCTTCGTTCTCCTGTTGGCTACCACAGGTTACGGAGTCCATACAAAAAATATTAAGTTCTAAGTTTCATAAGACTGGCGCCGTACTTAAAAAGTCAAAAGTCAAAGCATTTATTTCAATTAAACCATAGTTTGGTACTTTTGAAACGTCAACAAATACAAAATAAATAATAGTCTGTCAGTCAGTCCGTCAGTGAAACTAGGTGAAGCTAGGTGCTCATTCCAAAAAGTAGATTCGAATGGAGAAGAACGAACAAGAAACTCCATTCGTTACTCTTTTTAAAAAAGTATGTTCTACAATGTACAAAGTATTAATCTACTGATTCATTCATTTGTTTCACTCGCCGCGCCGATGCAATTCGCTTGGTACATTTCGCCGGTTGCCGCTCTCTGTGGCTTGCTCAGTACATTTATCTATGTCTGTTTCAGTCGCTAAACGACTCACTGGTCGCACCGCGCGGATTTTCACTAGGGCGAATGTTCCGTGGTCAGGCTGTAATAGCTTAAGATGATTGCAATGCAATAATGGTCTACTCATTGAAATCTGTTTGCTCTGTACGTCATTAGGGAAGTCTATGTTCAGGAAAGTACGCCTTTTGGATATGAAGGTGATGATGATGATGGTAAATACTCACTTCCATGAGGGAAGAACTTCGCGTAGATGTCCTTAAACGATTCTTCTTGCACAACACCTTCTGGACATTCCTGGGGACAAAGAAGAAAATGAATTAGTCTCAGTAACCTCAGTATTTTTGTTTAAAGGGGAAAATCATCCAATGACATCTCTCGCCCGGATGAGGCGAGAGGGAGTGTCAGACTCTTACTGATCAAAAACCACCTCGTTCCTACCTTGTGCCTTCACCTAATAATCTTTTACTGCCGAGTTTAATAACCAGATCTTAATAAAAAATCTTGATTACGAAACCTTGATTTTTGCAAGAACGAATGTCAAAAATCGATCTCTGAAGATGTTTGATTGAGTTGCAGAACAGCTGTCAATCTCACCACAATACCAGATAACGCAGGCGATATTCAGTACACCAGTATATTGTGTTAAGACAGATGAACTCTCTGTTTCTCACTCTCATTTGTTTTAAAACAAAACTGTTTGGTAATAGCTCTGCGGTCTGCCCGTTATATGTCGAATGTGTAATCCCTTAATTCGGGTATGCGACATCGGGTATGCGACACCCACTAGAAGAGACTAGAAGAGTACGGGTGGTTTAAGTGTGAGAGAGCCATGCTTTGGCAGGAATGGACTGACTCGACCGGAGTGGTACCAGGACCCAGCAGAAAACCGACGTGAAACATCGCTTGTGTTGTGTTTCGTCGTGTGAGTGAGGTTACCAGAGGCCCAATTACTTCCCCCCTCCCATTCTCTGAATCTCCTATTATCCTCAAAAGGCCGGTAACGCACTTGTAACGCGTCTGGTATTGCAGGTGTCCATGGGCGGCGCCGATTGCTTACCATCAGGTGATCCGTCTGCTTGTTTACCTGCTTATCCCATACAAAAACAAATGTATTCTGCTCAGCCATCACCACCATGATTTACTATCCCAACATAATATCATAATGTCCCTATCCACAGTCGGGTAAACACTTGACCTAATATCGCAGTGACAGTAACAAAGTGAAGTATCTACAGTTATAAAGCAAGTTTTTATTGATTGTGTAAGGCTACATGTAAAAGGTGGTAGGTAGGGTTACTGCTAACAAAAGAGGGTAGACAGCGCTGTGTTGGGTGGGGTGTAAGTTATAAGCGAGCGTATTTTTAATATTATACATTTTTTTTGCATAACATATACATAACATCACGCCTTTTATCCTTGAAGGGGTAGGCAAAGGTGCACATTACGGCACTTAATGCCACTGTACTGTACAATGTAACACCCACTTTTCACTATTTATGTTATGAGTCCCATGTAATAGGGGGTGAGCCTATTGCCATATACCGGGCACATTTCCAGACTCCGTGCTACTACTGAGATTTTTAAAAACTCAGTAATACTTTGCCCGACCCGGGAATCGAACCCGAGACCCCTTGCCCGGCAGTCGCACTTGCGACCACTCGGCCAACAAGGCAGTCATTTTTTTTGCTTACCATTTAAGAAAGCTGAAGAAATTAGTTACGCTACGGTTCACACGTAGCGGGATAACGCTGATACGTACTATGAACTACGCGACACAAATTAAGCGCTACGAACTACGCTCTGCTATCAACTTGCCATTGAGCTACGCACTACAATATATTCGCGACGAGCTAAAAGTTACGCGCAACTGACTACGCGATGTGGATTACGTGCTACGAACTACGCACAACAAGCTACGCGCAACGAGCTACGCGCTACAAACTACGCGATACAATCGAAGCGCTACGAACTACGCTCTACTATCTACTGGCCATGATCTACATACTACAAGACATTCGCTACGAGCTACGAGTTACGCACAACTGGCTACGCGATATGGACTACGTGCTACGAACTACGCACAACAAGCTACGCGCAAAGGGCTACGCGCAACGAGCTACGCGCAACGAGCTACGCGCTACGAACTACGCGGTACAATCGAAGCGCTACGAGCCACGCTCTACTGTATACTAGCCATGAGCTCCGCACTACAAGATATTCGCTACGAGCTACGAGTTACGCACAACTGGCTACGCGATATGGACTACGTGCTACGAACTACGCACAATAAGCTACGCGCAAAGGGCTACGCGCAACAAGCTACGCGCAACGAGCTACGCTCTACGAACTACGCGGTACAATCGAAGCGCTACGAGCCACGCTCTACTGTATACTAGCCATGAGCTCCGCACTACAAGATATTCGCTACGAGCTACGAGTTACGCACAACTGGCTACGCGATATGGACTACGTCTTATGAACTACGCACTACAAGCTACGCGCTACATGGATGTCTGTTTAGGGCTGAGTAGAGTTAGCAACTTGACTCTACAGCTTTGATGGCCGGCTCTAGTGAATCAACCAATCCGAGCGCCACACGCTTTATACAATTATGATACGAATGCGATAGTTCTTCGTGTTTAGCACTTAGCACAATATCTGATTACGTTTTGACTTTAACAGTACGAGCTGTATAATTTCGTCAAAATTGAACATTTAAATTCTACGCAATAGCGTTTTTTTTGCCTGCACTTTTTTTTTACTGTTTTTGTGTACTGTGAAATGAAAGAGTGATGTGAGTGTGAGTGAAATGTAGAAAAACAGGGCACTTAAAATAGTTAGCATTTCTAAATAATTATGATTTGATTTTGTATTTATAGAAAGGTATTGTTTCATTGTAAGGTGCGAGTATATAACATACTGACAAGATTGAAGGCAAACATATTAATTACTAGCTGACCCGACCAACTTCGTACTGCCTAATATTTTCTCGGCTTTTAAACCTTCATTTCAAAACCAAAATTAGCCAAATCGGTTTAGCCGTTCTCAAGTTATAGCGAGACTAACGAACGGGATTTCATTTTTATTTATATAGATTACGGTAGATAGCTCTAGCTATTTATGCTTAGCACTCACATTTCTGACTAGCTTCTGCCAGCGGCTTCGCCCGCGATCTCAGGGGTAAAATGCCTATGTATCACTTCAGACCATAATCTACCTCTGTTCCGAATTTCATTCCGGTCCCTTCAGTGGTTTTAATATGACTGAGTAACAAACATACACATAAACTCACATATTTTCATTTATAATATCGAGTCAAGCTAATTTCAACCATTGGCCTTTCAGTTACAGCGTAATGTCTATGAATGAGTATTGTAAACGTTAGAGTAGACAAATACAATCAGAAATCACCGAATTGCTAAGCTATCGGGAGTTTCACGTGTTATTGTGAGTCAACCATAAAATAAAGACATATACTGTCGAGGAATATTTTTTATATAATTTTAAGGAGAATATTTCCGTCATATATGATTTCTATGCAGCTTTAACCAATAAGCCTGCACACGCGACGGAAGCTTAAAAAATGGAGTAACTTCTCCCGTTTTCCCAATATTTCCCTTCACTGCTCTGCTCCTTTTGATTGTAGCGTAATGAAAAGTAATACTATAACCTGCCCAAGAGTATGAAGAATAATTGTGCCAAATTTCGTTAAAATCCATCGAGTAGTTTTTGTTTCCATAACGAACATACAGACAGACAGACAGACAGACAAAAATTTTACTGATTGCATTTTTGGCATCAGTAGCGATCCCTAACCACCCCTTGATAGTTATTTTTTAAATATATTGTATGTACAGAATTGACCTCTCTACAGATTTATTATAAGTATAGATTACGTTTAGACAGTACGATCTTTATAGTTTCTTCAAAATATAACATAAAAAAAATATTTCCTTAGAATCTCCACCGCCTATAACTCGCTCCGAGCTCGCTTTCACATCAAACACGTTACTCAGGAAGTGAGCCGACACGCTGTCACTTTTTAACCGACTGTTGTGACAAAAGAAGTATTGTGTTCGCGAGAGCCAGCTGTATACTTACCTAAGTATGTTTGAAAAAGGCCGTGTGTGTGTGTGTTTTGCTAATTATTGTGATGTGTCAGTGGTGTATAAATAATCTTAGAAAGTACATAGTATAACTTGGAAATAGTCACATTTGTAATAGTCGTTGGTGGGTTTCGAACCCTCGCCTTCATGCATGAAAAGTGGGTGTCTTAAGCCTCCGGGCCACCACGACATATCCCGACCGAATTACCTGATGGTAAGCAATTTGCGCCACCCATGGACATACGCAATACTAGAGGAGTACACGCAGTTGTTTCACATCAGTTTTCTGCTCGGCCGTGGTATCACTCGTGCCGAAGCATGGCTCTCCCACAATTGAAATTAGCATGTAACAGTAATAATTAATTTTACACTGATCTTTGAAAACTCATTGATCTCTTTCCTATAAGCACAGATCTTTCAAAACATATGTCATTCATTCAAAAAACTCAACGAATACAATTTTTCTCAAAGAATAGCTGATACAAAATGGACGTATTTTTGCAGACACAATGTAGCCACACTTTTAAATGTCAGGGCAGACGTTTGAGCGACGTTGACAGCCACTTCTGTTGTGTAGCCTCTGCTTTCCTTGACACTTAACCAAAAATAGTTACTTTTATATCTCTCTGTTATGTTTCTAAGTTGTAATATACATTTGTTGGTGAACGGGAAGGATTTTTATGGGATGAGGTTGTGAACGAGATCATCGTCAAACGGATCACCTGATGGTAAGTAATTGGCACCGCCTATGGACACACGCAACATTAGAGATTCATAAGTGAGTGGTTTTTTTTTTAAAGTGGGAATATCATCGAATGACTGCTCCCGCCTGGGTGAGGCGGAAGGCAGTGTCAGACTCTTACTGACTAAAAACCACCCCATTCCTTCTCCTGCACGTCGAGCCGGAGTCCCGGTTACCCGTAAGGTTCTCCGCGACATAAGTGAATGGCTAGGTTTTAAAGACAAGGAGGGTTTAGGCCTTCTGTAACTTAACTTGTGGGGGATCCATGCCTGGCAATGCAACGCTTACGTTGTTTTTCGTCACGTGAGTGAGGTTACCAGGGCCTAGTTACCAGTGAAAGCGTTGGTATCCCGGGATGTAAAGTCTAAACATGTAAACTAATTAGATGGCTAACTGCTTTATTTGTCATTCTGTCCTTGCTGTTAATTAATTTAGTTATTCTAAATAAGATTATGAAACCATAGAAGATAATGTGATTGTAATATAGTTAGTACCTATTATTGAAAGACAACCATACTATTAAAATAATTGTATTATTATTCGTGTCCTTTGTTTTGGACCTAAATATTGGGTGTCTTACGTTAATTTTAAGAATAATAAAGTTAAAAGTCAAAATCATTTATTTCAATAAGACTAGAAAGACAATTTTGAACGTCAACAAAAAAATATTAAAAACTACGTTTAAAAAAACCGATTTCAAAAACTAAAAACAAATGAAATGTAAAAATTAAAAAGCAAAACATAACTATTATTGGTTATACGTACTTATAGCTTACACACCCACTGATAGATTAGAAGTCGGTGCCACAAGTTTTAAACAAAATTATTCATTAAAACCTTAATAGATACCTAACATTATTAAGGTGTTTACAATTTTATTATGGATTACCTATACCTGTGACCATTACCTAAGATATATTTTATTATGGGTTAGTAGTAGGTTGCTCATTCCAAGGTGTTTTTTTTAAGGGGGGAAAATCATCGAATGACTGCTCCCGCCTGGGTGAGCCGAGAGGGAGTGTCAGACTCTTACTGACTAAAAACCACCCCGTTCCTTCTCCTGCACGTCGAGCCGGAGCCCCGGTAACCCGTGAGGTTCTCCGCGACTCCGATTCGGCATCGGCCCTGTTGGGCTCCATCTGTGGTGGTCTGATGGCTCTTTGAGGCGCGCGCGGTACGTGACGCGCTGTACGCTCGGGTCTGCTTCTGGTCGGACGGGGAGCCACCCATGCTCGCCGTCCGCAGGCCCGCCCTTACGGTGGCTGGAGATCGTCCCGCGATCCCCGACGCCCGGTGTGTCCTTCGCGATGGCTGGGTTGCGAGGAGGCAGCGCTTCGCTGCCTCACGCGTCCCGCCTCCTCCTTAGCTGGCATGACTGCTTCGCAAAAGGAGGAGACGGCATCCCAGTCCCCCTCGCTCCGCATCATGGCCTGCACTAGGCCCGGACGCGAGAGGTCGCCATCGCCGATCACTTCCCTGAGGGCACGGCGGTGCTCAGCCCACGCAGGGACCTACATATACAATACAAGTCAAACAGACAACGTATTTTTTTAAAGTCGTTCAAAAATATTATAAAATACAGATTACACAATTTTAAGTGTCCTATAAATTCAAGATGGCGGGCGGTGACAGTTGCTCTCTATTTTTGGCGGGAACGGTCGACGACTTTTTCACCCAGTGACCTTTTAGTTGAAGTAGACACAATGAGAACTCGTGTCATCTCTTTCACTCTTGTTGTATATGTATAACGATGTCTCGCTCACATTCATTAGCCGGGAACACAGGTTTGAAGTGTTTGTGAATCATAATAGAACTAATGATGTCTGTATGAACGTTTGTTTGTAGAAATGTGCTAATGGGATATAACTATAGTGAGATTTTCTTTGTTTTGAAGACATTAATTGGGATTTTTAGTAATTGGGATGATGACAGGGTGTGAAAATTAAAAATATAATTAGTCCGTAAGTTATGTAATGAAAAATATTAGACACGTATTTTTTTATTTTGTCGTATAATAAAACAGTACTTAGTTATAACGAATCAAAGTTTAGGAGTGGGGGCGTCATCGAAATTACTTTTCCCGCCTGGGTGAAAGGGAGTGTCAGACTCTTACTGACTAAACCCACCCCGTTTCTACTCCTACTTCTGGACTTTGATTGGGCCTCTTTAATGACTAAAAATTCAATTTGCATACACGGTTGGTGCGGTGGCTGGGCAACCGGCTGCCGTGCAACGTGTCGCGGGTTCGATTCCCGCACGGAACAACACTTTGTGTGATCCACAAATTGTTGTTTCGGGTCTGGGTGTCATGTGTATGTGAACTTGTATGTTTGTAAACGCACCCACGACACAGGAGATAATCCTAAAGTGGGGCAATGTTTATTTAAAAAAAAAAAACTTGAATGCTTTCATAACATGAACAACTTTCGAATTTGACATGTCAACGGCTACTGTCAATGGATGCCGCCAATGCGTTGAAGGCGCCGCTACAGTTGCTTCTCATTCGAATGCGGCTCGTGCGTAAGAGCTCTAAGATGTCACAACAGGACCCTTTTATATCCGCTCACCCCTATTACATGGAATAGGCTCACACCCTATTACATGGGACTCATAACATAAATAGTGAAAAGTGGGTGTTATAATGTGCACCTCTGCCTATCCCTTCGGGGATAAAAGGCGGGATGTTATGGTAGAAAAATCTGTCATTTTACAAGGTATTTAGAGTGACAGAACTATAGGTAACCGGGGTTTAAAATTGAGTGGTGTTTGAGTATTTGGACATGGCTTATTAAGATTATTAAGACACCACTGACAAACGGTGAAGGAAAACATTGTGTGGAAACCTGGGCTTATAATTTCTAATTATAACTATAAGATTGAAATCGTCGTGGTGATTAATGCTCAAACGTTCAATGTCAAAGTCAAAGTATTTATTTCAATTAAACTATAATTAATTGGTTCTTTTGAAACGTTAACAAATACAACAAATACAAAATAAATACTAGTCTGTCAGTCAGTCCGTCAGTGAAACTAGGTGAAGCTAGGTGCTCTGCTGTTTTCAACTACTCGACCGAAGAGGTAGTCTGTTGTTTTTAAAAAAAACAATAGCGAAGCTCTTAAATGTCGAACGTCATTTGTCAAAAGACGTTTTGACGTCTGAATCAAAAAGTCGACTTCATTTCGTTGCCTCTGAAAGAACTTTGTTTCAGAGTGAAAAATGAAAGATTCTTTTTTCTTTCAGGTAAAAATATTTTCATGTGAAAGTGTCTAACTTTTTTTATGGAGTAGGAAGTAAACAAGCAGACGGATCACCTGATGGTAAGCGATCAGCGCCGCCCATGGACAGGTGTCCAACACCAGAGGAGTCACAGGTGCGGTGCCAGCCTTTTAAAAAGGAATATGCTCTTTTCTTGAAGGTTTAAAGGTCGTATCGGTTCGTCAATACCGCCGACGATAGATCATTCCACAGTTTTGCTGTGCGAGGTAGAAAGATACGGAATATATATTATATGAATATCGGCATTGCTGCGTCAGCTCATCCGGATCTAGATAGAAATATTTTTCGCGTGTAAGAGCCATGCTTCAGCACTGTTAGGTCGGCTCAACTGCAATGATTACGACTACATGGAAAACTGATGTGAAACAACGCTTTTTTTATGGGACAAGCCCGTAAGCCAGGATCAGTAGATACAACCGTGAAAACACCGGAACTATGAAGTCCAGCGCGTCTCAGGGACATGAATAACTATTTTGGTTCCCGCAACGAAATGAATCAGAAGATATTATAAAAGGAGAAGAAAAAAATAGAAAAAAAATATAGTTTCCCTCGGTGAATTGCTGCAGGAGACAGAATGAATTAAGCCTAAAGGCACAAAAAAGAGACTGTACAACTGGGTGAAGCCCAGTCGTGAAACCACGCTTGCATTATTACCGGAGGCCCACATACTCAAAAGGTCGACAACGCACTTGTAACACCTCTAGTGTTCCATGGGCGACGCCGATTGCTTACATCAGGTGATCCGTCTGCGCGTTTACCCATCTATCATCACACTAATATTATAAATGTGAAAGTTTCTTTGTTTGTATCTTTGTCCGTCAATCACACTGAAACTACTGAATGGATGTTGATGAAATTTAGTATACAGACAGGGTATGGGCAGACTTAGGTGATAGGACTTTTTATCCCGATTAAATGCTCCCATGGGATAAAACAGGAGCTGTTGCTCACGACTTTGTCCGCGTATGATATGACTAGCTACTTCCGCGCGGTTTTACACGCTCTGCTCAGCTCCTATTGGTCGTAGCGCGATGTTTTATAGCCTATAGCCATCCTCGATAAATGTGCTATCCAACACAAAAAGAATTATTCAAATCAGACTTGTAGTTGCGGAGATTAGCGCGTTCAAAAAAACAAAATCTTCCGCTTTATATAATAGTATAAGAGTATAAGATATAAGATTTCTGTTTTATTCCATTGGAGCATTTAATCGCGATAAAAAGTATCATTGTGAGTTACTCATAGGTAATATAATTATAGAAATTCAGTAGTCATTATTTCTCGTTAACAGAATTAACTATAAGTAGGTTCAAAGACGAAAGATTTATAAAGGTTGTTAGATAGGGATAGCTATGCTATATCATTATAAGCTATGATTAACCTAACTAATACTTAAGATTTTTTATATTTGACTGCCTCGTTGGCCGAGTGGTCGCAAGTGCGACTACCGGGCAAGGGGTCTCGGGTTCGTTTCCCGGGTCGGGTAAAGTATTACTGGGTTTAAAAAAATATCAGTAGTAGCACGGAGTCTGGAAATGTACCCGGTATATGGCAAAAGGCTCACCCCCTCAAATAGTGAAAAGTGGGTGTTACCTCTGTGTGCACCTCTGCCTACCCCTTCGGGGATAAAAGGCGTGATGTTATGTTATGTTATTTTTTTATATTGTCTCAAAGATTGGTTCGTTTCGGTTCCCGGGTCGCAAATATGTAAAAGATAGGTAGGCCTTTTGGGGATTAGGAATTTGAGGATTGTTGGGGATTCAGTGATTAGGGAAGGGGGAGGTAATTGGGCTGATGGTAAGCAATCACCGTCGCCTATGGCTGCCCGGAACGGCAAAGGCGTTACAGGTGTGTTACCGGCCTTCTGGGAATTGGGAATTTGATGATTGTGGAGGATTCGAGGATTCGGGAGACTGGGGAGGGGGTAATTGGGCCTCCGGTAACCTCACTCAAACGACGAAACACAACGCAACCGTTGTTTCACGTCGGTTTTCTGCTCGGCCGTGGTATCACTCCGATCAGCCAGCCCATTCGTGCCGAAGCATGGCTCTCACACACAATGTATAATAACTTACCAACAATGTAACGTAGATAATTTTAGAACAGTTATTTATGTCCTCGACAAAGTTTTGTCGATATTAAGACTTAGTTCAATTGTTGGAGGCAAATTAATCCCTGTTCGGTCTAGATTTTGTTACAGAGTCTGGCTAGCTTACTGACTAACAGATTTCATCACTATACATATATATATATATATATATAACATCACACCTTTTATCCCCGAAGAGGTAGACAGAGGTGCACATTACGGCATTTAATGCTACTGTCAAAGAACGAGAGGTTCACACAAGTGCCGTCTGGCGAGCAGCAATACAGTAGGCCCCATTTAGGTAGGTACGAACTGTATCTTTGGTTTACTTAATATAATATCTAACATCACGCCTTTTATCCCCGAAGAGGTAGACAGATCCACATTACGGCATTTAATGCCAGTGTACAATGTAACATTCACTTTTCACTATTTATGTTATGAGTCCCATCCCATGTTTTTTTTATGGAATAGGAGGCAAACGAGCAGACGGATCACCTGATGGTAAGCGATCAGCGCCGCCCATGGACACCCGCAACACCAGAGGAGTCACAGGTGCGTTGCCGGCCTTTTAAAAAGGAATACGCTCTTTTCTTGAAGGTTTGAAGGTTTGAAGGTCGTATCGGTTCGGAAATACCGCCGACGACAGATCATTCCACAGTTTTGCTGTGCGAGGCAGAGAGCATCGTGAGAAGCGCACAGTTGATAGTAATAGGGGTTGAGCCTATTGCCATATACCGGACACAATTCCAGACTCCGTGCTACTACTGAGATTTTTTGGACAGGCGTTACAATTACAAGTGCATTACCGGCCTGTAAAAGAAGTAGGTATCTAAGCTAGTCCTAAAGCTTTTATATTAAAGCTTAGCGTGCCCTACAACACAGTTAGTTGCCGTGTCAGAAGCGAATATTTGTGCACCAATAAACACGCAAAATAGCGTGGTAATGTCGAATTCTAGTGGTTTCCATTTTATTGGCTTGTTCACTAGGCTTTGGCCCTGACTTCGGCTGCATAAGAAGCTTAATATGAAGGTCCCACTTACTTGATAATTTATTTATTTGTACTTAATAATAATACTTTTTACTTAATAATAATTTGTACTTAATAATAAGACTGCCTCGTTGGCCGAGTGGGCGCAGGTGCGACTGCTGGTCAAGAGGTCTCGGGTTCGATTCCCGGGTCGGGCAAAGTATTACTGGGTTTCTAAATATCTCAGTAGTAGCACGGAGTCTGGAAATGTGCCCGGTATATGGCAATAGGCTCACCCCCTATTACATGGGTCTCATAACATAAATAGTGAAAAGTGGGTGTTACATTGTATAGTGGCATTTAGTGCCGTAATGTGCACCTCTGCCTACCCCTTCGGGGATAAAAGGCGTGATGTTATGTTATGTATGTTTTTAAACAATTTTTCATGTTTTTTTATACTTCATAGGTCGACGTTTGACCACCATCTCGCCTGATGGTAAGCGATGATGTGGCCGACGATGGAGCACGCCTACCTATGAGCAACCTGTTCACTCGGGACTTGAAGACACCCAAATCATATTTGACGGGACACACAGCCTTTGGCAAGGAATTCCATTCCTTAGCGGTTCGCATGAGGAAGCTTGACGCGAAACGTTTCGTGCGAATGGGTGGAATGTCCATGTTTTTTTTTTGCTAAATTAATGGTGCAAACTAACTGTTTTTTTTCTTTCTTTATTGAAGAGGCTATAAAACCTGACGCTACGATTTATAGGAGCCGAGCAACGGTCAAAGCTACGGCCAAGCGTCTTGTAGGTACCGTTAAAAAGAAATGCACAAGTAGGCAACCAGGTGTCAAAGTAACTTCCCAGTGATCTCAGGAAAGACACACCACCGCTACTCTTTCCGCGGGTGTGGTATACCCGACTAAGCGACTACACATTAGACAGAGACCGGGCAGCAGCGCTCTCTGATAAACCTCCTTTTAAGGCCGTGATGTCTAACCGTTCTGTTAAGAGTGGATGCTATAGTACCTCTTACATGGAGGAAGCCCAAATTAATCTCGGTGACCAGGTCTATTATAGAGGATTCGGTGCCACCCATTTTTGTTTTTAAGGGGCGAAAATCATTGAATGACTTCTCCCGCCTAGGTGAGGCGGGAGTGTCAGACTCTTACTGACTAAAAACTACCCCGTTCCTACTCCTACACTTCGAGCCGGAGCTCCGGTAACCTGTTAAGTCCTCCGCGGTTCCGTGTCGACATCAGCCCTATTGGGCCCCATCCGTGATGGTCTGATGTCTCTTTGAGGCGTGCGCAGACCGCGGCGTGCCGTACGCTCGGGTGGGCGGCGAGCTACCCATGCTCACCGTCCGCAGGCCCGTGCTTACGGTGGCCGGAGATCATACGTGATGATGGTGGCCACTGATGTGGTTTTATTGGTGTAGTTCCACACACTCCCTAGTATCTTCTCCCCGTAGATTTCCCCCCAGTTATCAAAGAAAAGGTAACTATCGTGTCAACCTAAAATAATTGTGAAATTCCAACATTACTAACATATTCTATGGACTTTAAAATTTACAGTAATCGTTTGATCGTAAAATATTGTGGTTAAAACCATATTTAATATTATGCCTGCCTAAGGTTATGTTAAGTTGGAAACCATTGCTTTATAACTAAAGAAGTACCTAATATTTTTAAAATCTTTAACCTTTTCGTAAATAGGTTAGGGTCGGTCAAATATTTTTTTGTACCTAATCAGAAATAGTATAAGAATTTACTGCGTCGTTGGCCGAGTGCTCGCAAGTGCGACTACCGGGCATAGGGTCTCGGGTTCGCTTACCGAGTCGGCCTTTTTTAAGGGGAAAATCATCGAATTACTTCTCCCGCCTGCGTGAGGCGGGAGGGAGTGTCAGACTCTTACTGACTAAAAACCACCCCGTTCCTTCTCCTGCACGTCGAGCCGGAGCCCCGGTAACTCGTTAGGTTCTCCGCTATAATCTCCGATATAATAATCTAATCGTTATCCTTGCTAATATTATAAACCGGAAAGTGAGTTTGTTTGTTCCGCTTTCACGCCGTAACTACTAAACCGAAGCCCGGATTAAATAATAGGGTATTTTTTATCCCGGAAAAATTTTATATTCCCGAGGGAAAACAAAAGTATTGGTATAGATGGCGCTGTGTGTATTGGTATAATTATGTCACTTAGAGCTACTTTTTATGCTTTTGTGACGCGAGCGAAGCTGCGGGTAGAAGCTAGTATAAATATAAATAATCGGGCGGGAATAATAATAATCCATTACATTTATATTAAAGTTGTCTAAAGGGCCTCTGCGCAGTTGGCTTCGGCCCCTCGTAGGCCTCCCAAATGACCGGGACCCTGTGGTCCCGTGAATGGTAAAGACATACATAATAATAATAAGCAATGCTCACCCCCTACTACATGGGACTCATAACATGAATAGTGAAAAGTGGGTGTTACATTGTACCTACAGTGGCATTAAGTGCCGCAATGTGCACCTCGCGGAGAACCTAACGCGTAACCGGGGCTCCGGCTCGACGTGCAGGAGAAGGAACGGGGTGGTTTTTAGTCAGTAAGAGTGTGACAGTCCCTTCCGCCTCACCCAGGCCGGAGCAGTCATTCGATGATTTTCCCCCATTTAAAAAAAATGTGCCTATCACTTCGGAGATAAAAGGCGTGATGTTATGTCTATTCTGTCAACAATTCAAGTTGTTTACATCATTCTTGTATTTGTATTGTAACTTCCGTGAGACATACTAAATAAATTATTATGTTTTCGGCTTACTCACGCAATAATTTGACGAGGAACTCGACTAGATCGTCACACTGTTTTTGCGTCGACCCGGGATTCGAACCCAACAACACCAACGCAGCTGCCGGCGGGCGAGTCTAGCGTGTCAACAGTAGGGCATGTAAAACCGGAAAGTCATCAAAACCGGTTTTGAACATCGTTTTTTTGGTACCAAAACCGAAAACCGGAGCTAGGTCCGGTTTTATCAAAAAAATCCAATGTAGTTAATTTAAAAAAGAAAACCGTTTTTTTAAATACCCACTGAGTCTACAAATAAAACAAATTGTGTGATTCACTTCTTTTACATCCAAACCATAATAATTGTACAGATAACAATGAACTTATAATAGTATAAAAATTATTTAACTGAGATCAAATCAACAACAAATAAGTTTTTGGTATCTTTGGAACCTATTAAGTCTGCTATCAAAAATAATATATTTTAAACATAGAAAACACAAGTAGCATCTTTAAATATTAAATACAGCCAGCCACAATTACCAAAAAAAAAACATTATTTTTGTAACTTTGAAGACAAACTACAAAATAATATTATTATAATATGATTCATATTGCACTAAAAAAGAGATCAATAATCAACTGCGGGGTGCAGGCTCGGAGATGTTCGCAGACCCATCAAGAAATATCCAAATAATTACTGATGACACGGGTCCAACTATTTTAAAATCGGAGATATTACGTGACCAGATAACATACCCATATTACCCATCGAGATTCTCAAGCTATTGGAGGAAGTACTTGACCAATTCTTCAACAACATTTACGAAACTGGCATTCTTCCACATGACTGGCTAAAGTCTACGTTCATTACAATACTCAAAAAACAAAATGCAACAAAATATGGAGAGTACCAGATGATGAGTCTAATGAGAGATGTCCTAAAAGTGTTCTTAAACATCATACAGAACAGAATAAGAGTAAAGTGTGACGAACAACTGGGAGACAGCCAATTCGGATTTCATTCTGGTGTAGGCACCCGTGAAGCTTTATTCGCCCTCAACGATCTCAGAATCTCCGGACGTGCTGATAATATGTTTTATCGACTACGAAAATGCACTTCATTTAGTTAAGCATCAGGCGGGGGTAGTGGAGGGAGGCGTGAAAATGGGTGGATGCAGGCTGTGTTCGGTTCGGATACATTTAATGCCTCAATATTAATTATTTTTGTAAGAGTGTTTGAAAAAAAATTGATTAAAACAAAATGTTAATTGTTTCTTAATAATGGGAAAACCGGAGCTGAGCTCCGGTTTTGGCTCTCAAAACCGGTTTTCAATAATCGTAAAATTTTGGCCGATTTCCGGTTTTGCGCAAAACCGGAAAACCGGTTTTACATGCCCTAGTCAACAGTGCCACTCGCGCCGTCGTCGCCGATACCACGAGTGGAAGAAAGTGCGCGTGAATCACGGCAGAGGGCGCGCTGGGCGCACACTCGAGTAGCCAGTAGCAGCGCGACAGTCGCCGCGTCGCAGTCGCGGGTCGCGAAATGCTGCTCATGAATATGAGCCTCTAGCATGGCTTGAAACTAGTCGAGTTCTGAGTCAAATAATTACGTGAGTAAGCCGAAAACATAATAACATTCTTATAGTTGGTTTTGGTTATCATACAAAAGCATAACATGTTATATTTTATGTCTGTCTGTCACAGAATACCACGTTTCCTGATTCCATAACATTAGTCATAGAATTCATAAGTAAATAATAATTTATCTTGTTGAAAACATGTGCTGTTGATGACAGGTAAAGTATGATAATCATGACGCCAAGATTCAGACTAGAAAACAGACATTCTGTTCGTGAATTTATCATTTAAATTTTGTGTGTGAGAGAGCCATGCTTCGGCACGAATGGGCCGGCTCGACCGGAGTGATACCACGGCTTCACAGAAGACCGAAGTGAAGCAACGCTTGCGTTGTGTTTCGTCGTGTGAGTGAGGTTACCGGAGGCCCAATTACCCTCCCCTTCCTCAATCTCCCCAATTCCTGAATCAACCAACGATCCTCAAACTCCTAATCCCCAAAAGGCCGGTAATGTAATTGTAACGCCTTTGGTGTTCCAGGTGTACATGGGCAACGCCGATTGCTTACCATCAGGTAATCCGTCTGCTCGTTTACCGGCTTATGCCATAAAAAAATTTAACAGTCATGTGATGACGGCGGAGTGGTATATTTGTCACCACCGCTACTCTTCCCGTGGGTGTCGTATGCCCGACTAAGGGAGGACATATTAGACTGAGACCGGGCAGCATCGCTCTGTGATAAACCTCCTTTCAGACCCTGGTGTCTAACCGGTCTGCTAAACATGGTAATTGTATTATGTAGAGGAAGCTCAAATTCAATAAATTGCAGTACATAATACTATACCTCTACATCTTATATACTATTATATAAAGCGGAAGCGTTTGTTTTTTTGTTTGTTCGTTTGAACGCGCTAATCTCCGTAACTACAAGTCTGATTTGAATAATTCTTTTTGTGTTGGATAGCGTATTTATCGAGGATGGCTATAGGCTATAAAACATCACGCTACGACCAATAGGAGCTGAGCAGAGTGTGTCAAAACGCGCGGAAGTAGCTAGTACATAATAAATATGTACTTTATGAATTATTATGGAACTTTTTTTAATATTTGACTAGCGACCCGCCCCGGCTCCACACGGGGGCGATATGCATGTATTATACATATAAACCTTCCTTAAGAATCACTCTGACTATTAAAAAAAACCGCATCAAAATCCGTTGCGTAGTTTTAAAGATCTAAGCATACATAGGGACAGACAGACGGCGGATAGCGACTTTGTTTTATACTATGTAGTGATGGGCCGACGTTCGACCACTATCTCGCCTGGTGGTAAGCGATGATGCGGTCTACGATGGAGCACGTCGTTCCATAAGCAACCTATTCACTCGAGCCTTGAAGACACCCAGGTTATACCCTTCAGGAAACACAGAATCTGGCAAAGAATTTCACTCCTTAGCAGTACGCACAAGGAAGCTTGATGTGAAGCGCTTTGTGCGTGTGGGTGGGACATCTACCATCTATCTTGACTAGTTTCAAGGCATTCTAGACGCTCTTAATCATGAGCAGCATTCCTCGCAGCCGAGTAGCCAGTAGCAGCGCGAGAGTCGCCTCATTGTGTCGCGGAATGCTGCTAAAGGTGCTCCCTTACCGGGAGCATTCCCGTGCATTGTAACGTTACAGGTCTGAGCGTTACATCAGTGAAGGAGGAGAACCGAGCGTTACACTGCGCGCCTTGTAACGATACAATGTGTAATGTCTTGATACAACTTGTAACATCAATGCGCTCCATTTCCCCCCGCCCGCCCGCTTCGTCTTACATCTTGCTATGAAATGCTCAAAGTCGAATCTACTATGTATATGTTACATTACACGCAAATGCTCGTTAGTCAGGGAGGTATTATTGTAATGTAATACTCAAAGTCGAATCTATAATGTTACATTACACGTGAATGCTGCCGGTGAGTGAGCACCTTAATGAATGTAAAGAAATTATATTTTCTTTAATAATTATTGTTCATATGAGATTTAAGTAATTAAACTTTTTTATGTTACCATAGATAACATTTAGAATCTATGGATTGAGAACTGTCAAAACAAGAGACATGTTAATTGAATATCTTACGGAATGTAATTATAATAAATAAAAGGGAGAATTTGGAATTTAAATAATAGGTTTAATCGTTGTTTCTTTGATTTACAGAGCAACACGTGGTTTGTTATTTCTACTTCAATATCTCCAATTAATCCAATCATTACATGAATATAAGCCTCTAGCATGGCTTGAAACTACAGTTGCGTCCCTTGAATATAAAATGATGAATAATGAAGTATCTAGCTAATTGGGCATGGGAATGTATACTTTGAAACGAATTTTAATAAACGACAAAGTTCTATAATAATTATTACATTCAAGAATGCCTTTGTCTTCATCTTATTAAATTAAAAGAGTAGTGGTTCGACCCAGTTCCGTCTGGGTACTATTACCTATTATTGTTCTATGCAAGCCTTGTCCTAACAATGATAAACACTACATAAAAGCATTATCTATTTTGGTCAAGCAGTTTGGCAGTTATGCGTTTACATACCCAATTATGCACAATTCAGTGATTCATTTTTAAACTTTGCCCCACACTAGAATTTTCTCCTATATCGTGGGTGCGTTAACATACATACATACAAGTTTAAATTCGCATCACACCCAGACCCGGAAATAACAATCATTGGATCACACAAAGAGTTGCTTCGTGCGGGAATCGAACCCGCGAAACGTTGTGCCGCAGCCAGTTGCTTAGCCACCGCGCCAATGGTGCACGGTTGGACTGCAGTCTAAGTTTAAACTGTCAAACACCGCGAGGACACCGATGACAGCAACCTATTGTTCTTTGATTGTGTCTATAATGACGGTACTCAAAGAGTTAAGTATGGATAAAGTACTCACTGTTTTA
Organism: Spodoptera littoralis; assembly: GCA_902850265.1. Classification (NCBI taxonomy): domain Eukaryota; kingdom Metazoa; phylum Arthropoda; class Insecta; order Lepidoptera; family Noctuidae; genus Spodoptera; species Spodoptera littoralis. Next base: position 5,520,225 of record LR824558.2, on the reverse strand, counting down.
AACCCCCTGTACATGACGCGGATCTCCTGTTTAGAAAACTTGGTCTGCCGGCATAACTCCTCCAAGGCAACAGGAATCGGCTTCGGAGTCCTACTGGGCTCCAATTCATAAGCATGCTCCTCCACAGGAGACTCAGGTGGAGTCGCCATCTTGCCAATGCAATACTTCTTCAATACCTTCCAAAGTTATTCTGATTTTCTCGAAATCATTGTTTTAAATTTTCTACGAGACGAACTCTTTGGCAGAATGTTTTGTTTAATCGATCACTCGATTGGTTTTATTAGCTGTGGTGCGTTTGACAGTTCATTTTGGCGGGAGTTTTGACAGGTGGTTTTTTTTCAAGGCTGGTGAGATGATGCCTTATGCTGTAACAAAAGAAAAGTCAATGTTAGCTGGTTTAGAACATAATTTAGATATTTAGGACGGAATTCACGGCACATCTATTACCACAGATGTACCGTCAGTAAAGTTATTTTGGTATGAATATAAGAAGATAAAGATGCACAGAGATAGTAGCTATTGTTGTATTACATTCTTTGTTTTTAACGAAGCCATATGCCATATCTTCTCTAACTATTGGTCGGCTCAGTAGTTAACCAATAATTACCGTCTCTATACTGAATCATTATTTATTTTCTTAAATAACAATAGCTACGGGAATTACTTTTCGTCAGGCGGACTGTAAGATTGTTTGTCATCTCAGTAGTGTTTTTTTATTAAGGTGGGAAAATCATCGAATATCTGCTCCCGCCTGGGTGAGGTGGGAGAGAGTGTCAGACTCTTACTGACTAAAAACCACCCCGTTCCTTCTCCTGAACGTCGAGCCGGAGCCCCGGTAACCCGTTAGGTTCTCCGCGACATCTCAGTAGTGTTAGATGACTAAAACTAACTAGTTTAATCTATGTTATTGACAGCACTAGCTGTCATGTTGACGATGTCATCTGTCAAATGTAACAGATTAGAAAAAAAAATCCGCGCAGAGTTGTGACATTATATTCTATGCCTTTAGCCAAACGCTACTTTAGCGCTTGTCTACAGAGAGAGTAGAAAACTAAATGTATGGGGATGACAATGACAAGTGTCAAAATTTACGTCAATTCCATATAATTTGGTTTTCTACTATTTTACATGTAGACGAGCGCTAAATGGCATTTGGCTGCGGGCGGGAATTCTGACGGGCATTACGCTATTTCCTTATAAAAATCCGTTTAGAAGTAGCTAATAAAACAAATTATTATCTGTACAAAATAAATATACAGTGCTAAAGACTGCCTCGTTGGCCGAGTGGTCGCAATTGCGACTGCCGAGCAAGGGGTCTCGGGTTCGATTCCCGGGTCGGGCAAAGTATTACTGGGTTTTTTAAAAAATTCTCAGTAGTAGCACGGAGTCTGGAATTGTGCCCGGTATATGGCAATAGGCTCACCCCCTATTACATGGGACTCATAACATAAATAGTGAAAAGTGGGTGTTACATTGTACAGTGGTATAATGTGCACCTCTGCCTACCCCTTTGAGGATAAAAGGCGTGATGTTATGTATGTTGTATGTTGCTAAAGACGTATGAGTGGTTTTAATCTAGGTGTCTCTAATTAATACTTGGCAGTTGATTTCACTGTATCGCTTGCAAGCCAAAATGTAAATTAGACATATAATTTGTCAATATGACATCTGTTACTTGAGTCACAAAGTCACAAACGCAACTGTCGAGAAAAGCTCGGTAGTAGTTCAAATCTATCAATTTATTTTATTGCATTTTCTACTTTATTTCAAAACGATAAAATTGAGAATCTAATACAGGAATTTGACAGAAAGAAGTAGCTTGCACTTGTGAATGTTCTTGTGGCGACTCATGTCACAACAATTTCTCCTCTTCTTCCTTATCCTGGATCAACTCCTATCTCCGGGGCCGCCGTCAGCGGGTTCGCCTAGAGGATACCTTTTCCGATTGGTGTGACCTCGCTGCTGGCGTGCCTCAGGGTGGTGTCCTTTCTCCAGTTCTTTTTTCCATTTTTATTAACACCGTTGCCATGGTTATCACTTCTAATTTCCACCTCTACGCAGACGACTTGCAGCTTTACCGTCATTTCAAGCTGTCGGAGGTCGACTCTGCAATTGAAGCCATGAACCGTGACCTGAGTGGGGTCGATGAGTGGGCCAAATCCTTTGGCCTGCAAATCAACCCCCTCAAGTCCAAGGCTATGATAATTGGGGGTAGGTTTTACCGCAACGCATTGAGCATCTCTGCCCTTGATCCTTTGATCCTAAATGGCAATGTTATCCCTTACACTGATGTTGCCAAGAATCTGGGCGTGTTTATTAACTCTAACCTTTCGTGGGGTGAACAGGTGAACGAGATCAGTCGTAGGGTTCATTTCTCTTTGCATTCGCTGAAGCGTCTCCAGTCTCTTCTACCTCTGAAAACGAGGATCAACCTTATGCAGTCTCTGATCCGTCCATTGATCGACTACGCTGATGCTTGCTATTTGGATGCCACGGAGGAGCTTCTAAATAAACTTGAGCGCTTGCAAAATGTCTGTATACGCTTTGCCTTTGGTTTAAAAAAGTACGATCATATCTCGGAATTTCGCAAAAGGCTCAAGTGGCTCCCAATCCGACTTCACAGGAACACTCGCATCTTATGTCTTCTTTTCAATATACTTTTTAATCCCGATTATCCCTCTTACCTTCGTGAACGTTTTTCCTTTGCCCGCCCTCCTGAGGCTCTTTCCCGATCTCATCTTAAATCTAATCTTTCTGTTGTCTCACACAATACTGATTTTTACACCTATTCCTTCACTGTTCATGCAGTGCGACTTTGGAATTCCCTACCACCTAATATCCGTGATTCTAAATCCATCCCAATCTTTAAAAGACTCGTAAGGGAGCACTACCTTTCCTCATCTTGTTCAAATTAGTGTCATATATATATATATATATATATATATATGTATGTTTATTTGTAATATACTCTAATATGTGTATTATTTGATGTGTATCTATCATATGTATGTATAGGTTTATGTATTTTATTGTGATCTATTTATTTAATACATTTCATGTCATGTTACGCACAGTGTCTCTGTTTTTTCCGTTTTTCCTGTCGAAGGACTGCAGGAAGAGATTCCTTCGGGAATATGTAGTACCTATGTACCTCCAAAATATTTATATATGTGTTCTCCTGTGTACTGTCTGTGTGTTGTGCATAAACCGATAAATAAATAAATAAATAAGTCAACGAATGACGTCATAAAAAATCCTACATCGCACATGTAAAGTTTAAATGCAAATTAACACGGATAGAAAATCCCAACGAACAACTGTTGGGCAGAAAGTCCGCCAGCCACGATCACATCGACAGGTCGGAGGATCCTGTTTCTCCGATGCTAGGGAACTATACTCTCTGTTCCCTAAATCCTTGCTAATATTATAAGTCGGAAAGTGAGTTTGTTTGTTTGTTCCACTTTCACGTCGTAACTACTAAACGGATTGCTTTGAATTTTTGCAGACGTAAAGTTAGAAGTCCGGATTAAATAATAGGGTACTTTTTATCCCGGAAAAATTTGATATTTCTGAGGGAAAACAAAAATATTTGTATAGATGGCGCTGTGTGTTAATTCGTATAGATGGCGTTATATGTTATTTAAAACCAGTCAACGAATTACCTACTTATTGGAAAAATCTAAATAGCGCGATATAACCGAATCTCACGCGAGCGGAAAGCTATTTGTTTGTTTGCCTGTCTTAAACGGCAGAACGGAGGTACTAATTAACGTGATTTTTTAACTGAAGATAGTTGAGGGGATGTATAGTCACATAGGCTACTTTTTATCCTTTTGTGACGCGAGGGAAGCCGCGGGTGAAAGCTATTCTTACTAAATGTAAAAGTTTGTCAGTGAGTGTTTGTTTGTTACACAGTCACATCAAAATGGCTGAAGGGATTGGAATGAAATTTTGGACAGGGGTAGGTTATAGTCTGGAAAAACAAATAGGGTACTTTTATCTCAAGGGATCGCGGGCGAAGCCGCTGGCAGAAGCCAGTACAATATAAAGTGCTAAAGGATAAACAAATAATTTATCGACTAAATTATACATTATTAAAATATATACAACTTAAAAAGAACTTAAACTAATATTGATATTATAATTATACAAATAATCAAATAACTAAATTAAGTAAAAACGCGGGTTACTCACGTGAATATACTGAGAAAAGCTCTACTAGTTTCGAGCCACAGAGGGGTTCTTCCTCATGAGCAGCGTGCGCGGTCGCGGCGACGTCGCGCACGCTGCTCACTGACTTTTCTCAGTATATTCACGTGAGAAACCCGCGTTTTTACTTAATTTAATATGTCTCACGATAGTTATTATAAAAACAATCAAATAACTAATAGACTCATAACATAAATAGTGAAAAGTGGGTGTTATATTGTACAGTAAATAACATTAAGTGCCGTTATGTCCCTGTCTACCCCTTTGGTAAAAGGCGTGATGTTATGTTATGTAATTTTAATTTGATCAAACTACACTGATTGACTTTTAGAAAATCCATTTAACTCGCGTGTTGATTGTAAGTCACTCAGTCACGGAAGAGTTTCATAAACATAACATTACATCACGCCTTTTACCCCCGAAGGGGTAGGCAAAGGCATACATTATGTCACTGTACAATGTAACACCCACTTTTCACTATTTATGTTATGAGTCCCATGTAATAGGGGGTGAGCCTATTGCCATATATCGGGCACAATTCCAGACTCCGTGCTACCACTAAGATTTTTTTTAAACCCAGTTATACTTTGCTTTACCCAGGAATCGAACCCGAGTCCCCTTGCCCGGCAGTTGCACTTGCGACTACTTGGCCAACGAGGCAGTCAGTTTCATAAACATCATTTATGATTATCATCAAGGGCTGAGTTCTACTGACCCCTAAACGTAGCGACCGTGACTATAATCCGAACTGACATGACAAGAGTCCATTAAAGTGATACCATTTAATATAATAATTATTTCCCACTGACTGGCGGGGTGCCAAGCAGGAAAAAGTTTTATGATTTTTTTTTAATAGCAACTTTTTATTGACATTGAATGCCGTAGTTTGGCGGTCAGCTGATTGTGGTTGCTAGAGGTCGCTGCCCGAGTTGGACAGAGTATTTAAAATATCATAGGTAAAAATAGATAACATTACTTCGTTGGTCGAGTGGTCACAAGTGCGACTGTCGGGTTCGATTCCCGGGTCTGGCAAAGTAATACTGGGTTTTAAAAAAAATCTCCGTAGTAACACGGAGTCTGGAATTGTGTTATATGGCAATAGGGTATATCACCCCCTAATACATGGGGCTCATAACATAAATAATGAAAAGTGGGTGCCTCTGCCAACCGCTTCGAGAATAAAAGGCGTGATACACGTGTGTTTTTACGATTTAAATGACGGCCTAACTTCATGTGGTTCACAAATGATCACGATTCATTTTTATTTCACCATCAAAATCGACAGTCACTGACACTGACAGTCCACCCCTATGAGAAGGGTTTTCTCTAACCTCCACAGACCACCACGGATGGGGCCCAATAGGGCTGATGCCGATACGGAACCGCGGAGGACTAAACGAGTTACCGGGACTCCGGCTCGAAGGGCAGGAGTGGGAACGGGGTGGTTTTTAGCAAGTAAGAATCTGATACTATCTCCTGCCTCAACCAGGCGGGAGAAACCATTCCATGATTTTCCCCCCTTAAAAAAAACATCCACATTTGCCAGGCGAGTTGATTATAGCATATATTACATTCAGGTTTTTCAGAGAGCACTGCTATCCACCACTCCTGTAAATAGTGCCTGCCATTAAGAATGTGGCATACACAGGCAGATCTGGGTGCTTACTCTTGAAACCAATCTCAATGTCAATGCAATTTCAATCCAATGAAATCTCAAACAAGTGTACCTCTAGTGTAGGGCAGTGTAGGGCGCCTTCTAGCTAGGTGGACTGATGACATCCACAAGGTGGCTGGCAGTGGTTGGATGAGAGGAGCTAAAGATCGAGCTCAGTGACGTACCATTGGAGTGGCCTATGTCCAGCACTGGACGAACACGGGCTGATGATGAATGAAATGAAATGAAAAATCTCAATAGTTAATTATTCAATGTCAAAACTATACAACCACAATCGTAGCTGTTACAATAGCATTCAGAGTACGGAATATAAAGCTAAACTCAATATCATTTATTTCATTAAATATCCACGCAATCATCATCATCATCATCATCATACCAGCCACAGGACGTCTACTGCTGAACATAGGCCTCCCCTAAAGACTTCCAGATAGGCAATGCAATATGGATGCAATATCGCGGAGAACCTAACGGGTTACCGGGGCTCCGGCTCGAAGCGCAGGAGAAGGAACAGTGTAGTTTTTAGTCAGTAAAAGTCTGACACTTAGAGGCGGGAGCAGACATTCGATGATTTTCCCCCCTTAAAAAAAATACGAATGCAATGGGCGCCAGTGTTGCAACTCCAGAGTACGAAATTTCACAATACCAATGTCGATCGATCGGAATTGGATTCAAGAGTAATCCCCCTGGGCTTCAAGCCATAGTCGATCTGTTTACTACCTCCTCGAAGAACAATTTGATTAACAAAATAACCAGTCAATCTGACGTCAATTTTAGATTTTAACTGTCTTAAAGAAGAATTACAAGTCGCTGTGGGTTGCTTCCGACCTCGCGATGTTCTCATTGGGGGAGGACTGTGAGATAATGGACAGATTAGTAGCTGATTTTAGGGAACAGAGAGTTGAGTTTCTTAAGATCGGAAAAGGAGGATCCTCTGACCAGGCGAGGTGATCGTGCCTGGCGGGCTTTCTGCCCAACAGTTGTTCGTTGGGATTTTCTATCCGTGTTTATTCGCTTGTAAATTTTATATGTGCGATGTAGGACTTTGTGACGTCATCCGTTAGTATGTTTTCATCGTCTTGTGTACATGTGTCGCCACATTATGAAGTTGATTCTTTATGTGAACCTTTTTTAATGGGATGAGCCAGTAAACGAGCACACAGATACCCTGATGGTAAGCTATCGGCGTCGCCCATGGATACTTGGAACACCAGAGGGGTTATAAGTGCGTTACCGGCCTTAGGAAATTGAGGATTGTTGGGGATTCAGGGATTGGGAAGATTAGAAAACGGGGGGGGGGGGACCTCACTCACACTGTGAAACGCAACGAATCTCATACATGGGGCTGACATGGGTTTTACCATCATCATCATCATGCAATCAGCCAGTCTCTGTCCACTGCTTACTACAGTCCTCCCCCGCAGACTATACATTGCGAGGTTGGAAGCTACCTACATACAGAACATAACATAACATCACTCTTTTAATCCCCGAAGTAGTAGACAACGATTGCACATTTACAATGTAACTCACTTTTCACTATTTTTATGTGATGAGTCCCATGTAATAGGGGGTGAGCCTATTGCCATATACCGGGCACAATTCCAGACTGCGTGCTACTACTGAGAAAGTTTAAAAAAAACCCAGTAATACTTTGGCCGATCGGGGAATCAAACCCGTGACACCTTGCCCGGCAGCCGCACTTGCGACCACTCGGCGAACGAGGCAGTCATACAGAAAGGGGTAATTTATATGTTCTGTGGGGGCAATAAACCAATTAAATAGATATATTCTGCTTACTCAGAACTATGTAGTGACTGGATTTGTATTGTAACTTTCGTGAGACAAACTAAATTATTATGTTTTCGTCTTACTCACGTAGTAATTGGACGAGGAACTCGACTAGTTTCAAGCCATGCTAGAGGCTCATATTCAGTGTGACACAGTGAGCGCGGTATGTGACATTGTTTTTGCGTCGACCCGGGATTCGAATCCAACAACACCAACGCAGCTGCCGGCGGGCGAGTCTAGCGTGTCAACAGTGCCACGCGCGCCGCCGTCGCCGATACCACGAGTGAAAGAAAGTGCGCGTGAATCACGGCAGAGGGCGCGCTGGGCCCGCAGACTCGAGTAGCCAGTAGCAGCGCGACAGTCGCCGCGTCGCGGGTCGCGAAATGCTGCTCATGAATATGAGCCTCTAGCATGGCTTGAAACTAGTCGAGTTCCTCGTCAAATTACTACGTGAGTAAGCCGAAAACATAATAATTTATGTAGTGACTATAAATAGACCGTAGACTATTTTGGAACTCAAGCATAACCACTAGACAATTTCAGCATTAGACAATTTCAGCCTGAACCCGTCAGTTATGTCCAAGTTTCATCCTGAAATTTCGCCTAACTTTACTGAAACTGAATATACATCGACCTAAATAGGAACTATTTCAGATAGCGGCACCGTTGTTCAGTCTCTAAATAATGCATGTTGGTAGTTGCAATTTTGTTCGACATCGTATTGGCGCCCAGCGTGGGACCGATCAAGAGTGAATTTTTGAAGATAGTGCCGTGTTTATTTCGATTGTTTGGAAAATTTTTGAGTTGGAAAATAGAAGGTAGTGATATCACGTATTTAAGTGAGAGGCAGAACGTATGTCATAGAACACTTTTTGCTAGTTATGTGTCAGTTAGAAGTGAAATTCGTAGCCATTATTTCTTTTATTAATCCTAATGCAAGCACTTTTTAATTATTAAAATTGATTCACCTGTACGTTTTTCTTAGCGGGGAAATCATCGAATGTCGAGGGGGGAGATGGGAGGGAGTGTCAGATGCTGACTGACTAAAAACTACCCCGTTCCTGCTCCTGCACTTCGAGCCGGAGCCTCGGTAACGCGTTAAGATCTGGAAGTCTGTCTGTCTGTAAATTTATTTGCACAACATTATTAGTGATATAAACAAATCCAATAACTAATATCACATCACTACATAGTATAAAACAAAGTCGCTATCCGCCGTCTGTCTGTCCCTATGTATGCTTAGATCTTTAAAACTACGCAACGGATTTTGATGCGGTTTTGATTCTTAAGGAAGGTTTATATGTATAATGCATGCATATTGCACCCGTGCGAAGCCGGGGCGGATCTCTAGTTATACCAATAAAAATACCCAAAAACATCTACAATAACATTTATACAACCACAAAGAACCAAGATTTGCATAAAAAAAGAAACATTTGGCCATCTACCGCGGTCCCACGTTGGGCGCCAAGTCATAAATCATTTTGTACCACTAATCACTAAAGCGGGGCTTTCACGCTTTTGAGTAACCATGTAATGTATTTTAAAATGAAAACACGAAGGCTTGTGAGGCCAGATTTTTATCAGTGTACATAAAAATGTGCCGTGTGGTAACGACAGAATAGAATTTATTTTTCATCGTCGACGTTGGTCATAACGCTGCAGGCTTGAAGTGGAACTGGGCTGGTCATGTCTTCCGTATATCAGACGAGCGGTGTGTAAAACTTACTACTATAGGTTCCAGCCTATTCAACGTCAATAGACGTCGCAGCAGGTCCAAAAGAAGATGGCGGGACGAACCGGATATATATGATAAGGATTGGCCGCAAAAAGCTTTACATGGAGAGGAGTGGAAGGAGGGTAGGGAGGTCTTTGCTTTGCAGTGACATGATTGTTCCAGGTGTCTATGGGCGACGCCAAATGCTTACCGGTGATCCGTCAGACCATTTGTCGGTTTGCTCCTTAAAAAATATCTAAAATCTTTGAAATACAATCGATTTTTGCCTTGCCTTGCCTGATTTTTCCATGGCATTTTTGGCAAAATCTAAGATCAGTCTAGAGGTTAACGATAAAGCTGCATAGTTGTTTTCTATGTACAATCTACATTTTTATAGATACAACATTATAAAGTCAAAATCATTTATTTTAATTAGACCAGAAAGGCACTTTTGAACGTCAACAAAAAAATGTAAAGTGAAGCTATTTTGTGTGTTATTCGGTGGTCCATGTCTGGTGGCGAATAAATTATTTTTCTTTCTTTCTTTCTTTCTATTTGCTCATTCTAAGGTTCATTCCTATGGAGAAGAACGAGCAAGAAACTTCATAGGTTAGGTACTCTTTTTCAATCAGGTTCACAATACAACTTTTAGTTAGACAGTTTTGTTGGTATACTTACTTCTGTCTACCTTTTAAGTATAGAACCAAATGCTTAATATTTAACAGTTAGGTTATGTAACATCACTTGTATAAATTCGCCATTAATATATGCCGGGACAGACGTTATCTCTTCGCATGGCTCGCTACAAATGACCGTGTGATGTCGCGTTATGTAACTTAATTATATACTTATTTATTTACATATTTATAATTTGGACAACCAGTAGTTGCTACATTAGGTCTTATATCTAAGCACTTATATTGTAATAAATTTTAAATGCACAACATTTTAAGGTGTCACAACATGCACAGTAACCTATCGATGACACTTTTATCAGTATTTGTGACAATTGGAAAGTAAAATAAAAACTAAAAAATACTTAAAATTAAAACATAAAATAAAAAATCTACGTACATATTAAAAATCTACATATTATGGTCACTCAATAATCTCAAGCCTTTTTAAAATTCGGTAGCGTGTCAGCAAAAATATCCACTTCACAAGAAATTTCGTTTTCGTTATAGGACTTTGACAGTCGAGACAGAGTAGAGTTTTCTGGCAGGCGGTCGATTTAATATGCTTCATGAACAAAATGTGCTCGGAAAAAGTATCTCAATCCCTCGTCAATGATAAGCAGGCGTCTTCAACCTCCGGGCCACCACACTTTCGAAGATTATTTAGACACCACTGACCAACGGTGAAGGAAAACATCGTTAAGAAACCTGGGCTTACAATTTCTAATTATAAGTTTGAAATCGCCAACCCGCATTGAGCAAGCGTGGTGATTAACGCTCTAACCTTCTCCGTGTGAGAAGTGGCTTTGCTCAGCCGTGGGCATTTATAGACTGTTAATGATGTCATCATCAACATCATCATCAAAAATAATTCAAACCTTTGCTTAGGAGCAAATTAGAACAAAGACCTGCCAAAAAACAATATGAAACTAGTCTTATTAAAAAAGTCAGCCAGTAACATCTGCTCTAGTGTTGCCACTCGGAATATTAGATTAAAAAGGAACTAATAATATTTCGGTATGGCAACTCTGGTTTTACCGTTGCGTAATGTCAAGGCTAGCTTTTAGCTTTTTCTGTACGCAAATAAAAATATTTATTTACATGAAATTCGTTGCGGATGTAAAGAATATTTTTTCATGAAACCGAATATGCGGAATACCGTTTTTATAAGGAACATGTTACAGTTAAGAACATAACCAATTGAAATAGATTTTAGCCATACCATGGTTTTTTTCAAAATTCTCAGTAGCACGGAGCCTGGAATTGTGCCCGGTATATGGCAATAGGCTCACCCCCTATTACATGGGACTCATAACATAAATAGTGAAAAGTGGGTGTTACATTGTACAGAGGTATAATGTGCACCTCTGCCTACCCCTTCGGAGATAAAAGGCGTGATGTCATGTTATATTATGATGTATTTTATACTTGTTGACGTTTCAAAAATACCAAACTATGATTTAATTGAAATAAATGCTTTGACTTTGACTTTGACTTTGACCAAACAATACGACTAACAAAACAATAATTCTGAACATGCCTTTGACCTTTTTCAAAATCAAAAAATTCCATCAACACTTCACCCTACCCAAAGATCAAACCCCCGTTCCCAATACTCAGCACTCAAAGGTAATCATTCGTGACCTCAATACAAAAATAATATTTCAACTTGACCTCTAAGAAGATACTTAAAAAATTCGCAACGAGTAAGATTTTGAAGGAGTCGCTTTGCGAAGTGCAGAGCCCTTGAACCTGTCGTTAGAGTCTTAGACCCCGTTTATGTACTCAGGGGGTAACCGCGGGCATAATTCCGAAGGGGGCTCATGTAATAAGGGGCGAGTTTACTGATGCGATGGGGTTTCATAAGTGTGGCAGAACCATGCTTCGGCATGAATGGAGTGATACCACGGCCTCACAGAAAACCGACGTGAAGCAACGCTTGCGTTGTGTTTCGTCGTGAGGTTACCGGATGCCCAATTACCCTCCCCTTCCCCAATCTCCCCAATTCCTGAATCTCCAACGATCTTCAAACTCCTAATCCCCAAAATGCCGGTAACACACTTGTAACGCCTCTGGTGTTCCAGGTGTCCATCGGCGACGCCGATTGCTTACCACCAGGTGATCCGTCAGCTCGTTTACCGGCTTATGCCATAAAAAAACACATGGTATTATATATATTATACAAAGGAATTAGAGTGAACATTTAAATTTCCTCCCACGGACCCTCCGATTGCGGAATGAACTCCCTGCCGAGGTTTTCCCGGTGGGCTACAATATTGGATTCTTAAAGAAAGGAGTAAATAGGTTTATTAAGGGTCGGCAAGATGCATGTAATGCCCCAGGTGTTGCAGGCGTACATAGGCCACGGTAACCGCTTACCATCAGGTGGGCCGTGTGCTTTTCGTGTCACCGTCGTGGTATAAAAAAAGGACATGTCTTGCTGAAGCATACACAAGATATAAAGCTTGCAAACTTACAGCCTGAGTAGGCGTTATATCGCGTCATAATTGATTCGATCTAGATTTCGTATTGTTAACTACTGAGAAATTTGGCAATCCGAAATAAATAATACGGTAGTTGACAGGTAGTCAGATTCAATACTTTTATTGAAATGTCAAAAACGGTACTTTTCTATGAATTTTGTGTTGGATCGCTACTTATGACGTCATCATATTTCTGCGTCAGATAGCATACTTATTTCTTTAAAATTAGCGAGAAAACATCCAAAAGTAGGTTAATTGTCAAATCAATGGATGAGAGTATGATTATTTTTTAATTATTTATTGCATTGTAAAGTTGAAACAATTTATTTTAAACCTAGGAAATTAGCCAATTCCAATTATAATTTACCCGACCCTGGAATCACATCTGATTGGTCACCATTTACTTTATGAATAAGATTTCACAAAGAACTTAATGTGCACACAGCTCATCAATTTAGCTTGACATTTACAATCTTATTACAATGTTAAAAGGTTGAAAGGTTGTTGAAAGGTTTAAAGAAAGGCAGATTGACGTGCCTGTATTATAGGAATTGCAGGCTTTTCAGGTAGTCTAAAACTGAAGTGCCTACTTAGGTCTCGAATTTTAGTTGATTAGGGAAGATTTTATAATGAGTGGCGGGAAGTAGGTCGAAAGTGGACTTTTTATCCACTTCTTAATCGTATATTCTTAGATTTTTTAGTTAACCTAGATTTATTATTTAGACAGATATTTACCTTTTTTATCGATAAATTGGTAAACGAGCAAACGGATCACCTGATGGTAAGCAATCGGTGTCGCCCATGGACACCTGGAACACCAGAGGCGTTACAAGTGCGTTACCGACCTTTTGGGAATTGGGAATTTGATGATTGTGGAAGATTCGGGGATTCGAGAGACTGGGGAAGGGGGGTAACTGGGCCTCCGGTTACCTCACTCAAACGAAGAAACACAACGCAAGCGTTGTTTCACGTCGGATTTCTATGAGGCCGTGGTATCACTCCGGTCGAGCCGGCACATTCGTTCCGTTCGGCTTACTATATACGATAAAATATTTTTACTTCACTTAATTTACTCCCATATTACCAATTTTCTAACATAAAACGAAACAATCCCGCCACTAACTTCACATGACAATAGACATCTGTCAAAATAAAACCGCGGCAAAATACAACATGACAGCTAAATAAAAAAAAACAAACCAATAACGTAACTGGCAACACAATAAAGATTCCCATACATGGCTGTTACACTATGTAAGCGGGCTATAAAAGCAACCCTTTTTTTATTAAAGGCACAAGCGATGCATACCGGCAGTAAGTATCATGTATGGCCATTTATTTTATACTGGCTTTTGCCTTCGGGTTCGCCTGCGCTACCATGTTAAAGATTTTTTTTATATGAGAGTAAAAAAGTCGAGAGATCTTCTAGTGGTAAGCAGTCGGCGCCATCGAAGGACATCTGCAACACCAGGAGGGGTTACCATCTGCAATGCAAGTGTTGTTTCATGCCGGTTTTCTGTGAAGCCGTCGATTCCAAGCTATCTGGAGCATGGGACCCTATCTATTCGGTAGAAATATTGATTTAAATCTTTTTTTTGTCTAGTATCTAGATGTTTGGTTATATCATCATCAACAGCCTATAAGTGTCCACTGCTGAGCAAAGCCTCTTCTCACACAGAGAAAAATCACCACGCTTGCTTATTGCGGGTTAGCAATTTCAAATTTATAATTAGAAATTATAAGCCCAGGTTTCCTCACGATGTTTTCCTTCACCGTTTGTCAGTGGTGTCTAAATAATTTTAGAAAGTGCATATAATAACCCGTACTCTCATGCATGAGAAGTAGTCGTCTTGAACCTCCGAGCCACCACGACACTCTTTATTTGTATACTTAATAGATTTAACCTAAATCTTTTCATCATGATGCTTTTTTAAAAGAACGCTACAAACAAACAGCACTTCCAATTCCTATTCTATATACAGATTCGGTGAGCACAGAGGTTTATGGCCCAAAAAAGGTCTGAAAACATAATGTTTTGAGGTTACGCCACTTGATTGGTACATCTTTTTTATTATGCTTCATGACTCCAGGCTTTTAAGACGCGGCCTTATACGAGATAGATTGTATTGAATAAAATATGTTTTGGTCTGCCTCGTTGGCCGAGTGGTCGCAAGTGTAAGGGTAAGGGGTCTCAGAACCCCTCTGTGGCTCGAAACTAGTAGAGCTTTTCTCAGTATATTCACGTGAGTAACCTACGATTTTTAGTGAACTAAGAAGGTTTCTAGAATCTCCACTCATACTATATTTTGGCATGAAAACGGCAATAATACTTTACCCAACCTTTAAATTGGTAGCTGCGGCAGTCACTTTTACAGCCATTCGAGTGACGAAATTTATCATCATCATCATCATTATCAACAGCCTATAAGTGGCCACTACTGACCAAAGGCCTCTTCTCACACGGAGAAGGTTTGAGCATTAATCACCACGCTTGCTCAATGCGGGTTGGCGATTTCAAACTTGTAATTAGAATTTATAAGCCCAGGTTTCTTTGCGATGTTTTCCTACACCGTTTGTCAGTGGTGTCTAGATAATCTTAGAAAGTACATATAACTCGGAAAGAGTCACAATGGTACTTGCCGTTGGTAGGTTTCGAATCGGTACTATCATGGATGAGAAGCGCGCGTCTTGAAGCTTGAAACCGGGCCACCACGATGTTTATACATACCTACGTAAAGTAAAACCCATAAAAATATACCGTATGGTTTTTATTGAATACCGTAAAATATGAAATTACGTTTTTTACATGACCCCATTTGTCAAGATAAGAATCTTAGTAACGCCGTGATATATTGAAGAAAAATCGCTTTAAAAAAGGTATTTTAGGCTAAAGAAAAATTTCTAATCATTGGGCTTTATAGAGGTCAAAACTCGATGAAAGTAAGTAGATTTAGGTAAGTGTGGGAGAGCCATGCTTCGGCACGAATGGGCCGGCTCGACTGGAGTGATACGCCTTACAGAAAACCGACGTGAAACAACGCTTGCGTTGTGTTTTGTCGATGGGTGAGGTAACCGGAGGCCCAACTACCCCCACTCCCCAGTCTCCCGAAACCCGGAACCTCCACAATCATCAAATTTCCAATTCTCAGAAGGCCGGTAACGCACTTATAACGTCTTGGTGTTTCAAATGTCCATGCGTGACGCCGATGGCTTACCATCAGGTGATCCGTCTGCTCGTTCACCGGTTTATTCCATAAAAAATGTAAATATCTGTCTAAATTAAAATATAGGTTAACTAGAAAAATGTAAGAAGTTCGAAGACGTATTAAAACCACAAATAAATGTTACCTACTACATTATGTTTGAATGACTAGGGCTGTTATTCTGATATTCTGAAATGGTGATCGGCAGCCAATCTGACTCGAGCAAGCATGTTGACTAATACTCAAACCTTCTTTGTGTGAGAAGAGGCCTTTAGCAGTGGGCACTTATAGGCTACTGATGATGATGACCGTTGTACTAGAATAAGTTCGTTCTATGGCTTTTGAACTGGTGAAAAGTAATTATTTCAAAAGGGATTTTTTTTTTAAGGAGGGAAAATCATCAAATGACTGCTCCCGCCTGGGTGAGGCGGAAGGGAGTGTCAGAGTCTTACTGACTAAAAACCACTCCGTTCCTTCTCCTGCACGTCGAGCCGGAGCCCCGGTTACCCGTTAGGTTCTCCGCGACTCCGAATCGGCATCGGCCCTATTGGGCCCCATCTGTGGTGGTCTGATGGCTCTTTGAGGCGCGCGCGGAACGCGACGCGCCGTACGCTCGGGTTTCAAAAAGGGATTATTCTGTTTTTTTTTATTGGAACAAGCCCGCCACAACCTCCCAATACCGCTGCACCTCCTGTAGGCCACGATCTACAGTAGATACAACCATGAAAACACCGGAACACTGAAGTCAGGCGCGTCCCAAGGACATGAGTAACTGTCTTAGTTCCCGCAACGAAATGAACTAGAAGATATTATAAAAGACGAAAAACAAAACGATAGTTTCAACTTCCCTCGGTGAAATACTGCAGTTATTGATTCCTCAGGTGTTGCGGGTGTCTATTGGCGGTGCTGATCGCTTACCATCCGGTGATCTAACAGCCGATTTGCCTCCTATTCCATAAAAAAGGGGTTTTGAATCTATTTGCCTGCCTCATTGGCCGACTGGTCGCAAGTGCGACTGCCGGGCAAGGGGGTCTCGGGTTCGATTCCCGAGTCGGGCAAAGTATTACTGGGTTTTTTAAAATCTCAGTAGTAGCAAGGAGTCTGGAAATGTGCCCGGTAAAGGCAATAGGCTCACCGCCTATTAAATGGGACTCATAACATGAATAGTGAAAAGTGGGGTTACATTGTAGAGGTACAGTGGCATTAAGTGCCGTAATGTGCACCTCTGCCTACCCCTTCGGGGATAAAAAGGCGTGATGTTAATATATAATTTTTATATATATTTAAGGGGGAAAAATCAGCGACTGACTGCTCCCGTCTGGGTGAGACGGGAGGGAGTATCAGACTCTTACTGACTACACACTCCGTTCCTACTCCTGCTTTGCGCTTCGGTCCTATATAGAGGCAACATTGTTTTGTAATGTTGTTTTTTAAACACAATTTTTATCATTGGCAACCCTGACGGTGGCCACTCTAAAACTGTTCCATAGTGTACATTAAATGAATAACTTCGTAGTCTATATTTATTCTAAGAGTTATCCGTGTTTTTATATCTCATGCCCCAAGGTCGAGGTTTGATTCCTGTTGATACAAACAACTTTTAAATGTGTTACGAGAATTTCTTTTTGTAGAGGTTCATTGGTCTGTAGCGTGGTGTGTCAGGTTTGATTTCTGTGTTAGTTAATAGATTTTAGATTTATATAAGGTGATCTAGGTAGTATAGTGGTTTAAATTAACGAGCGCTGTGTGTGAGATAATGAGTTCAATTTTCATCTTAAACTTTTACATAACATAACACCTTCGGGGTAGGCAGAGGTGCACATTACGGCACTTAATGCCACTGTACAATGTAACACCCACTTTTCACTATTTATGTTATGAGTCCCATGTAATAGGGGGTGAGCCTATTGCCATATACCGGACACAATTCCAGACTCCGTGCTACTACTGTGATTTTTTTAAAAGCCTGTAATACTTTACCCTACCCGGGAATCGAGGCCGAGACCCCTTGTCAGCCAAACCCTATTATACATTTAAATGAGACCCAATTTCTGCAGTAGATTATTGTAAGCTCTCTGATAGAATCTCAAAACTTGAAAAACTGGTTAGAGATCGCAGTATAAAAGGTTCAGGTTTATCAGGGAGCGCTGCTGCCCGGTCTCTGTCTAATGTGTAGTCCCTTAGTCGGGTATACGACACCCACGACAAGAGTAGCGGTGGTGACAAATGGTACTGCACGGTTGGCGCGGTGGCTGGGCAACTGGCTGCCGCGCAACGTGTCGCGGGTTCGATTCCCGCACGGAACAACTCTTTGTGTGATCCACAGATTGTTGTTCCGGGTATGTGTGTCATGTGTATGTGAACTTGTATGTTTGTAAACGCACCCACGACACAGGAGAAAATCCTAGTATGGGGGCAACGTTTAAAAAGAAATGTATTCCGTCACTACACGCCACCACTTATCTACTATTAAAAAAGTTTTGTCTATATGTTTGTAACTCATTCACGTTAACAGCTGAAGGGATCGCTATAAAATTTGGAACAGCCTATGTGTACATAGACTACTTTAAATTACACGACAACGCGGGCGACACCGCTAGCAGTAGCTAGTAAGACTTTCAAAGTCAAAGCGTTTATTGCAACTAAGTGTATAGATGATGGTTATAAAATTATTACAGTGCTTAATACTTAGCGGCCTCTTACAGACATTGCAACATTTTTAGATAAGTAGGTACATATTCATTGTTATTAACATTGTAGGTAAATATTCCAAATCATTAAGAAAAGAAAAAAAATATATAAATACTCCTAATACTCCTTCTCCGTTCATGCAGTGAGACTATGGAATTCGCTCCCGCCGAACATTCGCGACGCCAAGTCTATCTCTATCTTTAAGAGACAATTGAGAGAACATTATCTTTCCTCTTGAAATATAGATTTGTTTTTCTGTATTTATTTATATATGTATTATAATTGTATTATATTAATTTGTTTTATTGTTTATTATTGTTATTTCTATTGGTTTCTTCGGTCTTATTACTTTTTTTTATTAATTGATTTCTATCTTGTTTTTGTAACACACTATGTGTCTCAGTGTTATTTCTTTTCCTGCCACAGGCCCACAGGAACAAATTCCAGTTGGAATATGTGGGGCTTATGTACTCTGTTTTTTTACTATGTATTGTCCTCTGTGTTGAATGTGTGTACATAAATAAATAAATAAACAATTGTCAGGTATACGTCACATCATAGTAATAATCAATTCAATAGGTATAATTGCTGTCGAGTTTAGGATGTCAATAATAAAATTATACAATGTCAAGGTATTACAATGTTATGTTATGTCGAGTAGGTATAATGAATCCGTCATACATTTCATTTGTGTTGTTCTTTATTATATGCCATCTGCCAAAAGTTGTGTTTTTATTTCTTATACCATGTCGAGTGGTGGTGTATGGTTTCCATCATATTTTGATATGCACTTGTAACTGACAGGCAGACGGACATACGAGAGTTAGTAATGATATGTTGCTAGAAAAAAATGTTTTTGAATATAGACTGGTGTTCATTGGCGGCGACGATTGCTTATCATCAGGTGATCGGTCATGTATGTGGAGTTGGGATGATGACAGGGTATGTATATAATTATAAATATAATTAGTCCGAAAAAATATTAGACACGTATTTTTTTATTTTGTCGTATAAGTAAACAATACTTAGATAAAACGAGTCAAAGTTTAGGAGTGGGGGCTAAAACGTCATTTCTACGTATAAAATGTACATAGAAGTGACGTCACGCAACATTTGAAATCAATGTATCGTCGAAAGTATTCGTTTCTGTAAGAAAATAAAAAATACGTGTCTAATGAATTAAAATAATCTACCAGACGGACATTAAAATAAAAATTAGGCATCTATCCTATTGTATGTTTGTAAAAATGCACCCATGACAGCCAGGACACATGAGAAAATCCAAGTGTCCTGCCAACATTAAAAAAAAGAAAAAAAATGAGTAGTGGGTAAATAATTTTAAAGTATTTTAAACATTTTACTGCCTTGTTAGCCGAGTGGTCGCAAGTGCGACTACACCAAGCCAAGGGGTCTCGGGCTCGATTCCCGGGTCGAGCAAAGTATTACAGAGTTTTTAAATAATTCTCAGTGGTAGCACGGAGTCTGGAATTGTGTCCGATATATGACAATAGACTCACCCCCTATTACATGGGACTTACAACATAAATAGTGAAAAGTGGGTGTTACATTGTACAGTGGCATAATGTTCACCTCTGCCTTCGGGGATAAAAGGCGTGATGTTATGTATAAGCCCAGGTTTCCTCACGATGTTTTCCTTCACCGTTTGACAGTGGTGTCTAGATAAATTTGTTTATGAATAAATAAATAAACACACGGTTTTCTGTGAGACCGTGGTATCACTCCGTCGAGCCGAAGCATGGCTCCACGGTATTCATTTCGTAGAACACACAGTTTCGTAGGTGTGAAGTTTTTTTATATAAAATTTTACGACGACCATTCCTTTTACATAAAACTTCAAAAACAGTATATTTTAATAGCGTTTACGTAGCAGATATATTGTGTAAAAGGCTAAACAAAATTTTTATTGAAACTTCAAAGGTATAATAAACTATGAAAGTTTATTTTTATATTGCTTGCTTCCTTCTCGTTTTATACTTTCGTTTTGTTTGTTCGAGATTTGTTGCATAAATCTATTCTTACTAGTTAATATTATGAATGTGAAAGATTTTTTTCTGCATAAGCCGGTAAACGAGCAAACGGATCATCTGTTGGTAAGCAATCGGCGTCGCCCATGGACACCTGGAACACCAGAGGCGTTACAAGTGCGTTACCGGCCTTTTGGGGATTAGGAGTTTGAGGATTGTTGGGGATTCAGGGATTGGGGAGATTGGGGAAGGGGAGGGTAATTGGGCCTCCGGTAACCTCACTCGCACGACGAAACACAACGTAAGCGTTGCTTCACGTCGGTTTTCTGTGAGGCCGTGGTATCACTCCGGTCGAGCCGGCCCATTCGTGCCGAAGCATGACTCTCCCACACTTAAAAATACATGTTTGTATGATTACAACGATGGAATTAGCTAATTTTGTGCCACTGTATTTAGATTTTTTTGAACGAATAACTAAAATAAGAACAATAACTAGGCTGCTAGATTCTATGTTTGCAATATTCTAATTAATATACCTAAACATTTTGTAGATTGCAAAACACAAAGTCCTATTTTCGGCTTAGCAAATCTAGAACACAGACACAATACCTAAATAAACAAACTTAATCTCAATTACAAAAAAAATGTATTCTTTAAATCTAACCTCAAAAAAAGCTATTTCCCGCGAAAACGCAAACGCCACAGATTATACAGAAATGTTAAACGCCGCCAAAACTATTAAACCTCTTTGCAAACTAGAAATGTAAACTCTTTGCTGCGTGTGTGGCAAGTAGCCAGAATGTCGCGTCCGCATGTAAGTAAATAATGGTTATTTAGTTGTGTTTAATAAAATATTTGGACGCGTTAGTACTAGATTTGCATATTTTTCTATTATTGCGGTGTAGACGGAATTGTTTGCTTTATTTCTTCGTTTCTTTGTATTCTCTTTTGAATGTTAAGATGGAGTAATTGATACGTGAAATTATTTGTGTTTTGATTTGAAATTGATATTTGTAAAAGATTTTGATTTATTGCGATTCTTTTTCTATAGAAATGTATTTTCATTTTCTTATTTGGAACAATTTATGGTAGTTAATATTTTTTCTTGTAATGCCATGAAAAATTGATGTTTTGACTTTCAAAAGTGAATAAATAAAGTTCTTCACGGGTTTACTCTTGAATCCGATCGATCGACATTAGTATCGTGAACTTTCGTACTCTTGAGTTGCAACACTGGCGCCCATGGCATCCGTATTGCGTGGATATTTAATCAACTAAATGGTATTGATTTTGGCTTTGTTTTCTGTTCCTTGAATGCTATTTTAACAGCTACAATAAGGGTTGTATAGTTTTGACATTGAATAATTATTGAGATTTTATTGGATTGAAATTGCATTGACATTGAGATTGGGATCAAGAGAAAGCACACTGGCTCTGATCGGGCGGCGAGCTAACTATGCTCGCCGTCCGCAAGCCCGCGCTTATGGTGGCCGGAGATCGTATCAATCCGGTTGAGCCGGTTCTCCATGAAGCATGGCTCTCCCACGTAGAACTATGTAGTAGTATATATTATATGGTATGTATATGTCTATTTATAAAATATTGTATTATTATATTTATTCTATAGGTATTTATGTGTGTAGTATACATATTACATAACCTTTTTTTTTATTGTTGTCTGTCTTCGCATCAACCACTTCCCTATGGTTGACTGTAAGAGAATGCCTTAAGGCATTAAGTCCGCCATTCACTGTATTTTGTGAAGAAGAAAAAAATAAAAATAAAAAACTATGTCTCCTAACAGACAGCTTTAGAAAATTAATGTTAGTGCGTCAATTTGTAAACAAAATATCGTGTCATATGCTCTGCTAATAATAGTTGTAGTATTTATCGGAATGCCAATGAGAGTTAACGTAGCACACATAAAATTTAACGATTTGTTTTGGCATGGAACTCCATACTAACACCATACTTTCGCACATTGTTATACAAAATTAGTTCCTTGCCACTTCGTTTGTGAGGAAATTTTGTTGAGTTTGTTTATGAACAATTGTTTGGATCTTTCTCAATGTAACTGATAAACTCAATTTTTTTATGGGATTTTTTTTAAAGAGGTAAAATCAACGAATGTCTTTTCCCGCCTGGGTGAGGCGGAAGGGAGTGTCAGACTCTTACTGACTAAAAACCACCCCGTTCCTTCTCCTGCACGTCGAGCCGGAGCCCCGGATACCCGTTAGGTTCTCCGCGTTCTCCGAATCGGCATCAGCCCTGTTGAGCCCCATCAATTTTTTATGAGATATAAAAGAGCCGACGAATCACCTGATGGTAAGTAATCGGCGTCGCCCATGGACACCTGGAACACTAGAGGCGTTACAAGCGCGTTACCGACCTTTTGGGGATTAGGAAGAGTGATTAGGGAGATTTGGGAAGGAGGGGGGAAGGATAATTGGGCCTCTAGTAACCTCACCCACACGACAAAACACAACGCAAGCGTTGTTTCACGTCGGTCTTTTGTGAGGCCGTGGTATCACTCCGGTGGAGCCGGCCCATTCGTGCCGAAGCATGGTTCTCCCATACTTAAAGTGTGTGTTTTGTATCGCATCTCTGCTACATGAGCGTTTATCTGTGGGCAGGTGCTGCATGCTGCAAATTCATTCCCACAGCAGGATGAAAGCTAAATATGTTCCCAGTTGTTAGTTAATAAATTGTATTGTAAACCCGATTGAAAAAGAGTAACCTATGGAGTTTCTTGCTCGTTCTGCTCACCTTGGAATGAGCAACTAGCTTCACTTCAAAATGTTTGTTGTTGACGTTCAAAAGTGCCATCCTGGTCTAATTGAAATAAATGATTTTGACTTTGACTGCCTCGTTGGCCGAGTGGTCGCAAGTGCGACTTCCGGGCAAGGGGTCTCGGGTTCGATCCCCGAGTCGGGCTAAGTATTACTGGGTGTTAAAAATAATCTCATTAGTAGCACGGAGTCTGGAATTGTGCCCAGTATATGGCAATAGCTTCCTTGTGCGTACTGCTAAAGAGTGGAATTCTTTGCCAGAGTCTGTATTTCCTGAAGGGTATAACCTGGGAGTCTTCAAGGCCCGAGTGAATAGGTTGCTTATGGGACGACGTGCTCCAACGTAGACCGCATCATCGCTTACCAACAGGTGAGATAGTGGTCAAACGTCGCCCCATCAATTATAAAAAAAAAAAAAAAAAAAAATAGGCTCACCCCCTATGACATGGGACTCATAACATAAATAGTGAAAAGTGAGTGTTAGATTGTACAGTGGTATAATGTGCACCTCTGCCTATTGCCACTGATAAAAGGCGTGATGTTATGTTATGATTTTGATTTTTTATTTGACTTTTTTTTCCCTTACCTCTACCAAACACCCTTAAAAGAAATGAAACCAAAGCCATATAATTCATACTAGGTAGCTAACATAATGGGTAATACTAAATTGCATGGGAAAGAACACTTGCTGCATTGTTCCATGGTCAAGCTATGGGAACTGTAGAGGCCAGCACATCGATCTACTCTATTTTTACCATTGGATTTTCGACTTAATATCTAAATGGTAGAGTTGAAAATCTAGTAGATATTTGGCATAAGACAGCAGGTTGACCTGCCCTGTACTAGCATAGCAAGGGAGCTGTTTAATATTTAATGCAGCATTGTACCTATAGTGATTACAGACTTGCTTGCAGTTGTATAGAGGTATAATGAAAGAAAACGACTATTTTAATGTATCTTACAAGGTCTTCTTGTAAAATAGACTGATTTTGCTTTAATTTTATGATGTTCTTGTTTCTTGGATGTTTAATATTAAGTAGGTATGCATATTTTTACAAGGTTTTTTAAAGTTGCAATAATTGTTCTTCATCGGGGATCGCGAAAAGATCTCCGGTCACGGAGGGCGAGCATAGTGGGTAACTCGCCACTAGACGAGAACCAGACCCGAGCGTATGGAGCCGATCAGACCACCACAGATGGGGCCCAGTACGTCGGAGGCCGATATGGAGCCGCGGAAGACTTAACGGGTTGCCGCGGCTCCAGCTCGAAGTGCAGGAGTAGGAGCGAGGTGATTTTCAGTCAGTAAGAGTCGGACACTCCCTCTCGCATTAACCGGGCGGGAGAAGTCATTGGATGATTTTTTCCAATAATTCATAAAATCAATGGGCTGTCACGGACTGTTGATAAATATGTTGTTTCTTTCAGTCATCCTGCATAAACATTAATAAAACGACTTCTTTTCCTTTCTCTTCAATCGCTTAAATAATTAAAGTTTCAATTTTATTTCCCTGCCATTTCAAATATTTACAGTTCTAGCCGTGAAGGAATCAATAAAATTATCTAAGACGGTCGGGATAGGGGCCTTGATGAGAGCCCTTTTAAAAATGCATGTAATCTAAGCCCGCTACACTGCCCACTGGAGAAATCTTAACAACACACATAGGTACATACATCCGTACTATACTTACTAATAATTTGTAAAGTCGAAAGTTGTTATGTTTGTGTCTTTGTTTATTTTACAGCATGGAGTTTTTATGATACAATTTTTGTGTCTAGAGATAGTTATGAGGCTTAAAAGTGATATAGATGGCCACTTACTAATAAAGTGATATATATTTTTTTTATTTAACTCTTTATGTACTACTGTATACAATGGCGGACTTTATGCCGAATGGCATTCTCTACCAGCCAACCATAGGGTGATGCAGAGAAGTGTTACAGTAGGTTTTAAAAGAAGTTTGCATCTATCAAATAAAAATAAAAACGAGGGTAATAAATGTACGTACATATCTATAAAGGTATCCTAGTACATAAACTACATATAGCTACCTACTTAATCCTACAGTTATAGAGCCGCGGAATTACTGCATTGTTAGATAAATACATATTTATATATATTTATATCCTTCTTCTTCTGCACTTCGAACCGTTAAGTCCTCCACGGTTCCGTATGTGCCCTACTGGGCTTCATCCGTGGTGGTCTGATGGCTCTTCGAGGAGCGCGCGAAACGCGACGCTCCATACGGTCGGATCTGGTTCTTTGGGCGAATTACTCGTGCTCGCCGTCCGCAAGCCCGTGCCCGTACGGTGGCCGGCAATCGTCTCGCGATCCCCGAAGCCCGTGGTGTCTCTCGCGAGAAGAATGTTTAAAAAATTCAGCAATAGTTTGCCCGACCCTGGAATCGAACCCGAGACCCCTTGCCCGGCAGTCGCACTTGCAACCACTCGGCCGACGAGCCAGTCTTTTCTTCTCAACTTAAATAACATTACTAATGACAAGTGCAACTCGCACTCCCCTCTGCTTACCCTAATTCATAAATATAATATGACGCAAAATGGTTGACTGTTTCTAAAGACTCCTTGGGGATCATTATAGTTTCAGACGGCAATCAAAGTCATTAGATGTGGCAAGGAGGAAGACATTGCTTTGACATCGCAAATATTTAGAAAACAGATTATTTAAGACTGTCTCCTGCCAGCTCCGTTCACGGTTATAGGGTAAAAAATAGGCCTACGTTTTATTTCAGATTATAATCTATCTTTGTGTTAAATTTCATGCGAATCCATTCAGCAGTTTTTGCGGAAAAACTTAATAAACAGTTTAAAAATAAAAATAAATTAACAATTGTGATCTAACACGATGTCTTTTTTTTGATAAGCGAACTTTTTGGTTTTTTTTTGGTGTAATATCCTGTTCTTTTATAATGCATGTCGTGGCAGCCTTTAATTAAGGCTACACTATAGAGTGTTAAAATATGTTAAAAAACCTATCATGTATTTTGCTGTATGCTTTGTTGGTTGTCCTTAAATAAATAAATAAATAAACGTAGGGACACCGTTGTTATAGAAAGTTCAGTTCACAGTCAATGCAGTGGCTCGCCGCCCGACCAGAACCAGACCCGAGCGTACCGCGCGCCTCGAAGAGCCATCAGACCACTACAGATGGGGCCCAATAGGGCTGATGTCGATACAGAGCTGCAGAGGTCTTAACAGGTTACCGGGGCTCCGGCTCGAAAGGCTGTAGGAACGGGGTGGTTTTTAGTTAGTAAGAGTCTGACACTCCCCTCCCGCCTCACCCAGGCAGGAGCAGTCATTCGATGATTTTCCCCTCTTAAAAAAGTCTATGCAGTGCCAGTGTGGCAGTAGTCTGGAAGCGTCTTGTCTTATAATTGGTGTATTTTTTTGTAGATTGCCTACAAAATAGCACAATATTATAGCCCACAAATTAGTAATTTATATAATTTGTATAATGCGTCAAGCGTGTCTTTGCATTGTTCTCACCACATATACGTACAGTTTTGGAATATATACCTATCAGAGACATTGTAGAACACGCTGTTTTTAAAAAGAGTAACGTATGGAGTTTAATGCTCGTTCTTCTCCATTCGAATTTACATTTTGGAATGAGCACTTAGCTTCACCTAGCTTCACCGACGGACTGACTAAAAAACTATTATTTATTTTGTATTTGTTGACATATGTTGTTGACGTTTCAAAAGTACCAAATTTTGTTGACGTTTCAAAAGTACCAAATTAAGGTTTAATTGAAATAAATGCCTTGACTTTGATATCTACATTAAAATAGCTACATACGAGGATGATTTCGACAATCGGCATTTCCTGGTTATTTCGAGAACAATCTGTTTACGTACCTACCTACCTATTTATCTATCTCTTCATCATTCGATTTATTTACCTACGCTTTTAAATTTCAACGTATGTACTCAGTAGTTATACGAAAAATATTTTACGTATATAAATTTCGTTAAAATAGTACATTTGATTTTAAAATTACACATTTTATTTGATAATTGTTTAAAACAATACCTTTCCTCATCACCAGCCTATAAATGCCCACTGCTGAGCAAAGCCTCTTCTCACACGGAGAAGGCATTAAAGCATTAATCACCATGCTTGCTCAATGCGGGTTGGCGATTTCAAACTTACCTATAATTAGAAATTATAAGCCGAGGTTTCCTTACGATGTTTTTTCTTCACCGTTTGTCAGTGGTGTCTAAATAATCTTAGAAAGTACATATAACTCGGAAAAAGTCACATTGGTTGTAGTAGTGTGGCCGTTGGTAGGTTTTGAACCCGTACCCTCATGCATGAGAAGTAGGCGTTACCACCACGACAGTTACGATACCTTTCCTACAGTCAGGCAAAAGCTACGCACAGATAAGAAAAATGTACACTTGGACATTAGAAGCTTAGACCAGCCTCGCTCTTCTGTATCTATAGTTGACGGCATTCGGTAGACAACCATCTTCTATGCTCATACTTCGCTTCTTTCACCTCAAGAGCTTCTCTTTGCATTTGCTGAGATATTTTTCTTAGTAATTGGAATATGTATCAGAGACATTGTAGAACATACTTTTTTAAAAGAATTAACGAATGGAGTTTCTTGCTCGTTCTTGTTCATTCGAATCTACATTTTGGAATGAGTACCTAGCTTCACCTAACTTCACTGACGGACTGACTGACAGACTATTATTTATTTTGTATTTGTTGACGTTTTAAAAGTACCAAATTATGGTTTAATTGAAATAAATGCTTTTGACTTTGACTTTATTTAAACGATTTCTTTATATTACGTATATTTTTTAAATCAGGTAATATTCTTATATAAATTCATTTTTGCATTATTATCTGCTAATTAAGTAAGAAGTTACTAAATAATTGAATATCTATTAAAAGTATGTAAAAATCTAAAAATATCAAACACCATTTTTTATGTTACCGCCAAATAAACACGTATAGTCTATGGTAAGATGTAGAGATGTCAGGAAGAATATTGCCATTGTTAATAAGGAAATAGATAAAAAATCTTAAGTTAATTCATTATTATTTATTACACAAGGTAGACAAAACGTTGGTTTCTTATTTAAATAGGTAACGAACACTAAAATTAGTAGTTAGGCAGGAAAAGAAAACATAGCATTTCGTAAATAAAAAGATTAACAAAATAAATAAGATAAAAAAACAACATGCTTAACAAAAAAAAAAGAAAATATTCAACCTCCACACTGATTCCTGATTTTAATCAAAAAATATTAATTTCGTTAACAAAATCAATAATTAAAACAATAAATTAAAACTATTACTTACGTTATGTTTTCACTGTCACAGAGAACACTAGAACCATCACTTTATTTTTAAAATAGGACAAAACACAGATTCGAATATCGAACGCGAAAAATAAAACTATAAAAATATTACAATGTAGTACCTACGTCCTTCTTGAATCTCGCACTCGGCGTAACAAGCGTCCAATTTCAAAACGTTCACATAAATAATAAATACTACGACAAAAACTAAACAAAACGATTTAATTCAACAATTTTATTCATCGAATAATGCTCCAATTTTTTTATCGCGATATTTTTTATGCGTTTATCACTAAAAATAGATAAATTGCCGCGTCACTCGCGTTCGTTTCGGCCCGTGGTCGGGCGGGTACTGGCCCGGAGTTGCCAGATGCATAATTAATTGTTACCAAGGTGTATCGACTGGGTATTTTGGAAATGTGGTGTCTTTAAATGTTTCTCTTGTGGTGTATTATCTTGAATGGGAGGATGCTGAAGCTGGCTCAGTTATGGACTTATTAATAATGAAAAAAAAAATGAAGTACATAGGTTTTGATTTGACAAAATCACACTGTGAAACAAATCTTGTAATTATGTATTTGGATACAGGTAGCTTCCAACTGGTCTTACTTATTTGGAAGTCATTGGGGGAGGCCTATGTTCAGCAGTGGGCGTCCTATGGCTGTAATGATGATGAATTATGTATTGTTTATTATGTTAAAAGTTAACGCTATCTCTTTTGATATGTCGCGGAGAACCTAATAAGTTACCGGGGCTCCGGTTCGACGTGCAGGAGAAGGAACGGGGTGGTTTTTAGTCAGTAAGAGTCTGACACTCCCTCCCGCCTCACCCAGACAGGAGCAGTCATTCGATGCTTTTCCCCCTTAAAAAATCTCTTTTGATATGGATGATTTATTACGGTTTTATTTTAAAATAAATTGTTGTAAAACAAACACTTACATAATAATGTTAATACATTATTAATCGTTTTAATTTTAAGTCTTTTGAATTCGGTAGCTAGTTTTTTCAGCTTAAAAATATTTGTAGGTACCTACTGATGGTGAATGGTTATAATTTTCATAACATAACTTAATCAGGAAATACTAGAATTTCCTGATTAGGCACAATTCCGGACTACGTGACTGATAGGTAGGTACTAACTACTGAGAATTTTGGAAAAAATGAAAAAAGGTGTGACGTTTTTATATGTTCGAAAAACTATTATTAACAATACTAAAATAAAAACAATATACCTATTGAAAAATATAATAAATACTTACCTATAATCTCATTTTTTCTTAATTCATAGATTTATACTTACAGTCTTTCAATATTCATTCACATTTTTCAGGAATCTCCACGTAACTGCGGAAAGTTTTCACACTGGCAACACAGAAGCTGCTCCTCGCCGCCATTAACGTTATCGATGTCCCACAGATTATAGCTCAGAACAGGGATATTTGCGTTTAGTTTTCGCATCAAAATCATTTCAGTGATAAAGATTGCAGCAGATTTTTAATACATTTTCTTTATTTCGTTATACCTCTGATGGTATAGTATTAGTCAAATGTTTTCTTAGTTATATAAGTAGGTATCAGACTAAAGGACGCAAGAGTACGGATAAAATAAATTCTAAATGCCATGCTATTGCTGCAGAAGGCACTGAATTTAGTAAAATAGGAAAATCGCACAATACATAGTCTGGTCCAACTTGTATTGTGTTAAGGTAGTTGCCAGGGAATGAAAATTAAAAATCTAATTCGTCCGTCAGTTAGATAACGAAAAAATATTAGACACGTATTTTTTTTATTTTCTCGTTTATAGCTACAATACTTAGATAAAATGGCGTTAAGTTTAGGAGTAGGGAGGACGGTACACGATATATCAAATTAATATACCGTCGAAAGTATATAATTTTTCGTATAATCAGAATCAGAATACTTAGATAAAATGGCATTAAGTTTAGGAGTGGGAGGACGGTACACGATATTTCAAATCAATATATCGTCGAAAGTATTCAATTTTATGAGAAAAGAAAAAACACGTGTCTAATGTTTTAAATTAATCTACCAGACGGACATAATAAAATTTAGGAAACTACCCTATTATTTTAAATGTATTTTTACGCTGATGCCCATTTCAATAATATTTTTTTTATCTGTACAACTGTCAACCTAGAGAGGCAATTAAAAATAACACACACTAAACGAAATAAAATGCAAAAATAAAATCTTTATTAAATAATTTTATAGGAATGCTAACATCGATGATCACGGCGCATTGTTTTTCAAAAATTACGATTGTCCGTCCTGGGGAAAATTCGAAAATGACATTTGAGAAAAAAAATCGAGTTGGCGCCCAACGTGGGTCTAAATATTATCATAGCTAATAATATTCACAAGCTTCTTACAATAATTATAGTATTATACATTAAAATATGTTTTTAAATATATAATTTATAATAAAGGAATACAATTTAAATATAGCATTGTGTATAATAGGGTAGATGACTAATTTATATTTTAATGTCCGTCTGCTAATAATAAAAAAAAAATAGGCACGTACTTTTTATTTTTTTATAGATACGAATACTTAGAATTCGAAGATATATTGATTTGAAATGTCACGTGACGTCACTTCTATGTAGATTTTATACGTAGAAATGACGTTTCAGCCCCCACTCCTAAACATTGATTCGTTATATTTATTATACAACAAAATAAAAAAATACGTGTTTAATATTTTTTCATTATCTAACTGACGGACATCACCAACTTTCATACCCTGTCATCATCCCTATTATAAAACGATTGAACCAATTTTGATGCGATTTTCTACATTGATTTGCACTTTTGTAACAAATAATATTACACATTATATTAGGTATAAAGTTCTTCCATTTATGAGGTAGACAGAAGTGTACCTAACGCCCAAATACTGGAAGGCTACTCAATTTTAAATTATACTTAAATATCATGCCATCTCTTTCATTTTACGAAGAATTTGTGAAGACAGAACTATAGTTATGAGCAGAGCAGTAGCAGTGATTCTGGCTCTTTTTTTTCGAATCGAATGACTCCTCCCGTCTGGGTGAGGCGGGAGGCAGTGTCAGACTCTTACTGACTAAAAACCTCTCCGTTTCTTCTCCTGCACGTCGAGCCGGAGTTCCGGTAACCCGTTAGGTTCTCCGCGACTCCGAATCGGCATCGGCCGGGTTGGGCCCCATCTGTGGTGGTCTGATGGCTCTTTGAGGCGCGCGCAGAATGCGACGCGCCGTACGCTCGGGAGCGATTCTGCCTCTAGCATGGCTTGAAACTAGTCGATTTCCTCGTCAAATAATTGCGTGGGTAAGCCCAAAAACATAATAATTAATAAGTATACTTAAGTGCGACTTAAAATTGAGTAGCGTTTGATTATATAGGTAGCTATCAAATTCAATACTTTTAACATAACATAACATCACGCCTTTTATCCCCGAAGGGGTAGGCAGAGGTGCACACAGAAGTAACACCCACTTTTCACTATTAACGTATGAGTCCCATGTAATCGGGGGTGAGCCTATTGCCATATACCGGGCACAATTCCAGACTCCGTGCTACTACTGAGACTTTTTTTTTAAAACCCAGTGATGCTTTGCCCGAACTGCCCGAATTTTTTTGCCTGCCCGAATTTTTTTTCACACTGGCAGTGTAGTCGATAGTCGGGTAATTGACAACTAGTCAACTTCAATACTTTTTACGAACTTTTAAAAACGAGAGTTTTCTATGAATTTTGTACGAGATCGTGTATTGTGACGTCACAATTTAATAGTGTCAAACCATAGAGCAACACGGAGGGGAGTAGCCATTGCGTTATAAACCGATACAAAACTGTCTGTCATTTTTTGCGGGGGGAAATCACACATTCTCAAATTCTCACACAAAAACATTCTATGTCACTACGAAACTCACACTATGACAATTGAAAAATACACTGACAATTTCACACACACATTTAAACAATCCCTGTCGTTATAGTGTAATAATATGACGCAACTACACTTACACCCGCAGTTGTAACAATTATCGATACGCATTATCGATAAATTCAAGAACTCCGTTAAGGAAATCAGCTTTAAAAATTTATTCAAAGACAGATATTATTATTGACTTTAATTATTATACCCTTTTTTATACCTAATTAATTATTATACCCTTAACTACCTACTAGTACAATAATCAGACAAGATAATTATAAAAAATAAAATTTTCATTTTTGGAAATAAATTAAA
Source organism: Spodoptera littoralis (assembly GCA_902850265.1). Taxonomy (NCBI): domain Eukaryota; kingdom Metazoa; phylum Arthropoda; class Insecta; order Lepidoptera; family Noctuidae; genus Spodoptera; species Spodoptera littoralis. The sequence goes on along the minus strand of LR824558.2, from coordinate 5,487,432 downwards.
TTACTAATCCCATTTAAAAACCAGTGATGAAATACTGATACGGAACTATAACTGGTTTTTAAAATAGATTAATTTTCTATAAATATGACGAATACATTTTTGGGGGTTTGTTTTTTTCAATAAGTTAGAAATTATTGTATCAGTATATTTTTGCATTATTAATCTTGCTAATTCATCTTGATTTGAGCAAATGGCAATATTTCTTGTGGGAAACCCAGGTTGGTCTGTTATAACAAAATGTCTTACATATATCTCTTAAATTTGGATCTTTAGGAAATCTGCAATAAATAAATAAAATAATAATAAATATAGTTGAAGTTCTCACTCAGAATTTTTTATTTAAATCAGAAAACTTAATCCCAAAAAATCTCACATTTGACTTCACCTTTTACATTTTTATCGATAACTATCTACAAACAAACCGGTAACAACGCTATCGCTCGGCGACAGCGAATTCTAGGAAAAAAACTCGGATCTGTCGCTCGACCGATCCGCGTTTTGTATGAGGACGCACGGATTTGTTGGTAAACAAATCCGAAACAAGACGATTGATAATATTGTAGTTTTTTTAAGTTTATAAGAAGTAAATAGCAATAATGTGATTAAAAATTACTTAATATGAAAGGTAACACCATGTTTTTATAAATTTGACGTGGCAGATCTCTTTTTGCAGCAAAAAACAGAACAATTCGGCATTTTTACGACGCCGTCGATTCACTAACGCAACTAGATTTAGTCTGGTGAGCAGTTGAGTTGCAACTAGTTTTATTGTACGCATAGGACCATTTGGACTTATACTTTGACAGAGGGGAACGCCTGCGTATGGCTACTCCCCTCCGGTCCGCCGGTGGCCCGTGTTGCTCTATGTGTCAAACAGAATATTTAATTCATAGAAATTTGCTGGAAAAATACTAAAATTAATTTAGTCATAAAATCAATTAATGAAAGTGTGATTTTTTAAAATATTTTATTGTATTGAACAGTCGAAATAATTTATTCTTGATTAAGAAATGTACCCAATTGTGTAGGAGATTGCAAGACAAAATTTTTTTTGACACTGGCAATAATGTCGACAAAATCATATTGGAGACTCGGTTGCCACAGAGGAAAAAAAAAGACATTTGCCATTTCGAAAAAAAAAAGTAATTGACTTTGGCGAGCTGTAAACATCAAAATTCTAAACTACATACGATTGGTTAACATGCAAAATAAAATTCCAAAATCTTTACAATAATACTTATATTTCACAACATAGGTACTTATTTTAAATCTTAATATTATTATTTTAGGAATACGCAGCGTATTAGGAATAAACAGACTATATTTCAGATATTTTTTTTATGTTTTTTTTTTTTATGGGAGACGGATCACCTATATTTTATGGTAAGCGATCGGCGTCGCCCATAGACACCTAGAGGCGTTCGAAGTGTGTTATAGGCCTTTTGAGGATTAGGAATTTGATTATTGTTTGGGATTCAGTTATTGTGAAGATTCGGGTGGGAGGAGGGGGATGAATGGGTCTCTGTTAACATCACTCACACGACAAAACACAACGCAAGCGTTGCTTCACGTGGGCTTTCTGCTCAGCCGTGATATCACTCCGGTCGAGTCGGCCCATTCGTATCAAAGCATGGCGAGCCCACACTTAAAACGATTGTTTAACTGCCTACTGCCGTATTTAAAGACTTATTGAAGAAATAAGATTGAAGAGAGAAGACTTATTAAGACGGGCAGAGATGCACATATAAAACTTTTTACGAATTCTTTTTGTTAATGGGACAAGCCCGTCTCAGCCTCCAGAACCTTTTTATGTCTTATTTCCATGTAATCTATTGGCAAACTCTATTAAAACATCCAGTAATACTAAATTTGACACAGAAGTCGCGGAGAACCTAACGGGTTACCGGGGCTCCGGCTTGACGTGCAGGAGAAGGAATGGGGTGGTTTTTAGTCAGTAAGAGTCTGACACTCGCTCCCGCCTCACCCAGGCGGGAGCAGACATTCGATGATTTTCCCCCCTTAAAAAAAAGCTTGACATAAAAACCGCACCCAAGACCTCATTGACGTCATATTAGAGCCGTGCTTGTGACCACTCTATCAAAATGACTATGGCTCCATCTTCATATATTTTACAGACTTCAATAAAGGAGGTTCTATACGTTTGCCTTTTTTCCAATTGGATAGCTCTTGCTTACGATTATACCCGGTTATTCTATCAGTAAGCGCCGTGGTGGCTCAGAGATTTAAGACGCCCACCCTTCATGCAAGAGGGTGAGAGCTCTAAACATACCAACGGCAAGTACCAATGTTACTTTTTCCGAGTTATATTTATATGTACATTCTAAGATTATCTAGACACCACTTACAAACGGTGAAGGAAAACATCGTGAGGAAACCTGGGCTTATAATTTCTAATTATAAGTTTGTAATCGCCAACCCGTATTGAGCAAGCGTGGTGATTAACGCTCAAACCTCGGTGTGAGAAGAGGCTTTACGGAATTCAATAAAAAAATACAAAAAACTTAACAATGACGATTTATTTTCAGTATTTGTTTAAATCTACTAAGTATGACACCGTCACGTGGTTTTTGAGAACCCACAAAGAGATCACGGGGTCATAAAATTTTATATTTTAACGGATTTCAAAAAAAAAATGGAGGATGATGACGGGGTATGAAAACTAAAAATCTAATTAGTCCGTAAGTTAGGTAATGAAAAATATTAGACACGTATTTTTTTATTTTGTCGTATAATTAAACAATACTTAGATAAAACGAATCAAAGTTTTGGAGTGGGGGCCAAAACGTCATTTCTACAATGTACATAGAAGTGACGTCACGCGACATTTCAAATCAATATATCGTCGAAAGCATTCGTTTATGTAAGAAAATAAAAAATACGTGTCTAATGATTTAAAATAATCTACCAGACGGACATTGAAATAAAAATTAGGCATCTACCCTATTCGACCTTATTTTTATGTAAGTTATTACCTTATACATTTCAAATGGATTGCTTCTGTTATTCTTAGGCTATATTCTTGTCCGCAGTAAGCATCGCGTTGTCAAAGAATAAAAACATGGCCATTACTGTTTACCGTCCTTTCTAAATATATAATTATATTTCAAATATTTTTGTCTAAATTTTTAAACCTTGATGTAATGCGAATAAGAACCAAGTTTCATTAAAATCGGTTTAGTAGTTTCAATGAAATAGGAGAAAGTATGTAGGTACCGCGTAGGCGCTGGAGACCTACAAGTGGGCAGTACCCTGAAAAATTGGGGGATCGCTGAAGTAATTTAGGGGAAGATAGACAATACGTAACTTCAGTCACATTGTATTTTAAATCTCACTGAAATTAAAATTATCTCACTACAACATTCTTCTATTACTTGTAAATAAATTGGGGTGCACTACAAAACCACTAATTTTATCAAAGTGGACATAACATAACACAACGCCTTTTATCCCCGAAGGTTTTAAGGTGTACATTATGCCACTGTACAATGTAACACCCACTTTTCACTATTTATGTTATGAGTCCCATGTAATAGGGGGTGAGTCTATTACCATATACCGGGCACAATTCCAGATTCCGTGCTACTATTGAGATTTTTTTTTAAAAACCCAGTAATACTTTGCCCGACACGGGAATCGAACCCGAGACCCCTTGCCCGACAGTCACACTTGCGACCACTTGGCCAACAAAAATAGACTAGAGTACGACTCTAGTACAACTGTCAGCAAAGTGGACGTTAGATGAAATAAGTTTGGGAACCTTTGGCTTAGACGCTCTTAAGTTAATTAATTCAAAACAATAAATGCGAATAATTCGTGCAAAACAAATGTTCCAGAATTTACTACGATTCAATGACCCCAAAATCATGGGGGTCAACATCACAATTCTAGGACCCCATTATCTCTCATGGGGTTTGAGAAACACTGAACAATAAAAAATAAGTTCATAATAGGGATGATGACAGGGTATGAAAATTAAAAATCTAATTAGTCCGTCAGTTAGGTAATGAAAAAATATTAGACACGTATTATTTTTGTCGTATAATAAAACACTACTTAGATAAAACGAATCAAAGTTTTGGAGTGGGGGCTAAAACGTAATTTCTACGTATAAAATGTACATAGAAGTGACGTCATGCGACATTTCAAATCAATATATCGTCGAAAGTATTCGTTTCTGTGAGAAAATAAAAAATACGTGTCTAATGATTTAAAATAATCTACCAGACGGACATTAAAATAAAAACTAGACATGTACCCTATTATAGGTAATTAATTTACATTCATATTTAATTTTAACATTAATAAGAATTTCATTATTATATTTTACAATATAAAATTGGAGGTTTAATCCCAGGAATGGGCATAATAAGTGCTTTTTCATTGACGAGATTTTAGTTAGCCTTGCACTTCCCGCAGGTGTCATATACCCGACTAAGTGTTAATACATTAGACAGAGACCGGGCAGCAGCGCCCTCTGATAAACCTGAACCTTTTATACTGCGATCTTCAAGACATTTCTGAATCATGGAGATTATGAAACTATATGGTATCGAGTGTGGCTTTACATTTCGTATTTGAATGCTATTTCAACAGCTACGTTCATTAACCACACAGTTTTTATTCCCGAGGGGGTAGGCAGAGGTGCACATTACAGCACTTAATGCCAGTGTACAATGTAACATCCACTTTTTACCGACTTCAAAAAAAAGGAGGAGGTACAATGTTCGGCTGGTTGTTTTGTTTTGTTTGCTCGCGCATTACTCCGCCATTTGTGAACCGATTTCGAAGATTGAGACTTGTTTTGTTTGAAAGGGCATACTCCCGAGATCAGTATTAATAATAGTTATTTTCTGCTTTTTCTTTTTAAGCTTTTGTTTGTTATTAGTTTTTGGTTTTTTAAAGTCGTTTTTTTTAAACGCATTGTTTATCACTATTCTTGTTTTTCGTCCCATGTAATAGGCGGTGACAATTCCAGACTCCGTGCTACTACTGACATTTTTTAAAAAATGCAGTAATACTTTACCCGACTATTTCGTTAACAGACTTCAAAAAAAGGAGGCCTGTATGTATGTATGTATGTTTATGCACGATTATCGCGATTGACTAAACCGATTTAGCTGTGGTTTTAAGAAGTGTTTGTTATAATTATGTGAAGGCTTTATTTAGCATATTAACCATTGATCATCGACTGCCTTATTGGCCGAGTGGTCGCAAGTGCTACTGCAGGGCAAGGGTTTCGATCCCCGGGCCGGGCAAAGTATCACTGGTTTTTTTTTAAATCTCAGTAGTAGCATCAGCCTGGAATTGTGCCGGGTATATGGCAATAGGCTCATACCCTATTACATGGGACTCATAACATAAATAGTGAAAAGTGGGTGTTACATTGTACAGTGGCATTAAGTGCCGTAATGTGCACTTCTCCCGAACCCCTTCGGGGATAAAAGGCGTAATGTTATGTGGTGTAATTAACAGACTTCAAAAGAAGAGGGGCTTGAAGTCGGTTTTTTAAAGGTACTTTATAAAATAATTATTTAATCACTATCACTACATAGTATAAAACAAAGTCGCTATTTGCCATCTATGTGTCCCTATGTATGCTTAGATCTTTGAAACTACGCAACGGATTTTGATGGGGTTTTTTTTAATAGACTGAGTGATTCTTAAGGAAGGTTTATATGATTAATACATGCATATTGCACCCGTGCGAAGCCGGGGCGGGTCGCTAGTTACAAATAAAGCACAGTGAGTTTGAAGTACCTTAAACTCAAATCATTTAGGTTGATTTTCGAAACTGCTTTAAAATCTAAGCCTCGCCAATGAAAATGCAACCTTAAAAATAAAACTATAACGCTGAAAATCAAATCAGCATTCGTAGGAAACAATTTTATTCGGATATTTTCTTAACTATATACTATTTTAGCATCAAAATGTATCCATTCGTTATTAACTATAATATATTACAATACACCCAACCAGATAAGTGCGGGTTCGATTCTTGGTTCGATCGTAAACTGAAGAGGTAGGTTATATGAATACAAATTACAATCTTACAATGACTTTTCTGTATTAAATATATTTTAATTAAAAATCGCGGGTTACTCACGTGAATATACTGAGAAAAGCTCTACTAGTATCGAACCACGGTCGCGGCAATGTCGCATAGCCTACTGTAGCCAGCCAGTAGGCTGCGCGACATCGCCGCGACCGCGCACGCTACTCACGAGGAAGAACCCCTCTGTGGTTCGAAACTAGTAGAGCTTTTCTCAGTATATTCACGTGAGTAACCCGCGATTTTTAGTTAATTTAGTATGTCTCACGATAGTTATTACAAAAACATATAAATATTTTTTGCGAAATGGCGTAATTTGACTGCAGAGTTCGCGAATTGATTGGTGCGTAGCGTATCGTTGTTCGATTCTCTGACGAAACAATTCTTTGATCTATAAAATTATTGTTTAACGCAACGCCTGAACGAAGAACTGGGTAACATCCTTACTAATATTATAAATCGGAAAGTGAGTTTGTTTGTTTGTTCCACTTTCACGCCGTAACTACTAAACCGATTGCTTCGAAATTTTGCAGACGTAAAATTAGAAGTCCGGATTAAATAATAGGGTACTTTTTAACCCGGAAAAATTTGATATTTCCGAGGGAAAACAATAATATTGGTATAGATGGCGCTGTGTGTATTGGTATAGATGGCGCTGTGTGTATTGGTATAGATGGCGCTGTATGTCATTTAACTCGTCGAGTACCGTATTTATAGACACAATTAAATAACAATAGGTTGCGGTCACCGGTGACCGCTTGGTGTTTGACAGTTTAAAACCAGTCAATGAATTACCTACTTATTGGAAAAATGTAAATAGCGCGATATAACCGAATTCCACGCGAGCGGAAAGCTATTTGTTTGTTTGCCTGTCTTAAACGGCAGAACGGAGGTACTAATTAGCGTGATATTTTAACTGAAGGTAGTTGAACGGATGGATAGTCACATAGGCTACTTTTTATCCTTTTGTGACGCGAGCGAAGCCGCGGGTAAAAGCTACAACATAACATAACATAACATCACGCCTTTTATCCCCGAGGAGGTAGGCAGGTAGGAAGGGGTAGGCAGAGGTGCACATTATACTACTGTACAATGTAACACCCACTTTTCACTATTTATGTTATGAGTCCCATGTAATAGGGGGTGAGCCTATTGCCATATACCGGGCACAATTCCAGACTCCGTGCTACTACTGAGAATATTTAAAAACCTAGTAATACTGGGAATCGAACCCGAGACCTCTTGCCCGGCAGTCGCACTTACGACCACTCGGCCAACGAGGGGTAAAAGTTAGTTAAAAAATAATCGAATGTCAGGAACTTCATACATTGATTTTTCTACTTTACTTGACTAATAGCTTCTGCTCACCCTTGTTCCCGTGGGATAAAAAGTAGCCTATGTGTTACCCCAGTGCATAATCTACCCTTGTCCCAAATTTTATCCCGATCCCTTCAGTCATTTCGACGTGATTAAGTAACAAACACACACACACACACATTTTCGGACTTATAATATTAGTAATATGAAACCGTAAGCTAGGGACAATATTATAACGTATAGATAATAACTATGTATAGATTAATATAGATTAATTGCGACTGCCGGGCAAGGGGTCTCGGGTTCGATTCCCGGGTCGGGCAAAGTATTATTGGGTTTTTTAAAAAATTCTCAGTAGTAGCACGGAGTCTGGAACTGTGCCCGGTATATGGCAATAGGCTCACCCCCTATTACATGGGACCCATAACATAAATAGTGAAAAGTGGGTGTTACATTGTACAGTGGCATTAAGTGCCGAAATGTGCACCTCTGCCTACTCCTTCGGGGATAAAAAGGCGTGATGTTATGTTATGTTATGTTATGTTATGTAATTAATTGAGTTTGTAATTGTTCCTGACGTCACATCGGGCTCACCACCATACGTGGCCATGGTCATTCACTCACTCGCTCGCCCGACACGACGCCGTGCGCACATATCGGTTGACCCTTACAATCAGTACCTATTTAAATACAGTCTTCTCATCATAACGAAGTCTTTTATTATTCAAGACCACCAGCAACACACCTGGAGCTTGATATTCAAACAGTAATCGATAGAAAATGACGCTTAAAATTTTTTTTCTTACATATTTGGGCGGCTGCCAATGCAAAATCCACCGTATTTACCGCAGGTAAAGTTCATAAAGCTTCATAATACAACTCGCTGATGTATTTTACAAATTATCGGTTAAGAGGAAATTGGTCACGAAAATCTTTTGCTGGCTTACAGACTATGCCTTTACGCCATTTTTAGCAGTACTGGGAATCAAAATAATAGCGTTTTGCATTTACTATAATATGGCAAAAATAAATAAAACAAATTGACTAGTTAACCATTTCGAATCCACTATATTTTTCATTAAATAAATCTTAACCACACAGAATCGAACCCGCACAGGAGACAGTGAAAGACAATAATTTACAATAGCAACTCTCACTTCACGCACACATTTAAATGTTTATTTTATATATATACTAAAGGTATATATTTATGTCTGTATGTTTGTAAGCACTAACATCATACCATATTACGGCCGTTGTCACCAGCTATTCTATCGACGACCTGAAAAAAAAAAGTAAAAACAAACATAAGTATGTGTCGACACAAGTCACCATCGACATATAATAATGGACATGCCGTACGCGTATAATCTGCAGTAATTTTTTGGTTTGAAAAGTGTGAAAGAGATGGCCTATGCTTTCGGTCTAGCGCTATCTCTTTCCTCATAGATGACTGGCGCTCAGTTTTCATGACAAGCACGGCATATAAATTTATTTCGCCCTTAACTATAAGCGCTGGCATCGCATCACTCCGCGAGAGAGATAAAGATAGACCGAAACTTCGTTTCCTCTCTTTCTTTCGGAGTGCCACAATTCTCATCGCTAAGGCATGTCCATTAGTATATGTCGATGCAAGTCACAATGCCAAATGACAGCTCACGCACATAGATTATCAATGAAACAAATCAACGGATGACGTCACAACATCCTACACCGCACATGTGAAGTTTACATGCGAATTAACACGGATAGAAAATCCCAACGAACAACTGTTGGGTATAAAGCCCGCCAGGCATGATCACCTCGGCTGGTCGGAGGATCCTCCTTTACCGATCTTAAAGAATGTACTTTACCCTTTTAGATCATTGGAGGAAAACGGGTAGCCGGATAACCTGATGGTAAGCGATCAGCGCTGCTCAACCACACTCGTAACACTGGAGGCGTGTCAGCGCTTTTTGTGGCCATTGATCAAACAGGCGGCGACGCGCGCGACGAGGGTATAAAACTACATTGCACATGTGCACGTTTACATGCGAATTAACACGGATAGAAAATCCCAACGAACAACTGTTGGGCAGAAAGCCCGCCAGGCACGATCACCTCGCCTGGTCGGAAGGTACTCCGTTTCCGATCTTAGGAATCAGTTCCCTAACAGTAGGCACTTAAAATAGTAAAACACGCTTTAACTCGTCGAGTACCGGTTTTATAGACACAATTAAAGAACAATAGGTCGCGGTCACCGGTGACCGCTTGGTGTTTGACAGTTTAATCATAATCGAGTACTTGCCGACTAGTCAAATTCAATACTTTTTTCGAACTGTCAAAAACGACAGTTTTCTATGAATTTTGTACGAGATTGTGTGTTGTGACGTCACGTTTTTCAAGCGTCAAACAGCATATACTTATTTCTTAAAATTTGCTGGACAAATACTAAAATTAATTTGATCATAAAATCCATTAATAAAAGTGTGGTTATTTTTTAATATTTTATTGTATTGAACAGTCGAAATAATTTATTTTTGATTAAGTCAAGTACCCAATTATGTCTTCGTCATCGGGAGAAATGTAAGTACCTGCCAATTCCACCATCAAACCAGCTCGACGGCACCATAATATTGTATTGTCGTCTAATCTACATACAACTGCCGAGTTTCACGACGATACAACAATTACAAGTGTGTGTAATTCAGATTCTTAGATTGTGTTACATAGTCCGGTACAGGGTGCTTACTCTTGAATCCAATTCCGATCGATCGACATTGACATTGTGAAATTTCGTACTCTTGAGTTGTAACACTAGCGCCTTTTGCATCTATATTGCGTGTATATTTCATGAGTTTGTTTTATATACCGTACTCTAAATGCTTTTTAGCAGCTACGATGGGGTTATATAGTTTTGACATTGGATAATTATTGAGATTCTATTGGATTGAAATTGCATTGATATTGTGATTGGTTTTCAAGAGTAAGCACCCTGGTCGACCTATTAAAAAACATTTAAAGAGCGTTGCTAGTCTTTGAAGAAATACTGTGCTCTTTTCTTGAAGGTTTGAAGGTGTGGCTAAGGAAGGTAGGTAGGACTTACCCCTCTTATAATCGGTAGGTTAAGCAGAGATCCTAGGACTGGCACCATCCTTAGGAAATTCACAGCTGCAGGCAGGAATCCTCTGTGGAAAACAAAACATTTTATGAATATGCGTTTTATTGACAATAGGGATGATGACATGGTATGACAATTCAAAATCTAATTAGTCCGTCAGTTAGGTAATGAAAAAATATTAGACACGTATTTTTTATTTTTAACTGACTTCAAAAAAGGAGGAGGTTATACGTTCGGCCGGTATGTTGCTTTTTTTTTTGTCGTATAAGAAAACAATACTTAGACAAAACGAATCAAAGTTTAGGAGTGAGAGGTAGCTACGTCATTTTAGAGTATAAATCGTACTCAAAAGTGACGTCATGCGATATTTCAAATCAATATATCTTCGAAACTATTTGTTTCTGTAAGTAAATAAAAAATAAATGTCTAATGTTTTTAAAAATATACCAGACGGACATTAAAATTAAAATCTACCCTATTGAAACTATTAGGAATTAAAATTATTTTTTTTTAATGGGGAAAATCATCGAATGACTTCTCCCGCCTGGGTGAGGCGGGAGGGAGTGTCAGACTCCTACTGACTAAAAACCACCCGCGCTTAAGTCCTCCGAGGCTCCGTATCGGCATCGGCCCTATTGGGCCAACTCCGTGGTGTTCTGTTGGCTCTTTTCGTTCGCGACGCAACGGAAATTTAATGTTAATGGTATGCCTCACGTCACTTACAATACAATATCAATACTTAAACGTACCTGAATAACAATAAGAATCCGTAGATCTCAGCGATCATGCCGATCATAGGCCATCCCATTAATACAATGGTGATGCCTCCGAAGAATGCTACGGATGCCTTGATTTTATGTCTTTGGAAGAAGAAGAAAAACGTCCTTTGTAGACCTATCACACACGCCAGCCCGCTGATGAAGAGGATCTGAGGAGTTTTTGAAGATAAATTAGGTTTTGCAAAAGTCCTTATAAACTTCAGTTTAAATTATTACCGTCCTCTTCTTTGTGTGTGTTTTTTTTATGGAATAAGCCGGTAAACGAGTAGACGGATCACCTGATGGTAAGCAATCGGCGTCGCCCATAGACAACCGAAACACCAGAGAAGGTACAAGTATGTTACCAGATTTTTGGGGACTAGTAATTTGAGAATTGTTGGGGATTCAGGGATTGGGGAAGGTGGCGGGTAATTGTGCCTCCGGTAACCTCACTCACTCGACGAAACACAACGCAAGTGTTGTGTTGTTGTTTCACGTCGGTTTTCTGTGAGGCCGTGGTATAAATCCGGTCGAGGCAGCCCATTCCTGCCGAAGCATTGCTCTCACACATATAAGAAGTTCGGTTAATTTTTTTTTATTCATAAAGTAGTTATTCCTTATTTTGATAGAAGTATAGAAATATAATGATAAGGACTTACATTTCCTATAGCAAGGAGACCCTTATCGAATAGTAGGAGCACACCCAAGAAGAGGAAGGTCATGCCAAACCCGGCAAGACCTACTCCAATTTCTGAAATAATGAAGAAAATATGTAAATATAGAATTGTATTGTGAACTTGATTGAAAAAGAGTATTCTAAGGAGTTTCTTGCTCGTTCTTCTTCATAGGATCACTTTTAATCTGCAAGTAAAACATGTCATGGTGTCCCGGAGGTTAAGATGTCTGTTTCTTATTCATGAGAATGCGGGCTTGAAATCTACGGGCTTGAAATCTTAAGGTGTCATTGATGTAGATGGCTGTATACAACATGATGTCTTAAAAACTGTGTCTGATTTTAAAGGTTAATCAACAATTTATCTCCGACTACTCCTTTTATCCTTTCTCTGAAGGTCATCGCTTTAATATTATATAAGTCATTTCACAAGAATTTGGCATAGTGATAACATATCATAAATTATATTAATAATTAAGACGCCTTTTCTTAGTAAGATTAATATTATCAATATGATAGTGGTGTCAAGCAGGAAAATGTTATGCTGGTATGGACATGTAGACAGGATGGATGAAAGTAGAGTAATGGAAGACATATACAGAGCGGGTATGAATGGAGTTATCAATTGAGGGCACCCATGTACTCACCAGATTGGTGATATATTAAAGAAGGGCCAAATTGAAAGCACCCTTAACCAACGCATGCATGAAAAGACTGATGACTATTGATGAAGCAAAAGAAGTATGTAAGAAATGTAGCAATTGGCATTCCATAGTCTCTGCCTATTCCCATGATAGACAGGCGTGAATTTATGTATGTAGGTAATAAAAACTCTTATTAACTGGTCAAGATCAAAGCGGTCAGCAGTGACCATCTCCACTCGCTTCATTATAGACCTTATTTCCAATGTTTAGAGACTACTTTGTATCAACAAAGTTCGGGGACTTTCAGTGTGATATCTTAAGTGATTTAACTATTAAACACTTAATTAGATAATTGTGAAAGATCGTGAATAGAGTGAAGCTCTACTTCAGTCAAAGTCAAATTAAATTATTGAACTATTTAATTACTAGGAGTTCATTTATATTTCATACTTCATCATCATCATCATAACATCACGCCTTTTATCTCCGGAGGGGTAGGCAGAGGTGCACATTATGCCACTGTACAATGTAACACCCACTTTTCACTATTTATGTTATGAATCCCATGTAATAGGGGGTGAGCCTATTGCCATATACCGGGCACAATTCCAGACTCCGTGCTACTACTGAGAATTTTTAAAAACCCAGTAGTACTTTGCCCGACCCGGGAATCGAACCCAAGACCCCTTGCCCGGCAGTCGCACTTGCGACCACTCGGCCAATGAGGCAGTATTTCATACTTAAAAAGTCTAATTTAAACATTCTTAAGCTAGAATAAAAATCTAGGTAATTTAATATTTTCTAGCCCTAGGCACAACAGCAGAGTTTATGATATATGAGAATGTTAACATTTTTAAAGCCACAGCTGCTAGATATAAAAATCAATAAACTTTTGAGTCTTTGTAGTCTTAAATATATCAAAGGTGATAGAATAATTGTTGCCCTGAGTATTTAACTACTATAATATTGGAGTTTAAGAGACTACGACCACAATCTAAGAGGATTCTGATATGATATACAGACTTTTTAGACTAAACACAAACTCTTTGGGGCGTCAAAACAAAGCTAAGTTTATATGATCAATAGTCTTAAAAATAATGATATAATGTAACTTATTAATATCAGAAAATGTAAAGGAACTGTAGAACAGATAGATGGATTGTAAAAATTATGGTTTTCAATCCAAAAATGAAGAAATAAACATGTATTTCTCAATGAACGTCGATGCTCCCAAAAATTATGACATAGATTTAAAAATACTTACTCTGTGTGTCTGTGATCTCGATCATTTTTGTGCTTTTTGGCTACTTATCAATTAAATTAATTGTTTTATCACTTTATTTATGTAAAACAGCTATTTTTCAACAAATTCTTAACCTCATCTCCACGTCATTTTAACAATTTCCAAATGTCACTGCTTCTGACAGATTGACAGTTGACGTTGACATTTTAAGATTGAGTTGCCAGTGTAAAATATGAGACGTACATACGTACATAACTCCACGCCTGTCTCTCATGGGGGTAGCAGAGACTATGAGACGCCAATTGCTCTGAGAACTTATTGAAAAATATGCAGTCGCAAGTAAATAAAAAAAATAAAACATTAACCACCCATAATCACCTTATTGATCGCTATGTAATGTTTAAATACTATATAATGAATTTTGTATCCTATAACTATAGTCAGAATTTTAATTAGATTCCAGATTTGACATTAGCTACTGTCATTTTGAGAAATAATGATACCACATATAATAGTGTAGTGATGAACACAAAAATCGATAAACAATCAGTGTGTATGTTTTATAATAAATGTTACAGAAAGTGGCAGGATAGCGATAGCGATGACGGCGACAATTTTTAAAATAACTTATTACCATAATACATCTATCTGTTTTATTTGTCATGTTCCTTCATGATTACATTTTTTTATTTATTTCACACACAATTATAAAAGAAAAGTCTCAGATCGTTAATTAATCGTCAAAACTAAATTATCGGTTCAGAAATATTTAATTTCCTGATATACTGAGTTTACGAGAGTAAAATTATAAACGAGAAGAATCGATCCAGAAATATTCCATTGCCATATCGAATAATTTCGCAACGTCACTATTTAGTACTTGTCATAACGTTGCAATACTGAAATTGTCAAATCTGGAATCGAATTAAAATTCCGAGTATAGGTTGCCGTTTTTCACTTAGGAAAAAAATGCTACTTATAAAATAAAAATTAAAAAAGGTAATCCAGTAACAGGGTCAGGCTTTTTGTTCCATGAAGTCACGTCTACACCGAACAGCCAGCAATCACGTCGTTAGGCCTAAAAATATGAAACACCTATATTTACACCAGGACCTAAAATCTAAATACTACATTATGTGCACAAATGGTAAAAAAATGCAACCACTCGCCTAATCCGGTTAATAATACAATGGTAATAAGTTTTATGTCACCGACAATTAACCGTTTCATTGTCAGTAAAACAGCCTAGTTAAAACTTTATTAATCATCTAGTTGTTGCCCGTGATTTCGTCCGCGTAGAATATGAGTTTAAGAACATAACATTTTTTGATTCAATTTCCAAAATAAATGTAGCCTATGTTACTCCTTAGTATATCAGCCACTTGCCCATAAAAATTTTTCAAAATCGGTCCAGCCGTTCCAGAGATTAGCGGGTACAAACAGCTGACAAACAAAAATTGTAAAATATAATATACTAGCTTTTACCCGCGGCTTCGCTCGCGTCACAAAAGGATAAAAGTCTAGCCTATGTGACATATAACAATACACACAGCGCCATCTATATCAACACTTTTGTTTGTTCTCGGGAATATCAATTTTTTCCGGGTTAAAAAGTACCCTATTATTTAATCCGGACTTCTAACTTTACGTCTGCAAAAATTCAAAGCAATCGGTTGAGTAGTTACGGCGTGAAGGTGGAACAAACAAACAAACTCACTTTGAGATTTATAATATTAGTAAGGATTTTTATGTGTATCGTATGTATATTCATATGCATGTAGTAAAATGCGGTTATTTTAATATTACAAACAGATACTACAATTTTATTTATCTGTATAGATGTATAAATAAAAATTTGTCATCTACCGTATTGTAGAATAGAATAGAATAGTTTTATTTATTTACTATGAATGTAGATTATGTAGGTACAAATTATTAGATGTTACAAAAGAACAGAAGAAAAATAATAGGAAGAGGTATTTTTGTACAACCACAGCAGCTGTCAAATCAACGCCCAATGGCGTAACACTAGCTATTTCGCTATTGGACGAAGAACAGAAGACACACTAGCGACATCTGGTGAGCAATAATGCGGTAGTCCCCATTGCTTACCATCAGGCGACCGTTTATTTGTCTGCCCTCCTTTATTCTACAAAAGAAGTAGTGACGAAACGGGATGACGACGATAACGGTATCACCTGCAAAAACCAGTTTTAACACCAAAATATAGTATATGTTTCCGCGTACCTAACGAATGTTAATTTGTTTTATATATCCTTACGACCTTACCTCCTTACAACCATGTCACAAACTGGTTTGACAATCTTATCATAAAGTCATTGACTTCATTTTAACGATCAATGATGAATGAAGTTACTTTGTGTTTTATTATCATCATCGTATCAGTCACAAGACATCCCCTGTCACAACAGTGAACATAAGCCCCTACTCGAAGTGCAGGAAAAGGAACTGGGTGGTTTTTAGTCAGTAAGAGTCTGACACTCCCTCCTGGCTCACCCAGGCGGGAGAAGTCATTCGATGATTTCCCCCTTTAAATTTTTTTTATGGCATAAGCCGGTAAACGAGCAGACGGATCACCAGATGGTAAGCAATCGGCTTCACCCATGGACACCTGGAACACCAGGGTCGTTACAAGTGCCTTACCGGCCTTTTGGGGATTAGGAGTTTGAGGATTGATCGTTGGGGATTCAGTAATCGGGAAGATTGGGGAAGGGGAGGGTAATTGAGCCTTTCTTTGAGGGGGAAAGCCATCCAATGATTTCTCCCGGCTTGAGTGAGGCGAGAGGGAGTGTCAGAGATTACTGACTAAACACCACCTCGTTCCTACTCCTGCCCTTCGAGCTGGAGCCACGGTAACCTGTTAAGACCTCTGCGGCTCTGTATCGGCATCAGCCCTATTAGGCCCCATCTGTAGTGGTCTGATGGCTCTTTGAGGCGCGCGGTACGCTCGGGTCTGGTTCTAGTTGAGCGGCGAGCCACAGCATTGACTGAACTGAACTTTCTATAACAACGATTTCTCTACTTTCATTACGTTTTTCCGCAAAAACTTCTGAATGGATTCGCATGAAATTTCTATTCCTGCATAGAGCTGGAGCCCCGGTAACCTGTAGTCCGCAACTCCGCATAAGCGACACCAATCGCGAATCGACAACGTCAAGTTTATGCGCTTACGACCAATAACAAAATAGTTAATACATTTTTATAATATTTATTTAGAAACTAGTTTTGTTGTAACATCCTAGAATCGTTCGATGACCTTCGAATTTCCGGATTTTTTGCTTTAAATTCAATATTAACATTAACTTAACATCACACACAAGCGCATGCATTAATGTAACATTGAGTTTTCGCCCGACTGCCTCGTTGGCCGAGTAGTCGTGCGACTGCCGGGTAAGGGGTCTCGTGTTCGATTCGCGGGTCGGGCAAAGTATTAAGGTAGAAGTACGTATTCCCGTTAGTGTCCTAGTTCCCGTTAACTAGTCAGTTTTTTACTTTTTGCATCTTTCTACCAAAATCAAATTAGAGTTTGTAAATGGCAATTTATTCTTGGTACTATTTTATACAATTTTAATAGCAACGTTCATCAAAAAGTTTAATGGCGTCAAAACTGTGCAAACTTAAAAATACGTTTTTATAAAATTGTCTGTAAGTTCAAAGTTCTGTCAGTGAACTACAAGACCACCCCGTTGCAGAAATCATCTAGCCATGCTTTGACGGATAAAATTAAGGTAATAGTGTTAATGTTTACAAAAAGTTTTGTGTATTATTTAACGATTTAACCTATAAATTAAGGTAAATCTCATCGAAACGTAAATGTTTTTGCATATTACATTTATTGGTACTCACAAACCCCTACTTGACCTAGTGCCCGGTAATTTTTTTATATTTTTTACCGGTTACTGGTACACTATCAACCCGGTAACATATGTTGCACCGAAACCCGGTATTGTATCCTTATTGCTTTGAAATAGGTCTCATATTCCTTTGAAATTTTAGTTTATATTAAATATTTTCTGCAAGATACTGGGACATGCATTAACAGTTGCATTTAAATCCGTCATGGTCCTTATTGCCTTGAGGTAAGTATTGTTTTCCGTTAACTCGATAGAATGTACTTACTAGGGATCTTATTTGTTTTGTTATCACGTGCATTTGGTTGCTTTTGCGTTTTTCTGAATGATTACTCAAATTATGTATAGTTGGCGTTACAGCTCTGCTGCTCTAAAACCAGTACTTTTTTATTTATGGGGCGCAGTTTCAGTACATTAATAGGAATATTGACAACTGGGCAATATTTAATAAAAATTGTTTCGGAAGTAAATGGTAATTCAATTATTTAAACATGGTTTTGAAGTTTAACAGAATAGTGGCCGTGTATTTTGTCATGCAAAGTTCACTGTATAGTAGGTACTCCTTGACAGTAGTTGAAATTGTGGCTAGGGCAAAAAATCTCTGGTTATTTCATTTACTTGAATATTTGTAATAAATAATTTGTGCTTTGCAGTTCGAGTCTTGAAAAATGGTAATTTGTGTGCAATTTTCAGTACAAGTTTTGTCATCGTTGACAAAATTTGTTAGATAAATATGTCTCATTATTTGGAACACCTGTCGACATTTTCGTACGCCTATACTTTACCATGTTTCTTGCATGACTTTCACTTACATTCATAAGTCACTAACTCACGTGACTTTAGATTTGGGTGCAAGATGTCAGTCAGACCTGTGAAGTTATCCAGGAGACAAAAAATCATTGAAAGGAACTAAAAATTGTCTCAAAGTCTTAGAGCCATAATTGAAACTGACTAAAGGTAAATTAATTTGCGTATTTATCTGCCTCTAAACCTTGAATAATTTTTCGAGGGATCTATACCTTTCCAAGTTAGACTTCTGGTGTCCGTAAAAAGCTTCGAGCTGCTTGCTTGCTTGAGTTGTCTCATAATAATGAAATCCGGATTTCCTGAACTAACGCATGGGTTTGTGTTTAATTTTGGGCCAATAGTCGGCTTGCTTCTGTGTGCTGCTGTATGATTACTTATTATGATTATTATAAAGCGACACCCTGAAGTAGGCTAGCGAGTGGCCCAAAATCTAATGCAAAACCGTGCTTTAGTTCAAGAAAGCAGTTTAAGATCGTGGTATAAAGAAGTGGAAGAGTATTAAAATACTCTTTGAGTACTTTGGTACACCTTGAGGACAGCGCCGTAAATAGGGCGGTGCCAGCGGTGCCCAGGCACAGGGCGCAGACCCTGGAGGGGCGCAGAAATGACCAGACTGTACTATCTAAATCTGTATCGCATTTTTAAACGATCTTGAAACAACAACACATGTCAAACGACTCACTACACATCAGACAAATGTATATCCACCTTAAGTCTTGCTCGCAATATTACATACACAAACAAAAGTACCTATACTGTAACTTTGGGCGTCTGTGCCCGCGGCGCCTGCGCCTGCGTCGCCTGCGCCCGCGGGGCAAAACAAAAAAAGGAGAGGCACTCCATCCCGGCAGGCTGGATTTGCAGCAGCGGCGGTGGAACCCGCCCCGCGAGCGGAGGACGGCGGTGGGTGGCAAATCGCTGGTGAGGCGAGGAGAGTCGCCAAGGAGGGCCGTAAGCGCCGCAAGAAGGCGCAGCGGCAGCGACGGCAGCAGTAGCGCAGGGAGAAACGGGCTGCTGCCTTGCTCCTCGCCCCTAGGACCACGGCTGTAGTAATTACGTCATGGAGGAGGTGGAGACGTACTCCGACCACGGTATATCCGGTTCGACGTCTCCGCCGAGTCCGCGGACCCAGCGGAGTCCCATGTGGCCCGCGTTGGGCGCTGAAACAGCTGGACCGGGAGCTGCTCCTGGAAGCCGCTATCGTGCAGGCTTGGGTGATACCAACGGTCTGACTTGCCGACATTGACGATTAAGCCATGTGGTTCCAGGGCGCCATGTCCAGGATTTGTGACGTGGCGGTGCCCCGGATCCGATCAAGGCAACAAAAGCGCCAGGTGTACTGGTGGTCGCAAGAGCTGACAGCTCTACGCAAGGCGTGCACTGCTGCGTGACGCCAGTACACTAGGCACAGCAGGCACCATATTCGTCCTCCGAATGCGGAGGCGAGAGAGGCGGAGTTGTACGAGGGATACAGGGCGGCGAAGGCAGTCCTCAAGGCCCGCCGAGAGATGCTGGGGACTCTGAACAGAGACCAGTGGGGACGCCCGTGCCGGATGGTACGCGACAAGCTCCGCGCTTGGGCTCCCCCGCGCACTCAGAGTCTCTGGCCAGAAGTCTTAGAGAAGGTGATTGGCACCCTGTTCCCCCGATTGTGGAGGGGCTTCACCCCTCCGTATAGGACCCCTGCGGTGTCCGACGCGGGCTACAGCGACGACGACGACGACATCGTCTCAGAGGTGACCGAGGCAGAACTGAGAGCGGCGGTGCGTTGGATGGGCGCCAAGAACACCGCTCCAGGACCCGACAGCTTGCATGGCAAAGCATGGGTCCTGGCCTCAAAGGCTCTCGGGCCTCGATTAATTGGTCTCCACAGCGCATGCTTGGAGAGAGGCCAGTTCCCGCTGGTCTGAAAAGCGGGTAAACTGGTCTTCGTGCGGAAGACGGGGCGCCCTGCGGACTTTCCGTCCGCGTACCGGCCCATAGTGCTGCTCGACAAGGTGGGGAAAGGTTTCGAAAGAATAATTTCGAACCGCCTCGTCGCGCACTTGACGGACATTGGACCGGACCTGTCGGATCGGACCAGTTCGGCTTCCACAGAGGGCGCTCCACGGTGGACGCCATCTTGCGCGTTAGGGACCGGACGACGGGGACTGCAGTGTCCAGGGATAAGGTCGTTGTGGCGGTGTCTCTGGACATCGCCAACGCCTTCAACTCCCTGCCCTGGAGCTGCATCTTGGAGGCACTCCGATATCATCGGGTGCCTACCTACCTCCGTCATGTAATCGAAGCTTACCTGACGGACAGGTCCGTCATTTACCCAGGTCACCGGGGCGAGTGGAACCGGCGACAGATGTCACAGAGGTGTTACACGGGGTTCGGTTCTGGGGCCGCTCCTGTGGAACATCGGTTATGACTGGGTGCTGCGCACCGACCTCCCGAACGGCGTTAGCATCATATGCTACGCCGACGACACGCTGGTGCTAGCGCACGGGAGGTCGCACGAGGCGGCGGCCGACTTAATGACGACAGCGGTTGCGATAGTTGTTGAGAGAATCCGGCAATTGGGACTCGAGGTGGCGCTCTACAAGTCCAAGGATATGTGTTTTCATGGCCGCGGGAACGCGTCACCTCCGGGTGAGTCCCAAATAACGGCGGGAGAGGTTACTATCGGCATCGAGACGACGATGAAGTACCTGGGACTCGTCCTCGACAGTCGGTGGAACTTCGTGGAGCACTTCCGACGTTTGGTTCCAAAGTTGGAGAGGACGGGCGCTGCGTTTAAGCGCATCCTCCCCAACCTCGGGGGGGCAAACGCCTCCTGCCGGAGGTTATACGCCGGGATCGTGCGGTCCATGACCCTCTACGGCGCCCCTGTGTGGGCACCGAACCTGATGCCCCGGCCCGCTCGGGCGCTGCTCATGTCACAGAGGGTCATGGCGATCCGAATGATCCGCGGATACCGCACAATCTCCGGGTAGGCGGCTAACCTCCTTGCCGGATTACCGCCGTGGGATCTGGAGGCGAAGGTGCTCGCGTGCGTGTATCGCATGCGCGTGGAGGCAAGTTGCCAGGGCGAAACTCCGCTGCCGCGCCAGATACGTGCGTGGTGGGAAGAGCTCCAGCGCGATCTCATGGCGGAATGGCAGCAACGAATTGTCTTAAAACATCTACTAAGTACCGACCTATAACTTGGTACACAATAAACAGATATATTTTCATGCACATTTGTCCATTTTATTGTCAGAGCCTGGTAAGGACATTTTTCAAGGGCGCAGTTTTGAAAGCTCGCACCGGGCGCCTAGAAGGCTAGTTACGGCACTGCTTGAGGAAGCCATTAATTCTATTTTAAAATGTAAAAATTTAAGTTAGTGATGTTTTTTTTACCAAAGGTTACTGAAGATGCAATTAAAATATGTTACTAGTGTTATTAACCAATAATTTATGTAATTTTTTAATTACAAAAATTAAAACAATTCATGCCTTTTTTGTTAAATACAGACCCTAATTGTTTTCACTACTCTTTTTATTTAAAAATATTTTATTTATGTGAACTTTAACGTAAAGCAATAGAGTTCAAATTTGCAGTTAAAATTGCCGGAATTCGGGACAATTAAACGTTAACTAGTACAATTCTACCGGATACTGGTACAGTTGGCCCTTTTTGTACTTTTTTTGTTTTATTGTTAATTAACATTTCTATAAATTTAATAGAAGTATAATATACTAAAAGTATACTAAATTATCTAACTAGTCGTATAAAATTTATTTTCATAAGTCTACTTGTTTCTGCCTAGCGCGCATGCAAAGTCAGGGAAGTTCAAAACTTCACGGTTATTGGGCCGCTTACCTTACTGGTTTTTTTTAATATTCTCAGTAGTAGTACGGAGTCCGGTTTCGTGCCCAGTATATGGCAATAGGCTCACCCCTATTACATGGGACTCATAACATAAATAGTGAAAAGTGGGTGTTACATTGTACACTTAACACTAGTATAATGTGCACCTCTGCCTACCCCTTCGGAGATAAAAGGCGTGATGTTATGTTATGAGTTTTCGTCTGTTTTGTATTATTTAAAGAGATGGAGTTAAGTATATGGAGTTTCTTGCTCGTTCTTCTCCAATCTACATTTTGAAACGAGCGCCTAACTTCACTGACGGACAGACTAACAGACTATTATATATTTTCTATTTGTTGACGTTTCAAAAGTACCAAATTATGGTTTAATTGAAATAAATGTACTTGAGTTTGATTAACACGAAAACAAAAATGGTAAAAATTCTAAAATCTACTTCTTTAGCATTTCGGGAGCGTTTCGTTCACATACCTGTATATATTTTATAAGAATTGCTCATTAATTTAAAAGTATCAGGGTGCTTACTCTTAAAACCAATCTCAATGTAATTGCAATCCAATGAAAACTAAATAATCAATGTCAACACTAAACAACCTCTATCGTAGCTGTTAAAATAGCATTCAGAGTACGGAATATAAAGCCAAACTCAATACCATTTAGTTAATTCATTATCCGCGCAATACGGATGCAATGGGCGCCAGTGTAGCAACTCAAGAGTACGAAATTAAACAATATCAATGTCGATCGATCGGAATTGGATTCAAGAGTAAGCCTCCTGATAGATTCATAAGCAAGTACTATTTAGATTTACAGGAAAAAGTAAATACTTACCTACTTATAACAAGTTACTTACTATAACAAACACCGCTTCTGACTACTCCACCGGGGATTTACAAGGTTGGTGTTAAACTACAAACATTACTCATTACCTATAGTTCTAAAGAAAATCAAAGTCCAAGAATATTTTTTTTCTATTGAAGTTTTTTACTCAGCACTTAAGTTATTAGTAGAAAACTAAGTACTAGCCAGCAGATAAACATACACTATTCTGTCAATATTGTTCATTGGATTTCCTGTTTTATGTCATTACAATAAAGTTGAAGGTGTTTTAGATAGAGTTTGACAGAAAAGTATAGGTTGACATTGGCCACCGTGCCATATTGTGGAACCGTGCAAACATTGGTTAATGATCATGTGGATAACGGCAAAAAAGCTTAACAAGTTTACATGGTTGACATTGAATGGTTCCGTATATTGTCTAGTTTTTTTTTAAATAATACTAGCGACCCGCTGCGGCTTCGCACGGGTGTAATATGCATATACCTCTACTATACATATGACCCTTCGCCTTCGTTAAGACTCACTGTATCTATTAAAAAAAACCGCATCAAAATCCGTTGCGTAGTTTTAAAGATCTAAGCATACATAGGGACAGACAAACGGCGGATAGCGACTTTGTTTTATACTATGTAGTAATCCTTACTTACCTTACTTATATTATAAATCGGAAAGTGAGTTTGTTTGTTTGTTTGTTTGTTCCGCCTTCACTTTTTATCCCGGAAAAAATGATATTTCCTAGGAAAAACAAAAATATTGGTATAGATGGCGCTGTATGTCATTTAAAACCAGTCAACGAATTACCTACTTATTGGAAAAATGTAAATAGCGCGATATAACCGAATCCCACGCGAGCGGAAAGCTATTTGTTTGTTTGCCTGTCTTAAACGGCAGAACGGAGGTACTAATTAACGTGACATTTTAACTGAAGGTAGTTAAATGGATGGATAGTCACATAGGCTACTTATCCTTTTGTGACGCGAGCGAAGCCGCGGGTAAAAGCTAGTAGTAATAGTAAAGCCGATAAACGAGCAGATGAATCACCTGATGGTAAGCAATCAACGTCGCCCATGGACATCCGAAAACCAGAGGTGTTACTTACAAGTGCGTTACTGGCCTTTTGGGGATTAGGAGTTTGAGGATTGTTGTGGATTCGAGGATTGGGACTGTAATTGGATCTCTGGTAACCTCACTCACACGCCGAAACACAACGCAAACGTTGTTTCACGTCGGTTTTATGTGAGCCCGTGGTATTATTAGAGTCTCCGACCGCGGCCGTGGCTGTGGTATCGGTCGAGCTGGCCCATTCGTGCCGAAGCATGGCTCTCACACACTTAGTGGATAATATCCATTAACTCGTCGAGTACCGGTTTTATAGACACAATTAAAGAACAATAGGTCGCGGTCACCAGTGACCGCTCTGACAGTTTAATAACTATCGTGACACATACTAAATTAACTAAAAATCGCGGGTCACTCACGTGAATATACTGAGAAAAGCTCTACTAGTTTCGAACCACAGAGGGGTTCTTCCTCATGAGCAGTGTGCACGACACAACGAGACTGTTAGGGCGCTTACTCTTGTAACCAATCTTAATGTCAATACAATTTCAATCCAATAAAATCTCAATAATTATACATTGCCAATGCAATTTCAATCCAATAAAATATCAATAATTATTCAATATCAATGCAATTTCAATCCAATAAAATCTCAATATTTATTCAATGTCTATGCAATTTCAATCCAATACAATCTCAATAATTATTCAATGTCTATGCAATATCAATCCAATACAATCTCAATAATTATTCAATGTCAGTGCAATTTCAATCCAATAAAGTCTCAATAATTATTCAATGTCAATGCAATTTCAATCCAATAAAGTCTCAATAATTATTCAAAGTCAATCCAATAAAATCACAATAATTATTCAATGCCAATGCAATTTTAATCCAATAAAATCTCAACAATCATTCAATGTCAATGCAATTTCAATCCAATAAAATCTCAATAATTATTCAATGTCTATGCAATTTCAATCCAATAAACTCTCAATAATTATTCAATGCCAATACAATTTCAATCTAATAAAATCTCAATAGTTATTCAATGTCAATTACTACTTATACAACCACAATCGTAGCTGTTAAAATAGCATTCAGAGTACGGAATATAAAGCTAAACTCATTACTCAACTAATACCATTTAGTTCATTCAATATCCACGCAATGGGCGCTAGTGTTGCAACTCAAGAGTACGAAATTTCACAATGTCATTGTCGATTGATCGGAATTGGATTCAAGAGTAAGCCGTGTCGCCGTTTTTTACCTTAAAACTATTTTTTTTTACGAATTCACCTATATCATTTTACATTAACAAAAATGATATTTTAACAAACTGTTTTTACTTCACGGGACCCTAAGAACACATCGAATTATTTATTCTTTAATGAACCACTTTACGTTTAGTTTCATTCAAAAACTGATCGGCTTTAGACGATAGATTCGCATAAATAAAATAACAATAATAAATGTGTTCCGTAACAAACTAGGTATTATTAAATACGTTATTAATAAAAAATGTATTACTATGTGAATTATTATAGTGTTTTGTTTTTGTTATTTTGTGTGGTTACGCATTGTGATGAGTTATCTGAAGGTTTGTTTGGGTTTTATGATGTTTTTTATATATTTGATGGGCCGACGTTTGACCACTATCTCGCCTGGTGGGAAGCGATGATGCGGTCTACGATGGAGCACGTCGTCCCTTCAGCAACCTATTCACTCGGGCCTTGAAGACACCCAGGTTATACCCTTCAGGAAACACAGACTCTGGCAAAGAATTATTATTATTATTTAAGACTACCTCGTTGGCCGAGTGGTCGCAAGTGCGACTGCCGGGCAAGGGGTCTCCAGTTCGATTCCCGGGTCGGGCAAAGTATTACTGGGTTTTTAAAAAAATCTCATTAGTAGCACGGAGTATGGAATTGTGCCCGGTATATGGCAATAGGCACACCCCCTATTACATGGGACTCATAACATAAATTGTGAAAAGTGGGTGTTACATTGTACAGTGGCATTAAGTGCCGTAATGCGCACCTCTGTCGACCCCTTCAGGAATAAAAGGCGTGATGTTATGTTTATTTTTATTATACTTTCAGGTTCAGAATGCGAATCCGAAGACGGTATAAAAGGCACCTGTATCGACATACATAAGTGTATGCAATATGTCATGCCTTTGAAGACTAGACAGAAATATCCTCAGGTAGGTTTAAACCTCTCGACACTGGCACAGCAGTATATCACAACACCGTGTGCCTGCGGGACATCTCACAGTTTGGTAACCCGTTAGGTTCTCCGTGACTCCGAATCAGCATCAGCCCTGTTGGGCCTCATCCGTGGTGGTCCTGGTTCTGGTCTGGTTCTGGTCTGGTTCTGGTCTGCTTCTGGTCTGGTTCTGGTCTGGTTCTGGTCTGCTTCTGGTCTGGTTCTGGTCTGCTTCTGGTCTGGTTCTGGTCTGCTTCTGGTCTGGTTCTGGTCTGGTTCTGGTCTGCTTCTGGTCTGGTTCTGGTCTGGTTCTGGTATGGTTCTGGTCTGGTTCTGGTCGGATGGGGAACCACCCATGCTCGCCGTTGCACTCCCTCCCGCCTCACCCAGGCGGGAGGGAGTGGGCCTTTTTTTAAGGAGGGAAAATCATCGAATGACTGCCATTCGATGATTTTCCCTCCTTAAAAAAAGGCAGTGTATAAAGTAATATACTGTGTTTCAGATATGTTCGTTCAATGGTCAAATTCCTGTAGTCTGCTGTACTGATTGTGAATACGTCAATGACACGAGGTAAATATTTATTTATTTAGTTCTATAAAAAACACAATACATGTACCAGGTAAACTCAATGCCTTGGGCATTGCCTGACAGTCGACCTTTAGGTGGTTTTTTTTTATGGAATAGGAGGTATACGAGCGATCACCTGATGGTAAGCGATCAGCGCAGCCCATGGACACCCGCAACACCAGAGGAGTCACAGTCCGCGGCTCCGTATCGGCATCAGCCCTACTGGGCCCCATCTGTGGTGGTCTGATGGCTCCTTGAGGCGCGCGCGGAACGTGACACGCCGTACGCTCGGGTCTGGTTCTGATCGGGCGGCGAGTCACCCGTGCTCACCGCCCGCAGGCCCGTGCGAGCAGAGTGACTCCTAGCTAGACAATAATAGAAAGCTCGAGGACTGACGCTGCTTAACAATTTTTCGAAAATACGAAAAGGCGCCAATATCTCTGTGCTGTGATACTCGAACTCTGATCATTCACAAGGCAGTCTTACTATTTTAATCAACTTTTTCTAATATTTTCCAGAAACGTCCTGGTGGATGGATTTGGATCGCATTACTTCAAAGTGGGAAATAAAGCCTATGACAGTAAGTATTTCCCTTCCATCATCTTCATCATCATCTTCAGACCATATTCGTCCACTGCTGGACGTAGGCTTCTCCAATGGCACGCCACTGAGCTCGGTCTTCAGCTCTTCTCATCCAACCACTGCCAGCCACCTTGCGTTTGTCGTCACTCCACCTAGCTGGAAGGTGCTGTTTTGTGGGATCTTGAAGACAAAAAAAAAACTATTATTTCGATTACTGGAACTGTAATTAAATAATATAAAATACAGAGTTAGAAATATAATTAAATAATATAAAATACAGAGTTAGAAATATAATTAAATAATATAAAATACAGAGTTAGAAATAGAAAGTGTCCACATCAAAAACGCTTAAACCGAACTAATTCATACATCGCCAGATATGCTTACGAGGATTTTCAATTGACGTTAATGCATTAAGTAAAGCGAAGTAAACAACTGAAGCTTGCTCAGCGGTTTACTTAGCCTTGGTTAGTATGGCAACGAGATGCTGATATAACAGTACAATACGTTTCCCTAGACGCGGTCTCCACTCTAAAACACGTTTAACCCAACGGTTATCGGTTCTTCAAAAAATGTGACCGACCCACTGCCACTTCAGCTTACTAATCCCTTTGATAACTTTGGTATTTTTCCCTCACAGTCGTTTCAAAATCCTTGTTCCTAAAATATTGAGAGAACTTACTTAACCATATGCAATCAATTATAGACTCATGGGGGTAGCCTCGGGGGCTAAGAGCCTATCCAGCCACACCGTGGCTGGGGCTGTTGTCCATTTACAGGTGCTGATGGTGGCCAACAAAGTGTGGGATTCCCACTTCACTCCCTAGTCCATTCCCTCAAACAGGTAGGAGGTAGGTAGTAGGTAGGTGAAAATATTGGTAAACGACCAACGCTCGCCTCCCCCCCCCCCCCAACCATAGAAGACAATCCTAGTGTGGTCTAACGTTTTTTAACCCGTCGAGCGTCCGCGTTCCTTATGATCCAACGGGTGCACACGTCACATTTGGAGAAAGTAAGAAAGAAAATGCATTTATTTGGCCATTGGCACACGAAAACAAGGATCATTACGAAATAGAAATAAAAAATACAGTCAAAATGAAAACAAAACATTAATAATAGATTTTACCTCTATAAAAGAGAAAGCAGCATGGAGCATTTTTTCTTATGATCCACCGTGTGCTCATAAGGACGCTCGAGGGGCTAAAAAAAGAAAGTTCTCATTTTCAGAATGCATGGAGTACGTGATAGACTCGCCGTACTCTTGCCGGCTGTGGGGAGGGGTGCAGCGGTACCTGGTAGAGGAGCAGGGCTGCTACGGGTATACTCCGACTGTGGCACTCGCTGCTGCAGGAGGCATCGATGCTGGTAGAGGACAGTATCCTCATATGGTGAGTCTGGAAGTATACAAAGTCTATTTAGGCAAAGGTCAATGTGAATGGTTGTAAAAAAGCATACATTTGAAAGAAATTCGTTTCACATATCGAGGGGTAACGGACTATTTGGTTTAAGCGACATTCGCTGTTATTATTAAATATATTAAAAAATAACTCAGTAGTTATATATATATAAGATATATTATTGAGGATTTTCAAAATAAACCACAAATTGTTTCTCTGAAAATACAAAGTTATTGTTTTAATTAATAAACCTTTACAATATTGCAACTTATCATTTAACTATGACAATTATTCTTAATTCTCACCTGAAAATACAAAGAAACGACATTTAAAGTTTACTATCGCCTCCTCGTTTATAATTTTTAATGTTAAATTATCTTCTAGAAAACTACCAAGCTTTTTTAAATTTGTTATAATGGTTTCCACAGATAACCTATAAAATCACGAACAAGCGCGAAGCGCGGCAAATTCAAATTAATGAAATGTCATTTCATTACATATATATTCGGAATCAGCGATTTTTTCGCCGTCGAATATATATAATATAATTATATTAAAATATATTATATAATATCGCCCAAAATGTTGCTTAAACCAAATAGTCCGTTACTCCTCGATATGATTGTCAACAATTTTAAGATTTTAAGTGATGGCAAAGTCGATGTAAATGTGATTACTAAACACGAATCTGATCACGTTTTGGAGATCATATTTATGAGCATCGTGTGGGGCACGGCGACTTCATGTAACCACTGACCAATACCAGTTGGGGATGACCCTATCACTGACTCCAAAACAGTTTTTTTTAAACTGTCAAACACCAAGCGGTCACCGGTGACCGCAACCTATTGTTCTTTAATTGTGTCTATAACTACGGTACTCGACGAGTTAAAACCACAATATACAGCTCTCTGAGTCTGAGTTTACGGGAAATACCAGTTCTATTTTGATGATCACGACTGAGTGAGTGAGTGTCATAAATGCGAAACTTTGCTTTCACATAACCTTGGAATTAAAAGACCAATAGACTTAAAATTTTGGATTTTAACATAACACATAATATCACGCCTTTTTATCCCCGAAGGGGTAGGCAGAGGTGCACATTTTGGCACTTAATGCCACTGGACAACGCAACACCCACTTTTCACTATTTATGTTATGAGTCACTATGTATGTGTAATAGGGGGTGAGCTTATTGCCATATACCGGGCACATTTCCAGGCTCCGTGCTACTACTGAGATATTTAAAAACCCAGTAATACTTTGTCCGACCCGGGAATCCAACGCGAGACCCCTTGCCCAGCAGTCGCACTTGCGACCACGCGGCCAACGAGACAGTCTATATGATTATAGCTTACTGGATGACAAAAAATTCTGCGTTCTGGTCTTATCCAGAGGTTCTTAAATAGGAGCCTGAAAATGGGGCGAAATGGTTCCAGTAAAGGTTGGTACGGCAGTTTAAGATTCGCACTCGACTTGAGTATACAGTCTATAATACACAGTATTTGTACGACCTCTAAATTAAATGTGGGGCACATTGATCATCATCAACAGCCGGAAGATGTCCACTGCTAGACAAAGGCCTCCCCCTTAATCCT
The DNA here is from genome assembly GCA_902850265.1 of Spodoptera littoralis. Taxonomy (NCBI): domain Eukaryota; kingdom Metazoa; phylum Arthropoda; class Insecta; order Lepidoptera; family Noctuidae; genus Spodoptera; species Spodoptera littoralis. Next base: position 5,456,844 of record LR824558.2, on the reverse strand, counting down.
CCACGTCAAACGACAACTCGCCACCTGCATCCACTGGCTCTCCGTAACTCTGGCGATGTCGTCGGTCCACCTAGTGGGAGGCCTGCCCCCGCTTCGTCTTCCGGTCCGTGGTCTCCACTCAAGGACTTTCCTGGCCCATCTACCGTCAGTCCTTGATGTTGCTTGCCATTTATGCTTGTAGCCAAAAAGATAGAACTACTATCACTTTCAGGCACTGTTAGGTTATGGGGAGGACACCGAGTCAGCTGACTGGCTGTGCGGAGGTACTCTCATCAGTCATCGATACATCCTCACTGCTGCACACTGTCTTTCCAGTCGAGCTGTGTAAGTCGTTCTCATTTTTTAAATTTTTTTTAAAGGACCAATATCGTCGTATGACTTCTCGTCTGTCTGACTCTCCCGCCTGGGTGAGGAGTGAGGGAGTGTCAGACTCTACATAACATAACGTAACATAACATCACGCCTTTTATCCCCGAAGGGGTAGGCAGAGGTGCACATTATGCCACTGTACAATGTAACACCCACTTTTCACTATTTATGTTATGAGTCCCGTGTAATAGGGGGTGAGCCTATTGCCATATATCGGGCACAATTCCAGACTCCGTGCTACTACTGAGATTTTTTTAAAAAGCCAGTAGTACTTTGCCCGACCCGAGTATTGAACCCGAGACCCCTTGCCAACACTCTGCCAACGAGGCAGTCAAGTGTCAGACTCTTATTGACTAAAAACCACCCTGTTCCCACTTTATGGGATTGGGGGGGGGGCGCAAATAAGCACACTATATCACACCTGATGGTATTTACTATTTACCTACAGGAAAACAAATTTAAGTTTTGATCATCATATCATGTTGGCCCAGAAGTTCAAGACTTCAAATGCATGAGGGTGCGGGTTCGAAACCTACCAATGGCGAGTACCAATGTAACTTTTTCCGAATTATATGTAGTTTCTAAGATTATCTCAGTAGTAGCATGGGAGTCTGGAATTATGCCCGGTATATGGCAATAGGCTCACCCCCTATTACATGGGATAGTGGATAATATACGTATAAATAGTGAAACGTAGGTGTTACATTGTATAATGGCATTAAGCGCCGTAATGTGTACCTCTGCGTACCCCTAAAAGTAAAAGACGTGATGTTATGTTTAACAATAACATAACATAACATCACGCCTTTTATCCCCCTTCGGGTAGGCAAAGGTGCACATTATGCCACTGTACCTACAATGTAACACTCACTTTTCACTATTTATGTTATGAGTCCCATGTAATAGGGAGTGAGTCTATTAATAAATGAGTTAAACCAAACTTTTATTAATTGTTAATAATAACACTGTTAACAAACCAAAGAATCTCGTTTTCCAGAGGTCCAGTAAAGTACATAGCCCTGGGTCTCCTGAAGAGATCAGACCCTCGGGACACATGGCAGATATACAACGTGCAGGCAACTATACCTCATCCAGAATTCAAACCGCCTTCAAAATATCATGATATTGCACTATTACTTACTGACAAATGGTAAGATTATTTTAATTAATAGATTTTTACTTCAACTTAGACTATTTAATTACTTACGGAGCCGCGGAAGACTTAACGGGTTACCGGGGCTCCGGCTCGAAGTGCAGGAGTAGGAATGGGGTGGTTTTTAGTCAGTAAGAGTCTGACACTCCCTCCCGCCTCACCCGGGCGGGAGAAGTCATTGGATGATTTTCCTCCCTCAAAAAAAAAGACTATTTAATTAATTAATCTTTACTTTCACTTCAAAAGTGTCGTGGTGGCCCGAAGGTTAAGACGCATGAATGAAACTTCTGACGCATGAAACTTCTCTTGCATGAAGGTACAGGTACGAAACCTACCAACGGCAAGTACCAATGTGACTTTTTCCGAGTTATATGTACTTTCTAAGATTATTTAGACACCATTGATAAATGGTGAAGGACAACATCGTGAGGAAACCTAAGCTTATAATTTCTAATTAAAAGTTTGAAATTGCCAACCCGCATTGAGCAAGCGTGGTGATTAATGCTCAAACGTTCTCCGTGTGAGAAGATGCTTCGCTCAGTAGTGGGCATTTATAAGCTGTTGATGATTAAAATAATCGATTCGAGGATGCTCGATTGATTTCGAGTCACACAGGGGTTCATAATCATGTTTCTTTTTGATCGACATGAAAGTATGAAACATGCATATTTCCACAAAAATTGTAGTAAAAATATCTCGCAAAATCTGCAGACTAAAGTGGCAATGGGCAGGCCACGTCGCTCGAAGGACTGACGGTAGATGGGCCAGGAAAGTCCTTGAGTGGAGACCACGGAACGGAAGACGAAGCGTGGGCAGGCCTCCCGCTAGGTGGACCTACGACATCGTCAGAGTTGTGAAGAGCCAGTGGATGCAAGTTGCGAGTTGTGGTTCGACGTGGAGGACCAAGAGGAAGGTCTGTGTCGAGCAATGGACGTTTTTCGGCTGTTGATGACGATGAAGCATAAGCAAAAGCAAGCATGGTGATCAATGCTTAATCTACGTGTCCGAAGAAGTCTTCATCAGTTGTCAATCTCATACATATATAGCATTACCTTTAAACTCACATACTGACATCTTTCCAGGGTACCATTCACCCCTTTAGTTTTACCAGCATGCCTATCTGCTGGAAGCTTGCAAGACCAGGCCTTTGCAACTGGATGGGGAGCCACTGGGCACCGCGAGGCGCTCTCTGATACGTTGCAAATTGTAAGTCTATAATAAAACATTACATGTACTATATATCTAGGGTTGCCACCCGTACTTTATAATAAAGTATTGTACGTTATTTAAGGTAATTGTACTCTATACTTTATAAGAATAATAAAGTACACGAAAATACTTTATTTTTGCAAACTTCATTTCTATTAAAGTCGTAAGTATTTTTCGGAAAACTTATCGATTCGATTTCGATATTTATCGATTTATGTTGAATCGATAACTCGCCAGCGCCACTTAGACAATTTCTAGTAAAGATGCAATTGTTTAGTAAAGGTATTAATTTAATACAAACTGCAAAAAGCAATAAAAAATTTATATTTTTAAATGTAATACTAAATAAGAATAAATTGTACTTTATTTTTATACTGTGTATTTTTTTTTCTTACCTATAATCGTCAATGTACTTTAAATACCAAAGAAAAAGGTGGCAACCCTATATATATCATAACTTATAACAATAGGGATGATGACAGGGTATAAAAATTAAAAAAAATTAAGTTTAAGTGTGGGAGGGCCATGCTTCGGCACGAATGGGCCGCATCGACCGGAGTGATACCATGGTCTCACAGAAAACCGACGTGAAGCAACGCTTGCGTTGTGTTTCGTCGTGTGAATGAGGTTACCGGAGTCCCTATTACGGCCTCCTTCTTTCTTCAATCTCCCCAATCCCTGACTCACTAACAATCCTCAAATTCCTAATCCCTTTAAGGTCGGTAACGCACTTGTAACACCTCTGGTGTTCCAGGTGTCCATGGTCGGCACCGATGCTTACCATCAGGTGATCCGTCTGATCGTTTACCGGACTTGACCTGAAGACTTGATTACTGAAAACTTATATTTCGTTATTTCCAGGTGACTCTAACAGCGTACACCGAGGAGGAATGTATGGGATTCTTCCCCCCTCACCGGCAGATGCAGAACGGATATGATCACAACACACAAATGTGTTACGGAGCCAAAGATCAGATTAATGATACTTGTGAGGTAAGCAAGCAAGAGTAGACTCGACCCGAAGAAGAGTCGACTAAGAGTCGACAGAAAGTAGTAAAGTAGTAGTTAGTGTTACATTTAAAGTCAAACCATTTACTTCAATTAAACCATGTAAGAACCCCTCGTTCTCGAAGGTGAAGGCCTCCTCTAGAGATTTCCATTTATCCCTGTTCTTCGCCGTCTCCATCCACTGTTTGCCACCCGCTTGTATAGAGGTAATATCGTCGTTCCACCTGGCAGCTGGTCTACCCCTCTTTCTGGTGCCTGATGGGCCCTTCCAGGATGTTAACCTGGCTGACCATCGGCTATCTGTTAGTCTGACTATGTGATCAGCTCAACGCCACTTAAGTTTTTAGTTTTTTTGATATTCAAAGTCAAAGCATTAATTTCAATTAAACCATAATTTGGTACTTTTGAAACGTCAACAAATACAAAATAAATAATAGTCTGTCAGTCAGCCCGTCAGTGAAGCTAGGTGAAGCTAGGTGCTCATTCCAAAATGTAGATTCGAATGGAGAAGAACGAGCAAGAAACTGCATTCGTTACTCTTTTTAAAAAAGTATGTACTACAATGTCTCTGATACATATTCCAATACTGTACGTATATGTGAGAACAATGCAAAGACACGCTTGACGCATTATAGGCACTAATTACAAAACTTACTAAAATAAAAAAAAATCTTATGATCAAACATGGTGCTCACATATGCATACTGACAATCTATAAAAAGACAGATTCCAACAGATGTTGCAATTCCATTCAAATTCAAATTCATTTAATCGTTTGCAAACATGGGTACATAATATAGGTATTAACAAAATATACAGTTTCTCCATATTTTGCCATCACTTGGCATGCAAAGATATGTTATAAAAAATTATATAATAAAATTAGGTACATTAAGTTTAATTAATTGTAGTTTTGTTAAATTGAATACAGTATGTCAAATAAATTAAAATTATTAATACCATTGAAGTCAAAAATGTAATGTCAAATTAAATATATTTTGTAAACAGGTAATCATCAATTATGAATGTCACACAAGCAATGTTAAACAAATTAAGTTTATTATAATTGACCGTCACGCAGCCACAACAAGCCCAATTCAACAAACTGTTGTGGTTCTTTCCTCAAAAGGCCATTACAGAAAGAACTTGCACGGTTCTCACACATATTTTTTTTTACATATTTGTCTGGACTTTAAAAGAGACAGACCCAGAGATCTGTCTCTTTTGTTTGTCTAGTTTGTTTCGGCATTTCTTCTCAGAGTAGTCAGTAAGGAAATGTCGACCTCATCGTTCGCTTGATAAAATTGACGTGTGTGATGCTGCCTTGTAGCCTATTTGCAGAAATAAATTCACTTGTTTCACTTGTAACAGTAATAGTAACCCTGACTTTAACAGTTACAGCAAAATGTGTTGCACCAGCGAATTCAGTAGCCTTGTCAAAATTAAAAGTGTTGTGTTAGATGTGTTATTTAATCAACGAAATATCAGTAAAAGAGAGAAGGCTATCGACACACACATTTATTCGTATTCAATTGTTTTACAAAAACGCGGGCTCCGCCACGCACATAGATAATCTGTCACCATAGACTATACTATGACCATAGAGTATACCACAGATACACAACATGTTGCAAGTCAAATGAGGTGTGATTTTCCCCAAATTTGATGTGAAAGGAAAAAAGAAATGGAATAACAAACAGCCCTTTCTGATTATTGAATTGCATTAGCCATCGACCGAACATACAGATCAAGGCACATCTTCCTATGTAGTGAAAGTCTTTAGTCAAGAAGTGCATGCTCTTTTTAGATAGTGTATAGTAGTAACATAACATAACATCACGCCTTTTATCCCCGAAGGAGTAGGCAGAGGTGCACACAGAAGTAACACCCACTTTTCACTATTTATGTTATGAGTCCCATGTAATAGGGGGTGAGCCTATTGCCATATACCAGGCACAATTCCAGACTGCGTGCTACTACTGAGATTGTTTTTAAAACCCAGTAATACTTTGCTTGACCCGGGAATCGAACCCGAGACCCCTTGCCCGGCAGTCGCACTTGCGACCACTCGGCCAACGAGGCAGACTAAATAACCTATTCTTTTATATCCTTTAACTATTTACTTCCGCGCGGTTTACTCGCTCTGCTCGGCACCTATTGAACGTAGCGTGATATTTTAGCCTTCCTCGATAAATGGGCTATCCAACACAGAAAGAATTTTTGAAATCGGACCAGTAGTTTCGGAGATTAGCAAGTTCAAACAAACAAATAAAAAACAAACTCTTCAGCTTTATAATATTAGTATAGAATGATAATATATCATTTTTTTCTTCAGGGTGACAGTGGAGGTCCCCTCCAAGTTCGTTCAGAGCTCTCCTCCTGTGTCCACACCATCATAGGAGTGACGTCACATGGAAAACCTTGCGGCTTCGTTGGAGGTTCTGGAGTCTACACCAGGGTGGAATACTACGTACCCTGGATAGAAAGTATTGTGTGGCCTTGATGCTGTGGAGACCAGTACTTGGAATAAAGAAGATCCTTACTTCCTTACTTATATTATAGATCGGAAAGTGAATTTGTTTATTTGTTCCACTTTCACGCCGTAACTACTAAACCGATTGCTTTGAATTTTTGCAGACGTGTGCAGAAGTCTGGATTAAATAATAGGGTATTTTTTGTCCCGGAAAAATTTGATATTCTCGAGGGAAAACGAAATTATTGGTATAGATGGCGCTGTGTGTATTGGTATATGTCACATAGGCTACTTTTTATCATTTTGTGACGCGAGCGAAGCCGCGGGTAAAAGCTAGTAGTTTCGTAAAAAGGGGGTTTTAGTTTTCAGCGATATACTTCTTGCTGTTTAAGGCTAGGGACTCACGGCGGGATCTACTTCCGCGCCTACCGCGGTGGAGGAATGGAGGCGGAATTTTCAAAATTCACGGGACCGCTGTTTTCTGCAATCCCACCACCGCGGTTGCGATTATCACCCGTGAAGTTGGCGGTTGATTATCGAAAGATGGGCGGGCGGTTTAACAATCAGTTGTGTTCCTGACAGACTGTGGGCTCACAACCGCGACCGTCACGGGAGAAAATCACGCCGTGAGTCCTTAGTCTTATTGCCAATAATTGTGATGTAATTATTACTAGGACTTAACATGATGGGGACTACCATATTTTTGCTCACTACATGGCGCAAATGTAGCAAAAGGTTTTTTATCCAATCACTGTAGCTTTCAGATATTAAATGACCAATTGTGTCATCATCACCATCATCAACAGTCAAAATATGTCCACTGCTGGACAAAGGCCTCCCCCTTAGCCCTCCACGTCGAACGACAACTCGCCACCCGCATCCACTGGCTCCCCGCAACTCTGGCGATGTCGTCGGTCCACCTAGCGGGAGGCCTGCCCACGCTTCGTCTTCCAGTTCGTGGTCTTCACTCAAGGACTTTCCTGAGTTCCAATGCTGTGGCTCTAGCTAATTCCCTATTGGACGAAAAGCGAGTTTCTCACTAGTGCCATCTAGTGAACAAGAAAGGTACTTCCCAGTCTGGTTCAAAGTCTGTAATAGTGTTTGAAGTTCGTTATTTATTCGAAACAATGAAGTAATCACCGTATCTGGTGACAACTGGGTGCACATTTCTATCCATCCCCTTGGGTAGAAAATAAAATAATGTTACTGTTTATTTCTTATAATAAAATCTTTAATATGTTATTGTTTTTCATTTTTAACCTAATTCAAAAGGAATTAAAGGAGGATCTCTGTTTGATCTGTATTTATGTATGTATGTGTGCGGGATTATCTCGCAAATGGTTGAACCAATTTTGATTTGCATAACATAACATCACGCCTTTTACCCCCGAAAAGGTACGCAGAGGTGCACATTATGCCACTGTACAGTGTAACACCCACTTTTCACTATTTATGTTATGAGTCCAATTTAATAGGGGGTGAGCCTATTGCCATATACCGGGCACAATTCCAGACTCCGTGCTACTACTGAGACATAACATAACATCACGCCTTTTATCCCTATAGGGGTAGGCAGAGGTGCACACAGAAGTAACACCACTTTTCACTATTTATGTTATGAGTCCAATTTAATAGGGGGTGAGCCTATTTCCACATACCGGGCACAATTCCAGACTCCGTGCTACTACTGAGACATAACATAACATCACGCCTTCGGCCTTTTATCCCTATAGGGGTAGGCAGAGGTGCACACAGAAGTAACACCCACTTTTCACTATTTATGTTATGAGTCCCATGTAATAGGGGGTGAGCCTATTGCCATATACCGGGCACATTTCCAGACTCCGTGCTACTACTAAGATTTTTTTTTTAAAAAACCCAGTAATACTTTGCCCGACCTGGGAATCGAACCCGAGACCTCTTGCCCGGCAGTCGTACTAACTTTAACAACTTCTTTTTCAAAGTCGGTTTATAATATCATACTAAAACCTTCTCCTAGTCGCGGAGAACCTAACGGGTTACCGGAGCTCCGGCTCGACGTGCAGGAGAAGGAACGGGATAGTTTTTAGTCAGTAAGAGTCTGACACTCCCTCCCGCCTCACCCAGGCGGGAACAGACATTCGATGACTTTCCCCCCTTAAAAAAATGCATTACATATTATATGGTTTACAACTACACTATGATCGCAAACCGGCAAAAATACGATTATTTTTGTAAGATTTATGAAACGTTGGCCGCGTGATCGCAAGTGCGACTGCCGGGCAAGGGGTCTCGATTCCCGGGTCGGACAAAGTACTACTGGGTATTTTATAAATTCTCAGTAGTAGCACGGAGTCCGGAATTGTGCCCGGTATATAGCAATAGGCTCACCCCCTATTACATGGGACTCGTAACATAAATAGGGATTCGGAGATTCGGGAACCTCACTCACACGACGAAACACAACGCAAGCGTTGTTTCACGTCGGTTTTCTCGGCCGTGGTATCTGGTGGTATCTGGTGGTACTCAGGTCGAGGCGGTCCAGCAGTGCTGAAGCATGGCTCTCCCAATCCTCTGGCATGTCTAATTTTAGGTAATACAAGATACAGTTAAGCCGATATTTTCTAAGAAACCGAAAATAATTGTGATTACAAATACGAGGCTTGCAAAGCGGGGTGTACAAAAGAAAAACAAATTAAATACAAACATATCATAACAAGATAAAAGGCGTCAAACAAAATATTAGGTGGTGTCTTATTTTAGAATGTTATTATGCGATTTTTGCGGTTTGTTCCATCAACAATCCGACACAGTCCAGTGCTGGACTAAGGACCTCATCTCACAGATGGGGCCTAACAGGGCTGATGCCGATACGGAGCCGCGGAAGACCTAACAGGTTGCCGCGCTAACGCTCTCGGATAAACCTGAGGCCTTAGTACTAAGAAAGAAAAAAGAAAGAAAGAAAAAACATTTATTTAGCACCAGGCACGATGCAGCATAAATAAAAAAAAGACAATCAAGATGTGACAGTGGAAGTAATAAAAATATAAGAGTTGAAAAATTGAAACAGAAGAATTAGAAAAGAGACGCTGACAACATGCCTATGCTAAAATGGTCACCCACTCAGTGTAAGCCAGACATACAGGTTATCCAGCACTGATTTTCAGTGGGCACCCATGTAGTGACGTACTAGTTTATTTTACGTTTTTTTTTATGGCATAAGCGAGCAGACGGATCACCTGATGGTAAACAAGGGGCGTTGCCCATGGACACCTGAAACATCAGACAAGTGCGTTACCGGCATTTTGGGGATTATGAGTTTGAGGATCGTTGGGGATTCAGGGATTGGGGAGATTGGGGAAGGGGAGGGTAATTAGGCCTCCGGTAACCTTACTCACACGACGAAACACAACGCAAGCGTTGCTTCACGTCGGTTTTCTGTGAGGCTGTGGTATCACTCCAGTCGAGCCGGCCCATTCGTGCTGAAGCATGGCTCTCCCACTTTAGCATACATAATTTACAACGTTAAAAGATATAATACCTACATTAGCACTACTTCCGCGCGGTTTCATACGCTCTGCTCAGTTCCTATTGGTCGTAGCGTGATGTTTTATAGCTTATAGCCATCCTTTATAAATGCGCTATCCAACACAAAAATAATTATTCAAATCGGACTTGTAGTTACGGAGATTAGCGCGTTCAAACAAATAAATAAAAACCTTCAGCTTTATACCTCTATAATAGTAAGATTCTTATAGTTAGTGCGCATAATTATTTTTTTTCATAAGAACACTGCCTTATAGCACAGTTTTGCTTGACTTGTTATATCCAATGTTTACTAAATTGCTACCAAATCGCATGTAACTATGTAAATCAGCCGATTTTCTTGGCATTACACTCAACATATCGGAATAATGGTCGGTATGAATACCACATCGGTAAAAACTTTAATAATTGTATTATTTTTACAATTTTCATGTGTTTTTTGTGTTAATGGGACGCTGAATGGATTAGGTTTGACCTTTTTTTGTTATTTTTTATGGGGTAAACTCTTTGAGGGATCGATAAATTATTGTTTCGGGTTTGGGTATGTTGTGTACATGAATTTGTATGTCTGTAAACGCACCCAGGACTCACAGGAGAAAAAGTCTTAATTTTTTTGAGGGTGAAAATCATAACATACCACAACATAACCATGCCTATTATAATTAAGGTACTTAATGCCACTGTAAAATGTAACACCCACTATTTATGAGTCCCATGCAATAGGGAGTGAGCCAATTGCCATATACCGGGCAAAATTCCAGACTTTATACTTTGCCCTACCCGGCAATCGAACACGAGACCCCTTGCCCGGCAGTCGCACTTGCGACCACACAACCAATGAGGCAGTCATATAAATAAAAATATTCCACAGTTAATAGATGAGCTGTATAAAAGATAAATAAATATATTTATTTTTTCAGAGGAATCAGAAGAAGAAGGTGCGTAATAACAAAGATTAGCTACTTCCCCACAGTTTCATCCGCTCTGCTGAGATCCTATTGATCGTAGCGTGATATTTAGCCTATAGCCTTTCTTGATAAATGGACTATCCAACATAAAAAGAATTTTTGAAATCGGACAAGTAGTTACTGAGATAAGCGCGTTTAAACAAAGTCTTCAGCTCTATATTAATTCTTCTTTTTAATCTCCTTCCTCCTCTCATCTCATGTTATCTTCTTCCACTCTCCCCTATTAGACGTGTCACATCAGAAAATCATTTCTATCCAAAGCAGATCATTTTTTTGGGCTTTTCTGAAAGTGGCTGGCTAAAGAAAAAAATGCTACGTATCATTATTATGTTTTCGGCTTACTCACGTAATTATTTGACGAGGAACTCGACTAGTTTCAAGTCATGGTAGAGGCTCATATTCATGAGCAGCATTCCGCGACCCGCGACGCTTCGACTGTCGCTGATAAATGAATATGAGCCTTTAGTACGACTTGAAACTAGTCGAGTTCCTCGTCAAATAATTAAGTGAGTAAGCCGAAAACATAACATAACATCATCACGCCTTTTATCCTCGAAGGGGTAGGCAGAGGTGCACATTATACCACTGTACAATGTAACACCTACTTTTCACTATTTATGTTATGAGTCCCATGTAATAGGGGGTGAGCCTATTGCCATATACCGGGCACAGTTCCAAACTCCGTGCTACTACTGAGAATTTCTAAAAACCCAGTAATACTTTGCCCGACCCAGGAATCGAACCCGAGACCCCTTACCCGGCAGTCGCAATTGCGACCTCGGCCAACGAGGCAGTCATAATATATTTAGTAGGTACTAGGTTTTACCCGCGGCTTCGCTCGCGTCACAAAAGGATAAAAAGTAGCCTATGTGACTATCCATCCGTTCAACTACCTTCAGTTAAAAAATAACGTTAATTAGTACCTCCGTTCTGCCGTTTAAGACAGGCAAACAAACAAATAGCTTTCCGCTCGCGTGGAATTCGGTTATATCGCGCTATTTACTTTTTGACAATAAGTAGGTAATTCGTTGACTGGTTTTAAATGAGATACAACGCCATCTGTACCAGTACATACAGCGCCATCTATACCAATATTTTTGTTTTTCCTAAGAAATATCAATTTTTCCGGGATAAAAAGTACCCTATTATTTAATCCAGACTTCTAACTTTACGTCTGCAAAATTTCAAAGCAATCGGTCTAGTAGTTACGGCGTGAAGGCGGAACAAACAAACAAACTCATTTTCCGATTTATAATATATAAGTAAGGAAAGTAAGGATAGTAAGGATGTCTCACGAAAGTTATAATACAAATTTGCTACGTATCGTTAGATCTAGCCATTTGGAGTAATAGTTAATATGGCGTGAAAGTTGTAGGGTCCTAGGTGAAGAAATTAAATCTAAAGAAAATAATTCATTCTAGTTCCAAAATTCATCATTTTCATACATTTATTGCTTTCTAAAGGCAGGCCTGCCTAAAACGCAAAATAGGTGTCGATATTGCTAGAATGAAGAATCTGAGGCAATTGGGATGATGACAGGGTATGAAAATTAAAAATCTAATTAAACCGTAAGTTAGGTAATGAAAAAATATTAGACACGTATTTTTTATTTTGTCGTATAATAAAACAATACTGAGATAAAACGAATCAAAATTTAGGAGTGGGGGCTAAAACGTCATTTCTACGTATAATAAAATGTACATAGAAGTGACGTCACGCGACATTTCAAATCAATATATCGTCGATAGTATTCATTTCTGTACGAAAATAAAAAATACGTGTCTAATGTTTTAAAATAATCTACCAGACGGACATTAAAATAAAAATTAGTCATCTACCCTCTTTCTCAATCGTTTTTTTTTTTGGTAGAATTTCTTCAACTGATTCCTCTCGTCCTGGGGGACGTAGGAGGGAGTGCTAGACTATTTAAAACGCTCAGAAGGATGGTGATCTTAATTAAAACTCAGACTTCTTCAAAAATAATTTGTATTCACTTGTTTATATTGTTTTACAAAAATTAATCTGTTGCTGTCAAAAACAAAACCGCGCGAATGCCCGACAAGGATAGTGTTGCCACGTTCGAAAACTAAATCAATTCACAATATTACTAACAGGCATTATAGTGTTTGAAATACTTAGACAATATTGTTAGTCACAAATATAAATATAGTGAGCGATAAAATATGTGACTGTAACAGTCGGCCATCCGACTCATTGACGAGTCCCTTCGTTAAGGCCGTAATTGTTTTAGGCAAAATCATTCATTTCACTTTTGAACGGCAACAGAAAAATTAAAAGTGAAGCTATTTGCTCATTCCAAGGTGTAGACTCCTATGGAGAAGAACGAGCAAGAAACTCCATAGGTTACTCTTTTTCAATCAGGTTCACAATACAATTCTCTGGTTACATAATTTTGTTGGTTCATCAGTTTTAACATTTAGCAAATATAAATTCAAACTGATCATTAAATTTTACATTAAATCAACTTAACTATACGCTATAACAGCTTAACAAAAGGAGGTTACTCCACTTTCACTTCACCACCAATTTGTTTCGCTGTGCTACTCTGTGCTACGACCCTCCAGGTCGTATCATTCATGTCCACCTCTCATCTAACCAAGCTGTGTTGTAAAAACAACCCTTACTGTTCATATAATCATTCTCATGCTAGGCTCAAATCAACAAAAGATGAGTTATATGCAAAGTGTGCTCATGCTCAGTGGAAGCTAACTTAAGCTCTGTGCAATGATTAAACATTAGTAAATACACTCAAGTGAATAACCATCAATACTATATAACAATAAATGTGAATTACCCACAAACCAAATTATTCTCTCAACTGAGATTCATTCACCAAATAACCATCATTAATAAATGTAACCATCTATTATATTTTTTTTAATCTGTACATTCATAAATAAAGGAATATGTCTGTGCATCAAAACTCATCTAGGGGTTCATTTTATCAATAGCTAGTACATTATATATACATTTTCATTTTCTTATATATATATTCCTTCTACAAAGGCGGTGTGTTTACTGTAAGGAACTTGTCATTGGGTATAAACCTTTTTATTTGGTACGGCCCATGGCATTTGGATTCTAGCTTCTTCGACTTCCCTGACCCCCGAACAATAACTCTTACTATCATTATCAGACCTCTAACTCTATATTCCATTGATGACCTTTGATATCTGTCAAATCTATCCTTATTTTATCTTGAAATCGATCCTTATTCTTTAGTGCGATCACTAGCACCTGTCCTAATTTGCTATACAAGTCCCACTTTAAAACACAGTTTTAAAATCGCTTCAGTGACATTATTACAATTGCGATGGATTGCCTAATTTTTCCGCCCAATCAGTCATTCGGTTGGTCATTAGTGACCGTTTCGCGACTTTATGTATCGAGGCATTTATGGCTAAATGAACGTCAGACAGTAGGGGTCTCAAACGGTGTCATTGCTTTTAACTACAACAACAAACAACTGCATCGCTCGACCCGTCCGCCGGGACGCGGAGCCGCGACCGAGCCATGCACATGTCCCGCCTCAATGGGCCTAACAAACGTCCCAAATCCCTTACTGATAACACTGGCACCCACATCAGCAATCAACCCAGACGAAGATCCAAACAAACCAAATACGCTTCCAAAAACTTTAATGCTTGCCTTGGATTCCGTACCATAGACCGAAGACAAATGAACACACTTTATGAAGGGATCCACAATTTCCACAACACACATGCCACCATGCTCGCCGCGCGGAAATAGCCCGAGATGATCAGCGCGTATGGTATTCAGCGCGACATCCAGCGCCCATTATCGGAACCCAACGGTGCGTCCACTCCAAGTACGCTGACACATACCTTCTGTCTTCCTCATCACAGGAAACTAACATATGGATTCGACTCTTTCCACAGTCTTCTCAAAATCATAATGACCCACATCACCATGGTTGATTTTGAGGACCTGCCAACGTATCACAGTCAAACACAATGGCAAAGGTACTTTTAAGTTGCGTTTGCCAGTCCAAAGGGCACATGACTCCACTCGTATTGACAAGAACCAAACACGAAGTCAAGCGCCGTGAAAGGCGAATATATTGAAAGCTAATCAAGTAAATCCTCTATTCGTGAAAGCGGACATTGGTCTCATCCTGCACGGCGACCAAGACAAACCTCGGACACAAGCAAGTTCGGAATGTGAGAGTTGGCAAGGCCTGCACACGAGCAGCGTTGAGTCAGTCAAATAGATCCCAGCCACAGACGCACAGACCAAATCATGCAACCCTGTCAAACAACAATAGCCGTACTTCGATAACATAACGCGGCATTTATCTTTTCCAATCACAGCAAGTCCATCTCCCATCTTGATAGAACCACCAAAACGATACGACGAAGAAGATATCAGAAATATATTGACCGCGTGGAAAACATTCAAAAACGTTTTATAAAATATCTCTGTTTCCACCAAAATATATCATACCAGTCTGCCCGTTATCTTGAACTCTGTAGAAAATTCCATCTATTACCATTGGTAGATAGACGCAATATTGCAGATTGTCTATTCTTGTTTAAAGTTCTTAACGGCAATGTGGATAGTCCAGAACTATTATCAAAAATCAAATTTAATGTACCTAATAAAATATTTAGATTTAATCCACCTTGACACGTATCCCGTTACTCATCTAACTACAGGCAGAATAGTTACATTATGCGTGCAAGCAGACACTTTAACAATGTTTGTAAGGAATATGACTTCGATCCGTGTACAACTAGTGTGAACTCGGCAAAGAGGTGCTTAAGCCTCAAATTTTTTTATAAGCAGCACTATACTCCGTCTGTTTAGGTAGTTAACTATTTGTAAACAAACCATAAAAAGAGTTCTTTATAGTTGACATTTCCATGATTCAAAATACTTCATAAGAAAATAAAATTGTTTCCCTTTTTACGACAGTTTTCTCTATTAAATGTTGTGTTTCTGTTCCTTTTCACTTATTTCTTAGTAAATATATATATATCTGCTTGAGGATATTAATTTAATAACATTTATTAAATAATATAATATTTCATTACAATAGACACCATAAAGAGCCTAAAATCCCAGGTATCCAAAACCCTTCTTTAAGAACGAAGCAAAATAATGTTGTCAAATTAAAGAGTACAACTAAGATGTAGCGCGACAATGAAAGTAGCGTGTATTACGTTTAGTCGTTTAGTCGGTTAATCAGGCGCCATTGACAGCTCTCTCGTCGTTTGCGCTCGCGTTCCTATTTTGTTGAATTTATCTTGTTTCTTTGTTTTGTTTTTGTTATTAAGTTATTTAAGTTTAGGTATACATCGTTTGTAATTAACGTGTTCAAATATATTGAAGAAACTTGGCCCAAAGACATATATCCGTACAAGAAAGAAATCCGTACATCAGATTCAGAATAGTTTCTATTTAAACATGATAATGAAATAGACCCATAGGCTAGGCTCTTGTACGATTTAGGCATTTGTACTTGTATGTGTGTGTATGACAAATGAACGATTTTAAAGTGAATTTAGTTAAAATTAAAACACGAGAAATATTTGAAGTAATAGTAGGTTAAGTATCTCTGTGTCACGTGGTTTTCTTTGTTTACCTTTAGTTAATTACCTAAACAGATGGACTATAGATATTTAGTTTTTTTTTATCGTTTCTCTTGATCTGTTTATAATCATAGTGTCTGTACGGTCTGTTTCAATATTTATTTTTTTATTTACGCAGAATGTATGTATTTTTAATTTTGTATAGTACTCACACCATATTATTTAATTTATTCCAAATGCTAAACGTGAGGACTTGTTATTGGCTCATTGTTACCTACGCCTATTGTTATTTTTATCCATTTTTATAAGCTGTTAGTCCTCCATGAATTATAAATAAATAAAAAAACTTTCATTATCCAAATTATTATATATCTGTAACATACCCAAAATTCGATTCTGATGCAACATTGTCCTAACTCGGGAGACTAACACATGGACAGTTTAACAAAATGAATAGTTTAAGAACTTGAGGTCTGTATCAGAATACAGCATACTCTATGGTCATCGGTATTCACAAAGCGATAAACAATATTCCCTTAGTGTCAAGTTCACCCCTTATTGAACCTCAAAAATAAATACTACCACTATAATTCGTTTGAGCATCAACAGTAACTGTTTTAAGTCCTATATATCTGATTCGAAATTACATCAATTTTTTAGTGGAACCCTACTAAAAATTGATGTAATCACCCCTCATGTCAAATTATCAATCTTTTCAGTTCTTAAATCAGTAGCTGTCTTAACTATTCTTAAATTAAATTAAGTTGTTCCGTAAAACTGTGTTCAAGGAACACTGGAATATTTATAATATTTACCTCTAACCTGTTCCTCCTACATTTACTCCTACATAAACATACATACAGTTGTATATTAGGCAGGAAATACTGCCTAAGTCTCTGAACAGTGTCCCACTGACTACCGATTTTATAGGCTACCTAAATCAAACTGTCAAGCATTAACCATTTACTTGAACATCTACTCTGTATTCTGCTATATTTATCATTTATGTCATAATGTACAGATACTTTTAGGAGACTTCTCTTATAATCATTGTACTATTGGTAACAATTTTATTAGAAACATTATCATTATCAAATTTGTTTTTTTTTTATGAATTTGAGTTATGCCCTAAAAAGTTGCATTCAGAATATTTTTTTAATTGGCTTATGACATTATAGCTTTATATGACAATTTTTTGTTTTTTATTTTTTTTTTTTACATTTAATACACATTGCATTCCCCTTGTTTGAAGTCTCCCTGATTGATTTTTATTAATTTTATCAATGGTTATTGATGTAGGGCTGGTCCAGGTTGAAGAACTTTGCAAATATCTATTATTACTAGTCCTTCTATTTCCTACTACACTGTACTCACTAAAGTGAGATTTAAACACTTTCTTAAAAAAAAATCCCTAGTTTCATCTGGTTTGTCAATTTTTTTTTTTTATAAAATATACACAAAAACAGGTAAACAACCATCAACAGCATTCAAATCTAACTGAACAATTGGTTTCATGTGTCTAATTGTTTTAACACAAACATAAATAAAGTACATAAGAACTATTTCTATTATTTCACTATGCTGTCTCATTAATATATAAAATTATTAATCACATCACCTATAATCTCAAAGTAGCTTGGCAAAGGATAGCTTCTCTATTCTTCCACTACCCAATTGACAAGGTTTGCCATACATAACTCTCATGCTCAGCTCTTCGCTGCTGAAGCTCATGAGTCATGCAGACACTATCGCTATAATAATCTAAATGTAGCTTGACAAAGGATAGCTTCTCTATTCTTCCACTACCCAATTGACAAGGTTTGCCATACATAACTCTCATGCTCAGCTCTTCGCTGCTGAAGCTCATGAGTCATGCAGACACTATCGCTATAATAATCTAAATGTAGCTTGACAAAGGATAGCTTCTCTATTCTTCCACTACCCAATTGACAAGGTTTGCCATACATAACTCTCATGCTCAGCTCTTCGCTGCTGAAGCTCATGAGTCATGCAGACACTATCGCTATAATAATCTAAATGTAGCTTGACAAAGGATAGCTTCTCTATTCTTCCACTACCCAATTGACAAGGTTTGCCATACATAACTCTCATGCTCAGCTCTTCGCTGCTGAAGCTCATGAGTCATGCAGACACTATCGCTATAATAATCTAAATGTAGCTTGACAAAGGATAGCTTCTCTATTCTTCCACTACCCAATTGACAAGGTTTGCCATACATAACTCTCATGCTCAGCTCTTCACTGCTGAAGCTCATGAGTCATGCAGACACTATCACTATAATAATCTAAATGTAGCTTGACAAAGGATAGCTTCTCTATTCTTCCACTACCCAATTGACAAGGTTTGCCATACATAACTCTCATGCTCGGCTCTTCTCTGCTCAAGCTCATGAGTCATGTAGACACTATCACGTCTAGGTACAGTACATTGCAATTGCATTGTAAATTAATACAGTTACAATAAATCTTTAAAAACAAAAGATATCTTACCAAAAACCATTCATAATCTTTACCCTTAAAAACATTAATAAATTCTTCAAACACTTAGCAGCTCAATGAACTTCGGTTGCTGAGAACTCAAGCTTTCGGTGTTATTTCCAAAGGAGCTACGAATCACACTGGATTTGCAAACATGCCGTCGATGATCACCAGAGACATCATGTGACTTCAGATTGCGGCGTCGTTGTCTCATCAATTCTCGCTCCAATATATAAAGCCTCTCGCGCAATTCATGAAAGAGAGAAAAACATATTTTAGACATGACTTGATCAAATCTCGAGTGAACTAAGGTTTAAATTTCTGGTGTAATAACAAATCACCGTTAATGGTGGCTGACCTCAATGTTCTGAAAGCGATGACAGTTGGTCCAGCTTTAGTTTTAAACTTTCGACTTCGATCTTGGTTTTGACGTTCGTGTGAGGACACGACTTCGGTTTTATTGCATACCATTGCTGTTCCTTGTATCACGATAGACTCCCTTTGTTAATAGTATGGGGCTCCTAGGTGTTATGAGTGTTTGAAGTCTACCACTAGGCTCCGATCCGATTCTCTTCAGAACTTCCTCGTTTCTTTGTATTTGATGTTAACTTGTGGGCGTAACAAAACAATATGTTTTGTTGTAATCCCACTTCTGAGCTAAAACGCTCAGAAGGATGGTGATCTTAATTAAAACTCAGACTTCTTCAAAAATAATTTGTATTCACTTGTTTATATTGTTTTACAAAAATTAATCTGTTGCTGTCAAAAACAAAACCGCGCGAATGCCCGATAAGGATAGTGTTGCCACGTTCGAAAACTAAATCAATTCACAATATTACTAACAGGCATTATAGTGTTTGAAATACTTAGACAATATTGTTAGTCACAAATATAAATATAGTGAGCGATAAAATATGTGACTGTAACATATTACTGACTAAAAACTACCTATCTCTATTTAACTCCTACTCCATCCCGCCCAAAAATGTATGGAGCCAAAATGATCTCCTTCATATGAAAGACTAGTGTAGTGTATGTGAGTGAAAGAGAGGGAAGCATTATGTCTGTCATCTCTGGCGCGCGTAATCTAGTCGGCTGTGAACGGTGTGAGTAAGAGGGCGCGCGCGGGTAAGAGCCGACAATATTTTTTTTCTTTTTTTTTCT
The DNA here is from genome assembly GCA_902850265.1 of Spodoptera littoralis. Classification (NCBI taxonomy): domain Eukaryota; kingdom Metazoa; phylum Arthropoda; class Insecta; order Lepidoptera; family Noctuidae; genus Spodoptera; species Spodoptera littoralis. The sequence continues at coordinate 5,436,904 of LR824558.2, read as the reverse complement.
TTTTTTTTTAATATTGAAGGATATACCACAACTAGTTTCTGCTACCGGCTTTGCCCGCGTTCCCATGGCCTATGTGTTATTCTAGACTATATTCTAAATTCCATCAAGATTCATTAACCCGTTTTGACGTGTAATAGCAACAAACAAACAGACAAACATTTTGCATTTATAATATTAGTAGTATCTTAACATTTCTTACACAATCTTCTTTCTACATTTAAAGGCAAAATTTTCGGTGACATAAATATAATCACCACACCATTTGCCAAGTGTGGGGATTATGGAAAACTTACTTTTTGAGAGCAAAAATTTAGTAGCACCAATTGTTACACGACTACTGTTGAAAAATACAACCAAAGATATAATTAGCCATAATCCCCAGACTTGTCAAACTGCTTGGGGATTACAGTTACGTCACAGATTTTGTACTTTACACTTCTTCCCATCAGTGCGGGGATTAAACATGTAATGTTCCTGATTTTTTTTTAGGATCGTTTTGTCGTGCTGACGAAGACAATTTTGGACTGTGTAAGAAGATCACACAATGCGCGGGACTATTCAAAAATGTAACAACTCTTAAATTTCATAAGGTAAATAGCTGTATCAAAGATTTTTTTTAAAATAAATACATTGCCCCACACTAGGATTATCTCCTGTGTCGTGGGTGCGTTTACAAACATACAAGTTCACATACACAATAACACCCAGACTCGAAACAACAATTTGTGGATCACACAAAGTGTTGTTCCGTGCGGGAATCGAACCCACGACACATCGCACGGCAGCCGGTTGCCCAGCCACCGCACCAACCGTGCAGTCAAAGATCATCATCATCATCATCAACAGCCTAACTTTTGACCAAATGCCTCTCACACGCATGAACATTAATCACCACACTTGCTCAATGCGGGTTGGCGATTAAAAACTTATAATTAGAAATTATAAACCCAGGATTCCTCATGATGTTTTCTTATACCATTTGTCAGTGGTGTCTAGATAATCTTAGAAAGTACTTACAAAACTTCTCCGTGTGAGAAGAGGCATTTGGTCAGCAGTGGACGTTTACAGGCTGTTGATGTTTTAGCGACATTATGATTTTCAGCAACCTATATAAGTGACCAGTATATTTACTAGTAAGGAGTTAGTTTAGGTGCCACATAACGCTAAGTATCTTTTAGTTAAGAGACGGTTTAAAACTGCTCGGCTCTCGGCTTACTGCCTCGTTGGCCGAGTGGTCGCAATTGCGACTGCCTGGCAATAGGTCTCGGGTTCGATTCCCAGGTCGGTCAAAGTATTACTGGGTTTTTAATAATCTCAGTAGTAGCACGGAGTCTGGAAATGTGCCCGGTATATGGCAATAGACTCTCCACCTGTTACATGGGACTCATTACATAAATAGTGAAACGTGGGTGTTACATTGTACAGTGGCATTAAGTGCCGTAATGTGCACTTCTGGCTACCACTTCGGGAATGAAAGGCGTGATGAAACGACCATTAGATTTTCAAACTAATTTCTTTATTTCTTTTCAGTTTTGTTCCTTCAGTTTGAAAAGGCCTTTAGTGTGTTGCCCATTCTGCCAATTCGATGATGATATGTAAGTAACACTTTTAAAATACCTATTTTGTTTAATTTACATTGCATGTGTGTGAAGCCAACTCTATAGGCTCGTACACAAAACTGCGATGCGAATCCGCAACGCAAAAAATTACGATGCGAATTGCTGCGATGCGATTTCGTGCGACAAGGCGTCTCCCAGGGTGACTATTCCTTCGACGACTGTCAACCGTACTAAACGTATTTTAAATTGAAAACTAGGTCGTGACATGGATCGTAAAAAGAAGTGTGCACTCCTGTTATTGCTTAGGAGATACAGGAAAAAGAAACAAAGAACATTGGGAAGATAAGATTTTGATGCGCGATGCGAATCTATTCGCAAGTTCTTGCGATGCGTAGATGCGCATCGCGGTTTTGTGCACGAGCCCTATGTTAAAAACCTCCTTTGTAGCGAGATAAGAAAAATGGTGGTGACGCAGTGTGTCCGCATTCGCGGTAAAATTCAAATTTCGAAGCCCCGCCCACGCCTCGCTCAAGCGGGCTCCGCGCTCGCGCCAACAGTCACCGGCGAAACGTTATCAGTGAGCGTGTTACCACGTGTTTCGCTCCGCGTTCCCACCATTTTTCTCAATTTCTTGAATTCGTTGTGGAAATGTGGACACATCCAGCCCTAATTTGTTACTTATTTTGGACACATCCAGACCTAATGTGTTACAGTGTGTGTGTATTTGTGTGTGTGTCAACAAAATTTTAAAGCAGATATCTTCAACCGATTGGACTGAAATTTTGTATACACTACAACATGCCTTTGGTCAGCAGTGGCCACTTATAGGCTGTTGATGTGTGTTCCTGAATAATCATTTTTCTGTTTCAGCTACAACCACCTAAGTACTAAACAAGAAAAACCAAAACCCACTGGTAAGTTGTACCTACTTTGTACAGATTCTCCATTTACAAATAACATATCATCACCTTTTTATGACAGAAGGGGTAGACGGAGTACGGCAATTAATGTCACTGTACAATGTAACACCCACTTTTCACTATTTATGTTATGAGTCCCATGTAATAGGGGGTGAGCCTATTACCATATACCGGGCACAATACCAGACTCCATGCTACTATTGAGATTATTTTTAAAAACCCAGTAATACTTTACACGACCCGGGAATCGAACCTGAGACCTCTTGCCAGGCAGTCGCACTTACGACCACTCGGCCAATGAGGCAAATTACAAATAATCGTCAGTTAACTGCAAATTTACAGTTGGATTGCAGATAAAATGCAGTCCATCTGTCTTTTTTTTAAGGGGGGAAAATCATCGAATGATTGTTCCCGCCCTGGGTGAGGCGGAAGGGCGTGTCAGACTCTTACTGACTAAAAACCACCCCGTTCCTTCTCCTGCACGTCGAGCCGGAGCCCCGCTTACCCGTTAGGTTCCAGTCCGTTTGTCTAGAGCCTAAGAGACAGACTCTCTCTCGCCTCATCCCAGGTGGGAGAAGTCATTGGATGATATTCTTCACCGCAAAGAAAATTAAAGTTTGTTCTTCATTTCCCAGATTGTATATGGGATATATATATAAATAGAGTACCATGCAATACTTTGGAAGACTTCGAAGATCTGGACGAAAGTATGATGTGTGATAAAATACGGGACCCTCGTAATCTGCAGAAGGTCATAGCTGGAGGAAAAAATGCTGAGAGGAGGCAGTTCCCTCACATGGTGAGGTGACATCATTTTTAATTCACATCAAAAGACTATAAGTTCATTCATGGTAGATGTCCCTCCCATTATATTATACTAGCTTTTACCCGCGGCTTCGCTCGCGTCACAAAAGGATAAAAAGTAGCCTATGTGACGTATACCAATACACATAGCGCCATCTATTTTGTTTTCCCTCGGGAATATCAATTTTTCCGGGATAAAAAGTACCCTATTATTTAATCCAGACTTCTAACTTTACGTCTGCAAAAATTCAAAGCAATCGGTTTAGTAGTTACGGCGTGAAAGCGGAACAAACAAACAAACAAAAAACTCACTTTCCAATTTATAATATTAGTAATGATTTGTCTGGACTTTAAAAGAGACGGACCTCTGAGTTTGTTTCGGCATTTCTTCTCAGTCAGTTAGGAAATGTCGACCTCATCGTTCGCTTGATAAAATTGACGTGTAAAAGTGCTGCCTTGTAGCCTAATTGCAGAAATAAATTCACTTGTATCACTTGTTTCATTCGCACGAAGCGCTTCGCTTCAAGCTTTCCTGTGCGTACTGCTAAGGAGTTGAATTCTTTGCCAGAGTCTGTTTTTCCTGAACCTGGGTGTCTTCAAGGCCCGAGTGAATGAGTTGCTTATAGGTCGACGTGATCCATCGTAGGCTTCATCATCGAAGTACCACCAGGCGGGATAGTGGCCAAACGTGCCTATATCTGAGCAAAGACTTATTCTCACACGGAGGTTTGAGCATTAAGCTTCAAGCTTGCTCAATGATGGTTGTCGAATTTAAATTTATATTTAGTTCAGGGTGCTTACTTTTGAAACCAATCTCAATGTCAATGCAATTTCAATCCAATAAAATCTCAATAACTATTCAATGTCAAAACTATACAATTCCTATATAAGTAGCTGTTACAATAGCATTCAGAGTACGAAATATAAAACCAAACTCAATACCAATTAGTTCATTTAATATCCATGCAATACGGATGCAATGGGCGCTAGTGTTGCAACTCAAGAGTATGAAATTTCACAATACCAATGTCGATCGATCGGAATTGAATTCAAGAGTAAGCACCCTGGTTTCACGATGTTTTCTTCAACGTTTGTCAGTGGTGTCTAAATAATCTTAGAAAGTATATTATTTCTATCACAAAATTAAATGCTTTCCACGGTATATTGATTTGAAATGACGTCACAGCGTGCAACAAAATGTAGCACGTTGTGACGTAACTACCTCCCACTCATAAACTTAACGCCATTTTATTTAAATATTGTAACTTTATACGAGAAAATAAAAAAATATGTGTATAATACTTTTTTATTATCTAACTGACGGACTAATAAGATTTTTAATTTTCTTACCCTGGAAACTACCCTATTGCAGCAGGCAGCTGTCAGTACGAACCCTCACTCTCATGCATGAAACCCGCTCCTCATCATAGCCTCCTGACCACCACAAAATTATTTATTTCGTTATTTTTCTGTATTATAACTTTCGTGAGACATACTAAATATATTATTATGTTTTCGGCTTACTCACGTAATAATTTGACGAGGAACTCGACTAGATTCATTTGCGACAGTCGCCGCGTCGCGGGTCGCGATATGATGCTCATGAACATGAGCCTCTAGCATGGCTTGAAACTAGTCGAGTCAAATAATTTCGTGAGTAAACCGGAAACATAATAATATATTTAGTTATTTTTTATTTATGTATGTCATCAACGTCAGAGCCGTAATATCCCTGAGGCCAACTAGGCAAGTCTGTAGGACGCTAGGCTACAGAGAGGGGGCACCACATGGCCGCGAGACGTGCGTGCACATAGCGTGGCGGGGACGCCAAAAATATTATGGACGCCTATGAGAGATTTGTCTAGGATGCTCTTTAGCCTTAGCCCACCTCTCACCGCCGTCAATAACCATCTGTCTCACATTATGTTCTAGGCTCTGATTGGCTACGGCCCTGATCCAACCAACGCTGATTGGGTATGTGGAGGCACCATCATTACAAAAAAATACATATTAACGGCTGCGCACTGTATTTCTAGTCCTGCTTTGTAAGTATACATTATTTTAGTGTTACCTTTTCATGGAGAAAACGGATCAACGGATGGTAAGCAATCTGGGCCGCCCATGGATACCCGGAACACCATAGAAGATACTAGACTTTGGAGAGAGCGTGTGGTCGACCGTCATTGCGTATGGTTAGTTCCATCCAATGGAATAGGGAGGCAATCGAGCAGACGGATCACCTGATGGTAAGCAATCGGCGTCTATGAACACCCAGAACACTACAGACAAATGCGTTGCCGGCATTCTTTCTAGGTGTGGGGAATGAGGTTTCCGGTAATCTCACTCCCACGGCGAAACACAACACAAGCGTTGCTTCACGCCGATTTTCTGTGAGGCCGTGGTATTGCTCCGGTCGAGCGTACCATACATGTAAGCATAGTTTATAGAATAGGGTGACCAACTAGCAGACGGATCACCGGATGGTAAGCAATCGGCGCTGCCCATGGACACCCGCAACACCAAGAGAACTTACAAGAGCGTTGCTGGCCTACAAATTATGTTAACTATAGCTTCTGTCAGCGGCTTCGCCCGCGGCCTCGTGGGGTAAAAAGTAACCTCTGTGTTATGTTAGACCATAACCAACCCTCGGTCCAAATTTTATCCCCGCGTCGGGGATCGCGGGACGATCTTCGGCCGGCGATCATGGGTGGCTCCCCGTCCGATCAGAAACAGACCCGAGCGTACGGCGCGTATCGCGTACCACGGATGGGGCCCCACAGGGCCGATGCCGATTCGGAGTCGCGGAGAACCTAACGGGTTACCGGGGCTCCGGCTCGACGTGCAGGTGAAGGAACGGGGTGGTTTTCAGTTAGTACCTAAGAGTCTGACACTCCCTCCCGCCTCACCCAGGCGGGAGCAGTCATTCGATGACATTCCACCCTTAAAAAAAATCCCTTCAGCCAATTTGTCATGATTGAGTAACATTCATACACAAACACAAACATTCGGGTTTATAAAATTTTGTATGATGATATAACATTATGTTACTTCCACAGGGGCAAAATAAAATACGCTGCTCTTGGCATCCTGAAACGCGGTGATCATCAGAGAATGTGGCATATATATGACATAGTACAAATTATTGGACATCCGGACTACCATCCACCATCAAAGTACCACGATATAGCTCTACTGCAAACTGGGAAAGAGTAAGTACTTAGAATAGGAACTCGACTAGTTTGAAACCATGCCACAGGCTCATGTATTCATGAGCAGCATTCCGCGACTCACGACGCGGCGAATGATGAATGATGTGCGAATATGAGCATGGCTAGAAACTAGTCGAGTTCCTCGTCAAATAATTACGTGAGTAAGTCGAAAAACATAATAATTAATTTAGTATATCCCACGAAAGTTATAACATAAAATTACAAATGATAAGCCCTGATTTCCTCCCGATGTTTTCCTTCACCGTTTGTGTCTAGATAATCTTAGAAAGTACCTAGGTACATATACCTTGGAAAAAGTCACATTGGTACTTGCCGTTGGTAAGTTTCAAGCCCGCGCCCTTATTCATGAGAAGCGAGCGGCTTAAACCTCCGGGCCACCACGACACATAAACATGTATTCATATATGCCACTCCTAATCCTGTCGTGGATGTCGTAACAGCCAACTGAAGGACTATGTGTAGTCCAGTTGACAGAGATCTCACAGCAGCGCTCTCTGATAAATCTGAGCCTTTTATACTGCGACCTCCAACCTGCTTGCCTGCGGAGATTATGATAAACCCTCTTATGTAGAGGAGACTCATAGTACAGCAGTGGACTGTTACGGACTGTTGATATCCTAAAGGTCTTTTTTCCTGGGACTGTGGAGACGAGAACCGCAAGGGTTGCCGTGGCCCCGGCTCTGAGCAGGAGTAGGAACTGGGTGGTGTTTAGTCAGTAAGAGTCTGACACTTCCTCTCACCTCACCCATGGCGGGAGGAGTCCATAGGGTGGTGCCGTATCAGGCGTTGCACTGTGGGGGCTCCGGGGTTGGTCTACTAAGAGGACCTGGTGCCTCCTTCAAGTGCATAATTATGGTGGCCACCGGGGAGATTTTAGTGAGGTAAAAATCCCACACTCCCTAGTCTTTTTCCCCAAAAAGCTGGCCTCCTTTTAAAGACCAACAAAAAAAAAACGTCGGGAGGAGTAATTTGATGAATTTTCACGTCTTAAACAATTTTTATTTTCAGTATTATGTTCACTGACAGTGTTCTGCCAGCCTGTCTGCTCAAAGACCCTTCTAAAGAAGCTCCAGTTGCCATAGCAACGGGATGGGGAACTATGGGACATCGGAAGCCGCTTGCTGAAATATTACAGATGGTAAGACAAGAGGACCTGATGGCGCTAATGTAGCGTAGGGACCTACTATTTATTGACCCTTCAGTATACAAGTATGGCGGACTAAGACTAAGTCCAATTGTTTAATATATATTTTAAAATATCATTGTTTCACTATGGTTTTCTGCTCGGTCGTGGTAACACACCGGTCGAGCCAGCCCAATCGTGTTGAAGCATAGCTGTCTCATACCCATCATCAAAATGACACGTATATGTAAAAAAAAGATCTCCAAAATCACCAAAAAGAGTTCAGACATTGGTCTTCCCTATTTTCCTCTATGGTGCAGAGCCCTAGATCGCAAAAAGATAGACGCTCTCGAAATGTGGTGTTGCCGAAGAATGCTCCGGATACCATGGACTACCAGACGAACAAATAAGTCAAACCTGGAACAGCTCAATATAAAGATTAGACTGTCGACCGTATGTTACCAGCGAATGCTTGGATATTTCGGTCACATTGCCTGCCGCCAGACAGATAACCTCCACAAATTGGTTATTGTTGGTAAGGTGGAAGGAAAAAGACCACGTGACCGATCACCTAGCCGATGGTGTGACCAAGTTACCAACTACACTAGACTCTCTGTTACGAAAGCCCTGAGAGAAGCCGAAAACAGGACAAGATGGAGGGAAATAACACAGAGAGCAATGAAAGCCTTTCAGGGGCACGACCTTCAGAAATGCTTTCTTTAATTTCTGTCTATTTTCAGGTGGAAGTAGTCAGGTTTCAGGACGCTGATTGCAGAAGGGCGTATCCTGCACATAGACATTTGGCCAATGGTTTCGACCCCACCACGCAGATTTGTTATGGAAGCGTAGAAGAAATTAATGATACTTGTGAGGTAGGTACTCTTAACTCGTCGAGTACCGTATTTATAGACATAATTAAAGAACAATAGGTTGCGGTCACCGGTGACCGCTTGGTGTTTGACAGTTTAAAAGTCATGTTTTATGGTATAGCACGGCAAACGAGCAGATTGTTCACCTGATGGTAAGCAATCGTTAGCCGCCTATGGACACCTGCATCATCAGAGTGTTGTTAGCCTTTTAGAGGAGAACCGAGGGAATAACGCTTGGGAAACACAATACAAGACCCAGCCCATTCGTGCCGAAACACAGCAACTGGAATCCGATGTGGGAAACATTCATATGGACAAGATATTATTAGCCTTCATTTACGTGCGTGCGGTTGACCGCGAGGCTGTTTTTTGAGGGAGGAAAATCAAGCAATGAGCTTTCTCGTCCGGGTGAGGCGAGAAGGTGTTTCAGACTCTTACTGACTAAAAACCACCCCATTCCAACTCCTACACTTCGAGCCGGAGCCCCGGTAACCCGTCAAGTCCTCCACGGCTCCATATCGACATCAACCCTACTGGGCCGCATCTGTGGTGGTCTGATGGCTCTTTGAGGCGCTCGAATGCGACGCACCGTACGCTCGGGTCTGTTTCTGATCCCCGTGCTCGCTGTCCGCAGGCCCACCTCCTTGACCACTTCTCTTATCTACTCTCCTAAATTATGCAATTGCAAAACAAACGCTATGCCAACGTGTCAGGCGATGTGATCCGCCTAGGTGGTAAAGCGCTAATGTGTAGTCGCACATAGTCCATTATTTTCATGGGAAGACTTATGAGAACCACATCACATCAACAGCCTATATGTGCCCTCTGCTGACCACAAGCCTCGTCTCACACGGAGAAGGTTTGAGCATTAATCACCACGCTCGCTCAACGCGGGTTGGCGATTTCAAACTTATAATTAAAATTTGTAAGTCCAGGGTGCTTACTCTAGAAACCAATCTCAATTTCAATCCAATAAAATCTCAATAATTATTCAATTTCAAAACTACTATCGTAGCTTTTAAAGCAGCATTCAGAGTACGGAATATAAATCTAAACTCAATACCATTTAGTTCATTCAATATCCACGCAATACGGATGCAATGGATGGATTCTTGCGAGAACACGACGGCGAGTAGACGTGCCTTAATTGCAATATTTATTTTTTATTCATGTAAACAATTAGTCAATCAAGTATTGACCTAGATTATACCACATTTAATAAATTTTGTTTAGTTTGTAATACATTATGTTACATAATTAAACGTTAACATGGCTAACATAGAAAATAGCCCTTTTAATCGGAGTTCGAAAACGTGTCGCAGCCCTCCCAGCACTCCGCAACCCGCAGAACATGCTGCCGAAGAGACCTTGGAAGCACTCTCGACCAGTGACATTAAGGGTTGGATGGTGACAATAGAAAAGGCTCTCAATGATGTGTGCCAGATTGCTGCAGAGGGTAAGTTGAACTCTGAGCAGAAGCTTAATATTAACACTCTGGCACGAAGGGTCGGTAATGGAGTCTCCCAAATGGCGATCCACTATCAGACCTTAAAACAAAGGCTTGCCAGATAAAAACATCTCTGGAAGCCTTAAGAGAAAAGGAGGACCTTGCTGCTTGCCTGAACGACTTTAAACAGTCAATTAAGGAAACAATCCAAGAAAATTGCAGTAAACCTGTGGCTCAAAATATGTCCTTTGCTGATATTTTAAAGACCAACAAATCAAGTGTCCTGCGGCCCTCTAATTTGAAGTCAATCGCAATTTATCCGAACGATGCACAAAAATCCAGTGACGACACCAAAACGCTCGTGCAAAAGATTATTAATCCAGAGCAAATGAAATTGCACGTTAGAGGGATGAGAAAAACGAGGAACGGAGGTGTAATAATTAGCACCGAATCAAACGAGGACATTGAAAAACTCCGTCGATCGAGCCAGCTGACCAGTTCAGGCCTGAAAGTCGAAGAACCTCACAAAAGAAGGCCGCGAATAATAGTAGTCGGCGTGCCCGCAGCTCTTCGAGACCAAGAGGTGTTCGATGCAATTTATGAGCAGAACCTGGCGGATAAGATGCCTAATATGACGCGAGAATCATTCCTGTCTTGCATCAAGTTAAGCCACAAGTCAGGGAAAAAAGACGCGCCCACGTGCAACTTTATAATAGAAGTCCCAGCCAATGTAAGGAAAGCTCTCATAAATCAGGAGAGAATCTACATCAACTGGACTTCCTGCCCTGTACGTGACTTCACTCTCGTAACCCGGTGCTTTAAATGTCAGCAATATGGGCATGCTGCAAAAACTTGTCGCGAAGTTACATGTACATGCGGACATTGTGGAGAACAAGGGCATGAGACTAAAGATTGCACTAAGAAGGACAAGCCGCCAAAATGTGCCACATGCTCCCGGTTCAAAAAGCCAAGCAGTCACAAAACTGGGGACCTTGAATGCCCGGCTAAGAAGACAGCAGAAACGAGGTACATTAACTCTATTGACTATAATGAGGGCGCCTAAGAGCGCCACCTTTTATATTATCAATAGCACTAGTAATATTTAGATAGTTTAATTTTATTTTCCAGTAGTTGATTAATATTTTTGTAATTTATATGGCTAATCAATTGATTAATGATCTCGATGACAATGCAGTATATAACTCAAAAGTTTCTGAAACAGAAAAATGCAGACATTATCTCGCCGATTTCAAAAATCCTTTAACAATACTAACTCAAAATATTCGCAGCATATATAAAAACATAGACAGTCTAAGTATCTTTCTGCAAAGATTAAATTCACAGTGCGATGTCATTGTACTAACAGAATGTTGGCTTTCAAATAAAAATGGGATTATGCCGATATTATCAGGTTACAACTACATTAGCTCTACACTAAATTTTAACCAAAATGATGGAATCGTAATATATACAAAACAATCTCTCCATTTTTCGATCGAAGAGCCAAAAAACCTGGAATTTAATTGTTTTATTATTAAAATAGGCTCTGAAATAGCAATCGTGTCAATATATAGATCTCCTTCCATCAGAAATTTAGATAAATTTAATAATTCATTAGATAGTATTCTTCAAAATTTGTCATCCTTTTCAACTGTCATCGTAATTGGCGACCTAAATATTAATATAAATTCTGATAACATTGACGCAGGTACTCAAGACTACCTAAACCTTTGTGCATATCATGGCATTTTACCTTCACACACATTTCCAACTCATCAAAGTGGGTCATGTTTGGATCACGTCATGCTAAAAACTAGACTTCCGTGTTTAACACTTGTTACTAACTCAACAATCACAGACCATTCCGCAATTTTGCTTACGCTTGAATTAAAGCGGACTCAACATTTTTCGCGTCCGCAGCAAAGATCGAAACTCAATATGACTAATCTGGGACGTGATTTATGCAATATTGACTTTAGTCCAGTTTTTGATTCTGCTGATGCTGACGAATCGATGGATTATGTTATTAAACATGTACAACTATCTATCTTAAATAATACTAACACAATAACCTTAAGTAAGAAAAATTGCACCATAAAACCGTGGATAACGGAGGGACTTGTCAGGTGTATACGACACCGCGATAGACTACATAGTAAAGCCAAACAAAACCCTAATAACTTAATTATCCAGACAACATATAAAAGATATCGTAATTTCTGCAATAACCTCTTAAAACGTATAAAAAATGAATACGACAAATCACAAATAGCTCAATCCGGAAACAACCCCAAACAACTGTGGAAATATATTAAGTCAGTCACATTCATGACGAAGCAAAATAATTGTGACACTGGTTTATTGCAGACGGATCAAACCCCGCTATCATCAGCTAACAACGTAAATAGTTTCTTTGCTAATATTGGTGTGAGGCTAGCGGAAAACATTCAAAGACAGTGTTATAATGACCCCAATACTACGATACCAACTCCTCGGTCATGTATTGGTAGTGGAAAGTCTTTTGTTTGCTAGAACCGGACGAAAGTGAAGTAGAACGAATTATTATATCTTTAAAAAATAGTCCCGTGACAGGGTGGGATAATATCAGCACTAATATACTAAAAACCTTTAGGCACATACTAATACCGCCACTAACTCATATTTTTAAAATTTGCTTTTCTAGTGGTACATTTCCTAAATGCCTCAAGAAAGCAGTAGTAATCCCTATCCATAAATCTGGTCCAAAGGACTTGGTAAATAACTATCGGCCTATTTCTATATTGCCGTCAATCTCTAAAGTTCTTGAGAAAATTATAAATAATAGACTAGTCTCGTATCTTGAAAATAACTCCCTTATATCTAACAAGCAATTCGGCTTTAGAGCCAAATTGTCGACAGCTGATGCAGTACACACATTAACTGACTTTGTGTCAGGAGAGCTTGGACAAAGTAAGCAAGTAATGGGAATTTCCTTGATTTAGCAAAAGCTTTTGATACGGTATCAATCCCATTGCTACTAGACAAACTGGAGGGATTGGGAATAAGAGGGACACAGTTGGAACTTTTTAGAGACTACTTGCGGGATAGACGGCAATGTGTAAAAATAGGCAACGTCATTAGTTCCGAATTGCCGCTACCGCTATATGGAATTCCACAAGGGAGCGTACTCGGAGGAACCCTATTTCTGGTGTACATAAATGACCTATGTAACCTCAAACTACAGTGTGGAACTATTGTATCATATGCAGATGACACTGCTCTACTGTTTTCAGCAGGTTCTCTTACAGAACTTCAAAGCTGTGCACAGCAAGGGTTTAATGTCGTCAATAATTGGCTTAAAATAAATCTACTAACAATAAATACTGATAAGACAAAATTTATAAAATTTAATATGCGTAAACCACTAACTCGTAATGAATTTCACTTGTATGCGCATAAACCAGAATGCTCAATCGTGACTAACGCTTGTACCTGTCCGGAAATTGTAATAACAGATAACATTAGGTATTTAGGAATTATTCTAGATGAAACCCTTTCCTTTAAACAACATATCGCTGCTTTAACATCTAGAGTTCGGAAACTGATATTTGTTTTTAAAAAATTGCGGTTTATTGGTGATCACAAGCTAATTATTCAAATTTATAAAGCCCTGTGTCAATCGATAATCCAATACTGCATTACTTCTTGGGGTGGAAGTGGAAAAACATTGATACTTCCAATCGAACGAGCCCAAAGAGCCATCTTGAAAGTCGCCACGCACAGACCGTACCGCTACCCCACAGGCTTACTGTATGAGTCTAGTAAAGTGCTGACAGTGCGACAATTATTCATACTATTTACTGTACTAAAACAGCATGCTACACTTACATATGACGCTAACCTCACTAACACCAAGAGACGGAAAGATATTGTCTGTACTGCTAGCTATGAATCAAAGTACGTATTTACACATAGATTTTTTGCATTTTTAGGGCCATATCTGTACAATAAAATTAATAAAGAAACTTTAGTTTACGATCTTAATTACACCAGAGCAAAACAGCGCATTTCTCAATATCTACTATCATTAAGTTATGATAAAAGCGAGGATTTGTTAATTGTCATTAAATAAATTATATATAAGTAGGTATAAATAGATAATAATTATTTTGATAAATGCAAGTATAAAGTGGTGTTTCCTGACCTGTGTGTGTATAATTGTATACATACATAGGTTTTGTAATATTTGTAATATTGGTGACTGTGAAAAGTAATATTGTTAAGGCTTAGTTATATTATCCTAATGTATAATGCACGCGACCACAAAGCCTGTGGTACAGATTTAATTCTATACAGGCATAGTATTGTAACCTACCTAGAATAGTTAAATAATAAGCTTAGATTAAGTATATGTGAACAAAATGGAAATAAATATATTTGTTTGTTTGTTTGTTTGCAATGGGCGCTAGTGTTACAACTCGAAAGTACGAAATTTCACAATACCAATGTCGATCGATCGGAATTGGATTCAAGAGTAAGCCCCCAGGTTTCCTCACGATATTATCCTTCACCGCTTGTCTTATGATATTGATGTACTATAATTTTGATGGTGATTCGACAGGGAGATAGCGGTGGGCCTCTACAAATGGACGCGCGACCAGGCATGCAATGCATGGCTATTGTTTTTGGTGTGACCTCCTATGGAAAAGCATGCGGCTACAAGGGCAGTTCTGGAATGTACACAAAAGTCAGCCATTATATTCCATGGATTGAATCCATTGTTGGGAGATTACCTTATTAACGTTTTAAATAAATTCATAGTTAAAAAAACACAGTTTCAATCATTATGCCCTCGCATTCTCCGTCTTCAGGAGATATTTTTTTTATAGCATAACCCGGTAAACGAACTGACGGATCACTTGATGGTAAACAATCGGCGCCGCCTATGGACACCCGAAACACCAAGGCGTTACCGGGCGGCCTTTTGGGAATTGGAAATTTGAGGATTGTGGAGGATTCGGAGATTCGGGAAACTAAGGAGGGGGGGTAATTGGGCCTCCGGTAAACTCACTCACACGACGTAAAAGCACACACGAAACAGGAAAAGATATAACTAAAAAAAATTACCATGTTTAATGACGATACCACAATTACAAGTGTGTGTAATTCAGATTCTTAATTTTTGTGCAGCCTTTTTAGGAGTTAGGTATTTGGGGAGAGTGGTAATAGGCCTCCAGTAACCTCACTCACACAACGAAACACAATCACGTCGGTGTAATGTGAGGTCGTGGTATCAATCCGGTCGAGCCGGCCCAGGACTTACGGTACAACAGTTAAAGACGAGGGCGAAGGCGCCGTTATCGTCGAAGGCGAGGATGTTTTATGTTATTAAATACCGATTTTCATTCATTCGGAATCATATTTTAGTTCTCTGTCGTGCCACCGACATTTTTGAGGCGCCACGTAAGCGTTATTTTAATTAAAAAACTGATTTTTTTTTGATCAGATGTTTCAACATTGATTTCTTGTTTTTAATACATAATAATATTTGATTTGTTTAACCACTGTCTCGCCTGGTGGTAAGCAATGATGCGGTCTACGATGGAGCACGTCGTCCCATAAGCAACCTATCCATTAGGGCCTTGAAGACACCCAGGTTCACTCCTTAGCAGTACGCACAAGGAAGCTTGATGTGAAGCGCGTCTTGCGTGTGGGCGGAACATCTACCATGAATCGGTGACGCTTCGCCGATTGTCTTGTGGTACGATAATGGAAAGGACTAGGGGGAATCAAGTTGTGCAACACGGTATTTGACAACTAGTCAAATTCAATACATTTTTCGAACAGTCAAAAACGACAGTTTTCTATGAATTTTGTACGAGATTGTGGAAGTATTGTGACGTCACGTTTTTTTAGCGTCAAACAGCGTACTTATTTCTATAAAAATTGCTGGAAATATAATAAAATTAAGTAGGTCATAAAATCAATTAATGATAGTGTGATTACTTTTTAACATTTTATTGTATTGAACAGCTGAAATAATTTATTTTTCACTAGCATTTTACCCGCGGCTTCGCTCGCGTCATAAAAGGTTAAAAAGAAGCCTATGTGACATATACCAATACACACAGCGCCATCTATACCAATACTTTTGTTTTTCCTCGGGAACATCAATTTTTTCCGGGTTAAAAAGTACCCTATTATTTAATCCGGACTTCTAACTTTACGTCTGCAAAAATTCAAACCAATCGGTTGAGTAGTTACGGCGTGAAGGTGGAACAAACAAACAAACTCACTTTCAGATTTATAATATTAGTAAGGATTAAGGAAAGTACCCAATTACACCGTTGGTACTAAAAATGTTTTGTCTTAGTAAAACGCTCTCCAGCAGTGCAGCCAACAATTATAATGATGATATTTACTCCATTAACTAAAACTCGCGGGTTACTCACGTGAATATACTGAGAAAAGCTCTACTAGTTTCGAACCACAGAGGGGTTCTTCCTCATGAGCAGCGTGCGCGGTCGCGGCGATGTCGCGCAGCCTACTTCATTTAATTTAATATGTCTCACGATAGTCATTATAAAAACATATTTAACATAACATAACATCACGCCTTTTATCCCCGAAGGGGTAGGCAGAGGTGCACATTATACCACTGTACAATGTAACACCCACTTTTCACTATTTTTGTTATGACTCCCATGTAATAGGGGGTGAGCCTATTGCCATATACCGGGCACAGTTCCAGACTCCGTGCTACTACTGAGAATTTTTAAAAACACAGTAATACTTTGCCCGACCCGGGAATCGAACACCCCTTGCCCGGCAGTCGCACTTACGACCACTCGGCCAACGAGGCAGTCGAAAAAAAAACATATTTACTCTAAATAAAACTCCAGATCACAATTCCAACATCTTTATTTAAACTGTCAAACACCGCGAGGACACCGGTGACCGCAACCTATTGTTCTTTAATTGTGTCTATAATGACGGTACTCACAGAACATATAAAACTGTACTCAACGAGTTCGACTTAAGGCCACACAATAGACTCAATCCAATGTAGATACGTGTACACTCTGGTATACAATCCAGTACTCCCGAGGATTCCACATTGTCTCCCGGTAGAGGTGATCCCTATCACCACGTACTGGCAGGAGGATATGTGGAATTTGTTCTGAAGAGGACCTCCGCTGTCACCCTGGGGAGAATGAAGGGCTTAACATAACTTCATAACTTTGATTTTATGATAGAATATAATAATAACTTTGGTTTGATGATTGAATTTGAAGTGGACTGATGGCCTGAACCTTGGGCTACCTACAAGTAAATATGTACGCCCTAATACTGAAAGGCAGTAGCCTTAGATTTAACAATTTTAAAATTGTACTACAATATCGCTATCTCTGTCATTTGACAAAGAATTTGTAGGGACAGAACTATGTAGACTGCCTCGTTGGCCGAGTGGTCGCAATTGCGACTGCCGAGCAAGGGGTCTCGGGTTCGATTCCCGGGTCGGGCAACGTATTACTGGGTTTTTAAAAATTCTCAGTAGTAGCACGGAGTCTGGAACTGTGCCCGGTATATGGCAATAGGCTCACCCCCTATTACATGGGACTCATAACATAAATAGTGAAAAGTGGGTGTTACATTGTACAGTGGTATAATGTGCACCTCTGCCTACCCCTTCGAGGATAAAAGGTGTGATGTTATGTTTTAGAACTATGTATACTGCAGGACTTAAAATTGAGGGGCGTTATAGTAATTGAGACAATAATAAACTAGGTAGGGTTAATATTTAAGTGTGGGAGATCCATGCTTCGGCATGAATGGGCCGGCTCGACTGGCCTCACAGAAATACGGATACCACGGCCGAGCAGAAGACCGACGTGAAACAATACTTGCGTTGTGTTTCGTCGTGTGAGTGAGGTTACCGGAGGCCCAATTACACCTTCCCTAGTCTCCCGAATCCCCGAATCCTCTACGATCCTCAAATTCCCAATTCCCTAAAAGCCGGTAACGCACTTGTAAAGCCTTAGTGTTGCGGGTGTTCATGGGCGGCGCCGATTGCTTACCATCAGGTGATCCGTCTGCTCGTTTACCGGTTTATGCTATAAAAAAAAACACATTTTCTCCCCGAAGGGATAGGCTATGTATGTAGATTGAGGTGCACATTACGGCACTTAATCCCACTGTACAATATAACACCCACTTTTCACTATTTATGTTATGAGTCCCATTTAATAGGGGGTGAGCCTATTGCCATATACCGGGCACAATTATATACCAGACCAGTACGTTATTTTTTATAATGATACAGATTAATTCTCCACGGACTCTTAGTCCGTGCCCTTGTCATACAATTTTTTTATTACAATACGTCTAATCAATTTTTGTAAAGTAAAGAAGGTACCTAGTTACACACTACACACTACCAGACCAGTATTAAACCACCCAGTATGCCCTATCCTGGAATCAAACCTGAGAATAATTTGTTAACTACACAAACAAACGTTACATAACATTATGACGTCATGTTTTTATAATAACTATCGTGAGACATACTAAATTAACTAAAATCGTGGGTTACTCACGTGAATATACTGAGCAAAGCTCTACTAGTTTCGAACCACAGAGGGGTTCTTCCTCATAAGCAGCGTGCGCGGTCGTGACTTTGTGCCGAATCCGGAATCGAATCCACTACTCGCGCCACTGGTGAACGTACCGTGCGCTTTAACATCGTACAACGCGCCGCCGGAGTTGGAAACAAACGCTCATGGTGTCCGACAGAGGGCGCGGTGGGCTCGCAGGGCAAGTAGTAACACCGACGTCGCCGCGACCGCGCACGCTGCTCATGAGGAAGAACCCCTCTGTGGTTCGAAACTAGTAGAGCTTTTTTCAGTATATTCACGTGAGTAACCCGCGATTTTTAGTTAAATTATGACGTCATGTTATCAGACAGTACCTCACAAGTATCCTTGACTTCCTGATGATGACCATAACACATCTGTGTGCTGTGATCATACCCTCGTCGCAACAGCCTGTGTAGAGGGTACAGCTTGGAACACTCGTCTTCTGGAAACTCCTGGAGGTATACCTGGCATTAGGATATGAAAAAAATTGAATTGAATTGATGTGAAAAAAAATTGCTGCGCGCTAACAGAGTAGTGTACTGAAATAATTGTATGTAATACTTTTTTTTTGTTATTTGATTTAGATACTTTACATACAATGTATATATATCATAATTTATATAACTACATAAATATTTACAACTTAAAATTAACTACAACTAAACTATTAAATAAAACGAAAGTAAAAAAAAGTAAACTTTACTTTTTATTATATGTATGTACATTGTGCATATGAATAATAAATAAATAATAAAAAAATAGTAAGTAAGAGTTCTAACGTGACCACTGTGCCACCGTCTTCCCTGAGACCACAGGGTAGGCTGTCAGTGGTGTCTAGATAAATCTTAGAGAGTACATATAACTCGGAAAAGGTTACATTGGTACTTGCCGTTGGTAGCTTTCGAGCCCGTACCCTCATGCATGAAAACGGACGTCTTAAACCACTGGGCCATATGATTTAGTTGAAAGTCCTTGTTTGGTAGGATTTCATAACATACATAACATCACGCCCTTTATCCCCGAAAGGGTAGGCAGAGGTGCACACAGAAGTAACACCCACTTTTCACTATTTATGTTATGAGTCCCATGTAATAGGGAGTGAGCCTATTGCCATATACCGGGCACATTTCCAGACTCCGTGCTACTACTGAGATTTTTTTTTAAAAACCCAGTAATATTTTGCCCGACCCGGGAATCGAACCCGAGACCCCTTGCCCGGCAGTCGCACTTGCGACCACTCGGCCAACGAGGCAGGATTTCAATGGGTAACATAAATTGTAGAATCAAAGTAGATACACAGTGATACTCGGCTAGATAGAAAACTGTTTCACTGCATCAGAGAGGTCACCTGCCGGAGGTGCGATCCAAAATCCTCGAATCTTTAAAAAGGTCGGTAATGCATTTCAAACTTCAATTGAAGAAGAAAAATCATTTATTCGACAGTAGGCACGCACACAGATACAGAAGAATACAAAATTAAAAAAGAAAAGAACAAATAAATACACTTATTTATACAGATATAGAAAAAAATTGCTTACCATCAGGTGATCCGTATAATCGTTTTCCGCCCTAACGCATAAAAAATATAACTACGTACAGCAGTAGCAGCAGCATCAGTAACAGTGTGACAGTCGTATGACGCGGAATACTCAAACTCAAAATCATTTATTTCAATTAAACCATAATTTGGTACTTTTGAAACGTCAACAAATCTTTACTAATATTATAAATTGGAAAGTGAGTTTGTTTGTTTGTTTGTTTGTTCCGCTTTCACGCCGTAACTACTAAACCGATTGCTTTGAATTTTTGCAGACGTAAAGTTAGAAGTTTGGATTAAATAATAGGGTACTTTTTATCCCGGAAAAATTGATATTCCCTAGGGAAAACAAAAGTATTGGTATAGATGGCGCTGTGTGTATTGATACTTGTCACATAGGCTACTTTTTATTCTTTTGTGACGCGAGCGAAGCCGCGGGTAAAAGCTAGTATGGAAATAAATAATAGTCTGTCAGTCTGTCCGTCAGTGAAGCTAGGCGCTCGTTCCAAAATGTCGATTCGAATGGAGAAGAACGAGCAAGAAACTCCGTTCGTTACTCTTTAAAAAAAAAAGTCTGTTTTAAACTGCTCTGATACATATTCCAATATTGTACACACATGTGAGAATAATGTAAAGACATACCTGACGCTGTCATGAATATGAGCCTCTAGCATGGCTTGAAACTAGCCCGGGTCCTCGTCTAATAATTACGTGAGTAAGCCAAAAAATATAACTATTAAATACGCACAGATTGCAATGTATCAGCCAATTCTCTGCGAAGCCCTAGCGCTCCCCAACCGGTGGCTTCAGCTTTGTTATCGTTCTGGATCTCTTCATAATGTATACACGCTGGTCTTACAACCTCGGAGAAGATGACCCTGAAACCATATTGCAAGATCATCAACCAGTCCGTCCATTCCTCAAATCCCCAAAAGATCCGCAACTCTAAACTTTTAAGTGTGTGTGATACCACAGTGATACCACGGCCGAGCAGAAAACCGACGTGAAGCAACGCTTGCGTTGTGTTTCGTCGTGTGAGTGAGGTAACCGGAGGCCCAATTACCTTTCCCTTCCCCAATCCCTGAATCCCCAACGATCCTCCAACTCCTAATCCGCAAAAACCCGGTGACGCACTTGTAACGCCTCTGGTGTCCCAGGTGTCCATGGGCGACGCTGATTGCTTACCATCAGGTGATCCGTCTGCTTGTTTACCGGCTTATCCCATAAAAAATGGGGAAAATCATCCAATGACTTCTCCCGCGAAAGGGAGTGTCAGACTCTTAACATAACATAACATCACGCCTTTTATCCTCGAAGGGGTAGGCAGAGGTGCACATTATACCACTGTACAATGTAACACCCACTTTTCACTATTTATGTTATGAGTCCCATGTAATAGGGGGTGAGCCTATTGCCATATACCGGGCACAGTTCCAGACTCCGTGCTACTACTGAGAATTTTTTAAAAACCCAGTAATACTTTGCCCGACCCGGGAATCGAACCCGAGACCCCTTACCCGGCAGTCGCAATTGCGACCACTCGGCCAACGAGGCAGTCAGACTGTCAGACTCTTACTGACTAAAAACCACCCCGTTCCTACTCCTGCACTTCGAGCCGAAGCACCGGTTACCCGTTAGGTTCTCCGCGGCAACTTACCGGGTTTGAGTCTCAAGTAATGCAATGTCATTGTACTTTGAAGGAGGTTTATACTCAGGGTGAGCGATGATCCTCTTCACGTGGTACTTCTGCCAAAGTTCAGAAGGATCGGTCCGTTTCAGGATGCCTAGAGCTACATACTTCACTTGACCTCTGAAAATAAATAATTGTTCTTGGTCAGTTACAAAATTGAATAAAATAAATCTTGTTTTTATAATAACTATCGTGAGACATACTAAATTAAGTAAAATCGCGGGTTACTCACCTGAATATAAAAATTCGAAACTAGTAGAGCTTTTCTCAGTATATTTACGTGAGTAACTCGCGTTTTTACTTACAATAAATCTTCTTATATATAAAAATGAATTGCTATTCGTTAGTCTCGCTAAAACTAGAGAACGGCTGGACCGATTTGGCTAATTTTGGTCTTGAAATGTTCGGGGAAGTCCAGGGAAGGTTTAAAAGGTGAAAAAAAAAAATTGTAGGCGGTATGAATTTTGCCGGGTCAGCTGGTAAATAATAAATTATTTGACAAAAGTTAAAGTCAAAGTCAAAATCATTTATTTCAATTAGACCAGGGAGGCACTTTTGAACGTCAGGAAAACTAAAAGTGAAGTTATTTGCTCATTCCAACATTCCTATGGAGAAGAAACTCCATAGGATACTCTTTTTCATTCAGGTTTACAATACAATTATCTATTTACACAGTTTTGTTGTTTGGATTTTGCACAGAACAATGTAACACTAAAATACAGTCAAAGTGATCGAAAAAAAATTGTCCTTAAAGGACAGTAAAAAAAATACAGCCTGGAGCTGACCAGTCCCAGTTGACGGCGCCCGTTCACGAACATGACACGTACACCAGCACCGCCCAACTCAACCATGTTGTAGGGAATCGAGCGATCCACTGCACAGTTAAAAAGAAAGTACCCCAAATTTTCAGTTTTCTCTTGCAATGACTCTGACAATCTTTTGGAATCAGCCGTTGGCTGTCAACAAGGCGATCCCCTTGGGCCAGTAATTTTTAGCCTAGCCATTTTTTTTTTGTTTATGATGTCTTTATTACCATAAAAGCATACTTACAGTCATTATAAAACAGACACGGTCAGTTTACAAGAAACATGATATAAATATGACCATGCAGGCTAACGCACCTATTTTAGGTCTTTAAATTACATTTGTATAATACTCACAGTTTTTCTCCTTTCAATGTAGGTACATTGTACAACACACTATTACACATGTTATCCAGTAAATTAACAATAACAATACACACTTTTGAACAAGATACTCTTTTTTACACAATAATTCTCCACAAATATATGTAATTTACAGTTAATTTATAATACTACTAGCGGACCCGACAGACGTTGTCCTGCATATCCCCTTGAATGTATAAACAAAAATTCATTCAAATTAGTTCAGCTGTTTAGGATAAATAACCTAAACATCGACTGCAGCGCCATCTGCCGGGCTGATTTGTGAATCTAAACCATTCCCAGATCCGCTTGAACACACACAAAAAATTTCATCAAAATCGGTCCAGTCGTTTGAGAGAAGTTCAGTGACATACACACTCACAGAAGAATTATATATATAATAAAGATTATAATAAAGCAACATTGAAATTATCTCAGATCGGCATCCCCAAGAACGGCATCCCCAAGAAATTATCTCAGATAACCACCACATATGAATATAATTTATTGCCTAGCCTAGCCATTCGACAGCTAAATTCCTAATTTAATATTTGGTACCTCGATGACGGTACCTTGGGAGGCGATGCAGATACAGTTCTAAATGATTTCAAAAATTGTGTTTTTTTTTAATCTTTATTTATTTTCAGGGCTTTTTCTGTAAAGAAAATGACACCCCAATGATTGTATACCACGGAATATAGAATACAATGGAAGTAGCTTGAAACAATATTTCTGCCAGAACCGGTGTCGCCAAACTAATACATTCATAATTTACTCATACTATAAATCGGAAGTTACGATTGGTTAGAAAAAAAATGGGCGTAAACGAAATGCAAAAAAAATATCATACGATATGCAACTTTAAAATCAATGCACTATAAATCAAAATAAAAAAGTATATTTTGGACTACCAAGTACCGCCATTCGTCGCTAGATGGCGTTTAACAATGCCATCTAGCGACGAAAAGTGGTACTTGGTTTGAACTTTAACGTCATAAGAATAAAGGTGATATTTGAATGGCTTATCACTGGCTCGAATGCGGGTCTCTACTCAGATAGTGATGTAGCCTAATTCGATAAAAATAATATCGATAATATGAAAATGTGTTTTAAAAATAATGTGAAAAAAAATATTGACTGCGATAGTGTGACTGCGATAGTAAAATAATAAAATTAATATGTCGTTGATAACTTTTTAAACGTAACAAAAAAGGGTAAGTATTTATTTACATGTAAATTAAAAATCATTTTGTTCGTATTTTTTATTGGTTTCTTTTTTCAAAAAACATTTTTTTTATTTCACATAGGCAATATATGTAACAACTATTACATAAATTTTTACAAACTTTATATGGATAATGTGATAAATGAGAGGGATGGCGATAAGGATGACGGTGCTGATTTGCTCCGTGAAGTGAAGGTTGCTTCCAATCACGTCGGGGTCACCACTAAAATAATAATAAAAAAAAATCTAAATAAATGTTACATTACACTTGCATCGATATCAATCGATAAATTCAATATGTGATTTGACTACATCACTATTTGAGTAGCGTAGAACTGGCGAGAATGTTCTATTGAATGGAATAAATCCAAAATAAACTCTATCTTGAAGGCGTAAGGTTGATTTTGACTAACCGTTTTAGTAAATAATATTATTTTAATAACCGTTTTTGTAAATTGAAATAAAATAAGATTTCTACATGAAAACAATGAAAATTGTACTTACCGATGATACGAAACACCTCTATTTTTACGATTTTCGGCTGCTATCAATTTTACACGCCAAAACGGAACAAAACGGCATAGTTGAGGAAATATGTATTTGTCACGAGACTAGAAACTCGACGCCATATTCGAACGAGACTGAACTCGAATTTGCCTCGAGTACGCAGTACACGGCTCAGTTGTGGCACGCGTGCCACGCCTACTTGCTACTTCCATTGTATTCTATATTCCGTGTTGTATACATTAGATACTCAACACTAAATAGGTTTTAAAACATACAAAACATAAAAAAAATGTGTTTAAAAACCGAACTTCATGCTATTGGCCTTGACCTATAATTATCATTCCAATTGTGAGGTATTTTTAGATGACTCTACCGACAGACAGATCATATCAAAATTTAATACTATTGCGCCTAATATCTCGGTTGTCGATAAATGTTCACTGCGCCTCCTTGGTGCGCCCGTCTTCGAGTATTCTTTTCAAAGTTTTATTGATGAAAAATTAAAAAACTGCGTTTAAAAAAACCGACTTCAAAAACTAAAGACCAACGAAAAGTAAAAACTAAAAAGGAAAAAAATAACTATTATTGGTCATACGTACTTATACTTTACACACCCACTGTTAGGTTAGAAGTCGGTGCCAGTGGTTTTTAATATTTATAAAAAATTAACAAATGCACTAGTCGCCCCTATAATTTTTAAAAGTTCCCCTCGGTTTCTCTGGTCTTCCATCATCAGATCCTGATTTTTTTATCATGGGACCATTCTGGGGCTAGGTATCTCTTTTCGAAATCGGTTCATAAATAACGGAGATATCGGCGAACAAACATAAAAAAGGTTAAGAGGTTACCGGAGGCCCAATTACCCTCCCCTTCCCCAATCTCCCCAATTCCTGAATCCCTAACGATCCTCAAACTCCTAATCCCCAAAAGGCCGGTAACGCACTTGTAACGCCTCTGGTGTTACAGGTGTCCATGGGCGACGCCGATTTCTTACCATCAGGTGATCCGTCTGCTCGTTTACCGGCTTATGCCATAAAAAAAAAATAAAAGCATTTATACGGTCGAATTGAGAACCTCCTCCTTTTATTGAAGTCGGTTAAAAAATTCAAAATTATTCTGTCGTTTCAGAAATACTATTGTTCAAGATAGAATAATCTTGGTAAATAAAAGATACACTCGGCCAACGCCTTAGAATAAGAATAAGAATAAGAACGTTTATTTGCACGAAGTATGGTAATTACAGGTAATAATAATTATAAAAAAAATAGTCCCACATACATCGCCTACTGTTTTCGGCATGCAAAGTTAAGTTTTACAATGTAATGAAGTTAAAATTACATTCAATAAAACCAATTACAAAAATGCTTAGTACTATGTTTTATTAGAGTTGTCCCATAGCTCGATAGATGGCGTTGGCCGATTTAAATTCAAGCTATGGTTTCGTTACCGGCAAAACATTAGGTTGTTTGCTTTGACGTGGAAAATTGTCTTGCTTTGAAGTACTTCGTATCATTAATTTCAAGTACTAAACTTCGAAGGACGTTCGGCCTATAATATTCAACTATATCATATTTAGAAAGCATTCGGCCTACAGGCCTACACTATTATTCGATTTTATTGTTTAGGTCCCAAACTTATGTACTATTTGCGCTCGACCAAAGTCTGGTCACTGCACCCCTTCTTTTGGAAAAAATTGACCAAATCATTAGACGAACTTTGTCCCTAATTTTGAATGTGGCTCTCGACGACTGAGCCTGGACACAAGCTACTCTGCTTGTCCCTGGGCTTGGCGTCCGTAAAACTTCCAACCTACCATCCATATCTTCCGCCCATGGTACTGAAGAAATAACCAGGAAAATTCTTCCTCAATCACTGGTTAATTTTGATATACCATGTTTAGTGGAAGCTGTGAATGCTTGGGAAATCGCTCGCCCAAATATTGACCCCCCTGTCAAATCACTCTCCCAGAGACAATGGGACGAGCCGCTCTGCAGAAAAGTGAGCGAAAATCTCTTAACCTCCTCTTGCTCAACTGCAGAGCGAGCTCCCCTTTTGGCTGTGGGTGAGTGGGAGTCGGGGTTATGGCTTCTTGCTTTACCTTCGTCTAACCTAGGTACTTTGTTGGACGACACCACGTTCCGCGCTGCAATTTGTTTAAGGCTTGGAGCTTCATTTTGTTCACCTCATCGTTGTCGTTGTGGTGAAGATGTCAACAGCCTTGGACACCACGGCTTGTCATGTAGCCGTAGTGCGGGCTGTTTTGCTCGACACACAAGTATTAATGACATAATTCATCGAACTCTTGTCTCCGTTTGCGTGCCAGCTATTTTAGAACCTGATGTCTTGGTACGCGACGATGGCAAGACACCCGACGGTATGTCATTACATTTGCACCGATCTGATACTTACCGTTGGTGGGTTAGGAACCCACACCCTCATAATCAAAAGTCAAAGTCAAAGCATTTATTTCAATTAAACCATAATTTGGTACTTTTGAAATGTCAACAAATATAAAATAAATAATAGTCTGTCAGTCAGTCCGTTAGTGAAGCTAGGTGAAGCTAGGTGCTCATTCCAAAATGTAGATTCGAATGGAAAAGAACGAGCAAGAAAATCGTACTATTCGTTACTCTTTTTAAAAAAGTATGATCTACAATGTCTCTGATACATATTCCAATACTGTACGTATATGTGAGAACAATGCAAATACACGCTTGACGCATTATACAAATTACAAAACTTACTAAAATAAAAAACAATCATATAGTCTAACATGGTGCTCACATATGCATACTGACAAGACAATCCATAAAAATTGTGCTTATATACAAGAAAAGGAAACTCTTTGTTTCAATAAGAAAAAAAATGCTCGATGCCATAAGGTAACTAGATTGTCTACATTAGAATGAAAGTATTATCTGTGGTACAGATTTAATTCTATACAGGCATAGTATTGTAACCTACCTAGAATAGTTAAATAATACGCTTAGATTAAGTATATGTGAACAAAATGGAAATAAATATATTTGTTTGTTTGTTTGTTTGTTATTAAATTAATAAATTATTTACTATTGGAACCTATCTACTGACTATATTTGAGTATTGTTCAGAGGAGCCGAACCAACATGCTGCCAAGCATTCTTATCTTCAAAATAATCTGTAAGTGTATAGTAAGCTTCATTACTTATTACGCGTTTAATATATGTTTTAAATTTACTTTCATTAAGATCTAGTATGCTATTTGGTATTTTAGTATAGCATTTAATCATGCACGAGAAGTTTTAAATCTCTGGGCCACGACATACATACAAACTCACTCACAAATAATTATACAAGGTGTAGTTTTGAAGCCGTGACATTTCTCGGGGGCATGTCACAGAAGTCATAAAGGTTCAATGTAAGAGAAAATTTCGGGCCAATAGTTGAAAATACGGCTATAATTAATCGTTTAAGTTCGACAATATTTCAGAATAAGCGACAGCAATGTTTCTTATTGGAGTTTTATGGAATTAGGAATAATATCAATTACGTGTTTAAGTTTGTGTGTGTTAATCCGCGTTATAAAAACCAGTTATCAGACGGCGGCGTGTAGTTCGCACTTACGGATTTCCGTAATTTCAGAAAAATGAAAAATATTTACCTACAATTTTTTTATTGATTCGGACTCAGAATCGATAGCCGAGTTACCTCCTAGAAAATGACGTGGCTTTATAACAACACCTTGTATTAAGATAGAATACTTACAGTGATGGGCTGGAAATACAGTGGCCAGCAGTCAGGATGAAGTTTTCGCTGATCAGAGACCCAGCACAGACCCATTGAGCTGAATCTTCGTCGAACCCATACCCTAGTAAAGCCTGTTGGGATTCAGAGCACAAACATAGAACATTACAGCACTTAATGCCACTGTACAATGTAACACCCACTTTTCACTATTTATGTTATGAGTGCCATGTAATAGGACATGAGTCTATTGCCATATACCGGGCACAGTTCCAGACTCCGTGCTACTACTGAGATTTTTTTCAAACCCAGTAATACCCTTGTTTGATTGAACAACGTTTGACCAAACAAAGAAAGAAAGAAAGAAAGAAAGTAAAACATTTATTCGACACATTGCATGCACAGATATGTAGACAAAATGAGTTATAAATAAAAACAAAATTAAAACAAACAATAAATATCACAAAATTAACAAAAATAGATGCATGCACGTGTCGAACGGGCCTCCACCTCAGCATTATGTTGAGCGTGGTAACACTCAACGCTGATCTTCTGGTGGCACCCTGCAGTGACTCACGAATGGTAGGTGAGAAGGGTGAACTGTAATACTTTACTCGACCCGCGAATCGAACCCGAGGCCCTTTGCCCGGCAGACGCACTTGCGACCACTCGACCAACGAAGGAGTCATAGAACGTAAAACCATGAAACAAATATGCCGTAAGAACATGGTATGATAGAATATTTTTTTTGGGACAAGTTCGCCACAACTTCCCAAAACCGCTGCAACTCCAGTGCACCAGGATCTACAGTAGATACAACCATGAAAACACCAGAATACTGAAGTCCGGCGCGTCCAAAGCACATGAATAACTGTCTTGGTTCCCGCGACGAAATAAATACGAAGACATTGTTAGTATAGAAGAAAAATTTAAGTGATGTGCGTACTGCTAAGGAGTGGAATTCTTTGCCAGAGTCTGTATTTCCTGAACGAAAAAACCTGGGAGTCTTCAAGGCCCGAGTGAATAGGTTGCTTATGGGTCGACGTGCTCCATCGTAGACCGCATCATCGCTTACCACCAGGCGAGATAGTGGTCAAACGTTGGCTCATTACCTAAATATAAAAAAGAAATAGTTTTACCATATGAGGAAATTTCCCTCGTTCAGCATCGTTTCCACCGACCACTCCTACGGCTGTCGGACGAGGCACATAGCAGTTCCTCTTAGGATCCAAGTCCTTAGCTATCGTGGCGGTAAAATGATCACCACATGGTTCCCACTCCTGCATATAATCCAGGCATTCTGAAACCATTCATTAAAACACAAAACATAACATTACGCCTTTTATCCCCGGCAGAGGTGCACATTACGGCACTTAATGCCACTGTACAATGTAACACCCACTTTTCACTATTTATGTTATGAGTCCCATGTAATAGGGGGTGAGGCTATTGCCATATACCGGGCACATTTCCAGACTCCGTGCAACTACTGAGGTTTTTACAAACCCAGTAATACTTTGCCCGACCCGGGAATTGAACCCGTGACCCCTTGCCCGGCAGTTGCATTTGGCAATGAGGCCATTCATTATCATTAACAACAGTCCTTGACAGTCTGCTGTTAGACTAAGACCCTCCTCTACATAAGCCTGCTACGTGTGGAAGGCCATACTTCAGAATGAATGGGCCGGCTCGAGCGAAATGATACTATGGCCTTATAGAAAACCGACGTAAACCAACCAAAGCATTGTGTTTCGCCACGAGAGTTAGGTTCAACGAGACTAATGCTATTCCTGCCTTCCTTCTCCAAAAGGCTTTTTTTTTAAGGGGGAAAATCATACAACTACTTGTCCCACCCGCATTAGAGGAGGTAGTGTCAGACTCTTACTGACCGAAAAAACAAGAAATACCCCGTTTCAATACCTGTACTTCGAGCCGGAGCCCCGGTAACCATAATGCATATAAACTATGTATTTTTTGGTCACCTTGAAATTGTGATTGTGATTTTTTATTTTCTTATTCTTATCTGGTGTTATAGATGTTCAGGAGCGACGCCAGCTTACTATCAAGTGATTTGCACCTATAGTACTAGATTGTTTTACGTTTAATGATATCGGCGCTCTGATTTGTATCGTTAGAGCTGGCCAATGAGAGCGCGAACGCAGTCTCCCTTCGATATCTAATGTCGTGGTGATCCAGACGTTCAAAACGCCCGCTTCTCATGCATAACTTTTCTTATTCGAAACCCACCAACGGCAAGTACCAATGTGACTTTTACCGAGTTGTATGTACTTTCTAAGATTATCTAGACACCACTGACAAACGGTGAAGGAAAACATCGTGAGGAAACCTGGGCATATAATTTCTAATTATATGTTTGAAATTGCCAACCCGCATTGGGTAAGCGTGGTGGTTAATGCTCAAACCTTCTCCGTGTGAGTAGAGGCCTTTGCTCAGAAGTGTCCACTTATAAGCTGTTGATGATGATGAAACGTAAAAAAACTAGTGTTAATAACATTGATGTATCGTACCGCAAATACCCAAAATTTGTTCATCCTTACTAATATTATAAATCGGAAAGTGAGTTTGTTTGTTTGTTCCACTTTCACGCCATAACTACTAAACCGATTGCTATGAATTTTTGCAGATTACCCTATTATTTAATCCGGACTCTGACTATACAGTCAGAGTCCGGATTAAATAATAGGGTACTTTTTATCCCGGAAAAATTTGATATTCCCGGAAAACAAAAGTATTGGTATAGATGGCGCTGTGTGTATTGGTATATGTCACATTGGCTTTTTATCCTTTTGTGACGCGACCGAAGCCGCGGGTAAAAGCTAGTACAAAAATAATCTGTAAACATCGGAGATAAGGTCTATAATGGAGTTAACCCTTAACTATCCAGAAAGCTTTTGTGACGTAACTGACCAGTAGTGTCCAACAGACTCATTTTATAATTATAAGGTATGATGAAAGAAAAGAAAGATATTTTGAATGAAAAAGACAGTATAATGTATTTCAGTAATGTGTATTTACACTTATTTACTTATAGATATTACAATTATTATTTTTTTCAGAATATTCAGTGCATGTATTGCGTTTGCATTCAGCACAACACTGTTTAGAAGCACTTGATAATTTCGAAGGGAAAATATTATAACGCTTCTTCTTTTTTCCATTGTAGTTTGATATATTGGATTGCCAAAGATAGGGCTCCAGTATTCTCTAAAATCTACACCTCCCTGTTTATTGACGCTTATAGTCAATAAAAGACCTCGGAGTATTTGCATTTCGATTTTATATCTATTGATTTCCATCGATTTTGTAAAACTCTAAGCCCTTCAGTATTAGTATATTTTACTATTATTTGTAATACGTGATCGTCGAAAAAAAAGGCTGAAACTGTCTATCGGATCTATTATAGTTTGACCCAAAGGAGGAAGAATCACCTTATGGATACCACCGCGAATTATGTTTTGTCGAGGCGTTCGGTTTTGCCTGTTAGGTTCTGATTTCCACGTTGTTACCTCTTCCTTTATAAGTGTAAATTGAGACTTATTCTTGTAATCATCATCACTCTTACTCCATAATTGTTCATCATCGTTTTCAGATGCTGGTTCTGTGACATTACTTTCACTATCAGAACAGCTGTCAACAGCAAAATTCTCATCATCACTATCGCACTCATGGACAAAAATGTTTTCATCGTCACTTTCAACAAGGGCACGTTGTATTTCACTTTGTGTTAGTTGCCGTTTAGCCATAACATTCAATAAAAACGAATTAGAACATGACTACATTATGACAAGAGTTTCTGATTACTGGTACGTGATACGATTACAAAAACTATGATGATAACACAAACAAAGGTCTAGCAACCGCTATTGCCTACCCGACACCATAAGATTATAGGTAAATGTAAATAAAACAATCTACCTTCACACTTGAATCAAATAAAATGATATTGTGTCTGTTGGACACTTCTGGGTTGATATAGTACTATTTTCGTTTATTGACCAAAAATAATAAATTATTCACGTTACAAATATTTTCATTGCACATTTAGATTCGTAAAACATTGGCGATAAATTAGATGAAAGGCCAATTCATAAAAATAAAAACTTTAGTTTTTATGGAAACATAAACGCAAAATTGTGTCCGCGAGACACTTGTGGGTTGTTAAGGGTTAATAGAAAGCGGTCAACGGTGACCGCTTGGGGATTGAACAGTTAAGTAAGTTAAGTTAAGCTCTGTCTACTTATTTGCCGTGCCATCTCATAAAAAATCATCAACAGTTCACTATTGGACTATGAGTCTCCTCTACATAAGAGGGGTGTGCCATAGTTTCCACTGCTGCCAGGCCCACGGTGCTTACTCTTGAAACC
This sequence comes from Spodoptera littoralis, assembly GCA_902850265.1. Taxonomy (NCBI): domain Eukaryota; kingdom Metazoa; phylum Arthropoda; class Insecta; order Lepidoptera; family Noctuidae; genus Spodoptera; species Spodoptera littoralis. Next base: position 5,404,104 of record LR824558.2, on the reverse strand, counting down.
AATCTCAATGTCAATGCAATTTCAGTCCAATAAAATCTCAATAGTTATTAAATGTCAACACTATACAACCACAAAGTCAAAGTCAAAAACATTTATTTCAATTAGACCAGGATGGCACTTTTGAACGTCAACAACAAAAAAATTTAGAAGTGAAGCTAGTTGCTCATTCCAAGGTGTAGATTCCTATGGAGAAGAACGAGCAAGAAACTCCATAAGTTACTCTTTTTCAATCGGGTTAACAATACAATTCTCTAGTTACATAGTCTTGTTGGTTCGATTGTGTGAGAACAATGCAACACCTAAATGCAGTCAAAGAGACACAATCGTAGCTGTTAAAATAGCATTCAGGGTACGGAATATAAAGCTAAACTCAATACCATTTAGTTCATTCAATATCCACGCAATACGGATGCAATGGGCGCTAGTGTTGCAACTCAAGAGTACGAAATTTCACAATACGAATGTCGATCGATCGGAATTGGATTCAAGAGTAAGCCCGTTCTACTTACTGTCTCTAGCTTTCTGTCCATTTCGAAAATACCATCGACCGCTGGATTGACTTATGTACATGTTTCTGAAATAGACAGACATGTTAAATTAAAATATGAACCTTCAAAATATGTGCTAGTTAATTCTCCAGATGACTCCATGCTTTTGAATATCCAAAAAAGGTCTTAAAAAGACTAAGAGCTGGTTCGTTTATAGGACCACTTTTAAGGGTTTAAGTGTGGGAGAGTCATGCTTCGGCACGAATGGGCCGGCTCGACCGGAGTGATACCACGGCCGAGCAGAAAACAATAGTGAAACAACGCTGGAGGTTACCGGAGGCCGAATTAAACTCTCCCCCCTTCCCCAATCTGCCAAATCCCTGAACCCCCAAAAGGCCGATAACACACTTGTAACGCCTCTGGTGTTCCAGGTGTCCATGGGCGACGCCGATTACTTACCATCAGGTTATCCGTCTGCTTGTTTACCGGCTTATCCCATAAAAAATGGGGAAAATCATCATTGGATGATTTTTAGACTTCACCCGCGAGAGGGATTGTCAGACTCTTACTGACTAAAAACCACCCCGTTCCTACTCCTGGCTCTTCGAGCCGGAACCGTTCGTTAGGTCTCCACTGCTCCACGGGTCCTCCGCGACTCCGTATGTTATTATAATTATGTTACTTAGAGGACCTGGTGTCACAATAATGGTATTCTGTGGTAATTGTCACTATAATTATAACCATTTCATTCTGTGGCTATTATAACTCTCGGACGATTGCATCGATTTAAACCTGTTGAAAATCATCCCCTAAATTTGTTCTTACAAAAGTAGTCTCTAACCATCAGACCACCATGGATGGGGCCCAACAGGGCTGATGCCGATTCGGAGTAGCGGCGAACCTAACGGGTTATCGCGGCTCCGGCTCGACGTGCAGGAGAAGGAACGGGGTGGTTTTTAGTCAGTAAGAGTGTGACACTCCCTCCCGCCTCACCCAGGTGGGAGCAGCCATTCGATTATCCCCCCTTAAAAAAATGGAAATAATGTCTATTATGTAGTTAGTGGAGATATATGGGTTAATAAAAACATTTTGAGTTCCTAGTAATTAGTAGCTTTATTTATAGGTACTTATCAATTTAAATAAATTGAAACAATTTTCCTTACCTCGTGTCATTGACAAGTTCGCAGTCGGTGCAGCAAATAATAGGCGTGTCTCCTTGATATCTGCATAACTGTAATAAGGAAGAGATATTAAAATAGTAAAATACCCTGCGGAGTGCTCTGAGGAATTGTTTGACCTGATACCTGCCGCGTCTTTTCGCCATCGACCCTCACAACAGCATATGCATCCCCATCATATAGATGGTCGGCAGGCCACAACTGTGCGCTTCTCACGCAGCTTCCTGCCTCGCACAGCAAAACTATGGAATGATCTGTCGTCGGCGGTATTTCTGAACCGATACAACCTTCAAACCTTCAAGAAATTAGCGTATTCCTTTTTAAAAGGCCGGCAACGCACCTGTGACTCCTCTGGTGTTGCGGGTGTCCATGGGCGGCGCTGATCTCTTACCATCAGGTGATCCGTCTGCTCGTTTGTGTCCCCTATTTCATAAAAAAATCCCCTTTACTGCCTAATCTGCAACCACCCTTAAAAATATCCAGGTACTGGAACCAGGACTTGGGTACCAACTCTTAACGTCATGCTTGTATGGTCATTGGTCATAATGCTATGTCCTAAGCACCTTGTGGTACATTTATGCCTTTTCTTTTGAGCAGGGAAAATCATTCAATGCCTTTTCCCACCTCGGGTGAGGCGAGAAGTCAGTGAAAGAGTCAGACTTGTACTGACTGCACGGTTGGTGCGGTGGCTGGGCAACCGGCTGCGGTGCAACGTGTCGCGGGTTCGATTCCCGCACTGAACTACCTTTGTGTTTCGGGTTTGGGTGTCATGTGTATGTGAACTTGTATGTTTGTAAACGCACCCACGACACAGGAGAAAAATCCTAGTGTGGGGCAACGTATAAAAAAAAAATAATAAAAAACTAAAAACGTCGCGGAGAACCTAACGGGTTACCGGGGCTCCGGCTCGAAGCGCAGGAGAAGGAACGGCGTGGTTTTTAGTCAGTAAGAGTCTGACACTCCCTCCCGCCTCACCCAGGCGGGAGCAGTCATTCGATGATTTTCCTCCCTTAAAAAAAACTGACTAAAAACTACCCCGTTCCTACTCGTGCTCTTTGAGCCGGAGCCCGGCAACCCGTTAGACCTTCCGTGTCTCCGTGAGCTGTCTTAACGCGGAGCTTATTATATGACTGACTTATGAATTTGATAATAATCGTGATGGAACTTGGAAGCTCTGTGGTTTCTGCCTGTATGGTGATACCACCACCTCACAGAAAACTACCAGAGCTTTGGCCACACAAAACTCTGGTACTTATCTTATGGCTCCACAGTCATGAGAGCGACTTTACCGGAGCTATCCCAGGTAACCAGCAATGCACTTGAAACTCCTCTGATGTTGGGTGTCCATGGGCAACCCAGCAAGCAAACGGTGATCCGTCTCCTCGTCTGCCAATATATTCCATAAGTGGAAACTATCGTTTTTTTTCTTCTCCTCTTATAATATATTTTGATTCACTTCGTTGCAGGAACCAAGACAGTTGTTCATGTCCCTGAGACGCGCCGGACTTCAGTGTTCCGGTGTCTTCATGGTTGTATCTCCTGTAGATCCTGGTTTACAGGAGATGCAGCGGTTCTGGGAGGTTAGGGCGGCCCAAAAAAAAAATTCCATAATAGTATATTATACTATACTTACAGGTGGGTACTTCTTATTCTTAACATCTTGGACGGCAGTGAGACAGGTGTAGATACTGGTACAGATGCCCTCCACGCCATCCCTGATGCACTTGGACCCTGGGAGACCTGGACCAATCATAATGTCTTTAAAATGGTAATTGAAGTCAATGATTTGACGTTGAATCTTATTCATATACAAATGAAAGTTTAAGTTTGTTTGTGACGCAATCAAGTCAAAACGGATGAAGAAATCGAGATGAAATTTAAAACAGCGGAAGATTGTGATCTGGTCGACACATAGCGTCGGTGAAAATGCAAATCCGCATTGGATTATTCTGCGTATCTGACAAATGTAGCTAATTCAATAGGACTGAAGTTTGTCCACTATCTCGCCTGGTGGTGCGCGATGATGTGGCCTACTGTGGAGCACGTCGACGCATAAGCAACCTATTCACTCGGGCCTTGAAGACTCCCAGGTTATATCCTTCAGGAAATACAGACTCTAGCAAAGAATTTCACTTTTTAACAGAAGCTTGATGCGAAGCGCTTCGTGCGTGTAGGTGGGACATCTACCAAGAATCGGTGACGCTTCGCCTGAGAGTGGTGCTGAGTTTTGTGGTGGTTTTGAGGTGAGTTTTCGCGGAGAGATCTTAATTATCTGCCACCCCGTCGACATGAGTTTATTTCGATTCATCACTACATAGATATAAAGCAGACTGCAAAGCTGTATACTAAATATCGTGCCATCTCTGTCATTATATAAAGAACTTGTAGACAGACCTATAGTTAAGCGCGGCTTAAAATAGAGTTGCGATTATGTATTTTAATATTAATCTCATAATAATAATTAGTCACTCGACCATATCAATTAAGAAAGTTAATTAATATACACATACGTGTTAAATATTGAATTTATATTGAACTAGCTTCTGCCCGCGACTTCGTACGAGCAATCCCATTTTCCCTCCGTCCCCGTTCGTGATTTTCGGTAAAAAGTAAAAAAAAAGTATTGTATAAAAAGTATTTTATGTCCGTCTCCTGGCTCTAAGCTACCTCCCTGCCGATTTTCATCTTAATCGATTGAGGCGTTCTTGAGTTATAAATAGTGTAACTAACACGACTTTCTTTTATATATATAGACTAGCTGTGCCCGCACTTCGTTCGCGTGGTATAGTGATTTACTGCGTATACCCCATAGGTGATAGCGTAATAATATGTAGCCTACATGTTAACCCGACCTGTTAGTAATAATCATACATAATTTGAAGAAAATCCATGCAGTACTTTTTAAGATAATCCCGAACATACATACAGACAAACATACAAAATTTTTAAAAACTATATTTTTGACTTCAGTATGGACTTTAGATCACGTCCATGGGCGGGGCCCGATTGCTTACCATCAGGTGATCCGTCTGTAATAAAAAAAACTGCTTGATATTGAGCGACTGCTAAAACTTAGCAGTCGCAATAACAAATAATTCACTTGATTTTTTTTAACTAAATAATTGCTTTTTTTTGTTTTTACTTTGTACATCGAAAGTACTACTATGGCAGTTGTTTTGCCGCGTGACGGAAACGAAATTGATTTCGCGGTGTATTATAGACATTAATAATCATAATTTTAAAATACATAACTGCCTCATTGGCCGAGTGATCGCAAGTGCGACTGCCGGGCAAGGGGTCTCGGGTTCGATTCCTGGGTCGGGCAAAATATTGCTGGGTTTTTAAAAAAATCTCAGTTGTAGCACGGAGTCTGGAATTGTGCCCGGTATATGGCAATAGGCTCACCCCCTATTACATGGGACTCATAACATAAATAGTGCAAAGTTGGTGTTATATTGTACAGTGGCATAATGTGCACCTCTGCCTACTCCTTCGGGGATAAAAGGCGTGATGTTATGTTAAAATACATACCTTCAGTAATATCCAAGAACTCCATGTTATCATCAGCATAACCACATTTGCAAAGAAAAAATGAAACGAAAATAATTTTCAAAATCATTGTTTTTGTGTTTGTTTAGACGCGTTTATCTCCTAAACTAAGGGTCCGATTTTGAAAATTCTTTTTCTGTCTGATAGAACACTTAAAGAGGAAAATTTTGAGATATATATCATTACGCTACGACTCGTAGGAGTCGAGTAGATTAGTATAAACGCAACACATGTAGGATAAACTTTGGATACAACCTTTTGTTATGAATGGTTACAATCTAATGGTGTTTTATTAAAATAAAATATATAATATACATACAAACTATATAATTAAACCAATCTCAACTTTATCCTCCTATCTATAAAGGTAATTTTAGCTAAACAAGTCATAGCATTAGTTTTATTCAAGGTAAAATGAAGTCTAAAGCTTCATAAGTAAAGATGTCTTTCCTTATGTCATATGTTTAAAGGCTATTTTGAGGTCATTGAAACGATTAATTTTATAAAGCTTTTCCATGCAAATAGGAACTTTAATATCAAGCTAGAAGAGTTAATTTTAATTGATCTCTACTTAACATATTTTGGTTCTTATTAGCCATTCAAGAATCAGTCCTATATCAAAGATTTTATGAGCGATTTTGGCATGAAAATGACTACGATGTTTGCTTATTTTATTACCAATTTTTTGCTAATATCAGTCTTAGCTAAACTAATCTAGACATTTTGAAAAGGTTAACTTTTTATTCCACGATTATGAAAAATCCACATACAAAAATAGTCTCTAAACATCGGCAATACGGTTTGTAATGGTTTAAGTGGAGAGCGATCACCGGTGACCCCTTGGGGACTCGGCAGAGTCGGAAAAACATCACTCAGTAGGTAGATATTCGATAATCGTGTTCAAAATAACTTGACATGTTTTTCTCCATAATTTTTTATCAATCTTTTATTTGAGGATCGAGAATCATGCAATATCTTCTCCAGCCTTGAGTGAGACGGGAGGGAGTGTCAGACTTTTACTGAATAAAAACCACCCTGTTCCTACTCCTGCACTTCGAACCGGGGCACCGGTAACTCGTTAGGCTTTCCGTGGCTGCGTATCGGCATCAGCGCTTCTGCGCCCTATTTGTGGTGGTCTGATGGCTCTTTGAGGCGCGTGTCAGACTCTTACTGACTAAAAACCACCCCGTTCCTACTCCTGCACGTCGAGCCGGAGCCCCGGCAACCCGTGGCTTTCCGTGGCTGCGTATCGGCATCAGCGCTTCTGCGCCTTATTTGTGGTGGTCTGATGGCTCTTTGAGGCGCGCGTTTAACGCGACGCGCTTTCCACACGGGTCTGGTTCTGTAGCGAGCTACCCATGCTCGCTGTCCGCAGACTCCTACTTCCGGTGGCTGGAGATTGTCACGCGATCTCCGAATCCCGGAGTGTCCCCCGTGTTCGTTCCTTCATGCGCCCCGCCTCCTCCTCGGCTAGCATGACTGCTTCGCAGTAGGAGGAGACGGCATCCCACACCCAGTCCTCCTCGATCCGCATGGCCTGAACCAGGGTCGGACGCGAGAGGTCTCCGTCGCAGACCACATATTTACCTACCTACGTAGGTACCTATTAGAACAATTTGATTATGAATAAGTACAGGAAACTACACAGGAAATCATTAATAAACCAGTTATTTTAAATAGATAATTATAATATACAAACATCAGGTAGGTATCTATTAATATTACCTACATATTCATACTTTAATTAACTTTGTTTATTTGTTTGGTCCTGTTACTTCTGTACGCTTAATCTTAGCAAAAAAACAAACTAATGCTAACTATTTTTCTAAGTGTGCACGATTGTAGGTATAGGAAGGTCAATTATATCTAATAGGAAAATGGTTTGATTGTCAAGGTTGTCTGGAGTAGGTACCTTTTTTTTTTGTCTTTGGCAACCGAGTCTCCAATACGATGTTGTCGACTATACTGCCAGTGTCGAGTGGTGACGGCAGTTAATGCACCGTCGAACTTTAACTTTCTGGTAGTTGTTAGTAACGTTATATTTTAATACAATTTTCTTTAATAAATTTGGACAAGCACTTAATTAATTTGGGAGAAAAATTTGTTAGGAGGGAGTGGAAGTTGATTGGAAGAGGGATTTGGATTTTGGGAAGGTTTCCATATAAATCGAAGGATTGGGAATTTAGAGGGCAAGAGAAAAATATGTGGTCTAGGGTTCCCTCATCAAGACCACATTCGCACAGCGAGCTGTCACGTACACGGATCTTGGCAAGAGTAGGTACCTACTTTATGTCCAAATACAAACGCTATTCAATCATAAGTCGTGCTCTGTCACTACTTCTGACAGAGATGACACAATCATCAACAGCCTATATCCACAGCTGACCAAAGGCCTCTTCACACAGACATGGTTTGAGCATTAATCACCACGCTTGCTCAATGCGGGTGGGCGATTTCAAACTTATAATTAGAAAAAAAAAGCCTAGATTTCCTCACTTCCTTGGTAGGTAATTGAAATAAAATAAGTTTATTCGGCATAAGACATGCACGCCAGAAAAGGCATATAAATATAAAAAAGTATAAAAACAGAAAAATTAAAAGATAAAAGTTAAATTATAAAACTAAAACTAAAACAAGCCAATAATTCAGGTGCGCGGTGTTGGCGGACATGTCCAATCCGAACGGGTCACCAACTCAGCATAAAGCTGGGCACAATGAGCACCCAACACTGATTTTCAGTTGGCACCCCTGCAGGGACGCACGGACGAGAACAACACATACTTGTAATCCACATAATAATATATACAAAAACTTCGTTTTAATTTTGTGGGTTCTAGGTGAAGTGTTCAGTCAGATGAAGAAGAGACAGATAATAAAAATATAATTAAAATAATGTTCTGTTAAATAAATAATCATCAAATTAAAAAAAATTGGGCCTGGGTTGCTTCACGTCGGTTTTCTGCTCGGCCGTGGTATCACTCCGGTCGAGCCGGCCCATTCGGGCCGAAGCATGGCTCTCTCACACTGGTCCCATTTAAAAATAAAACTCTCAAAGGTAGGTATTGTTTTTATTAAAGATCTGTCCGAGGTGTTTTTAACATAATATAACTTAATATTAAATAATAGAACTAAGCTGCTACGCCGTCCGGAACGTCGTCCTCTGAAAATGAAATAAAAAATATTAGATTTTTAGTTAGTTGTAAGTGCAACTGCCGGGCAAGGGGTCTCGGCTTCGATTACCGGGTCGGACAAAGTATTACTGAGTTTTTATAAAAATACTCAGTAGTATCATCGAGTTTGTAATTGGGATGATGACAGGGGATGAAAATTAAAAATCTAATTAGTCCGTAAGTTAGGTAACGAAAAAATATTAGACACGTATTTTTTTTATTTTGTCGTATAATAAAACAATACTTATATATAACGAATCAAAGAATAGGAGTGGGGGCTAAAACGTCATATCTACGTATAAAATGTACATAGAAGTGACGTCACGCGGCATTTCAAATCAATATATCGTCGAAAGTATTCGTTTCTGTAAGATAATAAAAAATACGTGTCTAATGATTTAAAATAATCTACCAGACGGACATTAAAATAAAAATTAGGCATCTACCATATTGTGCCCGGTATATGGCAATAGTCTCACCCCCTGTTACATGGAACTCATAACATGAATAGTGAAAAGTGGGTGTTTAAGGGGGGACAATCATCGAATGCCTTCTCGCGCCTGAGTGAGGCGGGAGGGAGTGTCAGACTCTTACTGACTAAAAACCACCCCGTTCCTTCTCCTGCCGGAGACGAAGAGGAGAGAGGAGTGGGTGTTAAATTGTACAAATGCATAAAGTGATAAAGAATCCTATACCTTTATCATCAGTATCCATCGGTTCCGGCGTCTCCTGGTAGGCCGGCGCGAGAGGGGACACGACCACGCCGTCCCACACTGTGATCTCAGTCGATATGTCTTTGCCACCTTCGAACGCTTGGAGTCCTAGTACGTAGCGGTGACCACCGCGAGCCACTACTCGGAGTAATCTGTTGACGAAATTTAATATATATTTATTTATTTACTAGCTTTTACCTGCGGCTTCGCTTGCGTCAAAAATCAAAATTCATTTATTCACATTTAAATAGAGTTATTACATTTGATGGTTTTTATGTTACATCCTTTGTTCTTATAATCTATTTAGCCTGCTTAGGGCATGTGAAGTTAAGTACATTTAAAAAAGGAAAGGAATGGTTGTTCATAATTATATTCAATAATAATCCAATTCAATAACATTCACAATATATCACAGAAGGAATAAAAGTAGCCTATGTGACATATACTAATACACACAGCGCCATCTATACCAATACTTTTGTTTTCTTTCTAACTTTACGTCTGCAAAAATTCAAAGCAATCGGTTTAGTAGTTACGGCGTGAAATCGGAACAAACAAACTCACTTTCCGATTTAGTAAGGAAGTAAGGATTATTTTTTAATCGGACAAGCCCGCAACAACCTCCCAGACCCGCTGCAGCTCCAGTGCACTAGTATCTACAGTAGCCCTAAAATTTGCAACGCCTGAAAAAGGCCGTTAAGCTGTGTCTGTTATTAATTTCATAAGACCTGTATGTATTACCTTAACATGCAAATGAAGACTTGTGAGTTTGAGTTTAGATTCAACCATGCGAATACCGGAATACAGACCAGCGCGTCCCAGGAACATAAATATATTTTTTTAAATAACGTTGCCCCACACTAGGAATTTCTTCTGTATCGTGGGTGCGTTTACAAACATACAATATCACATACACATGACACCCAGACCCGAAACAACAATTTGTGGATCACACAAAGTGTTGTTCCGTGCGGGAATCGAACCCGCGACACGTTGCACGGCAGCCAGTTGCCCAGCCACCGCGCCAACCGTGTAGTCAATATGTTTGTATATGTTTATAATAGGCCCAATTATCCCCCTCCCCAGTCTTCGAAATCCCCCACAATCCTCAAATTCCTAATCCTCAAAAGGCCAGTATCGCACTTGTAACGTTTCAGGTGTCCATGGGCGACGCCGATTGCTTATCATCAGGTGATCCGTCTGCTAGTTTACCGGCTTATGCCATAGAAAATATATAAATATACTAACATAGTCCAACCTAGCACCCTAAAACTTACGGTACGATTTGAGCTCAGTTCATATAAATTACTGTCTTAATCTTAGGGGACAGGAACATTTTTTTTATACTTTCAATATTTAAGTGCACTGGGTTGGGGTCGAATCGCAATTGAATAAAGTACGTGACGAAATAATGACGATACTATATTTATGTTGTAACTTTCGTGAGACATACTAAATAAATTATTATGTTTTCGGCTTAATCATGACAGTAAATGAATATGAGCCTCTAGTATGGCTTGAAACTAGTCGAGTTCCTCGTCAAATTACTGCGTGAGTAAACCGAAAACATAATAATGACGATACTGACGTCTGCGCGGTGGCGGCGGCGAGGTCCTGTGCGGCGAGGTCGAGCGCGGTGTGGGCGCGGGCGTGCGCCGCCTCGCACGGGTCGGCCAGCCCCGCGCAGCCCGGCAGGAACAGCCCGCCCGCCAGCAGGGACAGCGCGCGTCTGCGGGAGGAACGAGAATGGGGATGATGACAGGGTATGAAAATTAAAAATATAATTAGTCCGTAAGTTAGGTAATGAAAAAATATTAGACACGTATTTTTTTATTTTGTCGTATAATAAAACAATACTTAGATAAAACGAAACAAAGTTTAGGAGTGGGGGCTAAAACGTCATTTCTTAGTATAAAATGTACTGAGAAGTGACGTCACGCGACATTTCAAATCAATATATCTTCGAAACTATTCGTTTCTGTGAGCAAAATAAAAAATACGTGTCTAATGTTTTTAAATAATCTATCAGACGGACATTAAAATAAAAATTAGTCGTCTACCCCATTGCTTAAGTACTTTCCTCAATCAATAATACATTATTTCGACTTCTAGCTTTTACCCGCGGCTTCGCTCGCGTCACAAAAGGATAAAAGTAGCTTATGTGACATATACTAATACACACAGCGCCATATATACCAATTCTTATGTTTTCCCTCGGGAATATCGAAATTTTCCGGGATAAAAAGTACCCTATTATTTAATCCGGACTTCTAACTTTACGTCTGCAAAAATTCAAAGCAATCGGTTTAGTAGTTACGGCGTGAAACCGGAACAAACAAACAAACTCACTTTCCCATTTATAATATTAATATATATTAATAAGGATTCAACACAAAAAAAATACAAAAAAATAATCACACTTTCATTAATTGATTTTATGACCAACTTAATTTTCAAGAAATAAGTAGGTATGCTGTTTGATATTAAAAAAACGTGACGTCACAATACACAATCCCTGAATCCCCAACGATCCTCAACTCCTAATCCGCAAAAGGCCGGTAACGCTCTTGTAACGCCTCTGGTGTTCCAGGTGTCTATGAGCGACGCCGATTGCTTACCATCAGGTGATACGTCTGCTCGTTTACCGGCTTATGCCATAATAAAAATACACAATCTCGTACAAAATTCATAGAAAACTCTCATTTTTGACAGTTCGGAAAATGTATTTTGAATTTAACTAGTTGGCGAGTAACGAATTGTGTGTAGCCAGAAATCAATAACAAAAATTATTGTGATTGACGTTTTAGTAACATATAAAATTTATTAGTTTTCTGTACAGATTGTTATATTTCTTTATACACTTAATTCTGCTGTACGTGTGTATGTCATTGAACTTCTCCTAAACGGCTTGACCGATTTAAATGATTTTTTCTGTATGCGTTTGAGTGGCGCCCTGGATGGTTTAGATTCACAAATCAGCGTATCACATGGTGCTGTAGTCGCATTTAAAAAAATAAATAAATAGAATATAATAATATATAATAATTAGATTATTGTTGAAAATCATATGCAGGACAACGTCTGTCGGGTCCACTAGTTTTATTGTATATTTGTGTGGTCTCCTAAAATTTCCTAAAACATTTTTTCTGAATCACACAATGTGCTGTTTCGTGGGCGAATCGAACCCGCGACACGTAGCACGGCAGTTGGTTGCACAGCCACATTACATACCATATCTTTTTATAGTGGATCAATTTATAAAACTATTTAAGAACATCTTTTATTGCCTCGTTGGCCGAGTGGTCGCAAGTGCGACTGCCGGACAAGGGGTCTCGGGTTCGATTCCCGGGTCGGGCAAAGTATTAATACTGGGTTTTTCAAAAATCTCAGTAGTAGCACGGAGTCTGGAATTGTGCCCGGTATGTGGCAATAGGCTCACCCCCAACATAACACATACCATCACGCCTTTTATATCTGAAGGGGTAGGCAGAGGTGCACATTACGGCACTTAATGCCACTGTACAATGTAACACCCACTTTTCACTATTTATGTTATGAGTCCCATGTAATTGGGGGTGAGCTTATAGCCATATACCGGGCAAAATTCTAGACTCCGTGCTACTACTGGGAATTTTTTAAAACACCCAGTAATACTTTCCGCTTGACCACTCAGCAAACATGGAGTTTCTTCTTTCTTCTCCATAGGAATCTACACTTTGGAAAGAGCAAATGGCTTCACTAGAGGACTGACCTACAGACTGACATTTTTTCTTATTATTTACTATTTAAATATTTTGTTTTGACATTCAAAAGTGCCTTCTTGACATAATTGAAATAAATGATTTTGATTTTGACTTTGACTTTGCATTTGCCCAATGCAAATGCAAATCAGTCATCGCTCGATTCCCTACAAAATGGTTGAGTTGGGCGGTGCTGGGGTACGCCCAATGCAAATGCAAATCAGTCATCGCCCGATTCCCTACAAAATGGTTGAGTTGGGCGGTGCTGGGGTACGCCCAATGCAAATGCAAATCAGTCATCGCCCGATTCCCTACAAAATGGTTGAGTTGGGCGGTGCTGGGGTACGCCCAATGCAAATGCAAATCAGTCATCGCCCGATTCCCTACAAAATGGTTGAGTTGGGCGGTGCTGGGGTACGCCCAATGCAAATGCAAATCAGTCATCGCCCGATTCCCTACAAAATGGTTGAGTTGGGCGGTGCTGGGGTACGCCCAATGCAAATGCAAATCAGTCATCGCCCGATTCCCTACAAAATGGTTGAGTTGGGCGGTGCTGGGGTACGCCCAATGCAAATGCAAATCAGTCATCGCCCGATTCCCTACAAAATGGTTGAGTAGGGCGGTGCTGGGGTACGCCCAATGCAAATGCAAATCAGTCATCGCCCGATTCCCTACAAAATGGTTGAGTAGGGCGGTGCTGGGGTACGCCCAATGCAAATGCAAATCAGTCATCGCCCGATTCCCTACAAAATGGTTGAGTTGGGCGGTGCTGGGGTACGCCCAATGCAAATGCAAATCAGTCATCGCCCGATTCCCTACAAAATGGTTGAGTTGGGCGGTGCTGGGGTACGCCCAATGCAAATACAAATCAGTCATCGCTCGATTCCCTACAAAATGGTTGAGTTGGGCGGTGCTAGGGTTCGCAAAATGTTCGTGAACAGGCACCGTCGATTGGAACTGGTCAGCTCCAGACTGTATCATTTTATTTTATTATCCTCAATGTTATTTTCTTTTTCAGTCTTTCTGACTGGATTTAGGTGTTGCATTGTTCTCACATAATCGAATTGTATTGTGAGCCCGATTGAAAAAGAGTAACCTATGGAGTTTCTTGCTCGTTCTTCTCCATATTCACTTACAAATTTTTGTTGTTTGACGTTCGAAAGTGCCTTCTTGGTATAATTGAAATAAATGATTTTGACTTTGACTTTTGACTTTGAGGCAATATTCAACATTTCGTTAAAATTTGAAAAGACAAGTTTCAGATTTTAAAAACTAACCTGAAAGCCACATTAATAGGCAGAGCTTGTCTAGCAGGGTTGTTCATGATGCAGTGGTGAGCTAACAGGTCAATCATCCACGGGGTCAGGGGTTCGAGACCCGAGTGACGCGCGCACATGTCACGGAGCAGACGGATAAGGACCTGCGGATAGAAAATTAGTAGTAAATATAGTTATTTAAAATATAATAGTCATTTTAATAGGGTTTTAGACGCTTTTTGTTGTATAAATATTTTTTAAAAAGACTGCTCCCGCCTGGGTGTGGTGGGAAGGAGTGTCAGTTCTCTATACTCTCTGTTCCCTGTGGTGGTCTGATGGGTCTTTGAGGGGCGCGCTACACGCTGGGCGCCGTACGCTCGTGTCTGTTTCTGGGGGCTTACTCTTGAATCCAATTCCGATCGATCGACATTGGTATTGTGAAATTTCGTACTCTCGATTTGCAACACCAGCGCCCATTGCATCCGTATTGCGTGGATATTCAATAAACTAAATGGTATTGTGTTTAGCTTTATATTCCGTACTCTGAATGCTATTGTAACAGCTACGATGGTGGTTCTATAGTTTTGACATTGAATAATTATTGAGATTTTATTGGATTGAAATTGCATTGATATTGAGATTGGTTTCAAGAGTAAGCACCCTGGTCGGACGGGGAGCCACCCATGCCCGCCGTCCGCAGGCCCGCGTGTATGAAAATCTATAGACTTACCTTGATAGAAGAATGATGAGCATTCTCCTCGAACCAGCGACTGTGGCGGATGGCGGCCAGGTGGCTGCTTATCACTTTGTAGTCGAGGTGGACCTGGGGATGTGGAACAAAATAATAATTAGACAATGCAGTTAGGTAATCAACTGTACGGTTGGCGCGGAGGTTGGGCTACTGTCTGCCGCGCAACGTGTAGCGGGTTCGATTCCTGCACTGAGCAACATTTTGTAACTTAACATAACATTACGCCTTTTTATCCCCGAAGGGAAAGTCAGAGGTGCACATTACGGCACTTAATGCCACTGTACAATGTAACACCCACTTTTCACTATTTATGTTATGAGTCCTATTGCCAGGCACAATTGCAGACTACGTGCTGACTGAGACTCTTTTAATACTTTGCCCGACCCGGGAATTGAACCCGAGACCCCTTGCCCGGCAGTCGCACTTGCGACCACTCGGCCAACGAGGCAGTCAACTCTTTGTGTAATCCACAGATTGTTGTTCTGGGTCTGTGTATCATCTTTATATATATAATTCTGCTGTGCGTGTGTACTTGACTTTTTGACTTTGAAAATGATTTTTTCTGTACGCGTTTGTGTGGCGCCCTGGATGGTTTAGATTCACAAATCAGCCCGGCAAATGGCGCTGCAGTCGATGTCTAGGTTAGTTATCCTAAATGGCTGAACTAATTTGAATGAATTTTTGTTTATAAGTACATTCAAGTGGATATGCAGGACAACGTCTGTTGGGTCCGAGTGTCTATGTAAACTTGAATGTTTGTAAACGCACACACGACACAGGAGAAAATCCCAGAATGGGGCAAAGTTTTATTTAAAACTAGCTTTTACCCGCGGCTTCGCTCGCGTCACAAAAGGATAAATACCAAAATTTTCCGGGATAAAAAGTACCCTATTATTTAATCCAGACTTCTAACTTCACGTCTGCAAAAATTCAAAGCAATCGGTTTAGTAGTTACAGCGCGAAAGTGGAACAAACAAACTCACTTTCCGATTTATAATATTAGTAAGGAAGTAAGGATTCTAAAACTTACCTCCGGCTCCAATTTCCTCAGATTCTGATGCAGCGTTGTGACCAGAACCCTGACGGCGGCGCTGGGCCCTGTCACCGTGAACCCTCGCTCGTGGCACGCGCTGGTCACCGACGTGCTCGGGGTCTCAGCACGCATCAATTTGTTCAGCTCTTCGTTGACCTGGAATAAGATGGTGAGCAATGTATTTTTTATTGTCTTTAAGGTTATTTTCTTTTTCAATCACTTTGACTGGATTTTAGTGTTACATTGTTCTCGCACAATCCAAACAGCAAAACTATGTAACTACCTCTAGTAAATTGTATTGTGA
Organism: Spodoptera littoralis; assembly: GCA_902850265.1. Classification (NCBI taxonomy): domain Eukaryota; kingdom Metazoa; phylum Arthropoda; class Insecta; order Lepidoptera; family Noctuidae; genus Spodoptera; species Spodoptera littoralis. The sequence goes on along the minus strand of LR824558.2, from coordinate 5,387,922 downwards.
TTACCTGATTGAAAAAGAGTAACCTATGGAGTTTCTTGCTCGTTCTTCTCCATAGGAATCTACACCTTGGAATGAGCAAATAGCTTCACTTTTAATTTTCTTTTTGTTGACGTTCAAAAGTGCCATTCTGGCCTAATTGAAATAAATGATTTTGACTTTGACAATCAGCGTCGCTCATGAACACCCGGAACACTAGAGGCTTTGAAAGAGCGTTAACTGCGTTTCGGGGATTAGGAATTTGAGGGTTGTTGGGGACTTAGTAATTGGGGAGATCCGGAAAGGGGAGGGGGGTGTCGGTAACCTCACTCACACGACGATACACAACGCATGTTGTTTCACGTCGGTTTTCTGCTCGGCCGTGGTATCACTCCGGTCGGACCGGCCCATTGGTGCCGAAGCATGTCTCTCTCACACTTAACACGTTCAGACCAGCGTGTACCACCGGTGGTACACCTCGCCGTGGCAGCAAATACTCCGTGCTCCACCGGTGGTACACGCCGGTCTGAACGTGTTAAGGAACGTCGTTGCAAATTTTTTGACTTTGAGCCCCAATTCTGGCGTGAAACTAGTCGAGTTACTTCAAAAAACACTTACGTGAGTAAATCGTAACACATAATTAATTTATTATATCTTACGACAACTGTAATTCAAAAGTAATTACTTAATTACCTTATTTGACAAGCCCTCGACAGCTTCCTTAGTGGGCAGGGTCTTCATTATGACGACGATATCAGCCACATTCTTCCCAGCCATCATCGTCCCTTTCTTGTACGAACCGACTTGGCGAACCTCCTCCAGTTGCTACAAAAAACCGTATTGGAGATAAAATAAAACCCATTTTTATGAATATTGCTTAGATAATTCAGATACACATTAAAAAGTTTCGAAATAAATAAATGACGCAATGTGTTGTTTTAAAGCTGCAGCATTTTCTAGGACGTAACTCGGCTACCGATTCTGAGTCCGAATCAATAAAAGAAATTGTAGGTAAATATTTTTCATTTTTCTGTAAATTACTGAAATCCATAAGTGCGAAGTACACGCCGCCGTCTTGTAACTAGCTTTATAACGCTGCTTAACACACACAAACTCAAACACATAATTGATATTATTCCTATTTCCATAAAACTCCAATAAGAAACATTGCTGTCGCTTATTCTGAAATACTGTCGAACTTAAACGATTTATTATAGCCGTATTTTTAACGTGAATGTGTAGTCATAAGACCATGGTGAATTAATAAAATAGGACTCTAAGAAAAAACATTTAAGGCTGATTTCACAGTTATAACGGAACAATATTAATAATAAATACTCTGATAAGAGTTAAAAGAACATCAAATTAGCGGCAAAACTTTCTTTTTGGCGGTAGTCGATAATTTATGAAATGGTTTTAATTTATACAAATCTGAAGTAATATTCTAAAAGCGAAAACTTTGTTTGAATGCGTTCTATTAAAAGTACTATTAAAAGTCTTTAATTTTATGTTCCCTAAAATAAGAATGTTAATTTCGTTAGTAGTAGTTTCTTTGAAAACTGTGAAAAGAGCCCATAGGAAGATAATCTGAAAGAAATACATAGTATAGACAAGTATATTATTTGGTGATCTCTGGTAATTTTATAACTCCCTGACACATGCAGATTTTGTTTGCAGCTAACCCGTTGTAATCTGATGAATGAGTTACTAGGTGATCAGACACTTTTTAGATGGATATTCATATCCTGGTGGCCTGGAGACACCACTGACATACCGTGAACGAAAACAACACCAGGAAATCCGGACAATTTCTTATGAAAAACTTAAAATTTTCTAATTAATATAAGTTTGAAATTGGCAATCCACCTTGAGTAAGTATGGTTTGTAATGCTCATGTAAGAAATGGTCTTTACTTGGCAGTAAGCACATACTGGCCAATGATCACGATAAGTCTTTTTATTAAGAAAGTGACAGTGAATCTCAGATTGCGTTGTCAAAAAAGTACATTTAACCCATAGATCCCCAAGCGGTCACCGGTGACTGCTCTCCCCTAATATTACATTACATTATAGACCTTATTTCCATTGTTTAGAGACTACTTTTGTATGACCAAATTTAGGGGATGGATTTCAACGGGTTAATTGTCAAAATTCAGATCACAACCGGTTAACCGCAGAGTTAATATCCCATTGAATATTAATTTGTCTAGAAAGAAACACAGAGAACATTAATCATGTATTACTCACATGCTAAATATTAGGTAAAACCATTACCCTCCGTCAAGGCTTGGCCGTAGTAGGGTAAAAAATACCAGTATTTCAATATCTTCATTTTAAAATATTTAAAATACATTTAAAGCTGTTGCCTATTATGTTACGGTGATACTAATGTGATTTATAATACAAAAATATAATTCTAATTGAAAAATTATAATGAAAACACTAGATCAGGGATTCCCAAGCTATGTACCAGTTGCAGACCAAAAGCTAAATGAGTTAAGCTTAGTTCGCCTAGCTGATGTTGTGTTCCATACTTGAGTGTAAACCGCAAACTATTACAGAATAACGATGGAGTTTCTTGCTCGTTCTTCTCCATTCGAAACTACACTTTGGAATGAGTGCCTAGCTTCACTGACAGAGAGACGGATGGACAATTCAATTTTTGAAGTTTCAAAAGTACCTAATTAAGGATTAATTAAAATAAATGCTTATGCGAACTAGCTAAACTCACTTAGCTTAGCTCTTGGTCTGCAACCGGCTTTTCTAGGTCAAGAACCTCTTCTTCATCATTCTAGTTAGGGTAGGAATTACTATATACTTTTTTTAATTGTTCCAACACTATGATTTTCTCCAGTCTTGCAGTTTTATTCTTAAAACAAGACTTTTAGATTAAAGGAATCAGTATCACCTTTCAATTGTCTCCTTTGACACAATAAATTGGAGCTTTAACCGTGGATTAGACAAAAATATTGTAACATAACATAACATCACGCCTTTTATCCCCGAAGGGGTAGGCAGAGGTGCACATTATGCCACTGTACAATGTAACACCCACTTTTCACTATTTATGTTGAGTCCCATGTAATAGGGGGTGAGCCTATTGCCATATACCGGGCACAATTCCAGACTCCGGCCAACTACTGAGAATTTTTTTAAAAACCCAGTAATAGTTTGCCCGATACCTCTTGCCTGGCAGTCGCACTTGCGACCACTCGGCCGACGAGGCAGTCTGTCTGACAAAAATGTTGTCTTGTATTTTTTTTCCATTTCTCATGCCGACCATATTTTAGTCTACAGACCACCAGTTGGGAACCACTGCTCTAGATATTATGGAAAATGTTAAAAAAAAACTTTATAACGCAGCTAATTTAAGATAGGAGAATGTATACTTACGCATGCTGCAAAGTCTCCGGGAGCGACAACGAGGTTGTCCAGCACGGTTTGCAGTTTTGTGACTAGACTCAGAACTGCGGACTGCTCTGCGGGTGTTGGGCACAGCTCTGCGTGTCTCTTTAGAAGAGCCTGTAATAGAAATTTTATTAATTTTTTTTTTAAGACGTTGCCCCACACTAGGATTATTTCCTGTGTCATGGGTGCGTTTACAAACATACAAGTTCACATATACATGACACCCAGACCCGAAACAACAATTTGTGGATCAAACAAAGTGTTGTTCCGTGCGGGAATCGAACCCGCGACACTTTGCACGGCAGCCGGTTGCCCAGCCACCGCACCAACCATGCAGTCATAATATAATACAAACATTCTCTTATATTTATTCCGAGCTATATTCAACTACATTGGAACTATTACATTGTCTAGAGCTAAGACATATTGACAGGTCTAATCTGTAACGGTATTTGGCTCATAGCTCTTGTCTATAAATAGAGAACACTAAATCTATCTACATAAGAAAACATCACGCCTTTTTATCCCCGAAGGGAAACACATTTCGGCGCTTAATGCCAGTGTACAATGTAGCACCCACTTTTCACTTATTTATGTTATAAGTCCCATGTAATAGGGGGTGATAAATCTATATATCTATATATATAAATAAAAATTTTGGTCATTTTGGTGTTGAAATGTTTGCGGGTGTAAAGGGACGGTTTAAAAGTCGAGAAAAAACATGGTACGAAGTCTGCTGGCTCAGCTAGTGGTAAATAATATTGATAAGATCTATCTGTGGTATGAGCCAATAAACATTCTAGTGCTTGTTTACAAAAAGAGCACACTAAATAAAATTACCTAATTATTATGTTTTCAGCTCACTCACATAACAGTTTTATTCTTGAGCAGCAGAGAGGTCCTTGTCAAACATTTACGCGAGTAAGCCAATTTATAATAATTAATTTAGTATGTCTCACGCAAATTTTAATATAAAAACATGATAAAATCTAAAATTTGTTATATTTTCCGATGGTATATTTTGTAGGCCTTGTGTATTATTTCTGATAGACCATGTTATAACAAGTGTGTGCAAAAATGCTACACTGGCGCTGAGGGTGTTAAATAACATATCTATTTAATACAAGCAAAACAATGTTGATTTCTGACATCAGTTACGTTTTTAAACTTATGCCCCCTACTTCACTATAGATCTTGAGTCTTCTCGTACTATAGATCGTGATCTTCAATCGGTCAACCGCGACCATTAGTCCAGTCGATCATAGCAAGGCAAAAAAATAAATAAATAAACAGACTAGACCACTAGACTGTACACCATAATTTTATTGCCAACTACTTCAGCATCATTTTGAATAATTTCTCAATATATTGTATGATATGTACTAAACACTACTACGCTGTTTTATTGAAGATTTCAAGACCTATGTAAGTGTGAGATTGCAAAAGGTTACGTTAATAGAACGTAATTCTTATGTCTGATCAATTTGGCCACCCCTGCTGTAGATCATTGGTCAGATTTATTTTTATTACTTACTGATCTAGGTGGTACAGCGGTGGTCAAAAGGTTAAAAAAGACAACTGTTTATGGTGTATATGTGTTCTACAATGATGTTCTACTTACTTGGGTTAATGCAGAATCGTCTGGAGCGGGCTTGCATCTTGGGAACGCCGGTTCAGCCAAAATCAAGTCAAATGGAGGTCTCAGCATCAGCACACGAGGTCGATTGAACGGTGGCCGTCCCATACCACCGCGTACACCCATCCCTCGGCCTCCACGACCATTTCCACGAACCATTATTGAATTTGAATTCACAGGAGTATAACTTAACACCAAGATTGGGTCTTGCTAGGTTATTTTTTAACTTGACACACTTGTATTCTAAATATAAGGTATTTTTAATATTCTCGCAGAGTAAAATTAATTATTTAATTTAATTTTAATGCACTTTAACCAATAAAATGTGATTATTTTCTAATTTGTAGGACACAAAAACAAAATGGTAGCCGACGCGCTTATTTTCTTTTTAGCGACAGCTGTCATGTTGGCTTGTCGCAAATTTCGAACACCGGGCTTTTTAGTATTCATATATGTTGAACAATTTTGAAAAAATAATTATTAATTTAAATTGCCTTGTGAACATAAAATGAGATGTTGCTCAAGTAAGAATTAAGATCATTTGACTATTTTTATTTTTTTTAAATCTTTCGCTAACTCCGGTTATCGGGTAATCTAATGCTTCGATAAAATTCCTCTCTTTAAAGGATATTGTACATTTGTATGTCTATCTCTGTATGCCCGTCAAATTTTATTTAGAAGAAAGGCAGCTAAAGGTTCATTTACCTATATTATATACGTTATTAATTCACAGGCCTTTGAGATGAAAATGGTCGTTCCTCAAGGTTCAATATTGACTCCCTTTCTCTTTTCTCAGCCTCCCATAGGCTTATTATGAACAGTGACTGCTTTTTCATCGCAAGAAGAATAAAATCTTAGGTACTAAGTACTTAATAAATAGAAAGTGCCGAGTGTTAAAAGTTGATTTCCCTAAAAAGGAAACTCACACTTGAATCTCCATTGTCACACATGTCACACAGATCCGGAACAAAAATCTGTGGATCACACAAAGGATTGTTCCGTGCAGGAATCGAACCCGAGACACCTTGCGCGGCAGCCAGTTGCTCAGCCACCGCACCAACAATGCAGTCAAGAACGCTCAGTCATATAACTACAAATCGCGGGTTACTCACGTGAATATACTGAGAAAAGTTCAACTAGTTTCAAACCACAGAGGGTTTATTCCTCATGAGCAGCGTGCGCGGTACACACTACACTACACTATTTATAACTCAAGAACGGCTTACGGCTGACTCAATTTGATTGAAAATTGGTGGAGAAGTAGCTTAGAACCAGGAGACGGATATAAAATACTTTTATCCAAGGATTTCCCAAAAATCCTACGGGATCAGGAAAAACGGGATTGTGTGACCTACGAAGTCGCGGGCAGCAGTTTTAAAATAAATGTAAATATAGAGCAGTTGTTTTATTTATTAAAAAAATTTTTCTTCGTTTTTCTAAATGCTACCGCGGAGAAGTTAGATAGGTATACAGTTTTATTCAAGTATATGAGTTTAAAGTCGCCTCTCTTCATTGTTATGGTTAAGCTCCAAGATGGCCACCGCAAACGTCGTCAAAGACAACATTTTTGACCTGTCATTTCCTTCCCCAAATACGACCCATAGCATTAAAGAAAATATTTTACATTTCTGTTGACTAACTAAAACAAAATATCAAGGTAGACTAAAAATATTCATTAATATCGCACTAGTAATAAATATCACAGTTCTAACTCAAGATACGAGATTTGTTCTGAATTTATTAAAACACTTCGTTTCATCAACAGGATTAACTGTGCCATCGTTTCAAGGAAGAAAATTCCTTGCAAAGGATATCGGAATCAAAAATTAGATGGCGCCAACCTCAAAATTAGATTCTAAAGTCCAGTGAAAATCAAATCACGTCAGTCCATGGGATGGTCGATTCGATATCGTTATATCTCCTACGAATGTTGGTTCTCCGCGTAGGATTTGCAATATTATTGTAATACTTTTGCAAAAATAATTCAGGGTTTTTAACATGCTCGTCTTCCACGCTTTGTGTTTCTCGTCTCCTGAAGGCAACCGTTGGCTGAAACAGATAGTTTAGTCATACTTATCAGGCTGGACTTGAAAAACTTCAGTATAACATTTTTGTATGGGTTAGGAGCATAATGAGCAGACGGGTCACCTGATGGTAAGCAGTTACAAGTGTGTTCCGAGAGAGAGACATGATTGGGTCATTGGTAACTTCACTCTCACAACAAAACGGAACGGAAACGGAACGCAACGAAAGCGTTGCTTCACACTGACGTTCTATGAGGCCGTGGTATCACTCCTTTTGAGCCAACTCATTCGTGCCGAAGCATGGCTCTCCCACAGGAAGTAGATAAACAAGTTTAGAGACTTATAGAAGAAATATTACGTACCTGCGTAGGATAATTGTTTACTGACGATGTGTATACTGATAACCTGTAAAATATATTAATTACGCAATATAATATACAACAATATTACAGGGTGTTCGGCGCATGAATCGACACAATTTTTCATTAGCCATCTTTAAAAAAAATGTTTATTGGCACACACAAGTTAGATTTACATGTAGACATGTAAGCGAACAGCATTCACATAAATGCAAATACGGCAGAGGTGCCCGTGGGCCCCAAATTAGGCACAGCCTGTATCTTGGTGGCCCAATGGAAAGGTTTAGACTAGTTGGTTCTCGCGTCATGTTTATGACAAAGTGCGTTTTACACAAAAACCCCTCGTCACAAATATGACGGTTGGTAAAACATTTTTTTTTTTATTAAATTGAAATATATACCCAAAATGACGCTCTATGACCAATTTGAAGCTTAAATTGCGGTCTCCAAAGCCCCTGCTGAGCGAGGAGATAATAGCAAACTGTCTGTAGTTATGTAGGAGAAACCATCAGTGGCCTGTCATTGTCTGTTGTTTATAAGACAAAGAAATAATTCTATATTGCTATCAAAGTGTCAGTCGGCAGTGAACCTGAGCTGATAGGATGACGATGACGAGACTCACTCGCGGCTGAGAGCTGGCGCGAGGGCAGTGGTAGTTCTTCTCTTAACTGCGATGACGGGCAGCAGTATTATCACGCGTTGCCTGCTGCTCTGCTTGGGTACAGCTGCTGTGTACTTGAAGAATTGACTCGTCAGGACTGGCTGAGTCAGTTCTGATGAGTCAAGTGGTGGTCCCGATGAATGGGTGACCTCCGTGGGTCCTGGAACACACAAAATGTTATAGAAAGATGACACTTTTTTATGGAACAGGAGGCAAACGAGCAGACGGATCACCTGATGGTAAGCGGTCAGCGTCGCCCATGGACACCCGCAACACCAGAGGAGTCACAGGTGCGTTGCCTTTCTATTAGAATTGGCTGATTACACGTGTAATCGGCAATTCATTCAGTTACTAGCTGTTTTCGCTCGGCTACTCAGCTCCTACTGATCTTAACGTGATGTTTTATTAATCGCCCTCAAAAAAAGGGTATCAGTTTCACCTGTATACCAAACACGCAAACATACAAACATAATATGTATGTATGCATGTTTGCGCATGATTATCTTGCAAATGGCTAATTCAATTTTGATGCTATATCCAGAAAAAGGTTTGTTATACTTAGGAGAAGATTAATATATAAATTAACTGACTTAAAAAAAGGAGTCGGTTTTTCTAATATAGCTTTTTATAAAAGAACGGTCTTACTAATATTAGAAATGCTAAAGATTGTGAGTTTTTGTGTTAGTGTGTTTGCGGCGTTTTTTTTAATAGATAGAGTGATTCTTAAGGAACGTTTATATGTATAATACATGTATATTGCACCCGTGCGAAGCCGGGGCGGGTTGCTAGTAGACTATAAAACATTATGCTACGATCGCAATAGAAACAGCAGGTGAAACCGCGCGGGCGTCAAATTAACTAATTTATAGGACGTACCTCTCAGGCGTTTGTTTTTATACATCGGCGGGTCGTAAGCTGGTGTTGTAGACTTGGTGGACTTGACTGTGGAGCAATAAATAAACAACATGTTATGAATTGTTATGTTGTATACCTACGGTTTAAACTGTCAAACACCGAGCGGTCACCGGTGACCGCAACTTATTGTTCTTCAATTGTGTCTATAATGACGGTACTCAACGAGTTATCATACAAAACAAAATCAGCCGTTACTTTGTGAGAATCCATATTAAAATAAAAAAACTTCACAACATGACATCAAGTCTCTTATCCTCGAAGGGGCAGAGGTGCACATTACGGCCACTTAATGCCACTGTACAATGGTCATGTTATGAGTCCCATGTAAAAGGGGGTGAGCCTATAGCCATATACCGGGCACAATTCCAGACTCCGTCCTACTACTGAGATTTTTTTAAACTCAGTAATACTTTGCCCGATCCGGAAAACCGAACCCTAGACCCCTAGTCGTCGCAGTCGCATTTGCGACTACTCAGCCAAGGAGGTAACGAGCAGTAAAAAATATTACAATTCAGGAAACATGACAAATTTTTATTCCGGTAAAAAGTAGATAATATTTGCAGCAGCACCATCTACGATTGCACATGCACACGCAGAAGAGATACAATACAAAAATACACCACACACAATCATACTACCCGATCACGACTCGACACGTGTTTGCCGTGTTTTAAGGAGGTAAAACACCACCCCGTTCCTTCTCCTGCACGTCCAGCTGGAGCCCCGGTTACCCGTTAGGTTCTCCGCGACTCCGAATCGGCATCAACCCTATTGGGTCCCATCTGCGGGAAACGTCCCATGCCTGAGGTGGCCGGAGATCGTCTGGTCATCCCATCTTCAGGAGATGTTCAGTCGCGAATTCACTGTGATTTGCAATACAGTGGCCCTGGCTCGAAGCAGGACTAGGAACGGGGTTGTACTTGTTTAGTAGGAGTCCTACACTCTCTCTCACTTCGCCCAAAGCGAGAAAAGTCAATTGTCATTCTCACAAATAAAGGTATCCACGAGTAAATGTGGGAGAAGTGTGGAAAGTAGAGGTAAGTGTGGGAGAGCCATGCTTCGGCACGAATGGGCCGGCTCGACCGGAGTGATACCACGGCCTCACAGAAAACCGACGTGAAGCAACGCTTGCGTTGTGTTTCGTCGTGTGAGTGAGGTTACCGGTGGCCCAATTACCTTTCCCTTCCCCAATCTCCCCAATTCCTGAATCCCCAACGATCCTCAAACTCCTAATCCCCAAAAGACCGGTAACACACTTATAACGCCTCTGGTGTTCCAGGTGTCCATGGGCGACACCGATTGCTCACCATCAGGTGATCCGTCTGCCCGTTTACCGGCTTATGCCATAAAAAAACACGTCCTGAATACAATACTAACCGGACTGTGGCGGGACATGTTCACAGAGGCAGTTCTCCGTCTCCAGGGTGAACAGTGGACATCCACATTTTCTGGAGAAATGACGTCCAGCTATCGGCGCTGTTGTGTTGTACAAGGGAGTTATATACATGTAGGGCGCAATTGTATTTATATACCTGCATACTACGTAGTCCTGAAATAGTAAGATATTTATATTATATAGTGTAACTTTTTAGAATTTCGGCTAACAAAAATATGGCATTTTTTACATCGACAGCCTATACTGACCGTTTTATAATGGGTTTCGTCTGCAAAGATGGGTTTGCCTTGCTTGGCAAGCGGATTAGATCTCAGTCAGGAAGTTATTCGTTTTTGATATTTTTTTTATGCCAGCTGTTGCCCGCGACTTCACAGGAAGATCACTTTTGACTTCGTCCGCGTAGAATATGAATTTTAGAATATATTTTTTTTTGTTTAAATTTTCCAAAATAAAAGAAGCCTATGTTACTCCTTAGTTGGGCCTCCGGTAACCTCACTCACACGACGAAACACAACACAAAGTTGTTTCACGTTGTTCTTCTGCTCAGCCGTGGTATTACTCCGGTCGAGCCGGCCCATTTATGCCGAAGCATGGCTCTCCCACACTTATGTTAGAACTGTGACCCTCACATGGCATTATATTAAAATCCTTACTAATATTATAAATTTGAAAGTGAGTTTGTTTGTTTGAATTTTTGCAGACGTAAAAGCTAGTGCTTTCATAAACGGCTAAATGATATAAAAATATTTGTCCAAATAGTGTTCTTTACCCACCGTTACATTTTTGTCATGTACAAACGTAGTCCATCCGCAACCAATGTGACTGACTGCACCCAAAATAAAGAAACTAGAAACCAAAAAGTTTAGTCAATTAAGTACTCCACTCGTGGTGATAAGCAGGGCAGTCTTAAACTATGCTGGGGCCGTTGGGCACACAATAATTCAGAGTCCTTTTGGAATGCTTCGATGCATTTACAAACATACAAGTTCACATACACATGACACACAGACCCGAAACAACAATTTGTGGATCACACGAAATAATTGAGTAGTTTCCTTGGTATCAAAATTAAAAATCTAATTAGTCTGTCAGTTAGGTAATGAAAAAATATGAGATTTTTTTATTTTCTCGAATTAAGTTGCAATACTTAGATAAAATGGCGCTAAGTTTAGGAGTGGGAGGTCGTTACGTCATAACGTGCTACAAAATGTGACACGCTGTGACGTCACACGATATTTCAAATTAATATATCGTCAAAAGTATTGAATTTGGTGAGAAAAGAAAAATTACGTGTCTGAAGTTTTAAATTAATGTACCAGACGGACATTAAAATAAAATTTAGGAAGCTACCCTATTCCTCATCGAATCTGCTACACGTCACGGGGCAGCCGGTTGCCGTGCATCGAGTAGCGGGTGTATATCCGTCGTAGGTCCTTCAAGGCCCCCAGAGGATGGCGGCCTTGCGCACGGGCCCCGAGTGCCCTTATGGTAAAGATGATACTGGTGATATATACATCATTGTGGACTTCCAATCATTTAAGTGATGAGATCAGAACTGCTGTAGCGCGGAACCATGGCGAAAGGATGCGACAATGACCAGATCATATAATTCGTCGGAACAGTCTCAATAGAACAGGTGATGGAAGATGCATAACTAGACTATTTATTTTATTTATTTTTAGCCATCGTCGTCCTACTGCAGGGCAAAAGCCTCCCTACCCTCCTTCCACTCGTCTCTTCTTATAGCTTTCTGTGGCCAATCCTTTTTCATAGGCATCAAGTTCATCACATCTCCTATAAAACTAATTCATCATCTCATAAAGAGACTATGGCTTCAAATATTCTGACAGTAAAATTCATATCACATGCGCAATGTAGGATTTTATCAGTAATTGTCGAATTGTGTTTAACGCCATCTGATAAATAATTCTAGAACTATTTTCATGTCCACATTTTGTTGAAGGATGTATGTTGTTGCGTGTCCTTTTTACAATATTGAATAATTGAATTGTTAAATAAATAACATTTATTGCGTGAATTTTTATTGTTTGTGGCGAATGCTTCCCTATGAATAAAAAATGTTTTTTTTTTTCTCTATAAAAATAGAAGAAGTTATGTAGGTATTGTAGGTATATTACTTACTTTCTATTGAACATCTTGTCAATACTTTCATATTTTTCCGGGTTAAAACGCGTCAATGCTCTACTAAATACCTCCGATGCTGTTTTACGATACTCTTCAAAAATTATATAGGTGCCCGAATTCCGCTCTAAAATACAAAATAAATTTTACACAAATCACATCATTGCTGATATTTTCTATGGAATGTGAGAAACAGACACTTGATGGTAAGCAAGTGTCTGTTCGTTAGTCCACATTATCATCGTACCACAAGACAATCGGCGAAGCGTCACCGATTTATGGTAGATGTTCCGCCCACACGCACGAAACGCTCCCCTTCAAGCTTCCTTGTGCGTACTGCTAAAGAGTAGTATTCTTTGCCAGAGTCTGTATTTCCTCAAGGGTATAACCTGGGAGTCTTCAAGGCCCGAGTGAATAGGTTGCTTATGGGACGACGTGCTCCATCGTAGACCGCATTATCGCTTACCACCAGGCGAGATAGTGGTCAAACGTCGCCCCATCAAATATAAAAAAAAGAAGCAAACAGCGCTGCTCATGGACACACTTGCGTTACCGACCTTATAAGGCTTAGCGATTAGATTTGAAGACTAAAAATTTGGGAGGTTCAGGAGAGAGAGCGGAATTGGACCTCGCGTGTCTTCACACACGCGGCGAAACAAGACCGGAATATCAATCCAATATGTTTGTTACAAACAAGTTTCTCCCACACTTACTGTATAACAAAGTATCATTATTATGAGCAGTAGCAGGCATTATTACAAGGGTACTTACTTAAATCAATACACAAAAATTTTGTGGGGACATGACACCGAGAGCTAATATACTGTGCCAAGCCCGCAGACTCGCTGTCCCAGTGCTGAAATTTACGTGAATAGAATAAGAATAACAACGTTTATTTGCACGAAGTATGGTAATTACAAGTAATAATAATTATAAAAAATAGTCCCACATACATCGCCTACTGTTTTCGGCATGCAAAGTTAAGTTTTACAATATAATAACTTAAAATCTTACATTCAATAAAACCAATGCAACAAAAACAACAAAAACAAAAAATCAAACAAAATGCTTACAAGTAGCATAACATAATTATTTCTCCTAACATATTATTATTACTTTTCTTCTTTATTCACATATTTATCATTTTAGTGACTTACTAAATAACAACACACTTAATATTGCACACTTAGTATTGCACACATTAAACTTTCATTGTAAGAAACTCATCTAAGGTGTAAAAGCAACTGTGAGAAGTACATTGTACATAGTACATTGAGGCTGCAGCCGTGGTATTCACTAGTTTAACTGCACGAAACTGAGATATTGTTCTTTTGGAACTCAGCAAACTGGCGACTGCCTATAAATAAATAGTAGGGTGCGCGACGTCACCGCGTCCGCGCACGCTGTTCATGACGACGAGTCCCTGTTTGACTCGATCCTAGTAGAGCTTTCCTTAGTATATTTGCGTGGGTAAACAGTTATGTTTAATTAATTTAATAAATACTTATGAAAAAAACACGTACCACTCGAAATATTCCATATCCTTTTGGATAAAATTTCCCAGTGGAGAATTTTAAGATACCATTGGCCAGCTGAGTTCTATAACTGACACAAAATATTAGTTCATTCATAATTGTCGTCACACACTGTTGACTGAACGTCGTGGTGGCCCGGAGATTTAAGACGTCCGCTTCTCATGCATGATGGTGAGGGTTCGAAGCCTACCAACGGCAAGTACCAATGTGACTTTTTCTGAGTTTTTTTCTAAGATTATCTAGACACCACTGACACATAGTGAAGGAAGACATCGTGAGGAAACCTTCTTGAAATCACCAATCCGGATTGAATAAGCGTGGTAATTAATGCTCAAACCTTTTCCGTGCTAGTGAGACCCTTCTCCGAATGGGACCGTCGCTTTGATAACAGGCGGCCTAGACAGGCACATATCATACCAGATTGACGGTATAGTAAAGAAGGGCTAAATTAAAAATACCCTTAACCGACGAGCATGCGTGAAAAGACTGATGACTGTCGAGGAAGCAAAAGAGAAAGAAAGGTATTTAAGCATTGAAATAATTGGCGTTCCATAGTCTCTGCCTACCCCCATGAGAGACAGACGTAAGGTTATGAACGAATGAATAGTTTAACTTATAACTAGATATTTATTATCATATCACCTACTGGTTTATAGTTTCCAAAAGTTTAGTTACTTGCTCTTGCGTAAACTGTATATTTTTTGCGTTTTTATTTTTACAGTCTTCTCCATATTCAGTTTTCTGTAAATTGTAATTTATTATAGTTACTTGTCGTGCAAAGAAATCCCGAGCATAGCTTTCTCTTTAAGCTTTTAAGCTTTTCCAGAAGGCTAGAGGTCAGGGATCGCGTTGCAGTACCATACGTCATCACCGGCAACACACACTGGTTAAGCCAAACGCCACTTTAGCTGACTTTAGCGCTTGTCTACAGAGAGAGTAGAAATCAAAATGTATGGGGATGACACTGACAAGTGTGAAAATTAACGTCAATCCCATATAATTTGGTTTTCTATTCTACGTGTAGACAAGCGCCAAATGGGATTTGGTTACAGGTTCTGGTCTGGGCTAGCTTCCCGCTACGTGGACAGACGACATCGCCAGAGTTGCGGGAAGCTACTGGATGCAAGTAGCGAGTTGTCGTTCGCCGTGGAGGACCAAGGGGGAGGCCTTTGTCCAGCTGTGGACGTCTTTCGGCTGTTGATAATGATGATGATGATAATGATGATAGTTAATTATACAGTGAGATATATTCCTCGTGGAAATAGGCATCTATCATCTATCATCATCATCATCATCGAGTAAAGTGTTGTGTAAATGTTTAATACGGCTGACCAATGAGAGAAGGAGGATGACAAACGCTTAACAAAAACGACATGCGTCAATGAAATATATTAAGTTGAATTTATAAATTGTGACGGCACTCATTGGAGGCGAGTTCAGGAATCAATTAATAGATGGCGTTGGGACTGATGTGTCATCGTTTCTCCGACAAATGTGTGACCGGTCGTTAACTTTGGTTCCTTATATATAAATATATTTTAATTTATATTTAAAAAAAAACGTTGCACACTAGGATTATCTCCTGTGTTGTGGGTGCGTTTACAAACATACAAGTTCACATACACATGACACCCAGACCCGAAACAACAATTTGTGGATCACACAAAGTGTTGTTTATATGATAATCCTTTATAGAAGGCGCTATGATCGTTATACTCACGCCGTATTTACACACCGCGAAGTCTTCTCTTTTAGGATTACACCGATGCTGTTTTCGAACACAATATTCGTTGTATCGCTTTAGTATGTCTTCATATAATTGCGCGAATGTTTCTAGTATAAAAATTGTCAATAAGACAACCTGTAATATTAATATGAAAATGAGACAGGTACATCTCGGCAAAAAAGATTTAGACGCTTTGACAGCTGAAACTAATAATGACTTGGACTGAATCATCGACTTTGGACCTGAGCCTTTGCCAAACGCCACTTTAGCGCTTGTCTACAGAGAGAGTAGAAATCAAAATGTATGAGGATGACACTGACAAGTGTCAAAATTTACGTCAATTCCATATAATTTGGTTGGCAGTATAGTCGACAACACCATTTTGGAGACTCGGTTGCCAAAGAAGAAAAAAATAATAATTTGGTTTTCTATTCTTCATGTAGATAAGCGCTAAATGGCATTTGGCTACAGCTGCTGGTCCCATGAATCAATCATTCGAACATAGTACTTTCTCTTTTTAAATATTGATTTGTCCGTCTAAGATTGACCGTCTAACTCTATCGTTATTCTATAAAAAAAAAATATTTTTATAGTTTCATTGAGAGTTTGTATCTATTTACACATAACAAAATAACATAACATCACGCCTTTTATCCCCGAAGGGGTAGGCAGAGGTGCACATTATGCCACTGTACAATGTAACACTCACTTTTCACCATATATGATACGAGTCCCATGTAATAGGGTGTGAGCCTATTGCCATATACCAGGCACGATTTCAGACTCCGTGCTACTACTGAGAGTATTTTTAAAAACCCAGTGATGCTTTGCCCAACCCGGGAATCGAACCCGAGACCCCTTGCTCGGCAGTCGCATTTGCGACCACTCGGCCAACGAGGCAGTCCGTATCTATTTAACCGCATAAATAAGTAGATTATAAATAAATACTCACAAGAGTATATTTTGACGCCATTTTTGAATAACACTTACTGTCAAGTCCAGATAGAAACAATAGATATGTATGCAATAGCAACAAAAGAAAATTACAATAACTAAATATTTTATAGAGAAACAATAAAATATTCAATTTTGTTTTAGTATTAAATCGTTGCACAATGTAATGTCGTGGTGGCCCGGAGGTTTATGACGCTTCTCATGCACTAGGATGCGGGTTTAAAACCTACCAACGGCAAGTACCAATGTGACTTTTTCCGAGTTATATGTACTTTCTAAGATTATTCAGACACCACTGACAAACAGTGAAGGAAAACATCGTGAGGAAAGCTGAACTTGTAATTTTGATCCTCATGTATGAGAAGCGAGCGTCTTAAGCCTCCAGGCCACCATAACATGCCTATACGTCACAGAATATTTTTGAAGCATCCATATCTGGGAGGTGGGAGGGAGTGGGACAGGTACTACCTGACCCACATGCAAGTATTGGGAACAGTTCCCTGCTCTTTAAGAAGGTCAAAGACTGGCTGCACCACATCAATCGTGGCGATGAGTGAATGTGTGTGTGTATGAGTGAATAAGTAAGTAAGAAAGAAAGAAAGATAGAGAAAGAAAAGCAGTTTATTTGCACTGTTACACAAAATGAAAAACAAGAACAATAGTTAAAAAAATAATAAAATAAAACAGTGTAGACGGGGCGCTAAAAGACCAGTGCTCAGCTAAAATAAGTGAGTTCGTGAGTGAGCTTATGCGTGTGTGTGAGAGTGAGTGAGTGAGCGAGCGTATGCGTGAGTGTGTGAGAGTGAGTGAGTGAGTGAGAGAGTGAGTGAGTGAGCGTATGCGTGTGTGAGAGTGAGTGAGTGTGGGTGTGAGGGTGAATGAGTGAATGAGTGAGTGAGTGCGTGAGTGAGTGTGTGTTTATAAGTATGCGTGTATATTTTGTGTGTGTGTGTGTTTTTATGGTATAAGCCGGTAAACGAGCAGACGGATCACCTGATGATAAGCAATCGGCGTCACCCATGGTCACCTGGAACGCCAGATGCATTACAAGTGCGTTACCGGCCTTTTGGGGATTAGGAGTTTGAAGATTGTTGAGGATTTGGTGTTTGGAGAGGTTAAGGAAGGAGGGGGGGGGGTAATAGGGCCTCACTGTGTGTTAGTAAGTGACTGAGTAATTAAGTGAGTGTGCATGACTGTGTTTCCGTATGAGCGACATCAAACATGAAGTCGGAAGGAGGATATGAGGTTTTTAATAAATAAAACACAAAATTCCCTTATAATTAATATTTATACTAAGACCACATTTATTTATAAATGTGAATCTGATCGAACCTACAACATGTAATTATGATTTATGTAATTATAGTAAATATAACTCGGTGTTAGTTATTAGCATTGTATACCACGATTAATAATTAAAAGGAGTGGAGAGGAGAGTTGATCGATTGACCTGACAGGACGTTGAAGAATACCAGAGATATAAAAAGACCACTACCTCGAGTACCCTTCTTCGATGAACTTCTCTACTCCACTCCGGCTCCATGAATGCCATGAGGCGCGAGTTCAAGAAGAGCGAGGGGAGATCTGTAGGAACATGTTCAGCGAAACACGGTCCATCAGCCTCTTAACTCGATGTTGTTAAACCCGCGCCAACCATCGTCATCTATGCGGAATAGGGTCCATCCAGAAATGTAACAATACTCTAGAGGAGAATGTTGCTACATTTCTGATGAGGAGGTTGAAAGGTCAGTGCGCTGGTGTCAGAGGGTTGGTGCCAGGACCGCGCCTCCGCCTGCCTCCAGCGAACTGGCGACGCAGCTCGTCCGCAGGACACCTGCAAAAGAACGCGACATGATTAGTCTTCAACCACGTGTGTTGGCCTGTCTCTTATTCAGTTCTGTTGACTAATCAACCATCAAGCTAGTTAATGGCATTGCCAGGATACATAACATAATATCATGCCTTTTATCCGCGAAGGGGTAGGCAGAGGTGCACATTACCGCACTAAATGCCACTGTAGAATGTAACACCCACTTTTCACCATTTATGGTATAAGTCCCATGTGTTACATGTATGTAATAGGGGGTAAGCCTATTGCCATATACCGGGCACATATCCAGACTCCGTGCTACTACTGAGACTTTTAAAAACCCAGTAATACTTTGCCCGTCCAGGGAATCGAACCCGAGACCTCTTGCCCAGCAGTCGCACTTGCGACCAATCGGCCAACGAGGCGTTGCCAGGATAATCCTTACTATATAATATTATAAATCTGAAAGTGAGTTTGTTTGTTTGTTCCACCATCACGCCGTAACTACTCAACCGATTGCTTTGAATTTTTGCAGACGTAAAGTTAGAAGTCCAGATTAAATAATAGGGTACTTTTTAACCCGAAAAAAAATTATATTCCCGAGAAAAAACAAAAGTATTGATATAGATGGCGCTGTGTGTATTGGTATATGTCACATAGGCTACTTTTTATTTTTTTGTGACGCGAGCGAAGCCGCGGGTAAACGCTAGTCAATGATAAAGGACAAAGTGTATGTTGTGTTTCACTACTCCTATTTCTCCAACAGATAACATTACTGTCTAATCCAAGGCTTTAACGAGTAGGAGAACCATGTTTCGGCACGCATGGGCTGTCTCCACCGGAGTGATACCACGACCACACCCCAATCACCCTCCCCTTTCCTCAATCACCCCAATCCCCGAATCCCCAACAATCCTCAAATTCCTAATCCTCAAAAGGCCGGTAACGTACTAGTAACGCCTCTGCTGTTCCAGGTGTCCATTTGCGACACCAATTGCTTACCATCAGGTGATGCGTCTGTTCGTTTCCGGCCCCAAAAAAAATGGGCCAAGACCTGATAATCACTTTGGACAGCCAGCTAGAATACTTAAAGGGTTACCGTCGCTCCGGCTTGAAGTTAGAGTTGGAAGGAGGTGGTGTTAAGTCAGTTACAGTCCAAAACTCCCTTTCGTCTCACCCTAAAGGGGGGGGGGGGAGTTATTGGAGAATTTTCTCTCTCAAAAACAAGACAGGTAGCTCTGACAATACCATAGTATAATTACCTCATTCCTCAGTGAGGGCGAAGTGCTGCGGCCACGAGCTGCTCCACCAACGTCAGAGACGACAGGAGACGCTGCGCAGCATCAGCCACCTGGAAATAGCATCAGTACTATTATATATTATGTTAATTAAAGTCTGAAAGAAAAAGAAGTAATGGGATTAAGACAGGAAAAGAAAGAGACTCAGTTGAAGTCAGGCATTATGTCCTCGATAATCCAGCAACTGTAATCAATGCAGGTATTAATACACTTACCAAGATGTTAAAGCCAAAGAAGACGGGCGACGCAGGACTCCGGCTCCAAGCGAGGCTCAGGGACCGACACGTCCTGCACGATCCACGTCGCAGGCCGCACTGACTGCAAGCCGCGCCTCGCTAATACTCCAGGGCTAGACTTCTAGAATGTTCCATCTGCACTGCGCAGGTCAGGATCAATACTTTGAAGGCTGCTATATAAATGCATAGGGTTGATGATGTACAGTTATATGCAGAAGGCTAACCTCCCAAGATTCTATATTTGTATTGTAACTTTCGTGAGACATACTAAATAAATTATTATGTTTTCGGCTTACTCACGTAATAATTTGACGAGGTACTCGACTAGTTTCAAGCCATGCTAGAGGCTCATATTCATGAGCAGCACTTCACGACCTGCGACGCGGCGACTGTCGCGCTGCTACTGAAGATCTAGAGGTATATTGCTGAAGAATAAATGGAACTTTGTGTATTTTCGCTCACGAGACGGTTTACCTACCTCTGTCTCTGAAGGTACAAGCATTTGCATAGCATAGCATCATTTTTTTTTTCATTTCTCTTTAGAATAGGAACCTTGATAGATTCTTTGAACCTTGGTATTTTTAATTTATATTACCTATATATCTAATATTGGTATTGTACCTTGGTTTACCATTGCTTTATATATTTTTTTTTGTTTATTTATTGTGTGTTTAAAGCCTTGATCACCAGCTATCATGATCGAAATGTGAAATTGATCTAACTAGACTAAACAAGGTCTCTAGAATAGCCCACTACGCAGGAGATATTATAGTGTGTGTGCGTGGTACAGGTGCCCTCTCTGTTCCCTCACTCTTTGAAGACAAGGATTTACGACGACAAAGGCAATTAAAGATACATCAATAGGAGCCAAGCAAGAAGAAATGGTCTATGATTGAATTAGCGCTGTTCCGTACTACGTGGACCTTCTGCAGGCGTCGCATTGAGTGCAAAAGTCTAGTATGTTCTGTCCGAAGCTCCGACTGCACTGCGCAGGTCACATACACAATCAATACTTTGAAGTGAGATATATTATGCAGTTATAGTATTTATGGCACTGTATAAATAATCAAACAGAAGGTTCAGTTGCATTTTGAAAAATCTAAAGAGTATGACAGCCTTCTTAAGCCCAACGAACAGACATTGTATTTTGCGAACCGCATTTTGGACACACATTAACTTAACTGAGTACTAGCACGGAGGTTGGAACTATGCCCGGTATATGGCAATAGGCTCACCCCATATTACAAGGGACTCATAACATAAACAGTGAAAAGTGGGTGTTACATTGTACAGTGGCATTAAGTGCCGTGATGATGATGACGGGTAACGAGCAGACGGATCACCTGATGGTAAGCAATTGGCGTCGCCCAAGGACACTTGGAACACCAGAGGCGTTACAAGTGCTTTACCGCCCTTTTGGGAATTGGGAATTTGAGGATTGTGGGGCATTCGGGGATTGGGGAGACTGGGGAGCGGAAGTAATTTGGCTTTCGGTGACCTCACTCACACGACGAAACACAACGCAAGCGTTGTTTCACGTCGGTTGGCCCATTAGTGCCGAATCGTACCAAATTATAGTTTTAATAAAATAATGTTTTGAGTTTGAGTTTGAGTGGAAGTTGGTATTTAAGTCTGGTGCTCTGGTGATACATAATGCACCAGTGTCTGTGATGTCACGGACTTCTAAACTGATTACCACGCACTAAGTGGAATATGCGAAAACCATGCTTCGGCACTGCTGGGTTGGGTCCACCGGAGTGATACCATGCCTTTACAGAAACCTGCTTTGAAACACCGGTCACTTTGTGTAAGTGAGGTTGGTGGCTCAACCCTCCCCCCCTCCATTTCTGATCCCCAAACCCCTTTTTTATAATCTAATCTCCAAAGAGTTGGCAACGCACGTATAACCTATCGTACTAGTGTTCCAGGTGTCCATGGGTGACGCCGATTGCTTACCATCAGGTATTCCGTCTGCTCGTTTGCCAGTCTATACTATAAAAAGAAGTGAGTGACGTGGACCTTCTGCAGCCGACGCATTTAGTGCAAGGGTACAAGTCTAGAATGTTCTGAATGCACTGCGCAGGTCAGGATCGATACAAACTTGTTCACTATCCACCCCTAGCGTCGCAAAGGTATCATAATTAAATATTTACATAACCTCACGGCTTTAGAGGAATGACAGAGGTGCACATTACGGCACTTAATGCCACTGGACAATGTAACACCCACTTTTCACTATTTATGTTATGAGTCGCATGTAATAGGGGGTGAGAATATTGCCATATACTTACATAATAAACATTTTCAAACTCCTTGCCACTACTGAGATTGTTTTTTAAAAACTCAGTAATACTTTGCTCGATCCGGGCATTGAACCCAAGGCCCCTTGCCACCACTTGTGACCACTCGGCCAATAAAGCAGTCAATACTGCTGAAATGTCAAAAACAGTATACTTTTTAAATGAATTTTATGAAACAAATACACACATTACGTACTTACTATATTAATCCTAACTAATATTATAAATGCGAAAGTAACTCTGTCTGTCTGTCTGTCTGCTACTCTTTCACGCCAAAACTACTGAACGGATTTGAATGAAATTTGGTATACAGATATTCTAGACCCCGAGATAAAACATAGGCTACTTTTTATCGCGAAAAAGGGGTTGTAAGGGGTTAAAAGGGAGGAGGAAAGTTGTATGGGATTTCATAATTTTTAAAGATAAAACCATGAAACTTTATATTTAAGCACTTGATAAAAAATAATAAAACATTTGTTCTAGCGTTTTTGAAATTTCGACTCACTATGTCGATTTTTAAAAATAATTATTACGATTTATCTGAAAACCTGAAAACGGATATCTGACAGGTAATAGGTTGTAATTGTTATGACGTCCTACTTTCATAATATATTTTGGCATCAACATATAAAAATGAAGTTTTGTGGGTTTTCAAGGAATAATATTAGTATTCAGCTGCATCAGGGATCAGGGATTTTAAAGACAAAATACGAATTCAATTGACTGAATACAATTTATTCATAGACTAGCCTTTGTCTGCGGCTTCTCTCGCGTTCTTTTAATGGGGTGAGGGAAGGATTTACAATAAAAAAATGAAATGATGCACGATTCTATGCTGGTCACAAATAACCCGCATACCAATTGTTAGCTTTCCACATTGAAAATTGCAAAATACCCCATACAAACTTTTACCTCTGTTTCACGGAAGTGGAAGGGGGTTAGAAAAAGACAAAAAGTAGCCTATGATACTCTCCATCTTTTCAACTATCTCAAATCAAAAACCTTCCTGACTCCGTTCTGTCGTGAAATACGGACAAACAAACAAACAAGCACATACAAATTTATATTATTAGTATACATTTCTTAAGTCATCTGACATTTGTGTGACAAGTGAGTTTACAAAGTCAATGTGTCATAGATTTTTTTTATACTATGGTATTAATATTAAGGTAAGCAAAGAGGTTGACAGCAGTCTGAGGAGATAAAACCACGAATAAAATATTTTCAGTTTACTTGAATTCGTATTTTTTATATGTATATATCAAAAAAACTAGCTAAATGCACATAGCTAAAAAATAATATTAGTCCTTTTCACTTTAGACCGTCAAGGCCAAATTCACTATGATAGTTTGCTGTTTGTTTATGGCATAAGCCGGTAAACGAGCAGACGGATCACCTGATGGTAAGCAATCTGCGCCGCCCATGGACACCTGTAACACCAGAAGTGCTAGAAGTGCGTTACCGGTCTTTTGGGAATTGGTAATTTGAGGATTGTCAGGGATTGGGGGGGCTGGGGGAGGGGTAATTGGGCCTCCGGTAACCTCACTTACACAGCGAAACACTCCTTTAGGTAACCGAGGGCTGGGCTCGCTGTCATTGCAGCGGAAAGTCCCCTCTTTAAAAGTGGCTTTAGAGAGGCCATCAATGCAAGGACCGCCCGGAGAACACGGTGGAGCATACCGTGGCGGTGTACCTTGCATGGGCTGAGCACCGCCGTGTTCTCAGGGATGTAGGAAACGGTGACCTCTCGCGTTCGGCTCTGGTTCAGGCCATGGAGCGAGGGGGATTGGGATGCAGTCGCATCCTTCTGCGAAGCATTTATGCTTACCAAGGAGAAAGCGGAGCGCGTGAGGGAATGAACTTCCTCACGCCCCAGCCGTCGCGGGAGACACTCTGGGCGTCGGAGATCGGCCGGCCACCGGCCACCGTAAGTGCGGGTCTGTAGACGAAGGGCAAGGGTAGCTCGCCACCCGACCAGAGCCAGTCCCGTGCATACGGCGCGCGCCTTACAGAGCCATGACACCATCATAGATAGAGCCCAGTAGGGCTGATGCTCGATACGGTGCCGCGGGAGGCCTAACGAGTTGACGGGGCTCCGGCTCGACGAGCAGGAGTAGGAACGGAGTGGATTTTAGTCAGTAAGAATCTGTCACTCCCTCTCACCTAACCCAAGGCGGGAGAAGTGATTGGATGATTTTCCGACCTCAAAAAAAATCTTTAGGTAATGACAACCCGATGTGTGAAAAACTACCAAAAAAACTCCTTATATTATTGGTATTGATTACGCTGTGGAAATTATGGACAATAGAGCAAAGGGATGTATTAAGTCTTATAGAGGACATTAATATCAACATTAAAGTACATGTATCATATGTAACTAACCTAATATCAGAATACCTATTTTTTCATTGAAATGTTTGCGATAGTAACGCACGTCGCACCGGTACATATCAGGTCACATTATAGGAGAGAGGAAATCCCAAAATGACGGAAACTATGCGCTAAAAAACCAGGACCAAGGACGTTGAAATAAAGAGGGGCTCTTACCTTTTAAACCATTGAACCTATTTGGTGAAATTCGGTACAGCGATAGTTTGAGACCCGGGAAAGGACATCTAAAAGTTTTTAACCCGAAAAACCCACGAAACCGGGAACTGTGCTGTTAAAATCACTATATCTATTTGATTGAAATGCGATACAACATTGATTTGCAAACATAGAATAGTGAAACCTCACGAGACGGGCACTGTACGGGTAAAACTTCTATGGGATTGTTTATTTTAGAAACCACGAAAATTAATTAATTTCTCAATAAATATAACCTAGGTACTGAATCGATTGTGATGATATTTGTTCCAGTTGTACAGCCATAGAATATACCTTGACAAAGACTAATTTAAAAAACCCAATTTATACAGAAGTCATTATTTCACGCGGACGAAGTCGCGGGTAACAGCTAGTAATAAATAAAACAAACGGGGTGAGCTAAATAAAACCTTTTAAAAACATACAAACATCATCATACTTTTGCGTCAAGTGCCTACGCATCACAACTACTTTACAATAAAGTGTGGGAAAGCCATGCTTCGGCACGAATGGGCCGTTTTGACCGGAGGTATACGACGGCTGAGCAGAAAACCGACATGGAACAACCACAGCGTTGTGTTTCGTCGTGCGAGTAAGATTACCAGGGGCCCAATCAAGCATTTAGTGCAAGGGTTAGAAGTCTAGAATATTCTGAATGCACTGCGCAGGTCAGGATCAATACAAACTTGTTCACTGTCCACCCTTAGCGTCGCACGGGTATCATTATTAAATATGTACATAACACTCGGAAAGTTATTCACAACGAGACTGGTAGGAAAAGATTGAGAATTACAAAATTTAATTTAAATACCGAAAGGGGACAGATTTCATCAAACGTAGATGTAGCAGTAGATGTAGATGTAGAAAATTTTGTTACCAATATTCCTATTAATACGACTGAACATTTAAAGTCATCAGCAAACCTCTCTGTAACTTTGCTTAAGAACAACATAGAATCATGTCAACGCGACTTTAGTTTTCGATATACGAATGCTCTGGAAATTATAAAAGTTTTTAAAGAAATCAAGTCCAAATCAACGGAGGATCTTTGGGGATTATCGGTAAAAGTTTGCAAGTCACTCAAACAAACTGTAGCGCCATATCTGGCTGTGATTTTCAATAAATATATAGATGACGGTGTTTTCCCCGACCTAATTAAATATAGTAAAGTTATCCCACTATTTAAAAGTGGTGACACTAAAGAACTTAACAACTATATGCCTGTATCTGTTTTGCCGGTTTTCAGCAAAGTCTTTGAAAAGTTGATGGTGTCTCGGATGCTTCATCACTTTAATAAACATTCTATCTTTCACTAACAACAATACGGTTTCACTAAAGGTCGTTGCACAATTGATGCCGGTGTCACTTTGATTAAGGAAATATTTAGTGCTTGGGAGGAAGCACAGGATGCTATTGGTGACTTTTGTGACCTCTCAAAAGCATTTAATTGCGTTGACCACGAGACACTTTTGCTGAAATTAGATCACTACCTACGGGAACTCTGCGCTCCGTCTTATGAAATCTTATTTATAAGAAAAACAGTTAAAGGTTCATGTTAACGGTATTAACTCACAGGGCTCTGTGATGAATATGGGCGTTCCTCAAGGTTCAATATTGGGTCCCTTTCTCTTTTTAGTCTATATAAATGATTTGCCACTTATATTAAAAAATGAACCAAGAATGGTCCTTTTTGCAAATGATAGGTACATCATTAATTTTTAAAATAGATCGACAAAATGACGTAAACAGCTCCATTCTTCGAGTGCATAATTGGTTCACCATTAATAATCTAGCACTTAATGAGAAAAAAACCAAATGTATTAAATTTAGTTTACCAAACGTGCGTAGTAACGATTGTGATTTTGTTTTGAACGGTCAAAAATTTGAATTAGTCGACGAGACGGTATTTTTAGTTTTTTAGGCATTACGTTAGACAATAGGCTACAATAGGGTCCGCATATAAAGACGCTTTCGAGGAGATTGAGCTCAGATGCTTTTGCAGTTAGACCGATTAGACAGCTCACAGACGTAGATACAGCAAGTTTTAGCTATTTCCACAGCATTATGTCGTACGGAATTTGGTTGTGGGATCGAGCTGCAGAAATAGAATCAATATTTATTCTATGAAAGCGGGCTGAGAATTGCTGAGAGTATTGTTTAAAACGATAAATATCTTAACGGTGCCCTGTCAATATATATATGAAAATATAATGTATGTAAGTAAAAATAGGCAATTGTTTGAAAAAAGAAGCGATAGACACAATTTTGATTCTAGAGGCAAAAGTAAGTTACCTATACCGCAATTCAGACTGTCCAAGGTACAGAAATCCTTTATGAGGTTGTGTATTAAATGCTATAATACTATTTACTACATATATACTAGATGCTATTTGGTATTTTATTATAGCTCGGCCAACGAGGCAGTCAAAAACATTTATTGCAATTAGACCACTTCAGAACGTCAACAATAAAATTAAAAGTGAAGCTAGTTGCTCATTCCAAGGTGTAGATTGTTATGGAGAAGAACGAGCAAGAAACTCCATAGGTTACTCTTTGTCAATCAGGTTCACAATACAATTCTCTTGTTACATTGTTATACTAAAATCAATATGACGAGAAAAGAAGCTACGCATCACAATTACTTTGTCCAAATTATATTCAGATACGCTCAGCAGTTTTCGGATAAAAGAGTAACAAACATACTTACATAATACACATACACACACATCTTATCTTATATCTTCTACTATATAAAAATAAGTCGGGTTTTCCTTCCTGACGCTATAACTCCAGAACGCACGAACCGATTTCCACGGTTTTACATTCGTTGGAAAGGTCTCGGGCTCCGTGAGGTGAAAAAAAATTCAATCACCAAACAAAATCTTGTTATACTAATATTATAAAACTGAAGAGTTTGTTTTTTTGAATGCGCTAATCTCCGAAACTACTGGTCCGATTTGAAAAAACCTTTCTGTGTTGGATAGCCCATTTATCGAGGAAGGCCATAGGCTATAAAATATCACGCTACGATTAATAGGCGCCAAGCAGAGCGAGTGAAACCGTGCAGAAGTAGCTAGTGTTACATAAAACGAAGCCATCTGGTGGTGAAACGGAGTTCGCCGGGTTTGCTAGTAGGTACATATATAAAAATGAAACCCGTTTCCCGTTGTCACGCCATAGCCTTGAGAACGGCTAGACCGATTTGACTGATCTTTTTGTTGTCTTTGTTATTGTCAGGAGAAGGTTATTAAACTGTCAAACACCGCGAGGACACCAGTGACCGCAACCTATTGTTCTTTAATTGTGTCTATAATGACGGTACTCAAAGGGTTAAGGCATAAAAATCCTACGGGAATGGAAGAAAACGGGATTGCGCGTACGAAGTCGCGGGCAGAAGCTTATCCTCAATAAAAGCTACTAACACACAGTGCAGGCATAGTCGCGGCTATCTCTTGTATTACATTGTGAAACGATTGAATACTAAAACAAAATTGAATATTTTATTGTTTCCCTATAAATTATTTATTTTATTTTATTTTGTAGCTATTGCATACATATCTATTGTTTCTATCTGGATTTGATAGTAAGTGTCACTCAAAAATGGCGTCAAAATATACTCTTGTGAGTAGGTATTTAGCATATTATGTACTTTCTAAGATTATTCAGACACCACTGACAAACGGAGAAGGAAAACATCGTAAGGCCTGGGCTTATAATTTCTATTAGGGTAGTTTCCTAAATTTTATTTTAATGTCCGTCTGGTACATTAATTTAAAGCTTTAAACACGTGTTTTATCTTTTCTCACAAAATTAAATAAACACATAAAGTAAACCATAATACCTATTACACCTACCGTTGCACATCTCTGCATCACCCCATGGTTGACTGTTAGGGAATGCCACCCGTCATTAAGTCCGCCATCTTATGTTATAAATAATAATAATAATGTTACAGGTGCTCCTATTGACAATATTTATACAAGAAATGTTCGCGCAGTTATATGAGGACGTACTAAAACGGTACGACGAATATTGTGTTCGGAAAGAGCATAACTGTCATCCTGACGAGTTCGGGATGTGTAAATACGGCGTGAGTATTTTATATATATATATATATTTTATATTTGATTAGGGCGACGTTTGACCACTATCTCGCCTGGTGGTAAGCGATGATACGATGGAGCACGTCGTCCCATAAGCAACCTATTCACTCGGGCCTTGAAGACTCCCAGGTTATAACCCTTGAGGAAATACAGACTCTGGCAAAGAATTCTACTCTTTAGTAGTACGCACAAGGAAGCTTGAAGCGAAGCGCTTCGTGCGTGTGGGCGGAACATCTACCATGAATCGGTGACGCTTCGCCGATTGTCTTGTGGTACGATGAT
The DNA here is from genome assembly GCA_902850265.1 of Spodoptera littoralis. Classification (NCBI taxonomy): domain Eukaryota; kingdom Metazoa; phylum Arthropoda; class Insecta; order Lepidoptera; family Noctuidae; genus Spodoptera; species Spodoptera littoralis. The sequence continues at coordinate 5,358,576 of LR824558.2, read as the reverse complement.
GGAAAGGACTAGGGGGAATCAAGTTGTGCAATTCCCCCGATTATATACGATCCTAGCGCCCCCTATCCAATGCAAATATGTATAACGCAACTTTATCTTCCTTTTTTTAATTTGATAGTTATTTTGGAAATATATTTCATGTACAGAATTGACCTCTCTACAGTTTTATTATAGTACAGCTTCCCTAAAATTACATTTTTAAATACTACTTAAAATATTAGGAGCCGACCTCCCAACTAAACAAACCGTTTCCAGGACAACTGCCTTCTGCATCAGGTCCTTGACCCATCCACCAAACGCCAGTCTCCTAATATGGATGTCGAGGCTGTTAGGAATGAACCCATTGGCCGACACGACTATCGGCACAATGGTAGCCGAGTCCACCCTCCACATGTCGACAACCTCGTGAGCTAAGTCTAGATATTATAATTGTTTATCTTTCTCAGCTTTCACGAGGTTCTCGTCATGGGGAATGGTGATATCGATTACCATCGTGCGGCGTACTTGTCGGTCTATCACTACTATGTCAGGTTTATTGGCTACAATAGTCCTGTCAGTAATGATAGACCGGTTCGGAGTACAATGTGATATGGTTTTCGAGAACTGGATCGGGCACATACTTGTAGTACGGTACCTCAGAATCGACAAGTCGAGTGAAAAGCAAGTTGCTGATGGATAATTTATTAATTTAATTATAAAAAATATTACAACTTACAGAAAACTGAATATGGCGAAAATTGTAAAAATAAAAACGCTAAAAATATACAGTTTACACAAGATCAAGTTACAAAACTACTGGATGCGATAAACAAGTAAGTGATTTGATATTTAAATATCTAGTTTCTCAGCTATTTATCCAATGGCTAAGTGGCGATGTAGTTTTAATTAAAACCTTCCATTTTGAAGCAAACTTTTCGGTACCTGCACAAGTCTCACTCATAAAGAAACATAATTTCTTTGCAATCATTGAATATGGTAATAACCTCACAGAACACCGACGTGAAGCAACGCTTGCGTTGTGTTTCGTCGTGTGAGTGAGGTTACCGGAGGCCCAATTACCCTCCCCTTCCCCAATCTCCCCAATTCCTGAATCCCCAACGATCCTTAAACTCATAATCCCCAAAAGGCCACTTGTAACGCCTCTGGTGTTCCAAGTGTCCATGGGCAACGTCGATTGCTTACCATCAGGTGATCCGTCAGCTCGCTTACCGGCTTATGGTATAAAAAAAACGAGTTTACCCAAAATAAAACCTTCAATTGACATCTATAAACAATTAGACGATATAGTTAAAACTAGCTTTAAATCGCTATCATTACTAATGGCGGTAAAAATTACGCGCCAAGTTCAAGATCCCGCCATTTTGTGACGCGCAGTGAATTTGTAATGGCCGCCGGCTGTGTTTTCCACTTTCCACTGCAGTCAGACTGTGAGTTACAATTACTATCGTTAAAAAGCCTCTTTCTTTTCCGTTGAGGTCAAAATTTACTGATTTATATGAATAAATTTATTACTTACCTCCTATGGCTGCTAGCTGTTAATGTTGAAATGTATAATGTATATAGCGATGATGACAGGGGACAAAATTAAACCATCAATTTTCATGCAGTGGCCATCTTGGATTTACATTTTGACAGCACCATCATTTTAACAACCCTCGAAAACCTTAAAAACGACACCCATGACGATCAATTGTAAATTTCATGCAACGGCAAACATACATAAAAAGGAAACAATCATTCGAACATAGTGCCTCCTCCTTTTTTGAAGTCAGTAAAAACAAACACGCGTTAGCCCTGAATAATATATCCCGAGCTACTAACATCGTTTTGTTCGCAGCTCGGGATCGGCCTACCCGCGTCTCGCCTCTCACACACCGCACGATTGCCCTGTCTATACTCGGAATTTTAATTCAATTCCAGATTTGACAATTTCAGTGTTGCAACATTATGACAAGTACTAAATAGTGACGTTGCGAAATTATTTGATATGGAAATGGAATATTTCTGGATCGATTCTTCTCGTTTATAATTTTACTTTCGTAAACTAAGTACTTATATCAGGAAATTAAATATTTCTGAACCGATAATATAGTTTTGACGATTAATAAATTAGAAAAGTCTTATAAATTGTGTGTGAAATAAATAAAAAAATGTAATCATGACAAATAAAACAGATAGATGTATTATGGTAATAATTTATTTTATAAATTGTCGGCGTCATCGCTATCGCTATCGCTGTCACTTTCTATAACATTTATTATAAAACACACACACTGATTGTTTATCGATTTTTGTGTTCATCACTACACTATTATATGTGGTATCATTATTTCACAAAATGACAGTAGCTAATGTCAAATCTAGAATCGAATTAAAATTCTGACTATGGACGTCTTCGTTGGACGACTGTACCTATTTTTTTTTTAAGGGGTAAAATCATCGAATGACTGCTCCCGCCTGGGTGAGGCGGGAGGGAGTGTCAGAATCTTACTGACTAAAAACCACCCCGTTCCTTCTCCTGCACGTTGAGCCGGAGCCCCGGTTACCCGTTAAGTTCTCCGCGACTCCGAATCGGCATCGCCCTGCCTAGATGTCTTTGTTATACGACTGTATAGACTGTGATAGTAGTAAGAGTATACGTTTGTTTCAGTTTCAGAGCTCGGCTAACCAACGGAACCTTAAAATTCTCCACTGGGAAATTTTATCCAAAGGGATATGGAATATTTCGAGTGGTACGTGTTTTTTTCATAAGTATTTATTAAATTTAAATTAACTAAAATAACTGTTTATTCACGTAAATAATTATATTGAGAAAAGCTCTACTAGTTTTTTTTTTTCTAAAAGTTCTCGAGTCACAGAGGAAATCATATGAGCAGCGTGCGCGTATTTTGTGACGTTGCAGAATCAACTAGTTATTTACAAAGACTGGGTGCTGCACTAGGTGCACTCATTTAAGCCAAGGATACATTAGGGGACAATTGGGTAGTTTCCAGGGTATCAAAATTTAAAATCTGATTAGTCCGTCAGTTAGATTATGAAAAAATATTAGACACGTATTTTTTTATTTTCTCGTATTAAGTTCCAATTGCTTTGCTCCTATTGGTCGTAGCGTGATGTTATATAGCCTATAGCCTTCCTCGATAACTAGACTATCCAACACAAAAAGAATTATTCAATTCGAACCAGTAGTTTCGGAGATTAGCGCGTTCAAACAAACAAACAAACAAACATTCTTCAGCTTTATAATATTAGTATAGATTACCTGTAATTACCATACTTCGTGCAAATAAACGTTCTTATTCTTATTCATCTAATGTACTTCACACTTATATTCCAGCAGTGGGACAGCGAGTCTGCGGGCTTGGCACAGTACGTTAGCTCTCGGTGTCATGTCCCGGCTAAATTAATGTGTATCCAGTTGAGTAAGTACCCATGTGTACCTCTATTGTAAATATGAGAGCCCTGCAATTAATTAAATTAAATTAGACTAGTAGAATGCATGCATTTGTGTCAGCTTGGAGTTGTCTCACTCAAAAGTCTCATTGGCGGTAACACGAGCATTGGATCGCTCGATTCCCTATAAAATAGTTGAGTTGGGCGGTGCTGGGGTACGTGTCATGTTCGTGAACGGGCGCCGTCAATTGGGACTGGTCAGCTCCAGACTGTATGATTTTATGGTCCTCAAGGTTATTTTCTTTTTCAATCTCTTTGACTGCATTTAGGTGTTGCATTGTTCTCACACAATCGAACCAACAAAACTATGTACTAGAGAATTGTATTGTAAACCTGATTGAAAAAGAGTAACCTATGGAGTTTCTTGCTCGTTCTTCTCCATAGGAGTCTACACCTTGGAATGAGCAACTAGCTTCACTTCTAAATTTTTGTTGTTGACGTTAAAAATTGCCATCCTGGTCTAATTGAAATAAATGATTTTGACTTTGATTTTGACTTTGTGACAATACTCGATACTTTAGTTATAGTTACATTAAGCGACATCACGGTGGGCGCAGTGATGGATTGACCGGCTACTCTACAACATATCTCGGGTTTGATTCCCACGCCAGCCAAGTGACAATGGCATTTTCTGAGTAAAATTATCATACTTTTTTTTTTATAAAACATTGCCCCACACTAGCGTTGTGTCCTGTGTCGTGGGTGCGTTTACAAACATACAAGTTCACATACACATGACACCCAGACCCGAAACAACACTTTGTGGATCACACTAAAAGTTGCAATGTGCGGGAATCGAAATAATTTTCGACCCAATTTTCACTATTTATGTGATGAGTCCCAATCCAATGTAATAGGGGATGAGCCTATTGCCATATACCGGGCACATTTCCAGACTCCGTGCTACTACTGAGGTTTTTACAAACCCAGTAACGCTTTGCCCGACCCGGGAATCGAACCCGAGACCCCTTGCCTGGCAGTCGCACTTGGTCAACCGGGAATCGAACCCGAGACCCCTTGTCCGGCAGTCACACTTGCGACCACTCGGCCAATGAAGCAGTCTAGTACTTTAAATACGAATAATATGAATTTTTTTTTGTATTTTAGAGCGAAACACTGGATCCTATTATTTTTATAGCTACAATACTGGAACGGAATCCGAAATCTTTTCTAAACAATTGAGCCATTTCGATCCGGAGAGATTTGAAAATATTGACAAAGTTGGCGGTCGCAAGTAAGTAGGTACAGTCAAAGGTTAAAGTCCACTGCCACCGTGAGTGATGTTCACACGGCAATGCGTAAGTATTACATATTAATGTACATAAACACACGCACGAGTACGCACACAGATACAAATATGCGCGTGCATGTGTGTATAAGCGCTGCAGCGCAACCGACAGTAGTCTTACGGTGGCAGTGGACTTTTGCCCTTTGACCGTACAGAATATACCAAACTTCTCTTCATGAAAATTTTAATTTTTTACTCATAATGTTATGTCGTGGACATTAAGACGCCCGCTTCTCAATCACGAGGGCGCGGCTTCGAAACCTACCAACGGCAAGTACCGTAGCAACTTTTTCCGAGTTATATGTACTTTCTAAGATTATTTAGACAGCACTGACAAACGGTGAAGGAAAACATCGTGAGGAAACCTGGGCTTATAATTTCTAATTATAAGTTTGAAATCGCTAACCTGCAATGAGCAAGCGTGGTAATTAATGGTTAAACCTTCTCCGTGTGAGAAGAGGCCGTTCACTTGTTTCACTTGTTTCACAAAAAATCTTTCTTTTCTTTGTTTCACTATACATACGATACATGACTGCACGGTTGGTGCGGTAGCTGGGCAACCGGCTGCCGTGCAACGTGTCGCGGGTTCGATTCCCGCACGGAACAACACTTTGTGTGATCCACAAATTGTTGTTTCGGGTCTGGGTGTCATTGTGTATGTGAACTTGTATGTTTGTAAACGCACCCACGACACAGGAGAAAATCCTAGTGTGGGGCAACGTTTTTTTTTAAAAAAAATATACCAAAATAACACTTTTTACAATTTATGTCTGTCTGTCTGTTTGTACTGGCTAATCACTGAAATAGCTGAACCGATTTTGACGGGAATTTTATTAGCACGTAGCTAATGTGCTAAGATGTAACGTAGTCTACTTTTATTTTAGAAATCAGTTAGTAATTATTAGAAATTTAACGCCTAATAGGGACATGAAAATAGTTCCAGAATTATCTATCAGATGGCGTTAAACACAACTCGACAATGACTGGTAAAATATTACATAGCGCAATTGACATGAATCGTCGACTGTCAAGATATTTGAGACCGGTTCTCAGCTCTGCATAGTCTCGTTATGCATCTTCTATCACCTGTTTAAAGTTTTCTTTGAGTAAAATTTTCTATTTTAAGTATTAAGAGTACTTCCCCTTCAGGTGGCATTACAAAATTCCACACTATTTAGAAATCAATGCTGTGACGATGTAACACAGCGCAACGGAGATGGCCTGGGCCTTAAATGATTGGTAGTCCACAACAATGTCCTTAGATATAGTAGCACTCCACCAGGAGTGGAGTACTACCAGATACTTGATTGCTGTTGCAGGTGTATACCCAGGGCATACCTATTCAAAAAAGTTAATAATAAAACCTTTTTGCTTTCTAGTTTTTTTATTATGGGGGCTGTCAGTCACATTGGATGCGGATGGACAACGTTTTTGCATGAGCATGAGAAAAAGGTAGGTCCCATAAACTGTTTCATTATCTGTTGATGATTGCTAATGTTGATTAGGTGACGGAGAATTTCATTAGTTGAAATCGTATGAAGTTTGCTTATGGGCAGGCGTGCTTTTTTATAGATAAGACGGTAAACGAGCAGACGGATCACCTGATGGTAAGCAATCGGCGTCGCCACTGGACACCCGGAATACTAGAGGCGTTACAAGTATGTTACCGACCTTTTGGGGATTAAGGATTTGAGGATTGTTGTAGATTCAGAGATTGGGTAGTATTTGAGCCTCCGGTAACCTCACTTACATGACAAAACAAAGCAAGCGTTGTTTCACGTCGGTTTTCTGCTCGGCCGTGGTATCACTCCGGGCGAGTTGGTCCATTCGTACCGAAGCATGGCCCTCCTACACTTAAACGCTGTTATAAATGTCAAACAGTACACATTTTTATTGGTAAATGTTTGACCACTATCTCGCCTGGTGGTAAGCGATGATGCGGCCTACGATGGAGCACGTCTGCCTATAAGAAATCTATTCACTCAAAACTTCAGGAAACACAGACTCTGGCAAAGCGTTCCACTCCTTCGCCGTTCGCACAAGAAAACTGAAAGTGAACAAAAAAAGTAGTTGATTTATAGTCTTGTAGAGTTGGCTGAGATCCCTAACCCGGTTGCCAAGCGCGACAAACCCATCTTTGCAGACGATTCCCATTATAAAACGTGTGCGTTTTACAAGCTATCGATGATGGTATTTTTGTTAACTGAAATTGTGCAAAGTACACTATTCTGGGGAACATTAACTAAAAACACTTAAAAAAAAACAAACAAGTAACAAACTGAAAACATTTAACTACTTTTATCCTCATAACATAACATCACGCCTTTTTGTCACCGACGGGGTAGGCAGAGGTGCACACTACGGCACTTAATGTACAATGTAACACCCACTTTTCACTATTCATGTTATGAGTCCCATGTAATAGGGGGTGAGCCTATTGCCATATACCGGGCACAATTCCAGACTCCGTGCTGCTACTGAGATTTTTATAAAACTCAGTAACATTTTGCTCGACCCGGGAATCGAACCCGAGACCCCTTGACTGGCAGTCGCACTTGCGACCACACGGCCAACGAGGCAGTCTTACCCTTTTTTTACCCTCACAATTAATTCAAATAAACACCAACACTAAAATAATCAGAACCATACACAATGAAATAAAATTATTTCGTAAGATCGCGAAAGGACACATAAAAAATATCAAACGTGTTGATCCCGGAGAACCGAGAGAAGTGCGCCTTTTATAGCGTTCCTAAGCAACGTCAAGGATTATCTCCTTTACTACATATACTTTTTATTATTTCCAGGACTCTGTAGTATGCAGATATATAAATATAATAGCGCCCTACATGTACGTATCTCCTATTTACAACAAAACAGCGCCGATAGCTGGACGTCATTTCTCCAGGAAATGTGGATGTCCACTGTTCACCCTGGAGACGGAGAACTGCCTCTGTGAACATGTCCCGCCGCAGTCCGGTTAGTATTGGGGCACAGGACGTCCTCGATCCTCGTCGATATCTTATTATTATTATTTTTAATTGGGACAAGCCCACTACAACCTCCAAAAACCGCTGCAACTCCTGTAAGCCAGGATCTACAGTAGATAGAACCATGAAGACACCGGGACACTGAAGTCCGGCGCGTCCCAGGGACATGAGTAACTGTCTTGGTTCCCATAACGAAGTGAATCAGAAGATATTATAAGAGGAGATGAAGAAAAAACTATAGTTTCCACTTCCCTCGGTGAATTACTGCAGGAGACAGAATGAATTAAGCCTAAAGGCACAAAAAAGAGACTGTACAACTGGGTGAAGTCCAGTCGCCAAGCACCACGGAAATTTGACTAAAACTAAGTGGGTCCTATGTGTGAGCTGTTTTACTTGCTTCCAATAATAGGTATGGCAAAAGCGCCTAAACGCACGGAAATTTGTTCTAGATTCCACAAGGTCCGTATAATAAGCTACACCTGACGAAACAATTAAATTATTTAACATAGTGTTACGTTCATATTGCCAGAGATCACTCTCCCAGAGTATGTGATGGACCGACAGTTCGACAGTGGAGTTGCAATACGATATCTTATTTATCTACAGGTTTAAACACATGATATGCCTATTATACTTTGTTGGTCCACAGTTGTGTCTACAAAGTCTACTACACCAGCTTATGACCCGCCTGTCTATAAGAACAAACGCCTGAGAGGTATGTACTATTATTTTTATAATTACTAGGTCGACGTTTTAACCCAAAGTAAGGAGAGATCTTGCCTCCTTGTGCATGTTCTACCGCTTGTATAATGAGTTGTGGTCCGCGCAATTGTTTGATATGATGCCGACGACCACTTTCTATCATCGCACCGCTCGCCAGCGACAGGGAGTTCACGCTCACACATTGGAGCCCAAATGGTTCCGTACAGTTCGGTTTCAGAGGAATTTTCTCTCACGGATCCTCCGATTGTGAAATGAACTCCCTATCGTGGTTTTCTCAGTAGGCTACATGTGGTTCTTCAAAAAGGAAATAAACTGGTTTTTCAAAGGTCGGCAAGGTGCATGTAATGCCCCAAGTGTTGCAGGCGTACATAGGCCACGGTAACCGCTTACCATCAGGTGGGCCCTCGTAGTATAAATAAAAACTTATTTGCCCGATGATAAACAATGGTGCGGCCAAGGATGTATCACGCTTGCACATAAGAACCCTATTCACATAAACTTTGAGGGCATCGATTTTATAATAGGGTGGCAAACAAGCAGCTGGATCACATCTGATGAAAAGCAATCAGAGTTAACCATGGATACTCACGTCACTAGAGGTTTTACAAGTGCAGTGATGGATTTTTTGGAAACTTGGGGATGAGGGGAGATTGAGCCTTCAGTAATCCCGCTCATATGGCGAAAATCAACGCAAGTATTGTTTCTGTTTTCTGCGAGGCCGTGGTATCACTACGGTGGAGTTAGGCCATTCATGGCGAGTTTTTTTAAGTAGAGATAGTCGAAGGAATGGCTATAAAACATCACGCTGTGATCAGTAGAAGCCGAGTGGCGGATGAAACCGCGCACAACGAAGAACTAAATAACTGGATAACTACAATCACATTTTCTGTATCACTTTGTATATTATATTCCAGGACCTACGGAGGTAACGCAGTCAGTCATGACGACTCAATTCCTCGAGCATACAGCTATACCCAAACCGAGCAGCAGGCAACGCGTGATAATATTGCTGCCCGTCATCGCAGTTAAGAGGAGAACCCCCACTGCCCTCGCGCCAGCTCTCAGCCACGAGTGAGTTCACGTCATCGTCATCCTATCAGCTCAGGTTCACTGCTGACTGATAGATTGACAGCAATATATAATTATTTCTTTTTTTATGAACAACAGACAATAACAGGCTACTGATGGACTCTAGGCTTCCTCCACATAAAAAGCTACGACAGAATGCTGTTATTTCCACGCTCAACAGAGGTTTAAAAACCGCAGTTTAAGCTTCAAGTTTGGTAGCTCGCCATCCAGAACGAGATCCGAGCATACGGGCCGTCGTAATCCGCGTACGCTTCTAAGAGTCATCAGACCACCACGGATAGGACCCAATAGGGCTGATGCCGGTACGAGGCCGCGGAGAACGTAAAAGGTTACCGGGTCTCAGGGTCTAATTGCAGGAGAAGAAACGGGGTGGTTTTTAGTCAATAGGAGCCTGACACTCCCTCTCAACTCACCCTCAGAACGCTGCTGCCGTCTCTGACAAAATGTCTAGTCCTTTAGTCAGCTCTCATATCACCCATGGGACGAGCAGGGGTGATGGCAAATGCCTTCTACCCTGCCGTCTCCATATGGTTTTATCGAAGTATTATTAAGGAGTTCATTTATTTTACAGTTTGACAGTATCTACATCTTCAGTAAAAGATAATCCTACGCAGGTATTTATGTGTTATGTTTGTACTTTGTATAATACTGTAAAGACGAAACTCTTCGCCACGAATAGAGTGCTCGACCAGAGTTTACTTACAGCCTTACTGCAAATCAGCGTGAAGAATAAAGATTAAGAAGTTAATACTGAGATTTCTTGATTCAAGCCTGGGCCCCAAGTCTGCTAATTTACGTATGGCTCAATTGAATATCAATTGAATCTCAGTAGTAGTTTTATCTACATTTGGTATTCTGCTACTAATTTAAGACCAATGGTTTTCCAGTGACATACCGTTGAACTGCTATCGGAATATTTGCTAGTCTGCTCTTCAATCGTGTTACAATTGTAAATCGATTGTGGTCTAAATCGGCGATTTATTACCGACAATGTAATTCGTTATTTAATAACAGAAAATGATAAAAACGTATATTTAAATTAAAAAAATAGTTCATTCACTCATTCAGCTTCTTGATAGATTTTGAATGGCAACAGCTTTATCTGTTCAACTGAGAGTCAATTACAATTACACTACGATTCCATTACGACTCTATTGAGTTTACATTCATGTTTTTGCAGAATACCAAATTTGTTCTAATCGTAATGGAGTCGTGATTGAATCTCAATTGAATTTCAATAGCATGTGAGTTAAATAAAATTAGCAGACTTGACCCCCTGATTAGTATGACTAAATTATCTGTTTCAGCCAACGGTTGCCTTCAGGAGACGAGAACCACAAAGCGAAGAAGATGAACATGTTAAAAATCCCGAATTATTTTTGCAAAACTATTACTCTAATATAGCGAACCCCACGCGGAAAACCGACACTCATAGAAGATATAACAATATCGAATCGACCATTCCATGGACTGATGTGATTTGATTTTCACTAGGCTTTTGGATCTAATTTTGAGGCTAGCGCCATCTAATTTTTGATTCCGACATCAAGCAAGGAGTTCTCTTCCTTGAAACGATGGCAGAGTTAAGCCTGTTACAATGCAGCAGTGGACTGCCACTGGCCATAGACTGTCGATGAAATGAAGTGTTTTAATAAATTCAGAACAAATTTCTACCTTGAGTTTGAACAGTGGTATTATTAATTCGAAATCAACGGAAATTTTAGTCTAGCTCATTATGTTGTATGTAGATATTTTTCTAATTGCAATGGGTATTCTCTGCCTCTAAGAGAGACTGCCTCGTTGGCCAAGTGGTCGCAAGTGCGACTGCTAGGCAAGGGGTCTCGGGTTCGATTCCCGGGTGGGGCAAAGTATTACTGGGTCTTAAAAAAAATCTCAGTAGTAGCACGGAGTCTGGAAATGTGCCCAGTATATGGCAATAGTCTCACCCCTTATTACATGCGATTCGTAATATAGAGGTAAATAGTGAAAAGTGGGTGTTACATTGTACAGTGGCATTAAGTGCCGTAATGTGCACCTCTACCTACCCCTTCGGGCATAAAAGGCGTGATGTTATATTATGTTATTCTATTCTTCTTATTTTAATTTCTTACGGTGCAATAAACCATTTTTCTTTCTTTCTTTCTTTCGTCCTATGTAAGGCAGGCCTAAGTTTCTAATAAATGAAACAACATTTTCTTGTATTTACATTTATTATTATTATTTATTATACAATAGTATATATTCTTAGCCTAGAAATCAACTTTTAACCCTCTGGCACTTTCTGTTTATATTATATATAGCTAAGAAATTATGTACCGCGTCTGCGACGGAGATGCAGCCGCAGTCCATAATGGGCCCATGGGGGGCTGAGAGGATCATGATCATCTCCGCCTCACAAGGGGCGTCAGAGCCTCGTCCGTGTGTCAGCAGGGTGCGCCGCGGGCAGGTGAGGTTGACTTTGGCTCATAAGGCGATGGTGGAGCCACTTGCACCCCAGGGAAGTCAGCGAATGAGGTCACACTGCATCATTCATGTTCAGAGAATGTTGAGGCTGTCTACCAGGAACCCTGAAGCAGTAAATTGATAGGTTATATACAACAGCTCACATAGTGTAGAGGTTAGGCTTTTTTTTTAAGGGGGGAAAATCATCGAATGACTTCTCCCGCCTGGGTGAGGCGGGAGAGTGTCAGACTCTTACTGACTAAAAACCACCCTGTTTCTTCTTCTTCACGTAGAGCCGGAGCCCCTGTTACCCGTTAGGTTCTCCGCGACTCCGAATCGTCATCGGCCCTATTGGGTCCTATCTGTGGTGGTCTGATGGCTCTTTGAGGCGCGCGCGGGACACGACGCGCCGTACGCTCGGGTCTGTTTCTGGTCGGACGGGGAGCCACCCAAGAGGTTAGGCTAGTATCATCATGAGCAGCTTTTTGGGTGCAAATGAGAATTCATCCTGATGATAGAAGGTCAAAAGTCTCTAAATAAAAGTCTCCGACACTGACCGTGATAGAAGGCCTTGAGTTCTGGTGAGCTGTAGGTGCTGGTACGCTGACGACTTGCGACAACTTGGGCTGATGTCTGCTGGCTGCTCGTCCATCAGGAATCTGGTGAAATTTAGCATTTGTAAACAAAATTGGAATTAAAATAGATGTTCTGATGAAGGGAACTGCTGGATGCAGGTGGTTTTAAACCAGTCACTATCGAAGTCCTTAGGGAAGGCCTATGTTCAGTAGACATAGGATGTCTTGGGGCTGGTATGATGATTATGATAACGAGTAACAGACATGTCCCTTCAAACACAGATCCTTGGTAAAATAACCGACGAACCGGTTCTTTTTCTGGACACCCAATGAAAAAACAGCCATCTCTTACAAGGAAACTATCAACTTTTAATGCCAATTATTGTAGGGTCCGGAATAGAAACTATTATGACTCACCTGCAGTACTAGGATCATGAGGAGATAGGGCTTCAGTAGCTTCATGTGGCTTCGAAGAATCGGCACGTCCTCTCCGGCGGATGGCGCGAGGCGCAATGAGTGCACAGGAGAAGTCTGGTCTAGTAGTCTAGATGCACTGCGCAGGTCACGATCAATACTTTGGTATGAGCTCAAAGCAGTTGGTATTTATGCCACTGAATAAAATATCAATCAGAAGGTTTAACTACTTTTATACTTAAGCATAGCATAGCATGATGCTATCATCACGCCTTTTATCCCCGAAGGGGTAGGCAGAGGTGCACTTTATGCCCTGTAAATGTAACACCCACTTTTCACTATTTTTGTTATGAGTCCCATGTAATAGGGGGTGAGCCTATTGCCATATACCGGGCACGATTCCAGACTCCGCGCTACTACTGAGATTTTTTTTAAAACCCAGTTATACTTTGCCCGGCCCGGGAATCGAACTCGAGACCACTTACCTGGCAGTCGCACTTGCGACCACTCGGCCAACGAGGCAGTCTATACTTTAAGTTTTATACTTGAATGGGATCTCCCATCCACTAACCCTTAAACATTTCTTAAGCTGACTAAAAATCGAGGGTTACTCACGTCAAAATACTGAGAAAAGTACTACTAATTGAGTAGGCTGCGCGACATCGCCACGACGGCGCACACTGCTTTAGAGGAAGAGCCTCTCTGTGGTTCGAAACTAGTAGAGCTTTTCTCAGTATATTCACGTGAGTAACTCACGATTTTTAGTTAATTTAGTATGTCTCACGATAGTTATTATAAAACATTTCTTAAGCTCTAAGAGTTTCTTAGTGTGGGGGAGCATTCGTGGTTCCATATCGGAATTAGTCATACTGGGCCCCATCTGAAGTGGTCTGATGGCTTTTTGAGGCGCGAGCGAAACGCGATGCACCGTACGTTCAGGTCTGGTTCTGGTCGGGCGGCGAGCTACCAGTACTTGCCGTCTGCGATCCCAAACTAACCCCTTACCTTTACGTTTAGTTGTCGCTTAGTCGTAAAGGTGACAAGGATGAAAAAAAGACGATAACAGTACGAATGGCGCGGTGGCTGGACAACTGACTGCAGCGCAACGTGTCGCGGGTTCGATTACCGCACGGAACAACACTTTGTGTGATCCACAGATTGTTGTTCCGCGTCTGGGTGTGATGTGTATGTGAACTTGTATGTTTGTAAACGCACCCACGACACAGGAGAAAATCCTAGTGTGGGGCAACTTTTTATTAAAAAAACTTAGAGATATTTCGAGACCTGAGTCTTCTACCTCGTACAGCAAAACTAATTTAGGTTCAGATATCTTCATGAAAAGACCGTGTATTGATTCTCAAAAATTATTTTCATTTTGTGACTTCTTTGGTGTCATGACTGTCCATGGCCAGGACTAATCACTTTCAGGTAATGTCCGACCGTAGGTGCAATTCTGGCCGAAGCCGATTAATAGGTTTAATATTCAGTCGATTAATATTCAGTCAGGTCACCAGCACCATAAGGTCCTCAGTCTGCTTGTTTGTTGAAACAACACAGTTTCTGTTTTTATAATAACTATCGTGAGACATAATAAATTAACTAAAAATCGCGGGTTACTCACGTAAATATACTGAGAAAAGCTCTACTAGTTTCGAACTACATATGGCTATGCGACATCGCCGCGACCGCGCACTCTGCTCATGAGGAAGAACCTCTTTGCGGTTCGAAACTAGAAGAGCTTTTCTCAGTATATTCACGTGAGTAACCCGCGATTTTTAGTTAACACAGTTTGTGTCGACTGCAATCACAAATTGTGCGCTTCAATTAATTTGTGTCTGTGGTCCTGCTGTGTGCTTGTTCCCGAGCACTGAGCGACATGGACCTTCTGCAGGCGTCGCATTGAGTGCACAAGTCTAGTTCTAGAATGTTCTGTCTGCACTGCGCAGGTCCTGTGACGCGATCAATATTTCGATGTGTGATGTATTATTTTGTATGCAGTTATTATAACAAAGAAATTACAGGAAGGTTTATTTCTGAAACCTTTCTGAAACTTTTGACTGCATTTAGGTGTTGCATTGTTCTCATACAATCGAACCAACAGAACTATGTAACTAGAGAATTGTATTGTAAACCCGATTGAAAAAGAGTAACCTATGGAGTTTCTTGCTCGTTCTTCTTTACAGGAATCTACACCTTGGAATGAGCACTCACTTCTAAATTTTTTTGTTGTTGACGTTCAAAAGTGCCTTCCCGGTCTAATTGAAATAAATGATTTTGATTTTGACTTTGACTTTGACTTTTGTGGATAATAAAATCCGTAATAACTACTCAATCAATGCAAATAGTTTGGATGGGATTGTAAAATATTATAAATATTATAATAGATCCATAATACAATAGGTCACTTAGCTTAGCGTGTTCAAATAAATAAACTTTTCCGCCATATATATTAAGTTTAGTATAAGATAAAAAAGGATATACGACAACAACATAACATCACGCCTTTTAGCCCGGAGGGATAGGCAGAGGTGCACATTAAGGCACTTATTGTAGCACCCACTTTTCACTATTTATGTTATGAGTTCCATGTAATAGGTGGTGAGCCTATTGCTATATACCGCGTAAAATTCCAGACTCTGTGCTACTACTGAGGTTTTTTTTAAAAACCCAGTAATACTTTGCCCGTCCCGGGAATCGAACCTGAGACCTCTTGTCCGGCAGTCGCACTCGGCCAACGAGGCAGTCTCAGTATTTATATCTATAATATTGTATCTATAATATTGTACCTATATATGCATATTTAAGATATATAATTTAATGTAAGTCCCTGTATCTTCCATACTTATGTATTATTGATTATAACGATTATTTACTACTTTAACTTCTATTATCTACTTCATACTTTCTTCATTATAATTTTGCACCTACCGCTTTAACATTCTGCACCACCCAATGGTTGACTGTTAGAATGCCTACTAATAAATAAATAAATAAATAACAATGTAAATACAAGAAGATTTATTTCTGTAACCTTTTGTGGATGGAACTCCATAATAACTACTCAATCAAGCAGAAACTTTGGGTGGGACTGTAAAATACTATAATAGATCTACAATACAATAGGTCAGATAGATAATAATTAAAAATTATTAGATACATAGCTTATGCCTTGTTTGCACTGCGCCAGTAATTTAGTCGAGCATCGAGTATTTAGTAGTTATGTTTCGCGCCTGTACCGAAATCAATGCAAGAGAAAACGACTAAATACTCGCTACTCGACCAACTTACTAGTGTAGTGTGAACAAGGCATTTACAGTTAAAATAGATAAACAAGTTCTTCATCTATACATAACGAGCGACCCGCCCCGGCTTCGCACGGGTGCAATATGCATGTCATCCTTACTTGTCCTTACTTATATTATAAATCGGAAAGTGAGTTTGTTTGTTTGTTTGTTTGTTCCGCTTTCACGACGCAACTACTGAACCGATTGCTTTGAAATTTTGCAGAGGTAAAGTTAGAAGTCTGGATAAAATAATAGGGTACTTTTTGTCCCGGAAAAATTTGATATTCCCGAGGGAAAACTAAAGTATTGGTATAGATGGCGCTGTGTGTATTGGTATATGACACATAGACTACTTTTTATCCTTTTGTGACTCGAGCGAAGCCGCGGGTAAAAGCTAGTATACATATAAACCTTTCTTAAGAATCACTCTATCTATTAAAAAAATCGCATCAAAATCCGTTGCGTAGTTTTAAAGATCTAAGCATACATAGGGACAGACAGACGGTGGATAGCGACTTTGTTTTATACTATGTAGTGATAAGTTTAGTATAAGATAAAAACTGCCTCGTTGGTCGAGCTGTTCCGGGTCGAGCAAAGTATTACTGAGTTTTTTCAAAATATCTCATAGAAGCACGGAGTCTGGAATTGTGCCCGGTATATGGCAATAGGCTCACCCCCTATTACATGGGACTCATAACATAAATAGTGAAAAGTAGGTGTTATACCTCTATTGTACAGTGGCATTAGGTGCACCTGTGCCTATCTCTTCGAGGATAAAAAGCCCGATGTTATATGTTTAAAAACAAAAAGAATATGAATAAATAATATATTATAACTACCAACTATACCTAAAAAGAAAACAGGTTGTTTAAAAATAAGGACCTACTGAGTAAACAAGAAAAACCCTGTTTTTATAATAACTATCGTGAGACATACTAAATTAACTAAAAATCGCGGGTTACTCACGTGAATATACTGAGAAAAGCTCTAATAGTTTCGAACCACAGCGCGCACGCTGCTCTTGAGACAGAACCCCTCTGTGGTTCGAAACTAGTAGAGCTTTTCTCAGTATATTCACGTGAGTAACCCGCGATTTTTAGTTAAGAAAACCGTCCTCAAAAATATTTGTATTTTTTTAGCAATATTAAGAATTATGAACATAGTTATCCTTCATACATTACATAACATCACGTCTTTTTTCGTGTCAGAGGTGCACATTACGGCACTTAATGTCACTGTACAATGTAACACCCACTTTTCACAATTTGTGTTATGAGTCCCATGTAATAGGGGGTGAGCCTATTGCCATATACCGGGCACAACTTCGGCCTTCGTGCTTTATTAAGAACCTTTTGAAAAACCAAAAACAAAAAGTCACTGTTTACATGTAAACATTAGCTCATGACGATACCAGCGTACGTCTGTCACTGGACAGTGAACCTCGCTACCATCAGTTGACGGGACATCTACACTACACGAGTCACTGTTTACATGTGAACATTAGCTCATGGCGATACCAGCGTACGTGTGTCACTGGACAGTGAACCTCACTACAATAAGTTGACTGGACATCTACACTACACGAGTCACTGTTTACATGTGTTTTTTGAACATAATTTGAAACTATAAATAGTAAACTACAACTGGTTATTAAGAATTCATTCTTAAAAATGTTATTTTAATATCGACGCGTCTTCTAAACGCGGCGGTCGTGTATTATTAAATATTGTTATTGTGTTTTTATTATAGTTATTATGTTACGTCATTATTTAATAGTGTTTTCCGTGATTCTTAACGTGTTTTGTGAACTATTAAATTTGCTTGAAGGTCAGTGATGAATTTAAAATTGTATTGTACTTGATTACTGGGATGTGGAGCGAAGAGGACTGGGATGTCGGCTCCTCCTTTTGCAAAGCAGTCATGCTAGCTAAGGAGGAGGCGGGACGCGTGAGGCAGCGAAGCGCTACCTCCTCACAGCCCAGCCATCGCGAACGACATTCCGGGCGTTGGGGATCACGGGACGATTTTCGGCCACCCTAAGCACGGGCCTGCGGACGGCAAGCTTGGGTAGCTCCCCGTCCGACCCGAACAGACCCGAGCGTACGGCGCATCGCGTTCCACGCGCGCCTCAAAGAGCCATCAGATCACCACAGATGGGGCCAAACAGGGCCGATGCCGATTCGGAGTCGCGGAGAACCTAACGGGTTGCCAGGGCTCCGGCTCGAAGTGCAGGAGTAGGAACGGGGTGGTTTTTAGTCAGTAAGAGTCTGACACCCAGGCGGGAGCAGTCATTCGATGATTTTCCCCCCTTAAAAAAATGTTTATTTTTATTTTAAATGTCGGTCGGTGTTAAATAAAGCGTCGCATAGTAAGGAACTTATAGAAAATCTTTAATTATAAGTTTAAACTGGACTTCGAGCCGGAGCCCCGGCAACCCGTTAAGTTCTCCGCGGCATTCAACGGTACTTTGCCGTTGCTAGGTTTCGACGTCTTCATGCATGAGAAGCGGGCGACTTAAACCTCCGGGCCACCACGACATTAACAATTGGTGGGTGCTAATTGATTAATTAATAATAAATGTTTTTTTTATTTTGCAGGTGCAAAATGTAAAGATGGCGACGCACTGGGCCTTTGTGTCAGTATATACAAATGTCAAAATGCACAATTTTTTCTCAAAACGAAACAGTTTCCACCGGTATGTATTTACAGTCAAATGTCAAAAGTCCACTGCCACCGTGAGTGATGTTCACACGGCAATGCGTAAGTAATTTCATATTAATGTGCATAAAAACGCGTGCGTACGCATAAACACACGCACGCGTATGCACACGGATAGAAATATGCGTGTGCATGTGTGTATAAGCGCTGCAGCGCAACCGATAGTATTCTTACGGTGGCAGTGGACTTTTGATCTTTGAACGTACATAATATTTGTGTATTTTTAACTGACTTCAAAAAAAGGCCTGCCTGCCTTGATGGTCGAGTTGCACTTACGACTGCCGGGTAAGGGATCTCGGGTTCGATACCCAGGTAGAGCAAAGTATTATTGGTTTTTAATAAAATCTCAGTAGTAGCACGGAATCTGGAATTGTGCCCGGTATATGACAATAGACTCATCCTCTTTTACATGGGACTCATAACATAAATAGTGAAAAGTGGGTGTTACATTGTACAGTGGTATTAAACTGTCAAACACCGCGAATTGTGTCTATAACGGTACTCAAAGAGTTAAGTGACATAATGTGCACCTCTGCCTACCCGTTCGGGGATAAAAGGCGTGAAGGCGTGATGTTATATATTATGGTTTGACCTGTATGTATGTATGTCTGTTGATGTGATTTTCAGAAAAGTGTTTGTTAGAAACTTGTCGTTTTCAGAAGGTTGTAGTATATTAATTACGATCCGCCCCGGCTTCACACGGGTGCAATATGCATGTATTATATGTACATAAATATAAACCTTCCTTAAGAATCACTCTATCTATTAAAAAAACCGCATTAAAATCCGTTGAGTAGTTTTAAAGATCTAAGCATACATAGGGACAGACAGACGGCGGACAGCGACTTTGTTTTATACTATGTAGTGAAGCGACTTCAAAAAAGAGGGGATTGAAGAAGTAAATACCAATTCTTTAGTTTTTGTAATTCGATTTGAAAGCCTTAAGAGACATAGAGAGAAGTGGAAGGAGAGTGGGGAGGCCTTCGCCCAGTGCAGTAGGACGGTCATGGCTAAAAATAAAATAATTTAAATAATTAAATAACATAGTTACCTCAAGCCTTTGTCAAATTGGAGTGGCGGAGAACCTAACGGGTTAGTGGGACTCCGGCTCGACGTGCAGGAGAAGGAACGGGGTGGTTTTTAGTCAGTAAGAGCCTGACACTGTCTCTCGCCTCACCCAGGCGGGAGCAGTCATTCGATGATTTTCCCCCCTTAAAAAAAGCCTTTGTCAAAGTCAAAGTCAAATCATTTATTTCAATTGATCCTTAATTAGGCACTTTTGAAACGTCAAACATTGAATTGTCCGTCCGTCCGTCTGTCAGTGAAGCTAGGCGCTCGTTCCAAAGTGTAGTTTCGAATGGAGAAGAACGAGCAAGAAACTCCATCGTTACTTTTTAAAAAAAAATATTTTTACAGTCTCATTGATACATTATTTGATTTGTTTTTGTTTTTTATCTTTCAGATATGTTCGTTCCACGGAAAGGACCCGATCGTGTGCTGTACAGATTGTAATATCGTAGATGATATCAGGTGATTGACTTGTGTGTTACGCTGACCGTCAGCGCTGACAGCTGAGATGTACTTGGTCAGCACTGACCACCGTGCGTGCTGATAGCTACGCGGCATTAAAAAACGCTGTAAAAGTCCATGTACCTCGTCCCATCAGCGCTGACTGTGCGCGTGCCGTCAAAACCACAAATCATCATTACCATCATCATACATACATAACATTACGCTTTTTTATACCCGAAGGGTTAGGCACAGGTGCACATTACGGCACTTAATTCAACACCCACTATACAATGTAACACCTACTTTTCACTAGGAGGTGAGCCTATTGCCATAGATCGGGCACAATTCCAGACTCCGTGCTACTATTGAGAATTTTTTAAAAACCCAGTAATACTATGCCCGATCCGGGAATCGAACCCGAGACCCCTTGCCCGGCAGTCGATTCCCAGGTCGGGCAATGTATTACCAGGTTTTTAAAAATCTCAGTAGTAGCACGGAGCCTGGAAATGTGCCCGGTATATGGCAATAGGCTCACCCCCAATTACATGGGACTCATAACATAAATAGTGAAAAGTGGGTGTTACATTGTACAGTGGTATAATGTGCACCTCTGCCTACTCCTTCGGGGATAAAAGGCGTGATGTTATGTTATGTAATTCTTAATATTTTCAGACAGATCGTGTTCAATCCAGGAGCTGGACTGCTGCCCTTGACAGGACAGAAAGCGAACGACAGTAAGTAAGGTGGAATGAAATAATCAACACAATTTTATTAGGTCGACCTGTACCGGACTATGTAACACAATCTAAGAATCTGAATTACACACACTTGTAATTGTTGTATCGTCGTGAAACTTGGCAATTGAAATACCGAGTGGTGGGATCAAGATTATCGGTTATCGTTATACCGTGTAGCGTGGGCAAAGAGTAAAGATTAAAAAGTAATAGAAGAGAAATCAGACATTGCAGTAATATTCTTTTGATTATTATGTTTTCGGCTTACTCACGTAATAATTTGACGAGGAATTCGACTAGTTTCAAGCCATGCTAGAGGCTCATATTCATGAGCAGCATTTCGCGACCTGCGACGCGGCGACTGTCGCGCTGCTACTCATAGCTACGCGGCGACTGTCGCGAAATGCTGCTCATGAATATGAGCCTCTAGTTACTAGTACGACTTGAAACTAGTCGAGTTCCTCGTCAAATTACTGCGTGAGTAAGCCGAAAACATAATAATTTATTTAGTATGTCTCACGAAAGTTACAATACAAATATTCTTTTGATGGCTTTATAAGCCATTTAGTTTGATCGTAAAGATTAGATGACAATACAATATTATAGTGCTATCGAGCTGGTTTGATGGTGGAATTAGAAGGTGGCTGATTGAACCTTGATACCAAAATTGACTGACTTTTGACTTGACAGTTACTCATGTCCCTGGGACGCGTCGGACTTCAGTGTTCTGGTGTTTTCATGGTTGTATCTACTGGTAGATCCTGGCTTACAGGAGTTGCAGCGGTTTTGGGAGGCTGTGGCGGGCTTGCCCCATTAAAAAAAAATGTCTTTTGACTGCACTGTTGGTGCGGTGGCTGGGCAACTGGCTGCCGCGTAATTTATTGAGGGTTCGATTCCCGCACGGAACGACCCACAGGTTATTGTTCCGGGTCTGAGTGTCATGTGTATGTGAACTTGTATGTTTGTAAACGTACACACGACACAGGAGAAAATCGTAGTGTGGGGGCAACGTTTTTTTAAAAAAAACTCCTGAAACTGATAACAAAACGAGGAGATTATGAAAGTAGTAGTATTAGTTTAGTTGAGTTTAGTTGAGTTTAGGTGAGTTTACTTGAGTTTAGTTGAGTTTAGTTGAGTTTGGTTGAGTTTAGTTAAGTTTAGTTGAGTTTAGTTAAGTTTAGTTGAGTTTAGTTGAGTATTGTTAATTTCTTTTTTTAAATTATGAATTTATTATTTTCTTTCTTCATTACAGAATGCGTCAGCTACGTGGATGAACTGGATTATCCATGCAAGAGTAGAGGCAGCTTCTCCAGACAACTGGATCACAAGTTAGACTGTTATCGACTTCGTTACACGAAAGGGCCCAATCGACAACCTTACACGGAGTCTTACCTGGTAAGTACTTTTTATGAGGGGGGCAACCTTCAAAATACGCCTAACTTTTTGGGACGATAGACTAGGGAGTCTGGGATTTTTACCTCCCTGAAACCACCCCATCGGCCACCGTCAGCACCTGTATGGGATACTGGGTCCTCTATCAGACCTACCCCTGAGCCCTCACAATGCAACGCCTATTGCGGCTCATTCTTAGGGAAACGCGCGTCACCCTTGAGCCTCGTTATGCAGTTCCACGGCAGCACCAAAAAGAAAAACCTTTTTTAAACCTTCAAGAAAAGAGCGTACTCCTTTTTAAAACGCCGGCAACGCACCTGTGACTCCTCTGGTGTTGTGGGTGTCCATGGGCGGCGCTGATCGCTTTCCATCAGGTGATCCGTCTGCTCGTTTGCCTCCTATTCCATAAAAAAAGCTCGTGACCACTGTGCTACCGTCTTCCCTGAGGCCAGTGTCCTGAGTGCTCACTCTCTGTACCCGTGACCCCAACCGGTGTACCTTTTTTTATGGAACAGAATCACAAAAGCATTAGCAATCTTTTGAAAAGGAATACACTCCTTTCTTGAATGTGAAAATTAAGTGTGAGAGATCCATACTTCGGCACGAATGGGCCGGCTTGAGCAAGTACAGTGATTAATGCTCAAACCTTCTCGTGTGAGAAGAGACCTTTTGATCAGCATTAGGTTATTTGCTGGCTGACTGACTGATGATGTTTTTTTCAGGCTTTGTTAGGATACGGAGAACATAAAAACACGACTGAATGGAGATGTGCTGGTACGATTGTAAGCGAAAACTTCATTTTGACTGCAGCGCACTGCCTCATGATGGAAAAGCTGTAAGTTAGATTTTTTACTATAGTATGGCGGCAAACGAGCGTATATATCACCTGATGGTAAGCAATCGGCACCGCAAGTAGTTACTGCGATAGCCTTAGGGGCGTGTGGCTCCCTGGTCGAAGCCATTCGTGAAGAATGCTTCTTCCAGGCTCTGCCACAAGTCCCACACTTCAATTGTGACACCATCAGTTTATTTCCATCTACTACTAGACGTAGTCTTCAATAACAAGCCGATGAGTTCGATCTTCGACTCTTCACAGCTACTGCCAGCTCCAACCTCCCAAAACCACTGCAACTCCTGTGCACCAGGATCTACAGTAGATACAACTATGCAAACACCGGAATACTGAAGTCCGGCGCGTCAAGGGATATGAATAACTGTCTTGGATCCCACAACGATATAAATCAAAAGATAATATTCTTAGAAAATTGAAAAAGTCCAACCACTGCCAGCTTAACAAAAGTAAAACGAACATTGAATAATGATTGAGATTTTATTGGATCGAAAAACATAACATACATAACATCACGCCTTTTATCCTCGAAGGGGTACAGAGGTGCACATTATACCACTGTACAATGTAACACCCACTTTTCACTATTTATGTTATGACTCCCATGTAATAGGGGGTGAGCCTATTGCCATATACTGGCCACAGTTCCAGACTCCGTGCTACTACTGAGAATTTTTAAAAACCCAGTAATACTTTGTCCGACCCGGGAATCGAACCCGAGACCCCTTACCCGGCAGTCACAATTGCGACCACTCGGGCAACGAGGCAGTCTGGATTGAAATTGTATTGACATTAATCAGAATCTACAAGTAGATTAATGATATTTTTCTCATTTTCAGAGGGCCTGTGAAATATGTGGCTGTGGGGATTTCAAATCGTATGAATGCTACTGATTGGCAGAAATATGACGTCAAGAGAGTCTTCCCACATCCGGAGTACCAGACCGGTTTAAAATATCATGACATCGCTCTAATTGAGACAGAAACGTAAGCATAACATAACATCACGCCCTTTACCTTGAAGAGATAGGCAGAGATACACATTACGGCATTTAATGCCACTGTACCATGTAACACCCACTTTTCACTATTTATATTATGAGTCCCATGTAATAGGGGGTGAGCCTATTGCTATATACCGGACACAATTCCAGATTCCGTGCTACTACTGAGATTTTTTTGAAAAATCCTATAATACTATACCCTACCTGGGAATCTAACCCGATACCCCTTGCCCAGCAATCGCACTTGCGACCTCGATGCAATAAAAGTACAGGGTGCAAACTTTGAAAGATTTTAGTCAGTTCGATTACCGTGTGAGGCAAGCTAATTTTGAAAAAAACTTTGAATGCAGTTTTGTTTCTTTTCAAAAATAAAGGAATGGTTTCTTTGAGTAAAATTTTCTATCTTAAGTATTAAACTGTCAAACACCAAGCGGTCACCGGTGACCGCGACCTATTGTTCTTTAATTGTGTCTATAAATACGGTACTCGACGAGTTAAGATTAAGTATTATTACTTCCCCTTCAGATGGCATTACAACATTCCACCCTGTATAAAGCCAGAGTTAACGTATCCATCAACTCATTATCAACTATACCTATAGATAAGTGTCCACTGCTGACCAAAAGCCTCGTCTCACACGGAGAAGGTTTGAGCATTAACCACCACGCTTGCTCAATGCGGGTTGGTGATTTCAAACTTATAATTAACTAGCTTTTACCCGCGACTTCGCTCGCGTCACTAAAGAATAAATAGTAGCCTATGTGACATATACCAATACACACAGCGCCATCTGTATCAATACTTTTGTTTTTCCTATGGAATATCATTTTTTTCCGGGTTAAAAAGTACCCTATTATTTTAATCCAGACTTCTAACTTTACGTCTGCAAAAATTCAAAGCAATCGGTTGAGTAGTTACGACGTGAAGGTGGAACAAACAAACAAACAAACAAACAAACTCACTTTCAGATTTATAATATTAATAATAATAATTAATAATATAATATAGTAAGGATAAAAAATATAAGCTTAAGTTTCCTCACGATGTTTTCCTTCACCGAATGATATTAGTCTATTCAGATTGTCGCGGAGAACCTAACGGGTAACCGGGGCTCCGGCTCGACGTGCAGGGGAAGGAACGGGGTGGTTTTTAGTCAGTAAGAGTCTGACACTCCCTCCCGCCTCACCCAGGCGGGAGCAGTTATTCGATGATTTTCCCCCCTTTAAAAAAAAAAGTCTATTCAGATAAATAAAATTGGAATGTCTGTTTGTAATATTAAAATGACGGCTTTTTACTATATGTATATGAATATACATACGATACACAATTATACCAAAATAACATCTTTTAAAAATTTTGTCTGTTTATACTGGCTAATCTCTGGAATGGCTGGACCGATTTTGACGGGACTTTTATTGGCAAGTAGCTAGTCTACTAAAGAATAAGATTTAGGGAACAGAGAGTATAGTTCCCTAAGATCGGAAAAGGAAGGTCCTCCGACCAGGCGAGGTGATCGTGCCTGGCGGGGTTACTGCCCAACAGTTGTCTCCGTAGTTTTCTCACCGTCCCCGACTGGGGGCACGAGGTCACGCAAACCATGCCTGTCTCGGCAGTTTCTGGTCGCTGCCTGCGACTGCAAGCGAGGGGTTGGAGTAGTTGGGTCCCTTGTAAGACCCGATGTAGCGTCGTGTTGAGTGGTTTGCGCCGCTGTGGGCCGCGCTCTACCCGGGCGAGCCAGCTGAACAGCGATCTATTAGTCCAACAGTAATAAAAGTATCCTCAAATTTATATCCTACGCGGACGAAGTTGCGGGCAACAGCAAGTGTCTAAATAACGTTAGTACATACATGATGAATCAGACTCATATTGTTGCTTGCCAAATTTCGAACCTGCTAATCTTGTTGTATATTGTCCAGGATACAATTCAGCCGGCAAGTGCTTCCAGCCTGTCTGCATTCAGATCCGGAGAGCACCGATACTGATGAAGCAGGTGTACTGATTTGGAGCTCAACTGGTGAAAACCAGAAAGAATTAGAAGTGGTGAGTATAAATCAGACCCAAGTGTTGCAAGCGTTCATAGACCATCAGGGGGCTTACTCTTGAATCCAATTCCGATCGATCAACATTGGTATTGTGAAACTTCGTACTCTTGAGTTGCAACACTAGCGCCCATTGCATCCGTATTGCGTGGATATTGAATGAACTAAATGGTATTGAGTTTGTGTTTATATTCCGTACTCCGAATGCTATTTTACCAGAGAGCTACGATTGGAGTTGTATAGTGTTGACATTGAGATTTTATTGGATTGAAATTGAGGTTGATTTCAAAAGTTAAGCACCCAGGTGGGTCTGGTGCTATCTTACAATCGATAACAAAAAATAGCGTAGCATAGGTACACACAAAAAAAAAGATACAACCGAATTGAAAACCACCTTCGTTTTTTTGAAAGTCGGTTAAAAAAAACAACGGCCCAACAAATTGGAATCCCTTAATAAAGATAGGTGACCATTACCGACGTAACGTGAACGTGTTGGAACTCGCACTACCCCGCACACGCCCTGCGCGATCGCTGTCCCGCGCGATTCGTTATTGTTTTGTTTTAGTTAGCTAGGTGTTGTCCCTCCGATCTGACGTGTATCACGTCTACATATTTAAAATTGTCAAAACGTAAGAGAGTGGTGTTATCGCTTAAAGACAAAATAAATATTATTGATTCATTAAAAAAAGGAGAAACCGGTCGTAAGTTAGCTGATCAGTATGGTGTAGGTATGTACATCCACGATTAGTGATAGGTACATACATTCATTCAAGTTTTGTAATATATTTCCAGTTCTCCACATATGAATTCAGTGAAGTCCAATGCTCCTTCTACTACCCCCCTCATGATGAACTGCCTCTCGGGTTTAACGCCAGCACACAGATCTGCTATGGAGATGTCATGAAACCTGAAGATTCCTGTCAGGTAAGGTAATCTGATATATATGATTTTGAGGGATGAAATTCAACCAATGACCGTCTCCCACTATGGATGAGGCGAGAGAGAGTGTCAGACTCTTACTGACTAAAAACCCCCTTGTTCCTATTCTTGCTCTTCGAACTGAAGCCAGGGATAAGCATCAGCCCTACTGAGCCCTATCTGTAGCGGTCTGATGACTCTTTGAGACAAGCACTGAACGTGACGCGTCGTACAGAGTATGGCTGATGAGATGAGCTTCAGTGTGGGAAAGCCATGCTTCGACACGAATGGGCCGGCTCGACCGGAGTGATACCACAGCCTCACAGAAAACCGACGTGAAATAACGCTTGCGTTATATTTCGTTGTTTGAGTGAGGTTACTGGAGCCCAACACCCAAAAGGTCGGTAACGGCTCTGGTGTTTCAAATGTATATGGATGGCGCCGATTGCTTACCATCATAGTGATGATGATTCATCTGCTCGTTTACCGCCTTATTCCATAAAAAGTACGATGATGATAAATGGATGACTTGGAAGATTTAAGTATTTTTTAAGGGGGGAACATCATCGAATGACTGCTCCCGCCTGGGTGAGGCGGGAGGGAGTGTCAGACTCTTACTGACTAAAAACCACCCCGTTCCTTCTCCTGCATATCGAGCCGTAGCCCCGGTAACGCGTTAGGTTTTCCGCGACAAGATTTGAGGATAAGGAAGGAAGGGGAGGAGAAATTCGGTCTCCGGTAACATCTAAACAGAACGCAAGTGTTGTTTCACGTCGGTTTCCTGTGAGGCCGTGGTAACACTCTGGTCGAGCCTAGCCATTTATACCGAATCATGGCTCTGTCACACTTAAATTTTGTGGTTATGGCAGGCTTGTCTCAAAACCCTATAATTCTTTGCTACGACTGACCGAATCAGTGACCTCTTGATCCGAGCCTTAATAATCTTCAAGAAGGGAATAAAAAAAGGTTTTTTAAGGGTCGGCAAGACGCATGTAATGCCCCAAGTATTGCAGGCATACATAGGCCACGGTAACCACTTACCATCAGGTGGACCGTGTGCTCTTTGTCCCCTTGTCCCCGCCGCGTCATGGTATATAAAATAATAAAATAAAAAAGGCATTTATTTGTTACAGGTAATTTTACATTTTATTCTTACTGTTAGTATTGTATTGTTAGTGTAAATTAAAATCTTGAAGTTAAGTTATACTTAGTGTTGGTTAGTTTGCATCCTGTAAGAACCCCTATTTGGTAAAGGCCTATATAGACCTATATAGAGGTCGTGGTATAAAAAATCTAATTGTAACAATTTTTTTTTCAGAGTGACAGCGGAAGTCCTTTACTATACAGAAGACGTGCTTTCCACTGTACTCGCCTGATCCTGGGAGTAATGTCCATCGACAGGACCTGTGGGCCCACAGGCAGTTCAGGAATGTACACCAAAGTCACACAATATATACCCTGGATTGAAAGCATTGTGTGGCCTTGAACAATGGTGATGTACCGCAGTGAAGGCTAACGTTTTTCTCACTAGATGGCGCATGTGTAGGAACGGATTTATTGTCATCGCTGCATTGAGCACGCGTATTGATTAATGCTCAAACTTTCTCCGTGTGAGAAGAGGCGTCTGGCCAGCAGTGGCCACTTATAGGCTGTTGATGAATCATAATGGAAGCATTCGCACAAACGATGATCTCAACTGTTTGTAACAAAATCTATACATATAAATAAAATTGTACTGTCTGTTTGTAATATTAAAATAACCGCTTTTTACTACATGCATATGAATATACATACGATACGCATATCTAAATATTTGTCTGTCTGTTTGTACTGGCTAATCTCTGTAATGGCTGGACCGCTTTCGCAAGACTTTTTTTGGCAAGTAGTTGATGTATTAAGGAGCAACATAGGCAACTTTTATTTTGGATAATTAAAACAAAAAAGTGTGTTCTAAAATTCTATTTTACGCGAATGCAGTCGCGGGCAACAGCTAGTTAAACATAAACACTTTATCGTTGTACCCTATCATCATCCCTATGTGGTATCACCCCTATATAAGGTTAAAAAAACATTTCCTTGCCATTCTGTAAACTATTGTGATAACTTATTAATTTAAATAAATTATAATTATAAAATTAACAGTTCTTTATACCTACTTGAATTGTTTCATTTTAAGTTTTGTACGAAACCATGCTTGCGTTGTGCTTCGTCGTGCGAGTGAGGTTACCGGAGGCCCAATCTCCCCCCCCCCCCCTCCCCAATCTCCCTAATCCCTGAATCCCTTCAATCCTCAAACTCCTAATCCCCAAAAGGCCGGTAACGCACTTCTAACGCGTCTAGTGTTACAGGTGTCCATAGGCGACGCCGATAGCTTACAATCAGGTGATCCTTAAAAAAAACAACTTCTCATGCTTTTCTTGTTAATTACAAATATCATCTGTATGCTCAATATCCGAAAACCCCTGAACCGCAAACCACGTGATTCCATTAGACCCAGTTACCAAAACAACACCAGTCGTTATAGCTAGACAAAAGATCAAAAAATCTGGTCTTTAATAACACTTGTGTACACATATATATATGAACGAACAAAAAACCCGATGACTCAAACGTTAATATTCATATTTTATTAGCATGATATTAAGAGCTCTTTCACATTGAGGTGACTTTAGCAGCGCGACTGTGGTGCGTCAACCGCGCGAATGTCGCTCAGCCAGAATTTCATAGTTTTAAACAGAAGCGTAGCGGTCGCGCACTGCCGCCGCGTGTGTCAGTCGGCAATGAGCCAGCATAACATAACATCACGCCTTTTATCCCCGAAGGGGCGAAGGGGTAGGCAAAGGTGCACAACGAGGCCATCAAGCTCTTCAGTAAGCACTTCATTTCTGAAATGCATAAATAGTTGGCCGAGTGGTCGTAAGTGCGACTGCCGGGCAGGGGGTCTCGGGTTCGATTCCCGGGTCGGGCAAAGTATTACTGGGTTTTTAAATATTCTCAGTAATAGGACGGAGTCTGGAATTGTGCCCGGTATATGGCAATAGGCTCACCCCCTATTACATGGGACTCATAACATAAATAGTGGAAAGTGGGTGTTACATTGTACAATGGTATAATGTGCACGTGGGCGTGGTCGTTAAGTATGTAGAAATGGAGTGCGCCACACTGAACTAAACTGAGGCGCTGCTGACGCGTTGCTGTTCTTATATTGTGAAGGAATGCGCTTCTACCGCGCTACTGTGCGCGCTGCTTACGTCCTAATGTGCAGGGGCACTTAAACAAATGTCAAGATTGCCAACCGCACATTATTTGCTAAGAAAAATGTGTTCAAAGAAATAATAACACGTTTTGTAGATTATATACGTGTGTTTTATTTGCAACACTAAAAATGTATTTTCCATGACATATACAGTACAAAATTACATTCAAAAATTCCTTTGTTAAATGTAACAGATGTCTATTTGAATTAAAGCCCCCACGCGATTCCAGGCTGAGGCAAAAGGATACTGGTGACCTTCAAGTAGTACATGGTAATACAGCGCTTTTTAGTAAGAGTATTTTCAGGGTTGCTGCACAAATATATAATAGATTACCTAAGGAAATCAAAGCACTAGACTTACCTCTTTTCAAAAAAAAACTAAGGCAGTTTTTAATAACTAAATGTTATTATAATTTAACCGAATTTATGACTGATGACAGAGGAAATTTATAATGTTGACAATGAAGATTTTTATTGTTTCCTTAAGTTTATGTAAATATTTAGTTACTTGAATGTTATTATAGTTTAATTGAGTATACGGCTGATAGAGTAAATTTTCAACACAAATAATAGTTTTATTAAAACTTGATGTTAATATTAATTTAGTTTGTAATTAGGTGTATTATGTTCCATAATGTAGACAGAGAAGATTATTGTCTGTAAACACACTAGATTAAGAACATACTATAAAAATTTTGTATGTCTGTACAGACACAATGTGGCGCACTACCAGAATATTATCTACCATCTATTGTAACATACCTACATTGACGAAATAAACAATATTTGTATTTATTTTCAAATTTGACGTCACTATTATCATCTGTCTGTTTAACCAAAACGAATGATGAAATTAAAAATCTATTTGGTCCGTCAGTTAGATTATTAAACAATATTAGACACGTTTTTATAATAACTATCGTGAGACATACTAAATTAACTAAAATCACAGGTTACTCACATTAATATACTGAAGAACTAGTAAAGCTTTTCTCAGTATATTCACGTGATTAACCCGTGATTTTAGTTAATATTAGACACGTATTTTTTATTTTGTCGTATAAAAAAACAATACTTAGATCTGTGGGCTGGTTTACTCTTGAATCCAATTCCGATCGATCGACATTGACATTGTGAAATTTGGTACTCTTGAGTTGCAACACTAGCGCCCATTGCATCCGTATTGCATGGATATATAATAAACTAAATGGTATTGTGTTTGGCTTTATATATCGTACTCTGAATGCTATTTTAACAGCTTCGATAGGGGTTGTATAGTGTTGATATTTAATAATTATTGAGATTGTATTGGATTGAAAATGCATTGACATTGAGATTGGTTTCAAGAGTAAGCACCCAGTGACGTTGAAAAAAGGCTAACGTAATGTCAGTTAGAAATAATAGAAGCACCAAAATATCAGTGGTGTATCTATCTGCGTGTACTTGCCACACCGTAATGTATGAAGTGTAATGACGGGCCATGTCACGCAACAGATGTCCTTCGTGTCAATGTGTGTGTGTTCTGCGTGTAAGTCTATAGTAGCCAGGTGCCGCAGTCGTTGTTTCAAGAGATTGTGTCTACCTTTCTTTCAACGTCCTTGACTTAGATTAAACTGTCAAACACCAAGCGGTCACCGGTGACCGCGACCTATTGTTCTTTAATTGTGTCTATAAAACCGGTACTCGACGAGTTAAACGAATTCTAATATTACGACTGACGAGATCATTATATGTCACAGTTGTTTACCTATAAAATGAAGTTTACGTGACGTCACTTGATTAATCAAATCACTATAATAATAATTATCGTCGAATGTATTTGAAATAAAAAAACGTGTCTAATATTTTTGATTGCCTTCACATTATAAAGCGTTTGATTTATTCAACATATGCGTTCGACAAACTTAAGTATACGCCGCTCAGACGCATAGGTTACCAAACTTGTCAAAATGAACAATTTTGAAATCAATGATCAATCATTGTGACACTATTATAATAGCAGACTTGAGGCCCAGCAGCTGTAACCAAATGCCATTTAGCGCTTGTCTACATGTAGAATAGAAAACCAAATTATATGGATTTGACGTAAATTTTGACACTTGCCAGTGTCATCCCCATACATTTTGATTTCTACTCGCTCTGTAGACAAGCGCTAAAGTGGCGTTTGGCTAAAGGCACTGGTGATCCTGCTCGTTTGCCGTGCTACCCCATAAACAGATTGATAATAACGACGATGTTGACTTGATTCACAGCAAAGATGTACATTTTAGCAGGCCTTATCTTTCTTCTTGTTTTATTTTCTACCCCCAAACCTGTTCTTCAATCCAGGGTTTATAGTAAGCCACCCTGGTGAATACATCAGGTAATGCGGAACTGTCACAGCGTGAAGACCCGAATGATGTAATTCCTATAATGGCGTAGATACAGCGGGAGAATTGATTCTTCACCAGTAGCGGTTCCCCAGACAGACCCTGCAGAAGAAAATAAAACTAAGTGTAAAGATAGTCACTTTTTTATGGGACAAGCCCGCCACAACCTCCCAAAACCGCTTACAACTCCTGTGAGCCAGGATCTACAGTAGATACAACCATGAAAACACCGGGACACTGAAGTCCGGCGCGTCCCAGGGACATAACTTCTTCGCGTCTTGATTCCCGCAACGAAGTGAATTAGAAGATATTATAAGAGGAGAAGAAAAAAAACAAAAGTAAAGTCAGTGAGGGTAAAGAAGAGTACATTTGCGTTATGTTGAGTCATGTGAGTGAGGTTACAGGAGGCCCAATTATCTCCCCCCTTCCCCAATCCCTGTATCTACAGCAATCTTCAAACTCCTAATCCCAAAAGGCCGGTAACGCACTTGTATCGCCTCTGGTGTTCCAGATGTCCATGGGCGAAGCCGATTGCTTACCATCAGGTGATCCGTCGGCTCGTTTACCGGCTTATCCCATAGTTAAAAATTGTCATCCAAATCTGTCTAAAGAACTGACTAAGAAACACATTTAGCAATAGCAAAGATCGGACAGCACCACCGTTTGATGAACTCGCGTCCAAATACTGAAGGGCTACTCAGTTTGAAGTCGTACTCAAATATCGTGTCGTCTCTGTCACTTTAGAAGAATATGCAGAGACAGTACCAACTATAGTTCAGCGCGATTTAAAATTGAGTGACGTAAATAACAACCTACAATATTACTGCTGTGTTTTTATAATAACTATCATGAGAAGCTCTAAAAGTTTTGGACCACAAAGGGGTTGGGGGGGAGCTCACTTTACTTTACTCGACACCGCATCGGGCCCCGCAAGGAGCCCGACTAATCCAACCCCTCGCCTGCTGTAGCAGGCAGCGAGTGCATCCGCCGAAACAGGCATCGGCCTGGATCGCGCGACCTCGCGCCCCCAGCCGGGGACGCAGAGATGACCCGACGACACTGAGCTGCGCGACGTCACCGCGACCACTCACGTTGCTCATGAGGAAGAACCCCTCTGTGGTTCGAAACTAGAAGAGCTTTTCTCGGTATATTCATGTGAGTAAGCCGCGATTTTAGTTAATATTATTGCTTCTTGGATCGGAGACGTGGTCGAGATATGGTTAGAAATTATCATAAACAATTACCTTGCATGCTTCTGGCGCTTGTGTTTTACTTCCATAACACATTTGGGTGCTGTAATTTATACCTTCACGCAACAGTCTGTGAGATGAATACGCTGATTTACATTCATCTTCAGTAAACTTCTCCAGATTAATCTAAAACCAAATACATGTAAACATAAGTGTGGGAGAACCATGCTTCCGCACGAATGGGCTGGCTCAACCGCAGTGATGCCACGACCGAGCAGAAAACCGACGTGAAACAACGCTTACGTTGTGTTCCGTCGTGTGAGTGAGGTTACCGGAGGCCCAATTACCCCTCTCTCCAATCTCCCCATTCCCTGAATTCCCAACCATCCTCAAACTCCTAATCCCCAAAAGGCCGGTAACGGACTTGTTACGCCTCTGGTGTTCCGGGTGTCCATAGGTGACGCCGATAGCTTACCATCAGGTAATCCGTCTGCTCGTTTATTGGCTTATCCCAAAAAAAAAATTTGCTCATGATGATACCACCGTACGTGTGTCACTGGACAATGAACCTCGCTACCATCAGTTGACTGGACATCTACACTACACGAGTCACTGTTTACATGTGAACATTAGCCCATGACGATACCAGCGTACGTGTCACTGGACAGTGAACCTCGCTACCATCAGTTGACTGGCCATCTACACTACACGAGCCACTGTTTACATGTGAACATTAGCTCATGACGATACCAGCGTACGTGTGTCACGGGACAGTGAACCTCGCTACCATCAGTTGACTGGACATCTACACTACACGAGTCACTGTTTACATGTGAACATTAGCTCATGGCGATACCAGCGTACGTGTGTCACTGGAAAGTGAACCTCGCTACCATCAGTTGACTAGACATCTACACTACACGAGTCACTGTTTACATGTGAACATTAGCTCATGGTAATACCAGCGTACGTGTGTCACTGGACAGTGAACCTCGCTACCATCAGTTGACTGGACATCTACACTACACGAGTCACTGTTTACATGTGAACATTAGCTCATGACGATACCAGCGTACGTGTCACTGGACAGTGAACCTCGCTACCATCAGTTGACTGGCCATCTACACTACACGAGTCACTGTTTACATGTGAACATTAGCTCAAGACGATACCAGCGTACGTGTGTCACTGGACAGTGAACCTCGCTACCATCAGTTGACTACATGAGTCACTGTTTACATATAAACATTATGATAATTATGATGATAAACAACATACTGTTTGAATAGTGTCTGCGAATTGACTGTAGTCCTTCTTCAAATCCCTCCAAGTAGTCGTAATGGCAGTGCTGTCCTCAACAGCTGTCACATGGAGACAAGCTGGTAGTACGTCCTTGTTGAAGGTAATCCTGGAAGGAGGACGGGTTATTAATGTAACTAGTCATATCTTTTGCGCTGCAGGGCCATGCTTCAGCACGAATGGGCCAGCTTAAACGCAGTTATTCTTTTTTAAAAACATTGCTCCACATTACGATTTCCTCCTGTGTCGTGGGTGCGTTTAGAAACATACAAGTTCACATACACATCACACCCAGACCCGAAACAACAATTTGTGGATCACACAATGTGTTGTTCCGTACGGGAATCGAACCCGCGACACGTTGCACGGCAGCCGGTTGCCCAGCCACCGAACCAACCGTGCAGTCCTTATCTATCATCATTATCATCATCATCAACAACAACAGCCTATAAGTGGCTACTACTGACCTTCTCACACGGAGATGGTTTGTGAGCATTAATCACCACGCTTACTCAATGCGGGTTGGCGATTTCAAACTCATAATAAGAAATTATAAGCCCAGGTTTCCTCACGATGTTTTCCTTCACCGTTTGTCAGTGGTGTCTAGATAATCTTAGGAAGCACATATAACTCGGAAAAAGTCACATTGATACTTGCCGTTGGTAGGTTTCGAGCCCGCACCCTCATGCATGAGAAGCGGGCGTCTTAAGCCTCCAGGCCACCACGACCGCAGTGATGCCACAGCCTCTCAGAAAACCGCCGTGAAACCTTGACTAGTGACGCCTTGTGATTCACCGCGTGAGTGAATTTACCCGCGGCCCATTTGCTCCCCTCCCCAATCCTCAACCCCCAAAAAGCCGGCAATGACTGCACGGTTGGCGCGGTGGCTGGGCAACTGGCTGGCGCGCAACGTGCCGCGGGTTCGATTCCCGCACGGAACAACTCTTTGTGTAATCCACAAATTCTTGTTTCGGGTCTGGGTGTTATGTGTATGTGAAATTGTATGTTTGTAAACGCACCCACGACACAGGAGAAAATCCTAGTGTGGGGCAAAAAAAAAATGCACTTGTAACCGCTTTGGTGTAGCGGGTATCCATGAGTGGGGTCAATTACTTACCATCAGGTGATCCATTCTGATCGTTTACCGGCCTATCCCAAAAAAAAAGTCGCGGAGAACCTAACGGGTTACCGAGGCTCCTGCTCGAAGCGCAGGACGGTGTGATTTTTAGTCAGTAAGAGTCTGACACTCCCTCCCGCCTCACCCAGGCGGGAGCAGTCATTCGATGACTTTCCCCGTTTAAAAAAACATTTCTAAAAAATTAATTTAAAGTAGTACTTACTGATTTTCAGTCTCAATTAAACCGATATCGTGATATTTGCGGGGGGCTTTATAATCCGGGTGGGGGATGAATCTTTTCACTCTGTGCACCTGCCAGGAGGATGGAGGATCCGATAGCTTCTTCACTCCCAAAGCAACAAACTGCAGTCTATTCCTGTAGATGAAACAGCTCCAATAATACACAGAAATACGCATAAAAAAGTGTGGGAGAACCATGCTTCGACACGAATGGGGCGGCTCGACCGGAGTGAGCAGATAAACAGAAAACCGAATCCCCAACGATCCTCAAACTCCTAATCCCTAAAAAGCAGGTAACGCACTTGTAACGCCTCTGTTGTTCTAGGTGTCCATGGGCGACGCAGATTGCTTACCATCAGGTGATCCATCTGCCCGTTTACCGGCTTATGCCATAAAAAAAATCTGTTAAGAATCTCACAAGTGTGTGTTGCTGTTCACATGGGCCGCAGTCAGGATGTATCTGTCGCTGATGATGGAACCTCCTGCCAGCCACTTGGCGGTCTCTAAACTATCTCCAAAGCCTAGCAATGCCTGTGAAAGTAAAGATAAATGAAAATAATTGATAGTATTTCTCATCATCCGTCATTCATCAACCATCATACATCGTCCATCATCCATCGTCCATCATCCATCATTTAACATCCATCATTCATCATTCATTATCCACAGTCCATTGTCCAACATCCAATGATCATCCATCCAACATCAAACATTCTTCATCCACTGTCAATCGTCTAACATTCATCATCCATTATACATCGTCCATAGTACGGCATCCATCCATCATCCATCATCCATCCAACATCCAATATATAATACCCAACATCCAGCATTCGAAATCTAACGTCAACAACCAACACCCAACAAACAATTATAGCATACCTGATGAGGATATTCAGCTCCAGGCTCATATCCTGGTGAAGGGGCTCCCCCAATTCCCCACAGACCTATAGCATGGCATTTATTCTTCTCATCGTACGATTTGCTGATGCCGGAGTAGAACCCGCCATCACGGCATCTATATGGCAAGCTGTCCAAGTACTGGAGGCAAGCTGCAATATTCAAAGTCAAAACTAATATGGCGACACACACTAAAATTTCAACGACACATGACAATATTAAAACTGCCATGAGACATACTAAATTAATTATTATGTTTTTTTTTTGGGATAAGCTGGTAAACGAGCAGACGGATAACCTGATGGTAAGCAATCGGCGTCGCCCATGGACACCTGGAACACCAGAGGCGTTACAAGTGCGTTACCGGCCTTCTGAATTAGGAATTTGAGGATTGTTGGGAATTCAGGTATTGGGGAAAGGGGGGAGGGGGGTTTTTAGGCCTCCGGCTTACTTACGTAACTGTTTGACGAGGAACTCGACTAGTTCACGGCAGAGGGCGCGGGGCCCGCAACGTAGCAGACTCGAGTAGCCAGTAGCAGCGCGACAGTCGCCGCGTCAGGTGTCGCGGAATGCTGCTCATGCCTCTAGCATGGCTTGTAACTATAGTCAGAATTTTAATTAGATTCCAGATTTGACATTAGCTACTGTCATTTTGAGAAATAATGATACCACATAAAATAGTGTAGTGATGAACACAAAAATCGATAAACAATCAGTGTGTGTGTTTTATAATAAATGTTACAGAAAGTGACAGCGATAGCGATAGCGATGACGGCGACAATTTATAAAATAAATTATTACCATAATACATCTATCTGTTTTATTTGTCATGATTACATTTTTTTATTTATTTCACACACAATTATAAGACTTTTCTAATTTATTAATCGTCAAAACTAAATTATCGGTTCAGAAATATTTAATTTCCTGATATACTTAGTTTACGAGAGTAAAATTATAAACGAGAAGAATCGATCCAGAAATATTGCATTTCCATATCGAATAATTTCGCAACGTCACTATTTAGTACTTGTCATAACGTTGCAATACTGAAATTGTCAAATCTGGAATCGAATTAAAATTCCGAGTATAGTCTTTTTAGTTCCTCGTCAGATAGTTACGTAAGTAAGTCAGGAACATAATTTACTTTTATATTAATTTTATTATTTATAGCTTTTACCCGCGGCTTCGCTCGCGTCACAAAAGAATAAAAAGTAGCCTATGTGACATATACCAATACACACAGCGCCATCTATACCAATACTTTTGTTTTCCCTCGGGAATATCAATTTTTCCGGGTTAAAAGTACCCTATTATTTAATCCGGACTTCTAACTTTACGTCTGCAAAAATTCAAAGCAATCGGTTGAGTAGTTACGGCGTGGTGGTGGAAAAAACAAACAAACAAACAAACAAACTCACTTTCAGATTTATAATATTATCAAGTAAGGATATCATGCTGTGCTCCGAACAGCGTTAACGTAGGTGTATAACTAGTACGTACTATTACGGGCTGGCTCGAGCCTCTGTGCCCGGTCCACGGTATTAAGCTGAGCTCCAGCCTTTGCGCTGCGACGCATCATAGGCTTTTTTGTGTGTACCTAAATTCTTGTTGTGTGTCATGGCGAAATAAATGTTTGTTTTT
This sequence comes from Spodoptera littoralis, assembly GCA_902850265.1. Taxonomy (NCBI): domain Eukaryota; kingdom Metazoa; phylum Arthropoda; class Insecta; order Lepidoptera; family Noctuidae; genus Spodoptera; species Spodoptera littoralis. The sequence goes on along the minus strand of LR824558.2, from coordinate 5,319,137 downwards.
TTAAAAACGTTGTCCCACAATAGGATTTTCTCCTGTGTCGTGGGTGCGTTTACAAACATACAAGTTCACATATACATGACACCCAGACGTACCCGAAGTATTGTTCCGTGCGGGAATCGAACCCGCGACATGTTGCACGGCAGCCAGTTGCCCAGCCACCGCACCAACCGTGTAACCGTTTTTCTTTCTTTCTTTCATAATAATTGACACGGGTTTAACGGGTTGCCGGGGTTACGGCTCGAAATGCAGGAGTAAGAACAAGATAGCTATTAGTCAGTAAGAGTCTGACGCTTCCTTTCGCCTCATCCAGGCGAGAGAAATCAAAATCATTGGATGATTGTCTCCCCTCAAAAATAAAAGCATCACTTACCGTCCCTAGCCTTAGTTCCATCCTTCCAGAAGAAACCAGTCTGTGGACTCATTACGACGTTCCTGTAAAATAACACAGAAGTTAATGTTCTGACCTGTAGATCCACAGACAGCGATATGGGCGAGGAAGAAAAGAAGAAATGTAGTCAAGAGCTAAATAATAAATTAATGGCTACCTTTTAAAAAAAATATAAATAACACGTTTAATACAGTTAATTCTTAAAATAATATTTTCCGCTCAACCAGAGCGATACCACTATACAGCTTCACAGAAAACCAACATGTTAACAACACTTGCGTTGTGTTTCGTCGTGTGAGTGAGGTTACGGGACATCCATTTACCCACACCAATCTCCCCAGTCCCGGAATCACCAACAATTCTCAAATTCCTAATCCCAACAGCTTCACAGAAAACCGACATGTTACAACGCTTGCGTTGTTTTTCGTCGTGTGAGTGACGTTACCGGAGGTTCATTTACCCCCCCCCCCCCCCCACCAATCTCCCCAGTCCCCGAATCCCCAACAATTCTCAAATTCCTAATCCCCAAAAGGCCGGTAACGCATTTGTACCGCCTCTGGTGTTCCAGGTGTCCATTGGTAAAGCCGATTGCTTACCATCAGGTGATACCGTCTGCTCGTTTACCGGCTTATCCCATAAAAAAACAGGCAGTCCAAGGTTCCATCAACCACCTTCCAAACTACAAACCAGCTCGATGGCACCATAATATTGTATTGTCATCTAATCTACATACAACTGCCGAGTTTCACGACGATACAACAATTACAAGTGTGTGTAATTCAGATTCTTAGATTGTGTTACATAGTCCGGTACAGGTGGCTTACTCTTGAATCCAATTCCGATCGATCGACATTGGTATTGCGAAATTTCATACTCTTGAGTTGCAACACTAGCGCCCATTGCACCCGTATTGCGTGGATATTAAATAAACTAAATGGTATTGAGTTTGGCTTTATATTCCGTACTCTAAATGCTATTTCAACAGCTACGATAGGGGTTGTACAATTTTGACATTGAATGATAATTGAGATTTTATTGGATTGAAATTGCATTGCATTGAGATTGGTTTCAAGAGTAAGCACCCTAGTCGACCTAATGAAAGCGTGTTGATTAGAGAAAAACAGTTGTACCTCGTATCATTTACCAGCGAACAGTCAGTACAGCAAATAATGTTCACATCGCCTTTCTTGGAACATACCTAGGATTAAAGAAATTACATTTATACAAATACATAAGATTATAATACCTAATATCTGTTTGTATTATTAAAATCACTGCTTTTTACTGCATGCTTATGAATATACCAGGTGTTGTTTTAAAGCCGCGTCATTTTCTAGGAGGTAACTCGGCTATCGATTCTGAGTCCGAATCAATAAAAAAATTGTATGTAAATATTTTTCATTTTTCTGTAAATTACGAAAATCCGTAAGTGCGAACTACACGCCGCCGTCTTGTAACTAGTTTTATAACGCGGCTCTACACACACAAACTCAAACACGTAATTGATATTACCTATTCCTAATTCCATAAAACTCCAATAAGAACCATTGCTGTCGCTTATTTTGAAACATTGTCAAACTTAAACGTTTTATTATAGCCGTATTTTTAACAACAGGCCTGAAACTTTAACTTACCTTTATGACTTCTGTGACATGCCCTCGAGAAATGACACGGTTTCAAAACTACACCTTGTATACAAACGATAGACAAAACAAAATATATTTTTTTACAATTTTTGTCAAAGTCAAAGCATTTATTTCAATTAAACCATAATTTGGTACTTTTGAAACGTCAACAAATACAAAATAAATAATAGTCTGTCTAAAAATCTAGGTTGTAGCACGAAGTTTGGAATTGGGCTCAGCATATGGCAATAGGTTCACTCCCTACCCACCCTCAATTAGGCAGAGGTGCACATTGCGATACTCAATGCCACTGAAAAATGTAACACCCACTTTTCACTATATATGTTAAGAGTCTCATGTAATAGTGGATGAGCCTATTGCCATATACCGGGCACAATTCCAGTCAAGACTTCGTGCTACTACTGAGAATTTTTTTAAAACCCAGTAATACTTTGCCCGGCCCGGGAATCGAACCCTAAACGCCCGTGCCCGGCAGACGCACTTGCAACCAGTCGGCAGCAGTGCATATCAGTTGTTTCTTAAGAGATACAGGGAAAAGAAACAAAGAAGATTTTGGGAAGATTAGATTATGATGCGCGATGGGAATCATTGCGATGCGTAGAGGGAGCTCGCACATTTTTGCGGTGCGACATCGCATCGCAGTTTTGTGTACGAGCCCTTAAAGTTGATTAAAGTAGTAATAATAATAAATAATAATAAATGTTTATTAACCATAATTTGTACAGTAACTCTTATATATAAAATTAATCGTTACAACATCATATAAAAAGTGAGTACTTGATGAAACTATGGTACCCAAGGTAAGATCAAACTTGTGTTATGGGTACCACCGTTGTCCATCTTCATTTGCACAAACTTAAGTTGTTGGACGAACACTTCAAACAGGTTTAGAATGGAATAAACATTATTCTAATATACTGTACTATATATTATTTCTAAGTAGGTACTGATGCAGCCTCTTTTGATTTGCGAGTGCATACTTAATTATTATTTTGTGTATGAAAATGTTGGTGTAGTGTGAATGTATGTGTAGTGTTTAGGTGTAAAAAAACTATTGTATAGAAAACTTACTAAGTGTTTATCCCCACGGGTGTCTAGGGTGGTAAGACATCTGGACTCCTTCACACACTGCCCCTTAACACCATCCCACTCACAAGGCTCACCTGGATAACAGAAAGACAAAGTCAATCATTGACTGCACGGTTGGTGCGGTGGCTGGGCAACCGGCTGCCGTGCAACGTGTCGCGGGTTCGATTCCCGCACGGAACAACAATTTGTTTGATCCACAAATTGTTGTTTCGTGTCTGGGTGTCATTGTGTATGTGAACTTGTATGTTTGTAAACGCACCCACGACACAGGAGAAAATCCTAGTGTGGGGCAACGTTTTTTTAAAAAAAATTGGTTGCCTGTAAAGTGGGTATACGGGCGGAAGTTTTACGTGACAACGACTTTGAGTGGTAAAATAATTTTAATGTGTATATTCATTAGTATAGTAGAAAGAAGGATGAAATAATTCACTTTTTATGTCTGTCTCTCTCGCTCTTAGGCGGGCTAACCATGCCCGAGTGGAAGGGACGCGTGCCTCTCACTCGCTCTCATTGTGAGCGCATAACGTGAGCGGAGCGTAACGCAGTTTCTTGAAGTGTCACCCGGCAAACCAATTTATAAGACGTTGTCACGTCAAAAAAAAAATTAACCGGGGTCACAGCTTGTAGGAGGAGAAGAAACAGAGTGATATTTAGTCAGTAAGTGTCTGATACTCCCTCCCTCCTAACCGAAAGCGGGAGAAGTCATTGGATGATTTTCCCCCATCAAAAAATATGATCATCTATAAAAGAAATTCGTGTTAGTTCCACTGTTTACAACTCAAGAACGGCTGAATCGATTTGGATGAAAATTGGGTAGTTTCCTGGGTCAAAAATAAATTATTTTGATTTTTCATACATACATAACTTCACGCCTGTCTCCCATGGGGGTAGGCAGAGAGTAAGGAACGCCAATTACTACGATTCTTACATACCTCTTTCGCTTCATTAACAGTCATCAATCTTTTCATGCATGCTCCTCGGTTAAGGGTACCTACTTTTAATTTGGCCCTTCTTTAATATATTTGATTTTTCAGTCCAATTAAATATTGAACAATAGTTACACTTTCATTCACTGATTTGCCGATATACTTAATTTTCGATTTATTTTAGCATTTTTTTTTTTAGATATAAGTGTGACATTTGACGCGTAAATATGATGACGTCATAACATGGTATTTCGTACAAAATTCATAGAACAGTATCGTTTTTGACGTTTCGATAAAAGTATTGAATTTGACTAGTTGGCAACTATCGTATTGGTGGAAGGTAGCTTAGAAACATAGGATACTATTATCCAAGATTTGTTTTTACTTTTTACTGAAAATCACGAACGTGTACGGAAAAACGGGATTGCGCGTACGAAATCGCGGGCAGAAGCTAGTCATAAATAGACTTTATAGTTAGATGTAATTGTAGATCCATACTTTCCGAAACATGAACCACATTTAAAAGAACCGACTTCAAACACTTCTTTATTGAAGTCGGTCAATTAATATACTATCTAAAGTCTATGTCCTTCTTTTAAGTGTAACAAACAGTTGTCTGAAAACCACATCCAAACCGGTTCCACTTATCGCTAGATAATCGTTCACTACATACATGCAGGTCAAACTGAGAATCCCAATGTTTTTGAGGTCTTTTTTTAAGGGGGGGGAAATCATCGAATGACTGCTCTCGCCTGGGTGAGGCGGGAGGGAGTGTCAGACTCTTACTGACTAAAAACCACCCCGTTCCTTCTCCTGCACGTCGAGCCGGAGCCCCTGTAACCCGTTAAGTTCTCCGCGATTCCGTATCGGTATCAGCCCTATTAGGTGGCCCCCATCCATGGTGGTCTGATGGCTCTTTGAGGCGCGCGCGGAACGCTCGGCGCCGTACGCTCGTGTCTGGATCGGGCGGCGAGCCACCCATGCTCACCGTCAGCAGGCCCATTATACATTTCGATGGCCTTATTGAACGTGACTTCAAAACTGATGAGCAAGGATTTTAATAGATTCCTTAGTCAGACAAAAGCATCATTCTTCAAATTTGCAGGTTTCAATATAATTATTATTTCCGCAATACAATGTAGAAAATTTGTCTATATAGCTAAAAATTTATTAGTACCTACGTGATAAATTGTATTCTGTTTGCAAAATGAACAACATAATTGTTTTTATTACGTAGAAACTTCAAGCTGATTTAGAATAGAAATAATTACGTGTTCAAATTTAAGACGTCACGTTTGTTCTTTGAATTGAAAATGTGTGGGAGAGCCATGCTTCGGCACGAATGGGCCGGCTCGACCGGAGTGATAACACGGCCTCACAGAAAACCGACGTGAAGCAACGCTTGCGTTGTGTTTCGTCGTGTGAGTGAGGTTACCGGAGGCCCAATTACCCTCCGCTTCTCCAATCTCCCCAATCCCTGAATCCCCAATGATCCTCAAACTGCTAATACCCAAAAGGCCGGTAACGCACTTGTAACGCCTCTGGTGTTTCAGGTGTCCATGGGCGACGCCGATTGCTTACCATCAGGTGACCCGTGTGCTCGTTTATATACTTAAGTAATAATAAAAGAAAATCACGTGTAAAAATTTAAGAACTCACGTTTATTCTTTGAATTACAATCTGTGTAAATAAAATTTCAAGAATCGGCCAACGCTACCGACTCACGACCCGATTTCACCCGCGCCCACCACCGTGGCGGAATGAAGATTCATTTTTAAGCCTCACAAGACCGCAGTAATCTGTACATGCGGTTACATAACATCACGCCTTTTATCCCCGAAGGGGTAGGCAGGTGCACATTATGCCACTGTACAATGTAACACCCACTTTTCACTATTTATGTTATGAGTTCCATGTAATAGAGGTTAAGCCTATTGCCATATACCGGGCACAATTCCAGACTCCGTGCTACTACTGTGAATTTTTTAAAAACCCAGTCATACTTTGCCCGGCCCTAGAATCGAACCCGAGACCCCTTGCCCGGCAGTCACACTTGCGACCACTCGGCCAACGAGGCAGTCATATGAGTCAGTCGCGCGCAAAGAGCTGCTCGTTCATTTATTCATTCGAGCAACAAACGTTATTAAAAACAACTTTTATATTTTTATAAATATACCAAACTAGCTTCTGCCCACGACTTCGTACGCGTAATCCTATTTTTTCCCGTCCCCGTTCGTGATTTTCGGTAAAAAGTAAAAAAAAAATTGGTTAAAAAGTATCCTATGTCGGTCTCCTGGCTCTAAGCTACCTCCCTACCAATTTTCAGCCAAATCTATTCTGCCATTCTTGAGTTATAAGTGGTGTAACTAACACGACTTTCTTTTTTATATATAGATAGATTAAAGAATTTTGCGTCCTAAAAAATTTATTTATTTTATTACATATAATAGAGGTAAAATCGTAGGAAAGTGAAAACTGTACATCGAATATTTTTTTTTAAAGAATGCTTTGGCCGTGATCTACAGTCGATACCGAAACCAAAAATATGGTATTTAGACATTTTGTCTGTCAGTTTGTCTGTATGTATATCCGGGATAAACTCAAAAAGTACTGCATGGCTTAATTTCAAATTTTACATGAATATTACTAACAGGTCGGGTCAACATATAGGCTACATATTATCATGCTATCAACTAAAGCGGAGGAGCTGTGAACACCTATTCCACGCAGATGAAGTCGCGGGCTCAGCTAGTTAACAATATATATACGGAAATTAAAAAATAAGGAAAATAACATAAGAAAACTATATAAAAATGACTATTTACAGAGAACATTAAAAAATTCGTCCGCATCGACGTCAATAGGGAAAGTACCCAGAAGGCTGGCAGCATCGCCACGTTGTATGGCAATGCTTAACCTCTGACCGAGAAAAAGACCAGCCCTCTGGTCTCGAGATGCGTCGACCAGGCGTTTTGAAACATTTTTAAATAAAGTATAGGCAATCGGACCCCACGGATCTAACGCATCACTCAACCCTAAAAGTTCACGATGTCCGGCCACTGTAAGCACGGGCCTGCGGACGGCGAGCACAGGTGATTCGCCGCCCGACCAGAAACAGACCCGAGCGTACGGCGCGTCGCGTTCCGCGCGCGCCTCAAGGAGCCATCAGACCACCACAGATGGGGCCCAATAGAGCTGATGCCGATACGGAGCCGCGGAGGGCTTAACGGGTTGCTGACGCTCCGGCTCGAAGTGCAGGAGTAGGAACGGAATTGTTTTTAGTCAGTAAGAGGCTGACACTCCCTCCCGCCTCACCCGGGCGGGAGCAGTCATCTGATGATTTTACCCCTCAAAAAAAGCCCGAAAATTACCAACAAAGTTTTTATACTTTGTTATATTGCCCTCCATATAGGTATTTAATTTATTTTGTAACGGCAATAGAATACATCGTCTGTCCATGTTTCAACTGCTGTCTAACTATGACGATAAATTGAATTACTTGTTTATCATTTTTACGGTTTTGTGTCTAAAACAAACGGTGACCTTTTACTTTTTTTGAGCGGGGAAAATGACTGCTCCCGCCTGGGTGAGTCGGGAGGGAGTGTCAGACTCTTACTGACAACCACCCCGTTCCTACTCCTGCACTGCGAGCCGGAGCCCCGGTAACCCGTTAAGTCTTCCGCGGCTCTGTAAAGTTCTCATGCATTTTTTTTTTTTTTTTTTTTTAAGGGGGGAAAATCATCGAATGACTGCTCCCGCCTGGGTGAGGCGGAAGGGAGTGTCAGACTCTTACTGACTAAAAACCACCCCGTTCCTTCTCCTGCACGTCGAGCCGGAGCCCCGGTTACCCGTTAGGTTCTCCGCGACTCCGAATCGGCATCGGCCCTATTGGGCCCCATCTGTGGTGGTCTGATGGCTCTTTGAGGCGCGCGCGGAACGCGACGCGCCGTACGCTCGGGTCTGTTTCTGGTCGGACGGGGAGCCACCCATGCTCGCCGTCCGCAGGCCCGCGCTTACGGTGGCCGGAGATCGTCTCGCGATCCCCGACGCCCGGTGTGTCCTTCGCGATGGCTGGGTTGCGAGGAGGCAGCGCTTCGCTGCCTCACGCGTCCCGCCTCCTCCTTAGCTAGCATGACTGCTTCGCAAAAGGAGGAGACGGCATCCCAATCCCCCTCGCTCCGCATCATGGCCTGCACTAGGCCCGGACGCGAGAGGTCGCCATCGCCGATCACTTCCCTGAGGGCACGGCGGTGCTCAGCCCACGCAGGGCATTCTCCCACTGTGTGTTCCACCGTGTCCTCAGGGCGGTCCTCGCAGTGATGACACCCGGGCGTTTCCTCCCGCCCCATCAGACACAGGTACCTCCCGAAACTTCAGTGCCTCCAAGATGCAGCTCCAGGGCAGGGAGTTGAAGGCGTTGGCGATGTCTAAAGACACCGCCACCACGACTCTACCCCCGGACACTGCAGTCCCCGTCGTGAGGTCCCTAACGCGCATGATGGCGTCCACCGTGGAGCGCCCTCTGCGGAAGCCGAATTGGCCGTCCGACAGGTCCGGCCCAATGTTCGTCAGGTGCGCGACGAGGCGGTTCGAAATGATTCTTTCGAAGACTTTCCCCACCTCGTCGAGCAGCACTATGGGCCGGTATGCGGACGGAGAGTCCGCAGGGCGCCCCGTCTTCCGCACGAGGACCAGTTTGCCCGCTTTCCAGAGAAGCGGGAACTGGCCTCTCTCCAAGCATGCGCTGTAGAGACCGATTAATCGAGGCCCGAGAGCCTCTGAGGCCAGGACCCATGCTTTGCCATGCAAGCCGTCGGGTCCTGGGGCGGTGTTCTTGGCGCCCATCCGGCGCACCGCCGCTCTCAATTCTGCCTCGGTCACCTCTGGGACGAGGTCATCGTCGCCGTCGCTATAGCCCGCGTCGGGCACCGCAGGGGGCAGAGTCATATACGGAGGCCTGAAGCGCCTCCGCGGTCGGGGGAACAGGGCGCTTATCACCTCCTCCAAGACCTCTGGCCGGAGACTCTGAGTGAGCGGGGGAGCCCAGGCGCGGAGCTTATCGCGCACCATCCGGTACGGGCGTCCCCACGGGTCTCTATTCAGAGTCCCCAGCATCTCTCGGCGGGCCTCCTCCTTGGCCCGCAATATCTCCGCCTTGAGGAGGGCCTTCGCCGCCCTGTATCCCTCGTATAACTCCGCCTCTCTCGCCTCCGCATTAGGAGGACGGATACGGCGCCTGCGGTGCCTAGTGTACTGGCGTCGCGCAGTAGTGCACGCCTTGCGCAGAGCCGCCAGCTCTTGCGACCACCAGTACACCTGGCGCTTCTGTTGCCTCGATCGGATCCGGGGCATCGCCACGTCACAAATCCTGGACATGGCGTCCTGGAGCCACTTAGCCTCATCGTCGATGTCGGCAGGCCTGACCGGTGGTATCACCCAGGCCTGCACGATGGCGGCTTCCAGGAGCAGCTCCCGGTCCAGCTGTTTCAGCGCCCAACGCGGACCACATGGGGCCTGTCTGACCGGCGGGTCTGCGGACTCGGCGGAGACGTCGAACCGGATATACCGGTGGTCGGAGTACGTCTCCACCTCCTCCATGACACGCCAGTCGACGATACGCGGTGACAGAGCAGGGCTGGCGAACGAAATGTCCACCACCGACTCGCCCTGCATCCGCACGCACGTGGGGACAGAACCCCGGTTCAGGACGACTAGGCCTGTCTCAAGGGCCCAGTCTTCCACCATCCTACCCCGGACGTCGGTGAACCGGGAACCCCAAGCCAAGTTTTTGGCATTGAAGTCCCCGAGGACGAGTACGGGGAGGGAACGGAACCCGACGACGACGGTGACCAACTCCATCAAGGAGTTGTGGAACTCGGCGAGAGTTCGGTTCGGAGAGAAGTACACGCCCACCACAGCGAGCTCTCCGAACCGTGCTGCGACACAACCCCGGCCTCTTTGAGCAGCCTCAAGAGTCGGGGTACCGGCGGCGGCCGACGATATGATGGTCACCGAGCCGTCCAGGTCCGCCACCCAGTGATCCCTGGGCGGGACGAAGTACGGCTCGGAGACCACGGCGACATTGATCGACCACTGCGCCATGCTCTGGAGCAGGAGATCCTGAGCAGCGGCGCAGTGGTTGATGTTCGCCTGGAGGAGGCGGAATGGGGCCATTATTGGCAGTCCATCCCGACCTCCTCAGTGGCGGCAGCGGCGACTGCGGCGGCAGTGGCGGCGGCGGCGGAAACGACGGGGGCGGCGGAGGGCCTACTTTTGGCCTTGGCTTTGGCAGGAGGGGAGCAGCCCTTACTCCCGACCCGGTGATTGGCCGGCTTGCCAGCCGCCGCACATGCATTGCAGTGCAGCGGGGCGGTACACGAGCCAGCCTTGTGACCGGGCCGACCGCAGCGGAAGCAACAGTCGCTGCGGTCCACCTCCGAGGTGCATTTAACGCTCACGTGTTCGCCCACGTGGCAGCGATAGCACCTCAGAGGCCGGGTCTCGAGCAGCTTGACCTGCGCCGAGACCCATCCCACCAAGAGCCTTTTGCCCTCCTTCAGCTTCTTGGCCGCTGTGACGGGGCAGCTCACCACCACTGTGCGCAGCCCCGAGTTGTCCGGACGGATGGTGCCCGCCTTGACCTGGTCAGCAGGGCACCCTCCCGTCCTGGCCACAGCGGCCACCACCTCACTCTGCGTTACAGAGTCGTCCAGGCCCATAATCCTGACATCCAGGCATTTGGTGGGCCTGGACACGCGGGCCTCGTCTGCCCCGAGGCACGCCCTAAGCCTCTCAGCCAGGGCGTCGGCCGACGGGCCACTGGCCGCGCCGGGGACCTCCAGTAGACGGGCTCCGGTAGCGGTCACCTTGACCGCAAACCCGTCCGGGGCCCCGAACTCCGCAGGTGTTACCGCCCCCTTGAGCTTGGCGAGGACGTCGCCGTAGGTAACGCCCCTATTGACCGCCTCGGGCTGCAGTGTAATAACCACAGCCGCGGTCTTAGGGGCGAGGAGCAAGGCAGCAGCGCGTTTCTCCCTGCGCTGCTGCTGCCGTCGCTGCCGCTGCGCCTTCTTGCGGCGCTTCCGGCCCTCCCTGGCGACTCTCCTCGTCTCGCCGGCGATTTGCCACCCGCCGCCGTCCTCCACTCGTGGGGCGGGTTCCGCCGCCGCTGCTGCAACTCCAGCTTGCCGGGCTGGAGTTCTCCTCCTTTTTTTGCGACCCGCGGGCGCAGGCGCCGTCGGCGCAGCCGGGGTCTGCACCGGCGGGGGCGCCGAGGGCCTCGCGGGAGGAGGCGCTCGCGCTTTTGCCGGCGATTGGGGACCGCGGCCAGCCTGACCAGTGGAGGTCGAGGGCTTGGCCGCAGCGGCCGCATACGAGCGCGGAGACGCAGGTGGGGCGACCTGACTCGACGCTAGCGGGGGGCGAAGGAGTCGGCCCTCCAGCACGTCGAAACGACGCTGGAAAGCCGCCATCTCCCTGCGCAGCAGACCGACCACGTCGGCATCCGCTGAGGGCTGGGGCTGGGGATGATTTTCCCGGGCAGCGGCGAGCCCGGCCCTAGCCGATCGCAGCTCGGCCTCCAGAGCCGCGTTGGAGGCCGCCAAGCGCGCCAACTCCCGCCGCATCTCCCCCAGCTCCTTTTGTACCCTGTCAGCGGTGGGCAGCGCACACCGCTCCAAGGCCGCCGCCATGATGGCGGACTCCGCCGCGTTCAAGATGCGACTCGGCCCTGCACCGTCTTCTTCGAGGCCACCTTGCGGAGCTCCTCCTGCACGGCCAGGCGGAGGCTCTCGGAGCTGCGCTCACTCTCGGAGAGCTCGTTCTCAGGCATCTCTACGCCGGACATCTCAGCCGCAGAGGACTCAGCCGAACGGGCAGCGCTTGAGAGAGCCCTGCCCTCCGCGGCCAGCTGCTCGGCTGACTCCGCGCAGGCAGCTGGTGCCGGTTTCCGGCGACCGCTGCCCTTGCCGCCCTACCCCGCGCTGCCGTGGGGACCTTGGGGGGAGGCGCCTCCTGAGCGCCGGAGGACGGGGACAAACTGTCCTCCTCCAGCCTGGGGCGCTTGAACGTCCCCGTCGCGCGGCGGCGTGAGCCTTTCGAGCTCACGCTCAGCCGCTCCGCCAATGTTGTGTCGGACTCTGAGTCCGACCCCCTCCGACTAGACTCCCGTGTGTGGGGCCTGCTGGACGAGTCCAGCGCCTCACCACGAGTCCCGGAGCCACCTGGGCTCCCCTCTCCCGCTACCGCAGGCGAGCCAAGCTCACCCGCACTCTCCTCCTCCGAATGTGGTTTGTGTGATAAATTCTCCATACAGTTCCCACGAGTATGGGGGAAATTCGGTCCACCCAGGCAGTGCCCCCTGTACCTGGGTAAGTGTTAATTTGTTTCCCAACTAGAGGTTCCACTGGTCCCCTAGCTGGGGGTGCGCTCGCGACTGACACTACTCCTCAGCCATGCATACTCTCGCCGCGCACCAGAACTTAGTATTGGAGGAATTTTTTATAGAGGTTATCTTCCTCGCGGTCCGGGCGACCAAGCCAAGACCCTCGTCCCGTTCAGAGTCACAAAACATGACCGTGACCTCCTTACGGATTACGATATCGACGGCTGCAATCGGGGACAGCTTGTGTCCCGATGCTGCTCGCTGGCAGGGTGAGTGCACAACGAGCACCGCCATTGCCTCTCCGCCACGCTCTCTGCTATGTCCAGAGAGACGGGCGGAGAAGCGCCCCTCGGAAGCGCGGGCTATGAGCCTCCGCACACAGCCCGCCGCCTCCAGAACCCTATTGGGTTCGCCCGCCCAGTCCAGAAGTCTGCTGCGGGCGACAGTCACTCCAACCCTATCACCCCCGCTAGGGAGACTGTCGCCCGCACCCAGGGTGCACCACGGGGAGGTCTTCTGGCACCGCACCCCAAAGTTCTCATGCATAAAGGGTTCCTACCTAGCCTGGCAAGCACCAATGTGACCTTTTCTGAGTTATATGTACTTTCTAAGATTATTTAGACACCACTGACAAACGGTGAAGGGAAACATCGTGAGGAAACCTGGGCTTATAATTTCAAATTTCTAATTATAAGTTTGAAATCGCCAACCCGCATTAAGTGACCGGAGTAATTAATGCTCAAACCTTGTCCGTGTGAAAAGAGGTCTTTGCCCAGCAGTACTTAACCACTCATTGGCTGAAGATGACGAGGAAAATGCATCGATAAATAGCAAAACTAGTTTCTTTACATACCTTCATTTTTGTTAAGGTCACCTACAGCGCCACTGAGACTGACACATAAACATATAATTATATATTTATACATCTTCGCTAACACATGTGTCCAACACAGACGCTAAATCGCGATTGACGATAAATCACTTATTTTTTACATTTTGAATGTCATATTTATATGTATGGAATGTGTGTATTATATTATTTTATCAATTAACTAGCTTGTACTAGCGACTTCGCCCGTGTGATATTAAAAGTTGGTACCTACTTTTTTATTGGAAACGTGGTAAATGTGTGTGGGAGAGCCATGCTTCGGCACGAATGGACCGGCTCGTCCTGAGTGATACCACGGCCTAACAGAAAACCGACGTGAAGCAACGCTTGCGTTTTGTTTCGTCGTGTGAGTGAGGTTACCGAAGGCCCAATTACCCCCCTTCCCAATCTCCCCAATCCCTGAATCCCCAACAATCCTTAAATTCGATAGATAGCTCACTCGTAACATAGCTTACATCAGGTGATCCGTCTGCTCGTTTACCGGCGTATTTTTTATGAGATAATCCGGTACACGACCAGCAGATCACCTGATGGTAAGCGATCTGCGTCGCTCATGGACACCTGGAACACCAGAGGCATTACAAGTGCGTTGCTCGCCTTTTGGGGATTAGGAATTTAAGGATTGTTGGTGATTCGGAGATTGGGCGCATTGGGAGTAATTGGGCCTCCAGTAACCTCACTCACACGGCGAAACACAACTCAAGCGTTGTTTCACGTCGTAGTACTGCGAGGCCGTGGTATCATTCCAGTCGAGCCGACGACGACGTGTTTGACACAAACCTTCACCAAGATAAGTAACAAACACTTGGTGTGTTTGTTTAAGTCGAACTTTAATATTTACTAGCTACTTCCGCGCGGTTTCACTCGCTCTGCTCGGCGCCTATTAATTGTAGCGTAATATTTTATAGCCTATAGCCTTCCTCGATAAATGGTCTATCCAACACATAAAGAATTTTTCAAATCGGACCAGTAGTTTCGGAGATTAGCGCGTTCAAACAAACAAACAAAAAAACAAACTAACATAAACATTTAAACATTTATAATAGATAACATAAATGTTTACTGCACAATTTTTTATTATGATAGTTTGAAATTAAGACCTGCGTATGATTGTGATAACCTTTATATATGTGCCTATATTATGATTCTAGGTAAATAATTGTCCCCAATGAACTTCTGATTACATAATCGCATAGAAACAAAACATTCTTTTAAAACAAGTCTCTACCAGCGAATTACTCTACAGATACCTATTTGTGTTGTTTATGACAGACATAACATAACATCACGGAGGAGGCGGGACGCGTGAGGCAGCGAAGCGCTGCCTATCGCGAAGGACACTCCGGGCGTCGGGGATCGCGGGACGATCTCCAGCCACCGTAAGCGCGGGCCTGCGGTCGGCGAGCATGGGTGGCTCCCGGTACGGCGCGTCGCGTTCCGCGCGCGCCTCAAAGAGCCATCAAACCACCACAGATGGGGCCCAATAGGGCCGATGCCGATTCGGAGTCGCCGAGAACCTAACGGGTAACCGGGGCTCCGGCTCGACGTGCAGGAGAAGGAACGGGGTGGTTTATAGTCAGTAAGAGTCTGACACTCCCTTCCGCCTCACCCAGGCGGGAGCAGTCATTCGATGATTTTCCCCCCTTAAAAAAAAATATAACATCACGCCTTTTATCCCCGAAGGTTTAGGCAGAGGAGCACATTATGCCACCCTACAATGTAGCACCCACTTTTCACTATTTACGTTATGAGTCCCATGTAATAGGGGGTGAGCCTATTGCCATATACCGGGCACAATTCCAGACTCCGTGCTACTACTGAGAATTTTTTTAAAACCCAATAATACTTTGCCCGACCCGGGAATCGAACCGTTGTTGTGGTTTGTGAATTTGTGTATATTGTCGAAATATGTATGTTATATGTCCTTTTTATGTGATAAGCAGGAGTGTGTGAGTACTTTTTGAAACAGTAAAAAGTGGGTGTTACATTGTACAGTGGTATAATGTGCACCTCTGCCTACCCCTTCGGGGATAAAAAGGCGTGATGTTATGATGTTATTATGTTGGGATAAACCATTTGATAATTAAAACAAGTTTTATAAGGAAAAAAACAAATATAACGAAATCACGTTTATACAAACTGCAAATCGCAGCGATTGCACGTAATTTGTTTATTTAAAAATGTTTATAACATAACAACACGCCTTTTATCCCCGAAGTTGTAGGCAGAGGTGCACATTATACCACTGTACAATGTAACACCCACTTTTCACTATTTATGTTATGAGTCCCATGTAATAGGGGGTGAGCCTATTGCCATATACCGGGTACGATTCCAGACTCCATGCTACTACTGAGAATATTTAAAAACCCAGTAATACTTTGCCCGTCCCGGCAATCGAACCCGAGACCCTTTGTTCGGCAGTCGCACTTACGAACACTCGGCCAACGATGCAGTTTATCCCAACTTTGATAATAAAACTATGCGATATTAATTTTAAGTACTTATTAATTGTTTACAAAGTCTAAACCGCATGAGGTGCCTGCCTTTTTTATGAGGGGGGCAAATCATCGAATGATTTCTTCCACCCTGGGTGAGGCGGGAGGGAGTGCCAGACTCTTACTGACTAAACACCACCCCGTTCCTACTTCTGCTCTTCGAGCCGGAGCCCTGGCAACCCGTTAAGTCTTCCGCGGCTCCA
Source organism: Spodoptera littoralis (assembly GCA_902850265.1). Classification (NCBI taxonomy): domain Eukaryota; kingdom Metazoa; phylum Arthropoda; class Insecta; order Lepidoptera; family Noctuidae; genus Spodoptera; species Spodoptera littoralis. The sequence continues at coordinate 5,303,115 of LR824558.2, read as the reverse complement.
TATCGGAATCAGCCCTACTGAGCCCCATCTGTGGTGGTCTGATGGTTCCTTAAGGCGCGCGCGGAACGCGGCGCTCTGTGTGCTTACTCTTAAAACCATTCTCAATGTCAATGCAATTTTAATCCAATAAAATGTCAATCATTATTCAATGTCAAACTTATACAACCCTAATCGTAGCTGTTACAATAGCATTTAGAGTACGGAATATAAAGCCAAACTCAATACCATTTAGTTCATTCAATATCCACGCAATACGGATGCAATGGGTGCTAGTGCTGCAACTCAAGAGTACGAAATTTCACAATATCAATGTCGATCGATCGGAATTGGATTCAAGAGTAAGCCCCCTGATTGCCCCATTAGGCCCGTGCTTAGCCGGCATCTAGCGCGACGGCTGGGGCGTGAGAAGATTCGTTCCCTCACGCGCTCCGTCTCCTCCTATCCTTAGCTAGCATGACTGCTTCGCAAAAGGAGTAGACGGTATCCCAGTCCCCCTCGATCCGTACCATGGTCTGAACCAGAGGAGGACGCGTGAGGTCCCCGTCGCCAATCCTAATAATAACGTCTATGTCTATTTTTTTTTCATTGTATGCCAAACCATTTTACCAGTTTATCAAAGTCCCTCTTTGTTTCATTCCGCGTATGCCACGGTCACTTTATACTGGTTTTCTATAGCCGTGAGGTTTTTTTATTAATATTGACCTCCGGTCATAAGTCAGTGATAACCGGTTTTGTTAATTCTATACATATTATTAGATACTTATTAAAACAATCTTAAGGTTAAAGTACATAGGAAGATAGTTGCGGGATGCGATATTTTTGTCTACAAAACCTACCTTCTATACCTATTAATAACTAGCAGCCCGTCCCGGCTTTGCACGGGGTAGACAATTATTTATTTTTGGAAATTTGGATTGTTGTAGTGACATAACTACAATAGTTGGACATATGCTACCGTAGAGTTTTTTGTAGACATTATGATGTTCTTCAATATTGTTGCACATTATTTTGTTCTATCGCTAATAGTTTCGGCAGCGCATTCGACGAAAGACATTTTAAGACTCATTTTTCTACAACTTCGGTTACATTGTTCAAATTTTACCAAGGATCTCTTATTATTTTCAAAATGAAATATAGCCTATATCAAATTAAAAGAATGTAGCATTCTATTAGTGAAAGAATGTTTTGAATCGGCCCAGTACTTTTTGAGCCTATTCATTACAAACATACAAAAATAGGTACAAATCTTTCCTCTTTGTAATATTACCATAGATTTCGTCACAGGGTACGGTAGACTCGATCAAAACATTACCTGAATAACAGAACATAAAAAAATATCGATTTCGAGTCGACAACATAATTCGGATTACGGAGATTATTTCGTTGTATTAATTCATTTTAATGACACCGACAGACAAACCGCAGTCGCCATCTTGAGTAGACAATAAACGTTCCTTTTCATACTAGCTCTCAAATACGCCTCGCCAATCAACACGTTGTCGCGTCAAAAAAGTATAAATTAACAAGAAATATGAATAATTTCACGCGAACGAAGTCGCGGGTAACAGCTAGTATCTATTATAAATACGACAGTTAATGAGTTTGTGTGCATGTATCAGGCCTCGTACACAAAATTACGATGCGAATTGCTGCGATGCAATTTCGTGCGACAAGGCGTCTCCCAGGGTGACCATTCCTTCGACGACCGTCAACCGTACTAAACGTATTTTATATTGAAAACTAGGTCGTGACATGGATCGTAAATAGAAGTGTGCACTTCTGTTATTGCTTAGGAGATACAAGAAAAAGAAACAAAGAACATTTTGGGAAGATAAGATTTTGATGCGCGATGCGAATCATTGCGATGCGTAGAGGGAGCTCGCACATTTTTGAGCCTATTATTATCGCTTAGCTTTGTAGTAGGTTCGTAACCTAAGCTCACATTACATTGAAATTTAATCTAGGAGCGTCGTAATCAATATAGTGAGTCATCTTCTATAGACTATACACGTCTTGAACCATCAACTTAAATAAATTCATTTCAACACAAATGTTTTAGTGAAAAATGCAGTGTTTTGTGTTTTTATTTTACGTTTATTTTATTGTACATCAATGCGTTTGTAATGAGAACAATTATAGCAACGTAAATCATATTCATGAAGGTCAAATTGGTATGTTTATTTTTTTATTTAGTTCTAGTTTCGGATTTGCCTGCGTCGTCTGTTATTTTAGACCATAACCTACTCTTTTTCCAAATAGCATCCCCATTCCTTCAGCCATTTTCACGTGGTTGAGTAACATACAAACTGACAAACTTTGGCATTTACAATCTATATATATATAAAAGAAAGTCGTGTTAGTTACACCACTTATACCTCAAGAACGGCAAAATAGATTTGGCTGAAAATTGGTAGGGAGGTAGCTTAGAGCCAGGAGACCGACATAGGATACTTTTTAACCAATACTTTTTTTTTACTCTTACCGAAAATCACGAACGGGGACGGGGAAAAATGGGATTACGCGTACGAAGTCGCGGGCAGAAGCTAGTATTAGATAGAAGTAAGATAAGCCCAGATTTCCTTAAGACATGAAATTTGGAACATAGGTTTTTTTTAAGGGGGGAAAATCATCCAATGACTCCCGCCTGGGTGAGGCGAGAGGGAGTGTCAGACTCTTACTGACTAAAAACCACCCCGTTCCTTCTCCTGCACGTCGAGGCGGAGCCCCGTTAAGTCCTCTTCGGCTCCGTATCGGCATCAGCCCTGTTGGAGTAGCACGGAGTCTGGAATTGTGCCCGGTATATGGCAATAGGCTCACCCCCTATTACATGGGACTCATAAAATGAATAGAGAAACGTGGGCGTTACATAGTTGTACGAGTGCCTGATGGATATACGATAGCAACGACGACGTGTGCTTAGTATAATGTTAGCAATTAAGGGGGCGTCCATAAATTACGTGAGGTGTTTTTTTAATTGTCTGTCCCTCCCTCCCCCCTTGGTGAGATTTTATTCAACACCCTCCCCCATCCCCCCAATCTCACGTGAGATTTTTCAAAATATTGGTTTTTCACGTAATCGTGTTGGATTGTTATTGCAAAAAGAAAAAAAATACATAATTATGCATGTACAATTAAATCTTAAGCATGTACAATCTGGAATAAATGAACTATGAAGTCGGTAAAAATAAAAACAGCAAATTTTTTTTTGTTTCTATCAGAAAAAAAATTACGTGATATTTGCCGAGACCCCCCCTCTCTCCAACGTAAGATTAGATGAGATTTGAGTCTACCCCCTCCCCCCCTAAAACATCTCACGTAATTTATGGACGCCCCCTAAGTAGTTGTATTATTTTATTTTGTATGTAACGACGCTAATCTCTTCACTTGCTGTGCTGTACTCGTTGATTTAACACTTCATTAAATTTCTACTTGCTGAGTATTCTTTGAGTCTTTTCCTGCGAAGCCCTGGCCAATACAATAGTACAGTGCCATAATGTGCACCTCTGCTTACCCCTTCGGGGATAAAAGGTGTGATGTTATGTTATGTATAGTCTCTTGATAGACTAAACACACTTTTCTTGATTTAACTCGTCGAGTACCGGTTTTATAGACACAATTAAAGAACAATAGGTCGCGGTCACCGGTGACCGCTTGGTGTTTGACAGTTTAAATGAAAGTCAATAGTTGAGAATAATAATTTGTATTGTAGAATAATAAACTAACGTAAAATGGATTGAGTGAACTGTATGAGCGTGAGTGTGTGAATTATGAGAACGCACGGCGGACTTGATTGCTCGATACGAACTGAATCGAATAATTAGGTAAATGAATTACGATGCGTAAAAACATAGTATAAAGAACAAAGTAGGTTATCTTCATACAAATGCTCCGCGCGCGGCTTATATGTGTGCGCCATAGTATCTATGCGTCGACGCACGCACACTTTAAATGCTGACTTTAAATGTGTACGGTTGCACCGTACATGTTATGTTATGTTTTTTATACAACTACCTCTATTATCGATATAAAACGTAGATAGCTTGATTGGTAGAATAGAATTTATTGAACCGTTAACTTAAAAAATATTTTTATGCATTATTTGTTCTAGGTTCCAATTGCACTTGGAATGGACTAAATGGTACATGTACCCGTTTGATTGATTGTCCATCAGCGCAAGATGCAATTGATGATAGACGTTACCCATCAGTAAGTATGTAATTAACTAAAATCGCGGGTTACTCACGTGAATATACTGAGAAAGCTAACTCACTGCTCATGAGGAAGAACCCCTCTCAAAGTCAAATTCAAAGCATTTATTTCAATTAAACCATAATTTGGTACTTTTGAAACGTCAACAAATATCTACTAAATAAATAATAGTGTGTCAGTCTATCCGTCAGTGATGCTAGGTGAAGCTAGGTGCTCATTGCAAAATGTAGATTTGAATGCAGAAGAACGAGTAAGGAACTCCATTCGTTACTCTTTTAAAAAAAGTATGTTCTACAATGTCTCTCTGTGATTCGACACTAGTAGAGCTTTTCTCAGTATATCCACGTGAGTAACCCGCGATTTTAGTAATTTAGTATGACTCAAGTTTTAAGACTGCCTCGTTGGCAAGGGGTCTCGGGTTCGATTCCCAGGTCGGGCAAAGTATTACTAGGTTTTTAAAAATCTCAGTAGTAGCACGGAGTCTGAAAATGTGCCCGGTATATGGCAATAGGCTCACCCCCTATTACATGGGGTAACATAAATAGTGAAAAGTGGGTGTTACATTGTACAGTGGCATTAAGTGCCGAAATGTGCACCTCTGCGTACCCCTTCGAGGATGAAAAAGCGTGATGTTATGTTATGTTATGTCAAGTTTTAAGAAAAACTCAATACGTTACTTTGATACTGAAAAGATTATTAGCCTTTTTCCTGGGAAGATTTTAAAAAAATCCGCGAGGGGTCAGCACCAGTGGGGACCTACATGTTTTGAATTCTCTGTTGACAACAACGTGAAACGTTACGTCTTATTATTATCAGAATAAATAAATATTGTGATATAAAAAAATAGTCATGCCTACAAAACATTACGCATTGGCAAATTGTACATCTGATAGACAGTACAAGCAAGATGTAAAATTTGTGCCATTTATAAAACCACAAGTTGACAAAAAAGAAAGAGAAAGAAAGAAAGAAAGAAAGAAAGAAAAATAAATTTATTCGTCGTCAGACATGGACCACCGAAAATAAAAAAGAAAGACTTTAATTGCAAATTTTAATTTCGCTCCAGGTACCTACATCATCTTCAGTTAATTCCATTTCCAGAGAATTCAAAACATATGTACCCGCCCACTGGTGCTGCCACGAGCGGATTTTTTTAAATCTTCCCAGGAAAAAGGCTAATACAGATTAAATTAGTGACGTTCTTTTAGTTGATTTTCGTCGTCTGACACAAGATAGTTATTATAAGTTCAATGTATACTACTTTAATTATAGAACTCTATACGGTGTCCCTTTAAGTACACATGAAATGGAACAGGGGCGTAGAGGTCATACCCTTGGTCTTTGTTAGGGAATGGGGGCCCACTTCTTAACGGTTTATTTGGGAATTAGGGACTGGGGATTCGGGATTGATGATGATGATAACCTTTTTAGTTATTACTAGCGACCCGCTCCGGCTTTGCACGAGTATAAAACAAAGTCGCTATCCGCCGTCTGTCTGTCCTTATATGTGCTTAGATCTTTAAAACAGCGCAACGGATTTTGATGCGGTTTTTTTTAATGGAGTGATTCTTAAGGAATTTTTATATGTATAATACATGCCTATTGCACCCGTGCGAAGCCGGGGCGGGTTGCTAGTAAATTAATAAAATAATGTGTGTTTTCAGATATGTTCCTTCGAAGGTGTAACGCCTATAGTATGCTGCATCGGTCCAGAATCTGCACAAAATAATAGGTAATTTAATTTCGTACACACAAATATATACTTGGGGAGCAAAGAAACGGTGCCATTCGTTTTATCATTTTCTTTTCTTGATAAATAATTTTTGATACAAGTACATCATTAACTAGCTACTTCCGCGCGGTTTCACTCGCTCTGCTCGGCGCCTATTAACTGTAGCGTGATATTTTATAGCCCATAGCCTTCCTCGATAAATGGGCTATCCAACACAGAAAAATTCTTTAAATCGGACCAATAGTTTCGGAGATTAGCGCGTTCAAACAAACAAACAAAAAAACAAACCCTTCAGCTTTATAATATACTAGCTTCTGCCCGCGACTTCGTACGCGTAATCCCATTTTTTCCCGTCCCCGTTCGTGATTTTCGGTAAAAAGTAAAAAAAAAATTTGGTTAAAAAGTATCCTATGTCGGTCTCCTGGCTCTAAGCTACCCTCCCTACCAATTTTCAGCCAAATCTATTCTGCCGTTCTTGAGTTATAAGTGGTGTAACTAACACGACTTTCTTTTATATATATAGAAGTATAGATTAGTAACATATGACGTTTTTAAGGCAATTTAGTTACCTTTACAATGAGAGCATCTTGCTATAAAGGGAATATTTTTATACAGATTTAGAGAGGGTTCGATAAAATGAAATAAATTAACACTAATGGCTCCGTTTCCTTGTTCTCTTAACCCCTCGAGCGTCCTTATGAGCACCCGGTGGATCATAAGAAAAAATGCTCCATGCTGCTTTCTCTTTTATAAAATCTATTATTAATGTTTTGTTTTTATTTTGACTGTATTTGTTTTATTTCTATTGTAATGATAATTGTTTTCGTGTGCCAATGGCCAAATAAATGCATTTTCTTGCATGCATAAGGATAAGGAAATGCATAAGGAACGCGGACGCTCGACGGGTTAATAATCATCGAATGACTTCTCCCGCCAGGGTGAGGCGGGAGGGAGTGTCAGACTCTTACTGACTAAAAACCACCCCGTTCCTACTCCTGTGCACTTCGAGCCGGGGCCCCGGTAACCCGTTAAATCTCCCGTGGCTCGGTATCGGCATCAGCTCCAAGTGTACATCATGGACACTAGTGGCGTAGCGTGCCTTAGCGGGGGCCCGTATATAAAATAGTTTTCATAAGGCAAAAAATGTGTAATACACTAATAATTTGAGTGAAAATTTAAAAACTATCCAGGGAACTCCGTCTGATATGATTACTTTAGTTTTTTTTAAGTATCCGGCAATCTTTAAACGCATGCTTTACTCGGAAAAAAAACCTTTTACTTTGACCTTTGTACATACATACATACATACATAACTTCACGCCTGTCTCCCATGGGGGTAGGCAGAGACTAAGGAACGCCAATTACTACGATTCTTAAATACCTCTTTCACTTCCTCTTTCTTGACCTTTGTGATTACTAAAATACCTAAAATACAAATTGGGTATTTTTTATTATTTTTTACTTACACACTTTGGGGGCCCTCAACGTGCAGGGGCCCGGTAATATTGATACGGCAGATACGGCGCTAGCTACGTCCCTGCTAGACACGTTTGCTCGTTGATGAACGTATGGTAATTATAATTATATTTTTTCAGTAACTCCTCGAATATCCCCGATCGAACTTCGGAACATAAACCAAGAAGAAAAGCGGAGGAACGTAAGTTTCTTTCCTTTCATGCATCATCATCAACATCAGCCTATAAGTGCCCACTGCTGACCAAAGACCTCTTCTCACACTGAGAAGGTTTGAGCATTAATCACCACGCTTGCTCAATGCGGGTTGGCGATTTCAAACTTATAATTAGAAATCATAACTTTCGTGAAACATACTAAATTAATTATTTTTTTTACGGCTTACTCACGTAATTATTTGACGTGGAACTCGACTAGTTTCAAGCCATGCTAGAGGCTCATTAATGAGCATTCTGTTAGACAGACAGTCGCCGCGACGCGGGAATAACATAATAATTAACATAATCACATGCACATTATGCCACTGTACAATGTAACACTCACTTTTCACTATTCATGTTATGAGTCCCATGTAATAGGGGTTGAGCCTATTGCCATATACCGGGCACATTTCCAGACTCCGGATAGTAGTATAATAGTTGCAACTATTGAGATTTTTTTAAAACCCATTAATACTTTGCCCGACCCGGGAATCGAACCCGAGACCCCTTGCCCGGCAGTCGCACTTGTGACCGTTCGGCCAACGAGGCAGTATTGTCTAAAATAGTACGTTATTTATAGTTTTATTCAGCATATCTCAGGATAATAATTATAAATATATGTTTCAGAATGTATGGAATATTTAAGAACTTTGTCCTATACCTGCTCAGACCCTTCCGACTACTTTCGCTATAGTAGCTACAATGCATTAGACGTGGTGACACCATTTGAAGCACCCGGTACGGAATCGTCGACAGTATCCGAATCTGACGGATCCACAGAATATTACCAGGTATTTTTTTATGAAACTACTTTCAAATCTTTAAATAAAGAGTTTTTTTTGAAGAGGCAAAATCATTTTAACTGTAGGAGAGCCATGCTTCGGCACGAATGGGCCGGCTCGACCGGAGTGATACCACGGCCGAGCAGAAATTTGACATGAATCAACACTTCCATTGTGTGAGTGAGGTTACCGATGGCCCAATTCCCCCGGGCCCCTCCCCTATCCCTGAATACCTAACAACCCCAAATTCCTAATCCCGAAAGGCCGGTAACGTACTTGTAACACTTTTGGTATTCCAGGTATTTATTGGCCACGCCGATTGCTTATAGGTGATCCGTCTGCTCGTATACCGGCTAATCCCATAGAAAATATCCAATGACTTCTCCCGCCTGAGGCGAGAGAGTGTCATACTCTTACTGACTAAAACCACCCCGTTCATACAACTGCTTTAAACGAGAACCGTAGGCTGTCTGCAACTCCATCCCATTCCTTTCTGAAAGGTCAGCAACGTATTTGTGACTTCCCTAGTGCTGCAGATGTCCGTATACTCGTTTGTCTCGTATTCCAGTTTTTAAAAAAGTTAGTATTTTTGTACTTACTACTGGCAGCAATATAATTTTGTTTTAATAGCATAAGCCGGTAAACGAGCATACGGATCACCTGATGGTAAGCAATCGGCGTCGCCTATGGACACCTGGAACACCAAAGGCATTACGAGTGCGTTACCGGCCTTTTGGGGATTAGAAGTTTAAGTTTTGGGTAGTAATTTAAGTCGAGCATCATTTGTTAAAGCGAGAAACTGTGGACAAGTATTTAGCGTGTGATCAGTGTTGTTACATTTAGGACATACTTTAGAATTGAATTCAGTGATAGAACTAGTAGGAGACTGTGTAGCTACCATAGACTTAATTTTAGGACCTGTTTTAACTACCGTTTGGGAATTATTTGTGCGAGATATTTCTAATGTCTCGATTAGATCGGCTCGACTACGTAAGAATTGCATAAACACTTCAAATGTAATCGGGCTGGTTTTGTCTAACCTACCTTTACACTCTTCCCACTCACGATACGTCTTTTGATCAAGCTTACGAGTTACAATGTAAAACCCAATGCTTATGGTTTGCCTGATTGTTAGCGGATACCGTAGTCCAAGTACACCTGCATCTCCAGAGGCAACACGAGTCAGGACCACGGCTCTGGCTCGAAGCAAGAGTAGGAACTAGATAGTGTTTAGCCAGTAAGAATCTTAGACTCTCTAGCCTCACCCATTTGAAACAAGCTGATTAAATATACCTGATTTGTTTTAGAATTTACCTGTGATACCACCCGGCTTCTCTTCTGCTTCTCCATACGTCGAAATTCCACATCATCAGGTATGTTTCTTTCTGCCTTTCTTTATGGTCTTCCCTATTCCACAGCGTTGTGTGTCAGCTTGGAGTTGTCATGCTCACTCAAAAGTCTTATTGGCAGTGGCACGGGCAGTGGATCGCTCGATTCCCTATAACATGGTCGAGTTGGGCGGTGCTGGTGTACGTGTCATGTTCGTGAACGGGCGCTGTCAAATGGGACTGGTCAGCTCCAGACTGTATTAAATTTGTTGTCCTCAAGGTTATTTTCTTTTTCCGTCTCCTTGACCAAATATTGGTATTACATTGTTCTCACATTATTGAACTCAACGGAAGAATGTAACCAAAAATTGTATTGTGAACATGATTGAAAAAGAGTAACCTATGGAGTTTCTTGCTCGTTCTTCTCCATAGGAATCTACACTTTGGAACGAGCAAATAGCTTCACTACAGGACTGACCTACAGACTGACATTGTTTCTTATTATTTAATATTTAAATATTTTGTTTTGACGTTCAAAAGTGCCTTACTGGTCTAATTGAAATAAATGATTTTGACTTTGACTTTGACTTTGACCACGCTGGTCAGATTGTCGTAAGTGTGACTGTTGAAAGAGCTGAGCTAGAATGTCCTGAAAGAAAGAAGTATTGCATTATGGAGCTCAATATAGGCTAGATTCATTGGTCGGGCAAAATACTGTTTAAGGTTTTTGGGAAATTCCTCAGTATTTAATAAGCATGAAGACTGGATTTTTTTAAACGTTGCCCCACACTAGTATTTTCTCCTGTGTCGTGGGTGCGTTTATAAACATACAAGTTCACATACACATGACACACAGACAACAATTTGTGGATCACACAAAGAGTTGCTCCGTGCGGAAATCGAACGCACTACGCGTTGCACGGCAGCTGGTTGCCCAGCCACCACACCAACCGTGCAATCTATTGTCCCCAGTATATGGTGAATAGAGTAACACCCAAGTCATTTGACATGGGACTATTATTTTATTTTGTTACTAGCTTTTACCCGCGGCTTTGCTCGCGTCACAAAAGGATAAAATATAGCCTATTGACATATCTCACTCTTTACAAATCTTACTCATAAAAACTTTCGTGTTATGCCAAATACTTGCCAGAAACCAAAATTACCATATAAATACCAGTCCTACTTATGCACTCAAATTCAATACTATGCAGCGATACAAACATATTCTGAACTTTCTTCTTATAACACATCTAATAATTCGGATGTAATATCAATACAGACTATCTTCACAATTTTTAATCAAAAAATTCGACTGTTTAGACAATGATAACTTAATAACCAATATAGACAATATCTTAGCTGGGCCATCATTTTTAACGGATCCGGCGTCTTGCAAAAGTCTGCTACTATCTCATACTGGTCATAAAGACGACAATCTGATCATTCTATCACAGAATATCAGAAGCATTAATAAAAAATTTTGCGGCGTTAGAAGTTCTGTTATCCAGACTAGATATAACATGTGACATAATTATTTTAACAGAAACTTGGAATTCAAAAACTGTTCTATTTCCCTCTCTAACAAACTACAAGACAAATTACACGACTATAAATCACAATCAAAATGATGGAATAGTTATTTACAAAAGATGAATTAGATTGCTCTGGGAGGAGGTGTTGTTGGTTGACGCAACGTGCATGATAGTAAAGCTGAGCAATGATACTATAGTGATAGGTATATATAGATCACCTTCCCATAAGAATGTAGACAACTTTATTAAATCTTTGGATGAATTATTAAGCAATTATAAAATCACCATAACATAATTATCATGGGAGACCTGAATATAGACATTAAACTACACACTGACGATGAGAATTCTTGATTACTTAGATTTATTGGCTTCGAATGAATTATTGGCAGGTCATCTATATAAAACCAGGGAAAATAAGTGCTATGATCATGCAATGATCAAATCCAAATTTCAATCATCACAATGGTTTTTCAATGTCTGTCACTGACACCTACCGTAATGACATGCATAACACTAAAAACTAAAATTAAACCCCCCAACTACTACCGTAAAAAAATAAATTTTAAAAACGTTGTTACTGAATTAGAACTTAAACTTTAAACCTATTCTTGACTCACCTGATGTTGACTGGTCCGCCGAGCAATTGTATCGATTCTTAATACAGCAATCATGAGAAATTCTCTTAATGTTTTAGTACCAAAAAGAATACGTTGTATTAAACGTGGATTACGCCTGGATTAGTGAGATGTTTAATAATCGCGACAGAATGCATTTAAAATGTAGGAAAGATCCTAATAATGACATCTTACACATAACTTACAGCAGATATAAGAACTTTTGTAATGACTTACTAAAACGATTAAAGCGTAACTATGAAAAACATCAAATTTACTAAGTATGCCAATAATCCAAAAATGAAATGGAAAGTAATAAATAATATCCAAACAGAGTAAACAAACAAAATCCATCATCTGAATTGTTGAAAATCTGCCCTACACCTGAAGCATCTTTAGAAACCATAAACAATTACTTTACCACGATAGCACAAAAATTAGCTGACAATATTAAAATTACTGCACTTCGGCGGATGAATTCAAATCCACACCATCTAATTCAATGGTCATGTTACAAGTAACAGAGCATGAAATTGAATCAGTGATTATGAACTTAAAAACAGACAGTGCTGTGGGATGGGACGGGATTTCCACGAAACTCATAAAAATGGTTAGGCATGTGGTTGTTTCCCCTCTAAACATATTGTTAATCAGTCAATTATTACTGGTAAATTTCCCAGAGTATTTAAAATATCCATAATCCATCCAATTCATAAATCTGGTACCAGAGACTGTGTCGAAAATTATCGACCAATCTCAGTTTTGCCTGCGCTTTCCAAAATTCTGGAAAAAATAATGAATAAAAGCCTAATTCATATTTGGAAAAGCAAAAAATTTTATCAAGTAACCAGTATGGCTTAGGGCGGGAAGGTCGACGGCTCATGCAGTTTCTGAATTATCAAATTTTGTGGGTACTCACATTGACCATAGAGACAAATGTGTAGTGTTTTTCTAGACCTAGCAAAGGCATTCGACACAGTATCTATTCCTATATTGCTTAACAAAATGGAAAAAATTGGTGTTAGAGGGGTAACCTTACATCTATTTAAGGATTACCTGAGTAATCGCACCCAAAGGGAAAAATAAACCAGTTTTGCAGTAAAGACACACTATAACAATTGGCGTGCCCCAAGGAAGTGTACTCGGACCGACTTATTCCTTATATATATAAATAACCTTTGTAATATACAACTACAAAATTGTCAAATATTTGCTTTTGCTGATGACACAGCTCTAATTTTCTACGGTAAAGTTGGGAAGACGTTCAGAACCATGTAGAAGTAGGACTACAGACTGTATTGGCTTATCTTAATCAAAATCGCCTTTCCCTGAACGTGGCTAAAACAAAATTTATGATTTTTGCCAATTCCAAAAGAGTGTTAACTTCTGTTAAAAACTTTACAATACAATTACATTCATGTGACAAGCATGATAAAAATGTAAATGTACTAATTTAGAGCGTACTGAAACCATAAAATATTTGGCATACTTCTTGATGAAAACACTCACATGGCGTCCATACATAGAATTATTAGAACAAAGAACCAGAAAACTCATGTATGTTTTTAAAATTCTAAGACACGTGGCGGATCATGCGCTATTGAAAACGGTATATTTTGCTCTGGCACAATCTATTTTAACATACTGTATTACTTCTTGGGGAGGTGCACGTAAAACCCACCTTATTAAAGTAGAACGAGCACAACGGTCCTTACTTAAAGTCATAACCTCTAAACCTTTCAGATATCCCACATTTGATTTGTACACTGAATGCGATGTTTTAACTGTCCGGCAGTTGTTTATTAGGCAAAGCATATTGTCACAACATCAGAACCTTACCTTTAAAGGAACAATACGTCAAGGCGAAACCATAAAGTATGTATAACCGAATCATACAACACTTACTTTATTAGGAAATTTCAGTGCTATATTGGCCCCATGCTTTACAATAAATTAAATAAAAAACTTAACCTATATCCATTAACATGTTATTGCTGCAAAAAAGTTGTAACAGTCTGGTTAAAAAAACAAAACTATGAAGATATTGAAAACTTGTTTGTTGTTTTACAGTAACCATGTTAAAAATACATATATAACAGTAATAATAACTGGATACACTAGTTGTGAAGGATAAAGGAATCTGGTGTGTTGTTGTTTCCAATTTTGGTCTACTGTGCATGTTTGTATTACTAGTTATAATAAAGTATGTAGATTAATACTAAATAATAATTAATAATTCCCGCAATATCCAATTTGCGGGAAAAAGAAACAATCTTCAATAATCACTATTTATAATATGTATATAAATAAAACTTAATATCTTATCAACATTAATCACATAATGCATACACCACCTTACACTACACTTTACACATAAATAAATAAAACAATAAAGTTATAAAAATATATACTTAATATTATTATTTTTATCTAAGTTCATTGTCTTAGTGGTTTAACTATACTTAAGTGAATTCATTCTGTGCGGGTAATTCATAAAAAGTTTGATATTGTGTACAGTACCTATGTTTTTATTAGGTACCCTCCTGTCTCTCAAGGTTGTTTTATTGTATTGTCATACTCGTGCATTGGATATCACTGTAATTATAAAACATTTACAAACTTTAAATTGTAAATAATATACTGTATCAATTGGAAGGAACTAACATCTAAGGTACAGGCTCGGCCTAGTTTAGATGTTAGTATTCATAAACTGTGTGTCTAATGTTTTTGTTGCAATAAACACTTTTTTATTTTTATTTATTTTATACTAGCTTTTACCCGCGGCTTCGCTCGCGTCACAAAAAGATAAAACGTAGCCTATGTGACTACCCATCCCTTAAACTACCTTCAGTTGAAAAATCACGTTAAGTACCTCCGTTTTGCCGTTTAAGACAGGCAAACAAACAAACAGCTGTTCGCTTGCGTGGAATTCGGTTATAACGCGCGTTTTAGATTTTTCCGTGGGAATGAGAAGTTCTGCCGCGGTAAAGCCTTGCTTTTCCAGGACTCAAACTACCTTTATACCAAAATCGATTCAGCCGTGTGAAAGAACAGAAGAAGTTATTTTCGCATTACCACAAATACCTCCTCCCATTTTAATTTAAAAGACTTCTATTTCCTATAAGGGTTATATTTGCAATGCTAAACCAAAACTGAGTGGTAAACTATATTATACGTTTTATTATCGGAAACCTAACTACTTTAGACATCTACTTAGAAATAAACCACTTCACTAATCTAACCTAACTAATATAGCTACTGTATCAATCAACGTAAACAATGAACAAAGCGTCTTAGAAGTTAGATCGACGAAAAAAATTACTATAGTACTTTAAATATCTACCTAGAAAAATAACACTTGACTAATCAAACCTACAAAGCGAACAAATAATAATCAATATAATCGCTACATGTGTACCCTAAAATATAATTGATACGGAAGCTTGGAACCTATACTTTCGCCGGTAACGAAACCATAGCGCCATCTAACTCGATCCTAACGCCATCTATCGAGCGTTGAAACAACAGCGTACAATATATTTGCTAATTGTTGAGTATTGTTGCCACTAAGGTTTCGTGTACCTTTAACAATCTAAAATCTATAAAATACGCAACTTAATGTAAAATGTTTGGAACCAAAATTTAAAAGCGAAGAATACTTAAAAAACACAACGCTATTCCGTTTTATAAACACTCAGCGCCATCTATTGCCAAGTAGCGTAACTACCACATAGACACCAATTTCGTGTACCTTTAACAACCTAAAATCTATAAAATACCCATTTCAATGTAAAATGGTAGGAATCAAAATTTAAAACCGATAAAAATACTTAAAAAACAACGTTACCCCGTTGAATATATAATAATAAACACTCAGCGCCATCTATCGCCAAGTAGCGTAACTACTACATAGTCACCAATTTTGTGTACCTAAAATCTATAAAATACGCAATTTAATGTAAAATGGTTAGAACCAAAATTTAAAAGCGAGAAATACTTAAAAAATAGCGTAACTACTACATAGACACCAATTTCATGTACCTTTAACAACCTTAAATCTATAAAATACACAATTCAATGTAAAATGGTAGGAACCAAAATTTAAAAGCGATAAAAGTACTTTAAAAGCACAACGTTACCCCGTTTTATAAACACTCAGCGCCATCTATCGCCAAGTAGCGTAACTACTACACAACGTTACCACGTTATGTTTTTTAAGTATTTTTACATAAAAAATAGCAAATAAATGAGTCCAAAAGCGCACTGAATAAGTGTAGATTAACACCAAATAAGCGCTATAGATTAAAGCGTGAAATTTCCAATTAGTAGGTAATTCGTTGAATTGTTTTAGATGGCACAAAGCGCCATCTACAGGAATACCCACAGCGCCATCTATACTAATATTTTTGTTTTCCCTCGGGAATATCACATTTTTCCGGGATAAAAAGTACCCTATTATTTAATCTGGACTTCTAACTTTACGTCTGCAAAATTTCAAAGCAATCGGTTTAGTAGTTACGGCGTGAAGGTGGAACAAACAAACAAACAAACAAACTCACTTTCAGATTTATAATATTAGTAAGGATAATAAACACACAGCGCCATCTATACCAACACTTTTGTTTTCAATCGGGAATATAAAATTTTTCCGGGATAAAAAGTACCCTATTATTTAATCCGGACTTCTAACTTTACGTCTGCAAAAATTCAAAGCAATCGGTTTAGTAGTTACAGCGTGAAAGCGGAACAAACAAACAAACAAACTCACTTTCTGATTTATAATATTACTAGCTTTTACCCGCGGCTTCGCTCGCGTCAGCGTCACAAAATAATAAAAAGTAGCCTATGTGACATGTACCAATACACACAGCGCCATCTATACCAATACTTTTGTTTTTCCTCGGGAATATCAATTTTTTCCGGGTTAAAAAGTACTCAATTATTTAATCCGGACTTCTAACTTTACGTCTGCAAAAATTCAAAGCAATCGGTTTAGTAGTTAGGACGTGAAGGTGGAACAAACAAACAAACTCACTTTCAGATTTATAATATTAGTAAGGAGTAAGGATTAGGTTCGTTACACAAGGTATGTATTTCTGTTTCAGAATGTACCTATACCACCACCTACTGCGGCACCCGAAGATCAAGATCCCTATCACCACGAACAGGTGGGTTTATCTTTCGGACTGTTCTGAACTAATATATTAAATCATCTCTTTCTGCGCCGTTTCACCAGCTTTGGTCGGCTCCTATTTATCATAGCGTAATGTTTTATTCATTTTTATTTTTTACATTTGATGGGCCGACGTTTGACCACTATCTTACCTGCTGCTAAGTGATGATGTGGTCTACGATGGAACACGTCGACCCATAAGCAATTTTATCCCCGAGAGGGTAGGCAGAGGTGAGGAGAGAGGAGGAGGAGGAGGAGACAGCACTTAATGCCACTACAATGTACCACCCACGTTTCACTATTTATGTTAATAGTCCCATGTAATAGGGGGTGAGCCTATTGCCATATACCGGGCACATTTCCAGACTCCGTGCTACTACTGAGATTTTTTTTAAAAACCCAAGATAGATTTATTTAATAATAGAGGCTCATATTCATAATACTTTTTGGCGACTCTTAGTATCAGCGCGACAGTCGTCGCGTCGTGAATGCTGCTCTCATGATCATGAATATGAGCCTCTAGCATGGCTTGAAACTAGTCGATATCCACGTCAAACAGGTACGTGAGTAAGCCGAAAACATAATAATTAATTTAAAACTTTTTGTTTAAGTATCGTCCGTACCCTGTTCCACCCATCGCATTTGGAGTACCAGCTCATCGGAACCAGTATCCACATATGGTAAGAAGCTTTCTCTTCCACATCAGAATTTTTACTTACGGGATTTAGCGGCAACCGAGCAGACGGTTGCTAGTGTGGGAGAGCTATGCTTCGGCACGAATGGGCCGGCTCGACCGGAGTGATACCACGGCCTCACAGAAAACCGACGTGAAGCAACGCTTGCGTTGTGTTTCGTCGTGTGAGTGACGTTACCGGTGGCCCAATTACTCTCTCCTTCCCCAATCTCCCCAATTCCTGAATCCCCAACGATCCTCAAACTCCTAATCCCCAAAAGGCCGGTAACGCACTTGCAACGCCTCTGGTGTTCCAGGTGTCCATGGGCGACGCCGATTGCTTACCATCAGGTGATCCGTCTGCTCGTTTACCAGCTTATCCTATTAAAAAATGAATTTAATTTTTGTAGGTTGAAAGTTAATATTGGTTTGTATTATATTCCAGGCACTCTTGGGCTACGGAGAAGCGGTAGAAACAGCGCAATGGCTTTGTGGTGGCTCCATCATCAGTAAAAACTTTGTCTTAACTGCTGCACACTGCATTTCCAGCCCAAGTTTGTGAGTATAGAGTTCAAAATAACTTTTAACCTTTCTAACGTTATTGTCCTAATGAATGTGACAAACGTGATCAGTTGAACTATTATGCAACTTTATTTATTTATTTATCATTTCATGTACCCACACCATACAGACAATATTACAAGACACAACACATTATAAGCATGAGGTACAGAGGTACTGCATATCCCTTAAGGGATTTCTTCCTGCAGACCTGCGACAGGAAAAGGAATATAAACATAAGACATAAGACACAGTGTAAATACATGCAACGAATACAAAACAAAATAAAATTAAAGAAAGAACTTAAAACTAGAATGACCGTAATATAATAATAAAATATAAACTTAAGCAAATTATAACAAACATAATAAATAAAGTCATTCAGAAAGAAAGAGAAAGACTGAAAGAAAAAACTATATTACACGCTAAAAAACAAGTGACATGCACAGATGTGTGTCATTCTATTAGTAGGTACTGTTAGATACATGTTCATGTTCCAAGTCTGCGGTGAAATGGGACCAGTTCACCAGTTCAGCACGGTTTGGCCAGAGTGATACCACGGCCTCACAGAAAACTGACGTCAAACAGCGCTTGCGTTATTTTTTGTCGTGTGAGTGAGGTTATCGGAGGCCTAATTACCCCCCTCCCTAGTCCCCGTCTTCCGAATCTCCGAATCCATCACAATCCCCAAATTCCCAATTCCTAAAATGCCGCACTTGTAACGCCTTGGTGTTCCAGGTGTCCATGGGCGGTGCCGATTGCTTACCATCAGGTGATCCGTTGGCCCATTTACCGGCTTATGCTATAAAAAAAAAATTAAACACAACGCAAGCGGTATAAAAAAGGTGTAAGGGGATTAAAAAGTCCTGTATTTTATTTCCAGTGGGCCAATAAAGTACGCAGCGTTCGGTATCCTCAAGAGGTCGGACCCTCCGAAGTATTGGCAGACCTACAATATCACGAGAGTGATCCCTCACCCGGAGTACCAGTCTCCTCACAAATATCATGACATCGCCCTCCTAGAGACCGAGGTTCCGTAAGTATGAGGCTGCTGAGTTCTTTCTTTCTTTGAATCCGCTAATTTCCGGATCTGCTAGTTACATAAAATCGCCTTTTTACCCCCGTAGGGGTAGGCAAAGGTGCACATTACGGCACTTAATGCCACTGTACAATGTAACACCCACTTTTCGCTATTTATGTTATGAGTCCCATGTAATAGGGGGTAAGCCTATTGCCACATACCGGGTACATTTCCAAACTCCGTGCTAATACTCCGATTTTTCTTAACCCGTCGAGCGTCCGCGTTCCTTATGATCCAACAGGTGCACACGTGACATTTGGAGCATTTTTTCTTACGATCCACCGGGTGCTCATAAGGACGCTCGAGGCGTTAAACACCCAGTAATACTTTGCCAGATCCGGGAATCGAACCCGAGACCCCTTGCCCGGTAGTCGCACTTGCGACCACTCGGCCAACGAGGTAGTCAAAAAGTAGTATAATCCTCCTGGAGGTCGAGTTGCATTGCTCTAAAATTCTTCTTGGCGTGTATTACTGTCCTTCTCTCCGTATCAATTTCTTCTCCTCTTTCGAACTTCTCCTTGAAACATTCGTACCCTCATATGATCACTGTATCATTATGGGGGATTTCAATACTTGTTTGTTGAAAAATGACAGTCGTTCCGCTTCCTTTTCCAGGTTAATTAAGTCTACTAATCTTTCTATCCTTGACCTCAATGCTACTCACCACTTTCCCAATTCAGTTCCTTCTCTTCTTGACCTAATCTTAGTTTCCTCTCCGAACCACGTTGTCAAGCATGGACAGTGTCCAGCTGATGCCTTCTCATACCACGACCTTATCTATACTTCCTTTAATATTCGTCCACCCAAGCATAAGTCGAAAATTCTCTTTCTTCGCAATTTTGAGGGCATGAATATCGAGCGCCTTCGGGAGGATGCTGCTAACATTGATTGGACGCCTCTGGTTGAATCAGTGTCGGTTGACGATCAGGCGGAAATTTTGACTGCTACCCTTATAAATCTGTATGACAAGCATGCTCCGGTCAGGACCGTCAGGGTTAAGCATCTCCCAGCACCTTGGTTGACCGAGGAGATAAAAAACCTGATGGCTAAAAAAGCTGCTGCAAAATTTAAATTCAAGATTCAGCCTAGTGACAGCAACAGGGTAAAATATATGACAATTAGAAACCAGTGCAACAAGGTGTGCAGAAATGCCAAACGTCAACACATTCACAGATCAGTTGAAAATAGTGATCCGGCTAAAGTGTGGAAGTTCCTTAAATCATTAGGTATTGGAAAACATACCCAAAACTCTTTGCCTAAAGATCTAGATTTAAATCTTCTAAATTCTCACTTCTCCTCCTCACTCACTTTAGATATTGCCACTAAAACTGCTACTTTAAACTCTCTCTCACTACTTCCGTTACCAAATTTTTCTCCATTCGTCTTCAGTCAATTTGCCGAATGTGACGTTAGGAGAAGCATTCTGTCGACGACATCGAATGCCGTTGGTGGTGACTGTGTTAGTCGCAAGATGATCATCCCTATCCTCGATCAAATTACCCCTGTCCTTTTTGTCCTAAATTCCTCGGTCTCCAACAGAGCCTTCCCTCAAATTTGGAAAGAAGCTCATGTAATACCCCTACCCAAGAAACCAAATCCTGCTTCTTTTTCCGATTTTCGCCCTATTTCCATTCTCCCATTCCTGTCTAAAATCCTAGAAAAACTTGTGCATCATCAATTTAGTTCTTTTCTTACCAGGCACAGCCTCCTTAGTCCCTACCAATCTGGTTTTCGCCCGGGGCACAGCACTACCACGGCGCTCGTAAATATTACTGATGACATTAGGTCGGGCATGGAGATGGGGAAGTTGACGGTACTTGTCCTACTCGATTTTAGTAACGCTTTTAATACCGTTGACTTCGACGTTTTGCTTGGCGTGCTTAGCTCTCTTAACGTATCAGCATCGGCTATTGACTGGTTTCGTAGTTACCTATTGGTCGCCGGCAGCGTATTCACTTTGACGATCGTTATTCTTCTTGGTGTTGTACTGCTGCTGGTGTGCCACAGGGTGGTGTTCTATCCCCTTTACTCTTCGCCCTATTTATCAACTCTATCTCTAAAGAACTCTCTTCTTCCTTCCACCTCTATGCCGATGATCTGCAGATCTACACACAAGCTTCACTTCAAGAATTACCAGATGCTGTTGCTCTAGTTAACCGCGACATGGCTCGAATTAGCGATTGGAGCATGAAATATGGCCTGCGCATTAACCCATCCAAAACACAGGTGACGGTTGTCGGCAGTTCAAGGGCTGTCTCCAGAATTGACTGGTCTACTCTTCCCCAAGTATCTCTGCTTAACACTAAAATTCCTTTTTCCTACGAAGTCAAGAACTTGGGGATTTACATTGACAGTACTCTCTCCTGGTCTAAACAGATGCAGGAGGTCAGTCGCAGAATGTTTGCCGCGGCGGGCTCCTTGAGGCGTCTTCGAAATTTCTTGCCCACTACTACTAAAATTGCATTAGCACAATCCCTACTTCTACCAATCCTCGACTATGCTGATGCCAGCTATCTTGATCTCACCCAAGAACAATTAGACAAGCTTGAGCGCCTTCAAAACCTTTCTATCAGGTTTATATTTGGATTGCGCAAATATGACCATGTCTCCGAGTTCCGCAACAAGCTCAAATGGCTGCCTATTCGCCTTCGCCGGAATACTCACATCCTTTCACTTCTATACAATATACTCTTTAATCCCACTACCCCTTTTTATCTAAAAGAGCGTTTACGTACCTTGGCAAACACATACGAAGTTTTTGAGATCATCGGAGAGCCTGAAATTAAACATCTGTTTGCATTCCACTACCTTTTTCGACAAGTCCTATACAGTACAAGCTGCACGGTTGTGGAATGCTCTACCGATTACAGTGAGGCGAGCTCAAACTATATCACTATTTAAAAAACTAGTTAAGGAATTTTATCTAACTCTATAGTTGTCTGTCTTTTACTTAACATGGTAACACACGTACACATACATGCATAAACGCACACACGCACACTTACACACCATTATGTTAAATTATGTATTTTTTTTTTTTTTTTTTTTTTTTTTAAGCTTTAATGTACACAGAATCAAGTAATGGTACATAAGGCGGACATTAATGCCATATGGCATTCTCTCCCAGTCAACCTTAGGGTTAAATTGAAAAACGGCGAAAAAATAGGCATGTGTAATTATAAGAAACAAATAACATAAATAGACTTTAATAAATATAGATAGGCACAAAAAATATTTAAAATGTACACTACAATATAAATACAACATAAATATATAGGTATATATATATGCATGCTCATATATATATATATACTAAATAAATAAATTCTATAATAATACATATATAATAATAATAGACCTAGACTCAGCGTTGTAGTGACTTTAAAAAGAAATCGTGAACATCGCGTTTGAAAGTGATCTTATTTGGAGCCTTTTTTATGTTAAGCGGTAGTGCGTTCCATAACTTAATTACACTAACTGTGAAAGAGTTAGAAATGAAGGATGTTCGGTGGGACGGAATCTCAAGAAGCAGATTTTCAGCAGAACGGAGATTACGGCTGTGAGAACTGCCCAGAACCTGGAAGCAAGACTTTAGGTATTCAGGAGCACAAGGATCATTCAGAATAGTGAAAAGCATGCAGAGAGATCTAAGAGATCTTCTCTCACGGATAGGAAGCCATTTCAGCTGATCGCGAAAAGAAGAAATGTGGTCGTATTTACGAAGACCGAAGATAAAACGGATACAGTTATTGAGCATTCGATCCAATTTGTTCAGAAGGTCTTGGGATAGGTCAGAGTAACAAACATCAGCATAATCGATAACAGGAAGCACAAGGGACCGGACCAGTAACTGTTTTGTATTTGGGGGCAGAAAGTTTTTAAATCTATAGAGGGATCGCAGCGTAGCAGTAACTCTCTTACCAACCTGCGCAACCTGATGGTTCCAGCTGAGGCTACCATCCAGGTATAGGCCCAAATTCTTTACGTAAGGAGACAACGGTATGACAACTTTATTGTATATTATTGGTTCGAGGTGATTCATATTCAAACGGTTTAAATAAGAGGAACTACCCAACACAATGGCCTGACACTTATCAGCATTAACGGTGACCCCATACTTCTTAGACCACTCTTCTATATTGAGCAAGTTGGCATTAAGATGCTGAATACAGATCCGCAAGTCGGCAGCACAAGCCTGAGCATACAGTTGCAAGTCATCGGCATACAGATGATAAGAGCACGTGAGACGACTAGTGATAGAATTTATGAATAAAGAAAACAACAGAGGAGATAGTATACCGCCTTGCGGTACACCAGCCGTCAGCCCGCACCAGTCAGAGTGTTCCTGACCAATGCGAACCGCCTGCTGGCGACCACGAAGATAAGCCGAAAACCACTCCCGAGACGACAACGAGAATCCAGACTGAGTTAATATAGCTAGGAGGACATCGTGGTCGACCGTATTGAAAGCGTTGGAGAAGTCAATTAAAACCAACACAGTTAACCTCGAGTCCCCCATACCATACCTCGCATCCTCAGTGACTTTCAGCAAGGCGGTAGAAGTGCTATGGCCGGGCCGAAAACCAGATTGGAAAGAAGACAGTAGTTTGTGTTTTGAGATGTAGGAAGAGATTTGCTTATGAACAACTGCTTCGAGGATCTTTGATTGGTAAGGGAGAATCGAAATGGGTCTGAAATCTTTGACTAGGTAGGGGTTAGGGATTTTAGGAAGTGGAATAATATCTGCTTTTTGCCAGATTGAGGGGAATACACCGTAAAATAATGAAAAGTTAATTATGTGAGTGAAAATAGGGAGGAAGTGGTCGGTAATTAAGGAAATCATAGTACGGCCCACCCCGTCACAGCCACCGCCCTGGACTTGACCGATGCAAAAACTCGTCGAATCTCGAGTTCAGTCACAGGACTAAATGAGAAAGTATCAGGAGTGACATAGGCTTGGAAGTTATTTCAGAAATGGTTTGGAGTTTAACAGCATCAGCCAAACCAGACGATGTAGCAAAATGAAGGTTAAGACTATTAAGTGAAAGGTTCGGAGGCAAAACACTGGATGACGTCTTACAAACACCCAAAGTTTTCAAGAACTTCCATATATCAGCCTGTGAAGAATTTTGAACATTATCAAAAATGTATCGGCGTTTGGCAGCTCTCACCATCTGATTACACCGATTCCTCGCTATCCTGTACAATCCCCAGTTCTCCTCGCAACGATCCCTCTTATACCTGCAGAAAGCCCTATTTCGACGCCTCATGGCCATTCGGACCCCCTGAGTGATCCAAGGAGCCGGTGGACGCCTGACACGGACTGCCCTCAAAGGCGCATGTGAATCTAAAAGTTCAAGGACAGACTTGTTCAAGTTTTTCACTTTGTCATCAATGGAAGTCGATTGATACACGTTGGTCCAGTCAATGGATTGAGCATCACTGTTAAGTTTGACCTTGTCTATCCTCGCAAAGTTCCGAATATATACGAATGCGGGTCGCCGCTTAGGAGGCTTGATTTTATACGATAAGTAGATCAAGTCGTGCCTTGACAAACCAGGAGCCGCGACCTGTCCGTGATTAACTACAAGATCTAGGGAAGACACGAGCATGAGGTCGAGCCAAGAATCGTCGGATCCAACATTACAATGGGTCGGATTTAGTGGGAGAAGTGAAAGGTTCGAAGAATCAAGGATCGACCTCAGCCCACGAGACCTAGGAGTAGTCTTTGTTAGATCAGTGTTAAAATCCCCCATGATTATGTGATGCTTATACTCTGAGGAAAAAGTATCGAAGAGGGTTTCAAGATGAGAAAAATAGTTTATGGCAGGTGGGCAGTAAACCACTCCAAGAACAGCCTTAACCCCCTTGACGTCCACCTCGAGGACCAAACTTTCCGGAGTCCCGCTGTAGAGGGATGGAGAAGAGGATAGTATTTTAAAGGGAATGTCACTTCGAAGAAAAATAGCAACACCCCCTGCTCTCTTACCTATTCGGTCATTTCGGATTAAGATAAATCCAGGTAGGCTGTAAGAGGTAGAAAGAAGCTCGGGTTTGAGCCAGCTTTCTGAGATTAATATAGCATGGATTAATGTGTCGGAAAAGATATCCAACAACTCCGAGTGGTGTTGAGGAACACTTTGAGCATTAACGTGGCAGATGTTAAGGCAATTATGGAATCGCTGACATTCATTAAGTAAGAAATTGTTTATGGATAAACAATCGTCAAGAGAAGAAGAAAAAGAATCAAGGGAACTACAAGCTGAAAGAAATGAGTCATCGTCGGACATACTAAATAATATAATATGAGAATAGATAAGATAAAATGTATATATAAATAAGTGTAAGCTAAATGTTTATATTAAAAATAGTACTACTAAAGATAGTACTACAACTTGGAAACCTGCCGGTTGACTGTCACAAATCTAAAAGTACCAGAAGCTATTTAAAATACATATAAACAATGATATTGACAATCTAAAAGGACATGAAGCTAAATATTTAATAAAAATAAAACCATAATGAAACATGCAATTGACGCACTGACAGTTTGACATTATTACAGCAGTGACATTGACAAGTTTTGTCAAACAAATATTGATTTTGTTTATTTATTACTAGACGGTATGACGATAAAACTATTAAATCTATCACTAACAAAGGAAAATTCTAGAAGCATAAAAATAGGAATTTTTGAAGAATTAGTATATACGTTACTTTTTGGGACCATTACGCCTCGAGCGAGAAGGAACCGGCGCCGGCGACGACACAGTCATGTTTTTCGAGCCGGCTTTGGTACTCAATGGAGGCTGAGGAACCTCCAACGATCTACCATGCTCTGAACCCAACCCACACTTCGTCGTAATTGAAAACACGGCGCCGCTTACCGTCCGGCAGTTTTATGTTTATGTTTCCGTCCATAGTCCACACACTGCGTACGCCAAACAACTTGCGAGCCACGGTGAAGGCTGACTGTCGCTGCCGCGTCAGAACTCGGAACTCGGAGAACATAGGAGGTTCCCTTCAGCTTGGTCTTGGCCCTCCAGACCTTCTTCTTCAGAGTGAGATCAGTAAACCGGAACAACACAGGTCTAGGTCGTCCCTCAGTTGCAGCGCCCAGTCGGTGACTAACTTTAATCGAGGCCGGTGTTACATCAGGAAGTTCCAGCTGCCTTGTCAATATGGATGCTACAACATTAGCAACATTCTCCTCGGGCTGTTCAGGCACTCCACCAAGCAAAAGGAACTTCTGCCGGTGACGCATCTCCATTACATCGGAACTCCTACTGAACTCAACCATTTGGTGCTGCAG
Source organism: Spodoptera littoralis (assembly GCA_902850265.1). Classification (NCBI taxonomy): domain Eukaryota; kingdom Metazoa; phylum Arthropoda; class Insecta; order Lepidoptera; family Noctuidae; genus Spodoptera; species Spodoptera littoralis. Next base: position 5,276,439 of record LR824558.2, on the reverse strand, counting down.
TACTGTGAGGACACTCCACACGTGATCTTTGAAGACACTATAATCCTTCTTTAAGCCGCTCAAATCTTCTCCAGGTGAAGAAACTTTTAAGTGTGCCTCAAAGTCTGCCATTCGCTGTTTTAATGAAGCAATGACCAACCGATGAGTCTCCGCAAGGTCATCAATAGTAGTCATCCTGAATATTGTGTTTGTATTATGTAGCTGCTCGTACCACTTGTGAATATAAAGCAATTGGAAAGTGACAAGTCACCGGCTAGTTTATGTGATGATTCCTAGTTTATATCATAGGGAAATAGTTTCCCACACAGTATATAATTGATTCAGAGTCACTGACTTGATATAAACGAAAATCCCAAAAAAAAATATGAGTTTAACTAATATTTATGTAATTTAAAAACAGAGCACATAATATAGCGACTTATTTACACATACCCCCACCAAATAACCTATATGTTCTATTTTATTCTTATTTATTTAGTTATTTATTTATTACAACTTTTAGTTTGATTTGTAGGTATATATTACATTTATGTAGGCATATAATATATATATTTATTTATTTTTATATGTATATATATATATTTTATATACATATTATTACACGGTATGTCTTTACCATTCACGGGACCACAGGGTCCCGGTCATTTGGGAGGCGTACGAGGGGCCGAAGCCAACTGCGCAGAGGCCCTTTAGACAACTATAATATAAATGTAATGGACACACAAACCGGCGACTATCCCTGTATGCACTATGGAAATGCACCCAAGGACAGTCCCCGGTTAGTGTAGGACTATTGTGAATAATGGAAAAAAAAGGTAGGGCTATGGATGGGTTGTTGTGGACTGGTAAATTGGGAACTATGGATGACTATGACACCTGCCGAAACAATGTAATTTTTACACGTAAAAATGGCAGGCGGAGACTCGCCAACTCACCGACCGGGCCCCGGGAATGGTTGCTAGATATAGCAACAGAGGGGCAACGAGAATGTGAGTGGCTGAAGGGTTAAGAAACTACCACCGCTTTCTACTCAGATCATCTGCTCCAGCCGAAGCCTCCTGCATCCCTGGCCCACTCGCGACTTACGAATAGTTTCTTACCCTCCGAGCAGGATCACTGCTCTCGCGACTCCACTCTGGACGGCCAATGAAGGCAAGCCAGAGGTGGGAGACCTGTTCCTTGTCATCTTTCACTCCAGCCAGCCAATTAAGGCAAGCCGGAGAAGAAGGAACGGTGACTTCTCCCTGGAGCACTCGGGATGATGGTAGCCCGCGGGATCGCTAATGCCCGTCACCTCGCCTCAAGGTGCCCTGCGGGCTTACACGGTATTATTATTATTATTTTAAAGTCATTAAATTGTACACTAGACGACCCATATCTGTCTCCTATTACAGCTCCATCCAAAGGTTGTCTGGAAGAGATCGCCTTGTGCGATAAGACCGCCCATTGTGCACTATATCAATTGTTTGTTGTCCTTTATGTTTATGTGGTGTACAATAAAGAATATTATTATTAATATTATTATTATTTCCATATATTTATTTAAACTTTCTCTAAAATTACATTTTTAAATACTACAGTATAAAAATAATATTTAAAAATATAAAAATAGGAGCCGACCAGTAGTGGGAGCACGGTCCAAGCTACCTGACCGGTGGTTAGGGCTCCAGAGACAGAAACCTCCTCACATGCGCGCCGTTTCAAGGAGAACTGCCTTCTGTATCAGGCCCTTGACCCAACTGCCTAACGCTAGCCTCCTAAGGTGGTTGTCGAGGCTATTAGGGATTAACCCATTGGCCGACACGACTATCGGCACAATGATAGCCGAATCTACATTCCACATGTCGACAACCTCGTGAGCCAAATCAAGATATTTGATTTGTTTATCTTTTTCAGCTTTCACGAGGTTCTCATCATGAGGAATAGTGATATCGATTATCATCGTGCGGCGCACTTGTCGGTCTATCACCACTATATCAGGTTTGTTGGCTATAATAGTCCTGTCAGTGATGATAGACCGGTCCCAGTACAACGTGATATGGTCATTTTCCAGAACTGGGTCGGGCACATACTTGTAGTACGGTACCTCAGACTCAACAAGTCGATAGTGCAAAGCAAGTTGCTGATGGATAATCTTGGCTACTTGATTATGCCTATGCAAATATTCACTGTTAGCCAAACGACCACAACCAGAAATAATATGTCTAATGGATTCACCAGGACTATGACATGCCCGACATATGTCAACCGTCCCATCCTTAATTATATATTTCCGGTAGTTATTCGTAAGGATAACTTCGTCCATAATTGCACAGACAAATCCTTCAGTTTCTCCAAAGAGATTACTGAATCGTAGCCAAGATACGGACGCTAGAAAATCTACACTGGGTCCATGTAGGGCCCGGAAGAAGCGTCCGTGGAGCTCCTTGCTATGCCATACCTCCTTGCGATCATTGACGCTCAGTCCACAGGTTTGCGCCAGTTCTCTTTTGCCAAGGATAGCGGAGTGAATCCATTGTCCACCGCTGCTATTCTCGATGCATACCCTCGTTGACTTTCAGGAAATATTCCCTGAGGCTGCACACCTCACGGTTGTGAAGGGTCTTAGCATTTAATAGGCCTCGACCACCATACTTCCGCGGGATGTACAACCTCATGACCGACGAACGAGGGTGATGCATGCGATTTGCAGTCAGCAGGGTCCGGACTCGTCTATCCAGGGTGTCAAGTTCAGTCTGTGTCCACTTGAGTATACCAAAAGAATACATTAGGACTGGCATGACCCAACCGTTAAAGGCTCGCACCTTGTTTCCGCCTGATAAGGAACTTTTTAGTACCTTATTCAGGCGGCCAAAGAAGCGCTCCTGTAGCGATTGCTTCATGTCCGGTCCATTAATGCCTAATCCTTCTGACATACCCAGGTACTTGTATGTATCGTTTGCGGAGAGTGATCTCAGTTTTGTGAAATCTGAGAGTTCTAGTCCCTCAGATTCCACAATCCCTCCTCGCTTTACATGCATGACCGCACACTTGTCTACTCCAAACTCCATTCTGATGGAACTACTAAATTTTTCAGTTATATTCAGTAGTTCCATCAGTTGTTTCTTGTTTATTATTATAATTATGGCAATAAGCTTACCCTCTATTACATGGGACTCATAACGTAAAATAGTGAAAAGTGGGTGTTACATTGTACAGTGGCATTAAGTGCCGTAATGTGCCACCTTTGCCTACCTCTTCGGGGTAAAAAGGGTAATGGTATGTGTAAACAAAAAATATGTCTCAAAAGTGGTTTCTTTCAGGATTCGCTTCGATAGTTATTTTGTGCTACCAGCCTGTCTGTATGTGAAAGCTGAACCAGATTTTAAAGCAGAAGCTACTGGTTGGGGTGCCCTCGGTCATCACCAGGGTCTCGCAGATGTCTTGCAAACCGTAAGAATACCATATTTTACTTTATCCATTTTTATGGTGACAAACGAGCACAGATTGCCTGATGGTAAGCATTTTTTTTAATGGGACAAGCCCGCCACAACCTCCAAAAACCGCACAGTAGATACAACCATGAAAACACCGGAGCACTGAAGTCCGGCGAAAACACCGGAACACTGATGGTAAGCATAGAAAATCGACATGCAAGAACGTTTGCGTTGTGTTTTGTACTATATGTGAGGTTACCGGAGGCCCAAACCTCCGTACCTAACTCCCCAAGCCTCGAATCCCCAAAAAATTTCAAATTCCTAATCCCCAAAGAGCCGGTAACGCATCCGTAACTTCTCTGGTGTTACAGATGTCCATGGGCGCCGTGAATAGGGTAGTTGCCTAAATTTTATTTCAATGTCCGTCTGGTAGATTAATTTAAAACTTTAGACACTAATTTTTTCTTTTCTCACAAAATTTAATACTTTCGACGATATATTAATTTGAAATGTCGTGTGACGTCACTATGCCCTACATTTCGTAGCACTTTGTGACGTAACGACCTCCCACTCCTAAACTTAACTCCATTTTATCTAAGTATAGTAACTTTATACGAGAAAATAAAAAATTACGTGTCTAATATTTTTTCATTATCTAACCGACGGACTAATTAGATTTTTAATTTTTATTCCCTGGCAACTACCCTACTGCTTACCATCAAGTGATCCATCTGCTCCATTGTCACCATTAAGTACTATCTCATTAAAAAAACCTTATCTGTGGACGGCGGAATCAGTTAAAACCTAATAATTGGCAGTGTTTTTCAACTGCCTCGTTGGCCGAGTGCGATTCCCGGGTCGGGTAAAGTATTACTGGGTTTTTTTTTAATATTCTCAGTAGTAACACGGAGTCTGGAATTGTGCCCGGTATATGACAATAGGCTCACCCCTTATTTAATGGGACTCATAACATAAATAGTGAAAAGTGGGTGTTACATTGCATAGTGGTATAATGTGCACCTCTGCCTACCCCTTCGGGGATAAAAGGCGTGATGTTATGTTTATGTTAATCAACGAGGCATATGTTTTAGGTGACTCTTAGAAAGTATGACACGCAGACCTGCTCCAAGCTGTACCCGAAACACAGACATTTAGTAAATGGTTTTGATGAGGCCACACAAATGTGCTACGGAGACGACAATGATCCTAAAGACACCTGTCAGGTACTTATTGTGAACAAATATAATTCGTCTTTTTTATATAGCATAAGCCGGTAAATGAGCTGACGGATCACCTGATGGTAAGCAATCGGCGTCGCCCATGGACACCTGGAACACCAGAGGCGTTACAAGTGCGTTATTGGCCTTTTGGGGATTAGGAGTTTGAGGATCGTTGGGGATTCAGGGATTGGTGAAATTGGAGAAGGGGAGGGTAATTGGGCCTCCGGTAACCTCACTCATACGACGAAACACAATGCAAGCGTTGCCTCACGTCGGTTTTCTGTAAAGCCGTGGTATCACTCCGGTCGAGTCGGCCCATTCGTGCCGAAGCATGGCTCTCCCACACGTAAATCGTCTAAATTGCGAAATTGCCAACCCGTATTGAGAAAGCATAATGATTATTTATATATGCTCAAACCTTCTCCGTGTGAGAAGAGGCCTTTTGTCAGCAGTGGGCATTTATAGGATGTTTATGTGATTTGATTTAAGGAAATAAATAAATATGCAACTTAAAATAAACTAAAAGTAATGGAGACATACAAGGTGTAGTTTTGAAACCGTGTCATTTCCCGTGTCATGTCACAGAAGTCATAAAGGTTCAATATAAGAGAAAGTTTCGGGCCAATAGTTAAAAATACGGCTATAATAAATCATTTAAGTTCGACAGTATTTCGGAATAAGCGACAGCAATGTTTCTTATTGGAGTTTTATGAAATTAGGAATAATATCAATTACGTGTTTGAGTTTGTGTGTGTTAAACCGCATTATAAAGCTAGTTACAAGACGGCGGTGTGTAATTTACAGAAAAATGAAAAATATTTACCTACAACTCTTTTTATTGATTCGGACTCAGAATCGATAGCTGAGTTACCTCCTAGAAAATGACGCGGCTTTAAAACAACACCTTGTATAAATGAAAAAAATAAAACTAAAAATGACTATTTACAGAGAGCATCGAAAAATTACTGCCTCATTGGCCGAGTGGTCGCAAATGCGACTGCCGGGCCAGGGGCCTCAAGTTCGATTTTTGAGTCGGGAAAGTATTACTGGATTTTAAATTTTAAAGTCTCAGTGGTAGCACGGAGTGTGTTACATGTATGTTTAGTATGTATCAACATCACTAATTACTAAGTAGTGGCCCCCTCACTATAATGTGTTATATAAGGTAGGATACACGTCAGTAACGCCGCTGTCTACCTGTCATAGTCTGGTGTGTGTACACGTCGTGCGCCCTGCACATTATTGTAATAAATCCAAGTAAAATAAATCCGTCTATAATTTCGTAATCCACCAACATAACAAAGTGCACATTCCGCATGTGTCAAATTCATGTGTTCCCTATCATTGCAGGGTGACAGTGGAGGACCATTGCAGGTGAAGGACCAAGAAAAATGTTTCTACAGAATCCTCGGTGTCACATCTTATGGCAGGCAATGTGGGCGAACGGCCGGTTCCGGCATCTACACCAAGGTCTCCCATTATCTACCGTGGATTGAAAGCATTGTGTGGCCATAGACTTGTGGCAACACATGGTACATGTCAACGGGTGACGTCACAACATCCTACATCGCACACGTGAAGTTTACATGCGAATTAACACGGATAGAAAATCCCAACGGACAACTGTTGGGCAGAAAGCCCGCCAGGCGCGATCACCTCGCCTGATCGGAGGATCCTCCTTTTCCGATCTTAGGGAACTATACCCTCTGTTCCCTAAAGACTCTATGAGACTACAGTACGATATAGTGTGGAGTGTCCGCGGCTCTTTGCAGCCAATTTGATGGCGCCTTTGTTGAGTGGGGAAGATCATTAATGACTCCTCCCGCCCTGGGTGAGAGAGAGGGAGTGTCAGGCTCTTACTGACTAAACATCACCCCGTTCGTATTCCTGCTTCGAGCCGGAGCCCCGGCAACCCGTTCAAAACTAATCCTTACTAATATTATAAATCGGAAAGTGAGTTTGTTTGTTCCACTTTCGCGCCGTAACTACTAAACCGATTGTTTTGATTTTTTGCAAACGTAAAGTTAAAATTCTGGATTAATAATAGGGTACTTTTTATCCCGGAAAAAATTGACGTTTCCGAGGGAAAACAAAAATATTGGTATAGATGGCGCTGTGTGTATTGGTATATGTCACATAGGCTACTGTTTATCCTTTTGTGACGCGAGCGAAGCCGCGGGTAAAAGCTAGTATAATATAAATCGGAATAATGGGGGCCTGGGTGCTTATTCTTGAATCCAATTCCGATCGATCGACATTGACATTGTGAAATTTCGTACTCTTGTAACATTTCGTTTCGTGTATATAGGCTAGCGCCTTTTCCATCCGTATTGCGTGGATATTAAATGAACTAAATGGTATTGAGTTTGGTTTTATATTCCGTACTCTGAATGCTATTCTAACAGCTACGATTGTGGTTGTATAGTTTTGACATTGGATAATTATTGAGATTTTATTGGATTGAAATAGCATTCACATTGAGATTGGTTACAAGAGTAAGCACCCTGATTTTATAGTATATTTTTTTTAAAATAAAAAATGTAGTTGCTACCAAAAACTTTAATAAAGGCGGTATATTTATGTGTGCGTGTACTTGCAACACCGTAATGGATGAAGTGTAACGACGGGTCATGTCACGTGACAGATGTCCTTTGTGTCAATGTGTGTGTGTTCTGCGTGTAAGTCTATAGTAGCCAGGTGCCGGTCAGTGGGTCGTCTTAGGGGCAAGGAGTTTAGTACTTAAAAAAATTTTCATCAAAAATGAAAATTCTTATAAATGACTAGTTTTTCATTTCCATCGCTTAGTATACCTAATAATAAAGCGAAAATCATCTCGACATCTTTTGTCTAGGACTTCAGGTTCGCCTGTAAATGAGCATTAAATGTCAGTTGGCGGAAACCTTTTCAGCACTCGGCGGCCGCTACCGCGGCACCGCTCGCTACGCTCGCTCGCCTCGCGCCTTGTGAGTGTCACAGTTTTAGAACTGTGAGAGAGACTGTGCGAGAGAAACCCCGACACATTTGGTTAGGTTAGGTTAGCCTAACCTAACCAAATGTGTCGGGGTGCCCAAAAAGTGTTCTTACACACTCCCTCAACTGACCTTAAGGGCTCTTTTTCAGGCGAACCTGTAGCCCTAGATAAAAAGTGCCCAGATAATATTCACCTTATCTTTAGGTATACTAAAAGATAGAAATGAAAAAACCAGCCGCTTATAAGAATTCTCATTTTTGATGAAAAGTCCTCGCACCATAGCGCCACTAGGGCTACACTCTAACCCAGGTGCCACAGCCGTTGTTTTAAGAGACTATGTCCCCTTTTTTTTCAACATCCTGTATTGCAAGTCTCTAAATCTAGCTTTAGTTTTTTTGAGGTTTTTATTTGTATTTTAAGTTGCTTATTTATTAATCTTAAATATTGTAAGTATAATTAAACAATGCAGTGAAAGATCGGATATTATTATTATGTAAATAATAAGTGTGGGAGAGCCATGCTTCGGCACGAATGGGCCGGCTCGACCGGAGTGATACCACGGCCTCACAGAAAACCGACGTGAAGCAACGCTTGCGTTGTGTTTCGTCGTGTGAGTGAGGTTACCGGAGGCCCTATTACCCTCCCTTTCCCCAATCTCCCCAACTCCTGAATCCCCAACGATCCTCAAACTCCTAATCCCCAAAAGGCCGATAACGCACTTGTAACTCCTCTGGTGTTCCAGGTGTCCATGGGCGACGCCGATTGCTTACCATCAGGTGATCCGTCTGCTCGTTTACCGGCTTATGCCATAAAAAAAAGAAAAATATAAATTTTTATTTCATCAATTACTACCTTCTACCAGCGGCTTCGCCCGCGTGGCCGTGGGATAAAAAATGGCTTACATTTTAATACAGATCTATCCCTGTACCTGTATTGGCCAGGGCTTCGCAGGAAAAGACTCAAAGAATACTCAGCAAGTAGAAATTTAATGAGGTGTTAACTCAGCGAGTACAGCACAGCAAGTGAAGAGATTAGCGTCGGTACATACAAAATAAAATAATACAACTACTTAATTGCTAACATTATACTAAGCACACGTCATTGCTATGGTATATCCATCAGGCGCTCGTACATTCCCCCGGGTTTTGAAAGCGTTGGTTTCAACAAGATTCATCCGAAGACACGGGCAGTGGGCAGATCCTGTTGAACGCCCTCCGAATGACTCCCGTAGACGTCTGGATGTCAGCTACCCGAACAATGCCGTCTGTTCCTGGGTGAACAGCCACAATTCGTCCTAGTCTCCACTTCAAAGGAGGAAGATTGTCTTCCTTAATCACCACTAAGGTGTTCAGCCTTAAATCATCTTTGGAGGAGTGCCACTTGGTCCGCACCTGCAGTTCGGATACATATTCCTTGCTCCATCTGCTCCAGAAGTGCTGGCGTAGTTGCTCTATTCTATGAAATCGAGACAGATGGTTCATAGAATGATCCCGGTAGTCAGGCTGCGGTAAAGAAGTCAAGGGTCTTCCAACAAGAAAATGACCCGGCGTCAGTGGAGTACAATCTACAGGATCTGATGATAATGGCGTTAATGGACGAGAGTTCAAAACCGCTTCAATTTTAGTGAGTGCAGTGTAAAGCTCTTCAAATGTCAAATTACAATTGCCCAACACTCGTTGCAAATGATATTTTGTTGACTTCACTCCTGCCTCCCAGAGTCCGCCGAAATGTGGGGTGTATGCGGGTATAAAATGGAATTTTATTCCATCATTCGCTGCACTTTCACCCAAGGACGAGCTATTAGCCTTTAAAAACTTAGATAAGTCGTTGTACGCACCAACAAATGAGGTACCATTGTCAGAAAATATATTACTTGGTTTACCTCTTCTAGAAATAAATCGATGCAAAGCTAGTAAGTAACTATTGCTAGATAAATCACCAACAAGCTCCAAGTGAATCGCCTTGGTTGTAAAACAAATAAAAATTGCGATATACACCTTTACTAGCCTGCATCCACGGCCTTGACGACTGGCACACATGATAGGCCCGGCGTAATCAACACCAGTGCTCTCAAAGGGATAGCCTGGACGAAGGCGTTCTGAAGGTAAGTTACCCATAATGGGAGTGACGACTTTACCCTTCAAGCGTCGACACAGAACGCAATTATGATAGCATAATCTTGCCAAGTTGCGACCTCCTATTGGCCAGTAAGATTCCCTAATGGAAGCCAGTAATAACTGTGGACCAGCATGCAATAGCCTCCTATGCTCAAAATAAAATAATAATTTAGTAAAAGGATGAGTGGACTGTATTACAATGGGGTGCTTTTTATTAAAATTAAAACTAGAATTATCGAGACGTCCTCCTACTCGAATGATATTTTTGTCATCTAAATATACGTTTAACTTGAGAAGGGCGCTCTTCTTAGGTATTTTCTGTTTATTTAAAAGTAGGTGATATTCAGGAAATGATTCACGCTGACTTTGTGTGATCACAATATTGAGTGCATCTTGCAACTCATCCTGAGACAAGTAACTTGTCGCTGCATATTGTTTCCTACATGACTTAATGAATCTGACATAAGCTACAGAACGTAAAACTCGTGAATAATTAGAAAATCGACTAAAATCTATAAAACATGAAGTCACGATACATATTACCAAAACCAGGCTTAACTTTTAATCTACGTTCCAATGACTGTAAACAGTGTGTAGCTTTATTTAAGGCATCACCTAGAACCGACGGGTTGTTCTTAAGAGGTATACGAACACAAAACCGACCATCAGATAATCGTGTCGTATTTTTGGCAAAATGTTCCTCGCACGATTTCTCTTCTGGCATGAAAGAACTCAAAGATTTCGGGTTTACTTCCTCTAGTTGCCAAAATTTCGTTAAATCGGTTCTAAGTTTTTCGCAGTCATCATTAATAGGAACAGTACTACTTAAATTACATTTTAAATTAGTTGATAATGAAGAACTAGAGGTACAGTTTTGAGTTATTGGACCGGAGACTATCCATCCTAGGCGAGTCTCGAATAACATCGGTTTTCCGGTACCTAAGCTTAATCTTTGCGATCCTAATAAATCCCAGAAGAGATCAGCACCAATTAAAAGATCTACATCAGCGGGCTTATAAAAAGTAGGATCAGCTAAAGTAATATTCGGTGGAATATTAAAGTTACTAATATTTACCTCACGACATGGAACATTACTAGTAATGTATGGCAACACAAAACAGTGAAGTTCGAATTTAAAGTCATCATTTAACGATTCTATTTTAAATCGACATTGTTTGCCTACGTTGGACGTGAGATTATTAATACCAAGTATACACCTATTTACCTGGCTAGTTTGTAAGTTTAATTGTCTACATAACCGGTTCGTTATGAATGACGATGTGCTGCCGCTATCGAGGACTGCGCGAACGAGATGCATATAATTATTGCGGTCGCGCACCTTGACTAGAGCGGTTGATAACAACACGTCTCGCTGCATATGACCACTGGAGGATGCAATATGTGCTGATAACGCGATGTTATTTGTCTCAGTGGAAGTAGATGGTAACGAAGACGAGGTAGACAAGTTATTAGTGGTGTTATTATCATTAAGTGTACCCGAAATAGTGCCTTTAAAATCTGTGTGAATCAGTGTGTTATGCCTACGTTTGCATAATTTACAACCTGGCTTCTTGCATTTGTTAGCGTAGTGACCCGAGCGAAAACAATTGTAACAAATTTTATAATTGGGTAGTAATTTAAGTCGAGCATCATTTGTTAAAGCGAGAAACCGTGGACAAGTATTTAGCGTGTGATCAGTGTTGTTACATTTAGGACATACTTTAGAAGTTAATTCAGTGATAGAACTAGTAGGAGACTGTGTAGCTACCATAGACTTAATTTTAGGACCTGTTTTAACTACCGTTTGGGAATTATTTGTGCGAGATATTTCTAATGTCTCGATTAGATCGGCTCGACTACGTAAGAATTGCATAAAGACATCAAATGTAATCGGGCTGGCTTTGTCTAACCTACCTTTACACTCTTCCCACTCACGATACGTCTTTTGATCAAGCTTACGAGTTACAATGTAAATGAGCAGCGTGTCCCACTGCTTTACTGGCTCCCCTAAAGATTCTAAAGCTCGTAAATCTTTATTCAGCTGATCGATTAAACTCTTTAATGCAACAGAAGATTCCTTTGAGAGCGACTCAATATTAAACAGGGCAGATACATGATTTTGTACCAGTAATCTTTTGTTGTCAAATCGATCGCGTAACAACTTCCATGCCACAGAGTAGTTGCTCGACGAAAACTCAACAGATTTAATTACTATCGCAGCAGTACCTTCGAGAGATGCTCTCAGGTAGTGAAATTTGTTGATGTCGTCGATGTCATCATTAGTATGAATGAGACTAGCAAAGGTGTCACGAAATTCTAACCAATTAGAATATATACCGCTAAACTTAGGCAATTGGATCGTAGGCAATTTGACTGGTTTGTGCATGCTACCAGGTGTACTGTTACAGCTTTCCATCGATTTATTATCTTTATTAAAGTCTATCAAAATATTTTGGGCTCTAGACAGGGATTTATAATAAAGAGACTCGAAATCAGAACGCTCAGAAATTTGTAATTTTATATCGTCGGCCATGCATTCCAGACGCAACTGTACCTCATCATATTGTTCATACAACGACTCGATCTTGCCCATGCGCAATTGCAGTTCAGAAGCATCACAACTAGTTAACGGTTTGTCCTTAAGTGAGTCCAGGAAGTTGACGAAAGCAGTCAAACGGCCTTTGAAGCTTCCTCGCTTTTTGATTAAATCCCTTTCCTCGGACATACTGGAAGACGAGAGTGTAGTCAACCTGAAACTGATACAGATCTACTTGTAATAATGAACAATACAATTTACATATACACCTAACTGTTTTATACACTAATTAACAACCTTTGCAATTAATACAATTAATGATATTGCAAGAAAACCAGTATATAAACCAGAAATCCAATTGTTAACAAAGACAATGTAATTTTATTTTTAATTGTGCAAGTACCTACAATTCTAAGGTTGTAAAATAAAACTGATTTGCTATAGAAAAGCTAAATTTTAAGCATTAATTGTTATTTAATACATGTACAACTGATAATAATCCTTTTGAATACTAATAACTTTATTAATTTTAACAATGACTTGCAATAATATCTACACTCGAATGAAATGTATTGCGGGTAAGCTACCTATTCGTGACAATTTACAAGTGCTCTAAAATGTGAATTAGCTACAGCTTTATGGAAATTAAGCAAAATAATGTAGCAAAGCTAACTATACTATATTAAGTATGATTTTCAACTTAATTAAAACTGTGAAAAATGCTAATCACAAGTAACAAGTACCTAATGACTAATGACTGCAAATTGCACGAACACAATACTATGGTAGATAAAATTATAAAAAATGATACTGGCCTTTTATTCAAGACGACGACCTTATCTTATACTACCTGAGTGTTGGGTGACGATATTATTTAAATTAAATGCTTTACACCGCTAAATCACTGCTTGAGTTTAGTCCAATCCAAAATTGCGATCCGCTGGATCCTTATTGCTCGATATCCAATATCCTCTGTTTATATGCGCTGATCTTCTGTATATAAGGTATCCGGCTCGAAGGACCATGTATTGGCCAGGGCTTCGCAGGAAAAGACTCAAAGAATACTCAGCAAGTAGAAATTTAATGAGGTGTTAACTCAGCGAGTACAGCACAGCAAGTGAAGAGATTAGCGTCGGTACATACAAAATAAAATAATACAAATACTTAATTGCTAACATTATACTAAGCACACGTCATTGCTATGGTATATCCATCAGGCGCTCGTACAGTACCAAATTTTATCCCGATCCCTTTAGCCATTTTACCGTGTTTGAGTAATAGATACCTATACACACGAATTCAAACAATTTCGTATTTATAATTAGTAATATTAAAGAATTGTAGGTACATGTCTACTAACTAACTATTACTAACACTTTGACTGGATTTTAGTGTTACATTGTTCTCGCACAATCCAAACAGCAAAACTATGTAACTAGAGAATTGTATTGTGAACATGATTGAAAAAGAGTAACCTATGGAGTTTCTTGCTCGTTCTTCTCCATAGGAATCTACACCTTGGAATGAGCAAATAGCTTCACTTTTAATGTTTTTTGTTAACGTTCAAAAGTGTCTTTCTGGTCTAATTGAAATAAATGATTTTGACTTTGACTTTGACTTAAGAAATTAACAAAAAGATATACAGTGGCTATTTCTGAAACATAGGTAAGTTTTTATTTACATTAGCCTTAGCGTAGGCAACCTAAGCCCCTGAGCCGAAACTAAATCGGGTCTCACACACTGGTAAGGTTCCATGAAGTAAGTGTCGAGGTTTGTTATTAGCAATTTATATTTCCACTAACTGTTGCCTGCGACTTCGTTCGCGTAGAATAATGACTACTGGCAGAATTCATCAGAATCGATTCAGTGCATAAATGAGGTTTATTGTGAAATGAATATATCGTGGTTTCAAAAAATTAATTAGTAATCCCGCAGGGTTTTTACTAGTACAGCGCCAGTTTCTTAATGTGTTAGTGATAAAAATAAATTATTCTATCGACTATTGTTGTACCGAATTTCTCTAAAATAAGTTCAGTGGTTAAGAGATAGAGTCCCGGGGCTTTAACGCATTGTTCCCGTTCCCGTGGAACTTCTGTATCTGGTAAAAATTATCATGCATACATCATGTTCCAGGTCTCAAATTATCGTTTTTCCGAAACAAGTAAATTTATTTCTGCAAATAGGCTACAAGGCAGCACTTTTACACGTCAATTTTATCGAGCGAACGATGAGGCAGACATTTCCTAACTGACTACTCTGAGAAGAAATGCCGAAACAAACTCAGAGGTGTATGAATGTAACTCAAAAAGATTCAATGATTCTAGATTCAATAGATTCAATGGCTAAGAAGATTTATCACAACTTTCATCCCCTATTTGGTTCCTTTGGGGATAGAATTCATCAAAATCTATTCTTAGAGGATGCTTGCTTCATAACATCTACCTGGATGCCGAAATTCAAACCCATTCAGTTTGAAAATGTGACAAAGTTGCATGCACACTTTCATCCCCTATTTTACGTCCTGGGGGGAGGAAATTATCAAAATCCTTTCTTAGGCGATGTTGACGTCATAACATCTGCTTGCATGCCGAATTTCAACCCGATCAGTGTACAACTGACAAAGTTTCATACAAACTTTCATCCCCTATTTTACCCCCTTGGGGGTGAAAATGATCAAAATTCTTTCTTAGAAGTTGCTTACGCCGTAATATCTACCTGCATGCCCAACTTCAACTCGATCGGTGTAAAACTGACAAAGTTTCATACAAACTTTCTCCCCCTATTTTTCCCCCTTGGGGGTGAAAATGATCAAAATCCTTTCACAACGGATGCCTACGTCATAACATCTATCTGCATGCCGAATTTCAACCCGATCGGTTTAAAATTGACAAAGTTTCATACAAACTTTCATTCCCTTTTTTACCCCCTTAGGGGTAGAAATTATCAAAATCCTTAGCGGATGCCTACGTCATAACATCTATCTGTATGCCAAATTTTAGCTCAATCCGTCCAGCGGTTTGGGCTGTGCGTTGATAGATCACTATGTCAGTCAGTCACCTTTGAATTATATACATATATAAAGATAAAGATTATAGATTACAAGATACAGATTGTTTTTCTTTTCTAAAATATGACTAAAATAATAAAACCCACGTATTGATGTCCGTCAAATTGATAACACTGTCAACACTCAAAAATAATTTAGGGGAATTCCCTTTTTATAGTGACTTTCGAATTTATCTGAAACTGATTTGCCATGATTATAGACATGTTGCCACCTGTAATATTTATTTTAAAATGGGAGGAATTTTGTAAATGGTAGGGTTTATCAAAAGTTGAATTCTATTGAGATGTCCTGGTAAGGATTCGAGGGTCCCCTGAGTTTGAGGGCCCTGAGGCACTGCCCCGCCTAACCCCTTAGTAGCTACATTACTAAGTAAAATTTACCTACAGCCAATTTCTATAACTTATTTATCTGTACATCTGTTTTTGATCCGTTTGGGGTCGAAACGCTTGGGCCTTGGGGTCCCAGGGCACATTCAGTTTATAAAACAATAGCCTGTAAGCTAATCGATTCTACCTATTCGTGACTAGAGGGCTGACTATTTCTTCGGACAGAAAATAAGCATTGCCATTCAACGTGGCAATGGTGCCAGTCTTTTGGACACGTTCGTGATGCAGACGAATTCTTTGACGCCCAACTGACGGAATTTTGTTTTTTCTTTTATCTTTTTTTTGATTAGCTGTGTTTTAGTTAATTTGTATATATTTGTTCATAATATCATGTTAATTAAGTGTATGATTAAATAACTAATTCCGACAAAAGTATTGAATTTGACTAGTAGGGAACTAGCTTATGTTGACATATTTTTATTTTATACAATTATTATAATTATTATTTATCTTATAATATTTATCTGATTGTTATGTGCCCTGCCTATACCAAATCCATTGAATAGCGATATGATAGCCATTGACGCACAAACCGACACATTAACGGAATATTGCAACACCTAATATGCTGAGTCGACTCCTCGTGTCGACGCCTCGTGACTTACTTCCACAGTCCTGATGTTGCATCTGTATTTTACGTAGAATTAATTCAGACTATAATATGTATTAATAAAATAATTCACTTTGGTACTAGCATCGTCCAAGTCTACACATAAAACTATTGTAATCTTTAAATTAATTAAACTTTTATCTTTAAAAGTTTCGATTATTTCAAAGTCCTCCGGCTGTCACCTACATAATTTGATAAAATAACTTTTTTATTATTTATTTATTAGCAACACAGTAGGTAATTAGGTTTACCGAATTGGCAACACTGCTCAGACAAAAAAAAAGTTGGACGACCTTGAATTGAGAACGCGAAGTAAACATAACCAATAATAGAACTGCAATATTTTGATAAAAATAATTACAATTCCTGGCTGTGATATATCGCTGTTCTGAAGAACTTCAGTTAATTTAATGAATTTATTATTAAATCTGCGAAAATGTGACGTGGAAGTATACTTCAAGATGAAATAATTCGGTGAGTAACAGGCTTATCAGTGCATACTATACATAGTTGTTACAAATTGTAATTAGTGAGTGTTATTGATTCCTCTACTCACTTCAGCCCGCGGCTTCGCCCGCGTTCCTGTGAGATAAAACCTAGCCTATATGTCATACCAGACCACCATTTACCTCTGTTCCATCCCTTCAGATGTTTTGACATAAGTTTTTAGTAACATTAGACTTTGACTAATTTACGATGGACGTCACTGTCAAATTATGCCTTTTTATATTTATAAATTATTTTGTGGTTGCAGATGTTTTATTATTACTTTATGTATATAGTATATAGCATATAGCAATGGGCTAGTGCTCAAAATCAGCGCCGCGACTCGAGCTGGCGCGCTCGGGTCACGGCATTTTAACTGAGCACTGGCCTTTTTGCGCCGTTCTTTTTATTTATATTTTTTACTATGTTTCGTGTTTTTTGTTTTTTTTTTTTTTTTTGTAACGATGCAAATATTTTTTTTTCTTTCTTTCTTTTTTTCTTTCATCTCATTAATATTGAAATACGTTTGTCTGTGATTCTGTGTATTTTTGTTACTAAATCACATTGAAACGGCAGAAGAGGTAGGCAGAGGTGCATATTTACGGCGTTTAATGCCTCTATACAATGTTACACCCACTTTTTACTATTTATGTTATGAGTTCCACGTAATAGGGAGTGAGCCTATTGCCATATACCGGGCACAATTCCAGACTCCGTGCTACTACTACTGAGATCTTTTTTAACCAAATAGTATTTTTCCCTACCTGGGAATCGAACTCGAGACCCCTTGCCCAGCAGTCGCACTCGGCCAACGAGGCAGTCTGTGATGGCCTTAATCAATAACCATTGGTTTGACATTCAATATGGCCGGTCTCCTAACAATACTTTTGTTTGCAGAACTCGAATGGACTGGACATCGGGGAAATGAAAAAGTATTGATTACTTTAAACTTCATTTGTGTCAACTGTTGCTGACTCTGAGGCTATACGACGTCCAGGACAGGTAGTACTGGATCATCGTCATCACCAGCACCACCTCATCACGAGCACTGCTGAACTAAACCCTGTTTGACTACGCTACGCCTGACTGACGACTCAGGGATTGCAGTCAGGTCAACTGTTGTCCACCCCTCGGTGGCTGGTAGCAGGTTTTCAGGCATGAAGACATAAAAGCTGGTATTGCTAAAAAGAATAGGAAATCTGCCGAAATGTATAAGAAACGAGAAGGAACGTCCGGCATTAAAGGCCAGCTGTACGAAACAAAACTAATAAGCCTTATTAACTTCAGAGCAAAATTCGACAACAGCCTCAAAGATTGTTATTTAGCGACCAACATGGCAGACATAGGAACATTTGACGATATATGCTTTAGAGCTAAAGCGAAAATTGGGAACAGTAATAAACAAATCGCCATTTTTGTTCAAGCGAAACACAGAGAAACAGATAAAACAGTTTTGTCGCTAAACAGCAAAAACGACTTAGCTAAATGGTTCGCCAGCTACCTAACCATCAGACGTTCCTTCAAACAAAACAATAAAGACGTCTTTTTTAAGGGAAATTTTCAAGACATTGATACTTATTTCATTATGTATACGACAGCTAGAGATGATCATGATAATGTACGATTTGATAAAGAAGTTGCTCATAAACTCAACAGTTTAATAGCTACAGGAAATGATGCCGTCCAGCCGAATCACAAAGAATCACATGTGGAGTTTCTATGCGAAATAATCATGAAGGAACAGCTAGTCGAGCTGGCTATTTTACTAGCAGAATTTGTTAATAAAAACGACAATACTGTACTGTCAATCAACAACGATTTGATACTGATTTACCACGTGATTCTGGCGAAAAACTTCTTACTTATAGGTGAAATTCGAGATAAAAACGAAAACAGTGAACACAGAATCGCTCGTTTCCGTAGTGAATTTTACGAAAGCGATGATGAATTTATTAAATTATTCCGAGACACGCTTTATATGGATATTTTAAAGAAAAGGCAACTTGATGATGTTGCAAGGAATGAATTGCTAGCAAAACTATTTGTGAAACCTTTTGATGTTCAAATATTAGCAAAACTTATATGCAGTGTTGTAACTCTAAACAACAGTAATGGAAAACTAGAATTTGTTGACAAATCTATGGGTGAAGATTTAAGACATAAATTAGAAAAAGTAAATGTTCTTCGGGCGAATGTACACGAAGCCATGTGTATAGCTGCGGAAGAAATCCTGAGACCGAAGGAAATTAAAGTCCCAGTGGCATTCGGTAATAAAGATCTCACAGTAAGAGGGAATGAAGATAATAATGAAGATTGGACAGCTGACAGCATCCTTGTGAAAGTAAAAAACAAAATGGTGGAAATGTTATTGAAATCTGCACCGGGACATATAGTCACAATAGACAAAACAGTGGAAAAACAATTTTCGAAAATCAACATCGATTTAGCCAGTATAGTGGGAAATATTTTAATAGCAGACCAAAACTGTAAATACCTGAAATTCTCAGACAATACCGAAACACTAGGTGACATTGCGAAACAGCTGTTTTCTGAACTACAATCCGCATTACCAAATTTACAAGATTTCAAATTTAATCTAAAAGTTGATACGTTTCCAGTGGTTTCTTTTGAGAAGATATATTCAATAGAAGATGACATTTCAGCTCTCGCGACAACTATTGCAATATTTCTGAATAAAAACACTGATTCAGTAATGCAAACGACAGATAATATCTTACGACGATACCACGTGGCTCTAGCACATAAAGTATTGGACATTTCTGAGATTATTGGTGAGGATGACGATGCGTACAGACTAGCGATATTCCGACAAGAATTCTTTGAGTCAGAAGAAGATTCCCTCGTCTTGTTCAAAAGACATTTGTATCCAGAAGTATTGAAAGGCAGGAATTTAAATGAAAATGAAGTTGAAGACTCATTGGCAATGTTTTTCAATGATCCATGTGATAAGACTGCGCTAGGAAAATTAATTAATACAGTTATAATGTATGCGAATGGAAAATTTCAATTCATTCACAGTAATGCACCAGATGATAAAAAACAACTATTAGATAGAATAGAACTGCCTCTATCGGTAGTAGACGATGCTATAAATCTAACTGCAAAGGCAATACTATTGAAACGAGAGTTTAAAGTCTCCACCGCTTTCGGAAACAAAGACATTAAACTTAAAAAAAGTAAAGCAGAAAAAAGATTAGATCATTTGAAAATGAAACTATGTGAACTGATGAGTAAATCAAGTGACGATAAAGTTGTTACTATTGATGAGTCTCTGGGAGAAGGTTTTCTAAAGCTCAGTGGAGGTATAGCAGGCATTGTCGGGAATATTTTTGTTCTAGATGAAGATACGCACCTTTATAAATTCACAGACAATTGGGAATCATTAGAAGACACTTCTAAAAGGCTGTTCACAAAACTGAAGAGGACAACTCCCAATTTACATGAATATAGATTCAACATAAACGTCAAAAGATTCCCGAAGCTCTCGTTCAAAAGAAATAAAGACGATGAAAATTTGGCGAAAGATTTCTTGAACAGACTTCTGTTTTACACAAACCAAGCTGACGAGAAAGGCGTCGAGAAATGTTTAAAAGACGAAATTGAAGATCACCAATGTCTGAACGTTGACAGTATCAAAGTGACGGCCGACGCCATTTTTTTACAATACCACGATCAAATACAACAATGGTGGATGTTAAAGGAGGCGGAATATCTTACGAAAAAGAGCTCGCATTACGAAGAAGCCTTGAGGTTGATTGTTGACAAACCTCTTTTGTCAATAATTAGTAAAATGTACACAATGAAATTGGGAAATATTTTCGAAATAACTTTCAACGACCACGCAGTGAAATCATTGAATCTAACAGAAACATTGACAAACGTCATTTACGTAACGGAAAATATTCATTTGACAGTAGTAAAACTGATGCAGTCTTTAAATAAATTCGAACACACTGTCATGGATTTAGAAGATCTACTTCTAACGAAAGACTACTCGACACTTATAAAAGAACTAACAAAAATGGAACAAAATAAAATTATAATACTAGCGTGTGACAACATACAAAGAAGCTCAATGAAAAGGTTAGAAAATATTTCGAATATTTTGAATGAAAAACGGATAATTATCGTCACAAACACGGCTTTGCTAGACACGGTTCAGACATATTTTTCAGTTATAAAAGAAATAAAAAACGACAGATGTAGCCTTACCGACCTGAGTGAGAAGTCACAGAAAACTGTATTACAAGCAAAAGTAAATTTCCAAGATGTCGAAGTGACATTAGACACAGTTGTTGATGAGCAATCGATGCAAACCGTCGAAGGAGTTGTTTTGAATGACTTTATTAATAATGAAACAAGACGTTTTAGTAACTCTGTTACAAATCTAAATTATGAGAAAGTTAAACACCTTTACGTGGATAGAAGAGTTTGTAAACTGCTCCCGTATCAACCGCTTAACTACGTTCCAAAAGTTGGGTCAGAGACCAAATATTTTGTTCATAAAGAAAACGTAGAATTTTCCAATCTGAATGATTTGTCTAATGTAGTACTATTGTCAGCAAAGCCAGGTATGGGAAAATCAACTTTATTGACCCACTTGTCTATTAAAACTAAAGAGACAAACCCAAAAGTTTGGATAGTGCGAGTCAATTTGCTGGATCATTGTGAAAAGTTCAATAAATGGCAAGAAAACAAAGTGAAAATTGATATTATAGAAACTCTGAAGTTTTTATGTCCTATTATTGTCGGAGAGAACAAAAAGAGTGACTTAGAATTCGATTTAGAGGAATCGAATGGTGCTGTACATCTAAAATCATGTCGTACAGACAATCCATGGACGGTGTTCGAAATAAAAATGTTCCTAGACTATTTCAGTAGAAAGCAAGTTATCTTTTTATTCGATGGTTTCGATGAGATATGTCCGCTCTATACAGAAGAAGTGCTGCACTTATTGAAAGTTGTACGGAATCACACAAATAAACATAAAATGTGGATCACGAGTCGGTCTTACGACAAGGTCATGGCAGGTTTGGAACAAGAATTCGGGAAACCATACGACGTGGAAGGCTTTAACGAGATCGAGCTTGATGAATATTTGTGGAAGTATTGGCAATCGACTATTATATTGAGGAATTTGAACAAACAACAATGCAACAATTTGTGTAGTTTTATGGAATTTATGTCGAAACATTACTATAAATCGAGTAGGACAAGACCGACCACGGCCGTTGCTCAAAAAAGGGAAATATATCAAGTCTTATTTATGAAAGTTTGTTACAATTTTGTACACTATCTGAGGAAAGAACTCAACGTCTGTCCCGAAGATGTGATTCAAACATTTAATTTATTTTTCCACAACTGTACATATTCTGTACATTTTGTGCAAACTTTTGATACACCTTTACATCTTTACCTTTTCGCCGATTACTTCCAAAACCTAATCAATGACGAAAGTATAATACCAAACAGATGGAACTTGGACATAAACGCTTTTACAGTTTACGACAAATTTATTGAAATGAAACTTAAAAACATAAGATTTCAAGAGAAAAACAAAATCGATTTACACAATCCCGACAATTTGACAATTTATGAGAAAATTCGAGAGGACTTCTTCGTGAAACATTACAAACTAGGTGCTTATGCTATTTTTAATCAAGACCTCGACAAAATATTTGACGATAAAGAATTATCTGAAATTAGAAAAACTATAGAAAATATTAAAATTGGCACGGAAAAGACTGGATTGGTACATAGCATCATTAACAATATACCAACATTTATACATAGGACTTTCACAGAATATTTCGCAGTTGAATATATTTGTCAATTATTGAAATTGGCTTCTGGAATAGAAAATCAAAGAAACATTTGGGACTTCATTTTAAACGTCGTATTTTTAAAATGCGACAAAAACGTACGCCAAATTTTTGGCTACAGATTAAAAACAGACAATGTGTTAAAAGCTACAGTATATGGGCATGAAGAAATAATTTTTGATTTGTTATTGGAACAGGGGACGGGAGTTTTCGCTTACAATCCTGACGATTTCAGCAAAGAATTATATTTGAAAGTAAAAATTCATTTACATTGGGCCATGAAGGATGAACTCACAAACTTCGTCTCAACAATTAGTAATCTAAAAGAAAAAATGTCAGAAGACTACATAAAGGATTACACAAAAGGGACGTTAAAAATAAAGAGATTGAAGTTTTTGCATTTAGTAAAAGTGAAGCGACAAGCTCTTCTCGGTGTAACAGTGAGTCCAAATCACTGGTTCGCCAGACAAAATCTTCCATGGACTATAGCGGATCCCGAAATCTCCCAACATGTTAAAATATTGGACAAACATCGACTGAATGTTATGACTGACTCATAATATAAATAGTTGTGCTTGACTCAAAATAGAAACGGTCTTTAGAAACGCCGAAACAAGAAATATCGAACTGGAGAATGACCTTACTCGCCGATGTCGATCTCAGTCTAGTCACAGATTGAAATTAAAGACATTTAAAATGAAAAAAAAATGTTTTTATTGTATTAAAAAATAATACGCAGGGTACCTTGAGACGAGGTGACTGACGGGCATCAGCGACCCCGCGGCTACCATCCTCCCAAGTGCTCCAGGGAGAAGTCACCATTCCTTTTCTCTGGCTTACCTTAATTGGCTGGCTGGAGTGAACGATGACGAGGAACAGGTCTCCCACCTCTGGCTTGCCTTCATTGGCTGTCCAGAGTGGAGTCGCGAGAGCAGTGGTAAGAAACTATTCGTAAGTCGTGAGTGGGCTAGTGATGCAGGATGCTTCAGCAGGAGGAGATGATCCGAGTAGAAAGCGATGGTACTTTCTTTACCCGTCAGCCACTCACATTTTCGTTGTCCCTCTGTTGCTATACCTAGCAACCATTCCCGGGGCCCGATCGGTGAGTTGTCGAGTCTCCGCCTGCCATTTTTGCGTGTAATAATTGCATTGTTTCGGCAGGTGCCATTGTCACCCCATAGTGCTCAGTTTACAAGTCCACAGAATCCCATCCAAAGCCCTATCCTTTTATCCATTATCTAAAATAGTTTAAATTAACCATTTCGAACTAACCGGGGACTGTCCTTGGGTGCATTTCCATAGTGCATACAGGGATACTCGCCGGTTCGTGTCCCATTACATTTAGATTAAAGTTGTCTAAAGGGCCTCTGCTCAGTTGACTTCGGCCCCTCGTACGCCTCCCAAACGACACATAATAGTGTTAACTAGTACTTAAACTTCCCATTTACAATTGGTAAAACTACGGCACAATGCAGGCGTATCCAATGCCTCATTATGGCGCTGTTCTATTTGTCTGGTATAGTATTCAGGATGACTGACTGACTCATTGGCCGAGTGGTCGCAAGTGCGACTGCCGGGCAAGGGGTCTCGGGTTCGATTCCCGGGTCGGGCAAAGTATTAATGGGTTTATAAAAAACCTCAGTGCAGTAGCACGGAGTCTGGAAATGTGTCCGGTATATGGCAATAGGCTCACCCCCTATTACATGGGACTCATAACATAAATTGTGAAAAGTGGGTGTTACATTGTAGTGGCATAATGTGCACCTCTGCCTATCCCTTCGGGGATTAAAGGCGTGATGTTATGTTATGTTATTCAGGATGCTGGTGGGGCAGACGCGGACCCTTTGCATAATTGAGGCACAACGTTTTCGTATGATGGCGTGAAAACCATCTGCACCTGCCTCTGCGAACATAACAGAAGCATTGCAGCACCGCGGCCACCCCACCAACACACTGAATGCGTTATTATTTACTTAGGTAACTATTTGTATATCAATGAAAGTACCGTCAATCGTTGATTATTTTTTATATTTTTATACTTACAATAAAACGAAATAAATTGTGTACAAGTTAATTGTTTTATTTTTCCTCCTTTACTTTGTTTTAATTAGGAAGAAGATTAAAAGTAATTTCGGATCAAGAAATTTTATGTGAAATCTTTAAAAGATAGAAATTCAAGTGTCTTCTGAGTTTGCACCATTCCTGCCATGTACACTAGGATTTTCTCCTCTGTTGGGTGCGTTTACAAACATATAAGTTCACATACACATCACACCCAGACCCGAAACAACAATTTGTGGATCACACAAAGTGTTATTCCGTTCCAATCAATCCGTTCACTCCGGAATGAATGGACGTGTAAAAACATCTCTGCGAGAAATCTTTAAATTAATTATATATTTTATTCTATTAATTATGCAAAGAGTTATATAAGTGGCTAATTTTAACAAGTATAGTTTTTATTTAACTTGTAAGAGAACAAATAAGTGAAATTAACAATAACAGTGACGACAAGGACTCGCAATCTCAATCATACGAAACAACAACATAACCACCGATAACGAAGTCAACGCAAGGTAGATATTGCCAGCACATAACATAATGTCACAATACATCGATAAAACATGAAATTCTAACTTTAAATCAATAAAAATAACCGTTATCAACGCAAAATTACAATTTGTAACAGTTCACTAAAGTATAGATGAGCGAATGACTCAATGACCAATCACTAACAAAGAAACATGACAAGTCAATTATCGTCCAGAAACTAAACGAACACGCTGAATACTCGTTTTTAATACTGCGTTCCAATATACGTAGCATAGCCTAATAGCAAATAATCATGGACGAATATAATAATATTACGCATCGTAGAATTTATAGAACCAGTTCAATGAATGACATTGCAGTTTCAAGAGATAACTCAGCACTTTTCGATGCTACTATGACGAGTCTACCTAATACTTCATTAAATACAAGTCAAACAGTGATCGACTTGACAGAAAAGGTGAAACAAATATCAGATGATTTATTAATAGCCCATCAGGAAATTGAGAACCTAAACAGTGAAAATTTTAGACTTAAATCCGACCTACAAAAATATTTAAAAATAATTGAAACCTACAAAATGCTAAATAAAACGGAATATAAAAATGCCACACCACAATCCGGAACGAAAAGAAAAAGCAAACAAGATTTACTTAGAACGCCGGCATTATCAACAAAACAAATGACGTCACCCTCAGTAATGCAAGTTACAAATAAGACAAATGAAATGATAGGAATCGAAACTCCGAAAGAAAATTCATATACCCTCGAATTAGAACATAAAACTAAAAGTACCGACAAGTTACAAAATAAAACCGATTCTCAAAAAGAAACAAAGTTGATAGATAATAAAGAACTTATGGCAGACAAGTTGACGACACAGGAATTTAAGGAAAAACCGACATTACATCTGAACAAAGTTGATATTAAAAATTCATCAGGCGCCGCGACGTCACAAAAACAACATAAACTGTGTATAATAAGTACAGGTTGTACAAAAGGAACTTTACCGCTAATTGAAGAAACATTCGCCAGTCATTTTAATTATTGTCACTACATACTGTCAAATGCTAACACAAATAATTTTTTAAGCGATATCAATAACAAATTGAAGTATTTTACAGATAATGATTACTGCTTAATTTTTATTAGCGAAAATGAGATAAAAAAGAGGGACCACATAAATACCCTCGACAGCCTAAAAAACTCGCTCACAAATATTACACACACTAATATAGTAATTTGTGCTCCTACCTACATAAAAGGTGCACTAATTTATAATTATAAAGTTGAACTGTTTAATAACTTACTCTATTTAAACATAAGAAATAACAAATATGCTTACTTTCTCGACAGTAACAGCACACTATCGCATGAAATGTTTTCATACAAATCGGGAAAAATCAATAAGTATGGATGGAGAGATATTTACAGCCAAATAATGGCTAACATAATAATTGATTTTAAATTGTATAACCCTCGATACAAATGCATAAATTGTAAAGTAAATATAACGCAACAGGAATCTTTCATTGATTCTGACATTGTATGTGATAGTCTTTTTCGTGTATGAACATATCTTTGTACTACATCAAAATATAAATGGACTAATAAATAAGTCGGACTTACTAAGTATACATTTGAATAATTTTTTGGAAGAGGGTAGGCCCGTTGATGTTGTATGCATTTCAGAAACAAATATGAAGAGTGATGATTTTATGAATCTACATCTACAAAATTATAAAATTCAATCTTACTACGCACGAGAAGATAGAAATGGGGGTTCATGTATTCTACTAAAAAATACACTCAAGGGTGAGAAAATCGAAATAGATAAATGGTGTATATCGAATATAATTGAAAGTTGCGCTGTTGAACTGCAGACTCATTCTATAGTCATATTATGTATGTATAGACCTCCTAAAAATGATAAAATCTCAATAAATTCATTTCTGAACAATTTAAATATGATTCTTACTGAAATTTGCTTGAAACGTAAAAAAAAAGTTATTTTATGTGGAGACTTTAACATAGACATTTTAAAAGAAAATTATGCTTCCCATAGTTTTCAAAATTTATTAGAAGGTTTTAATCTAACAATAGGAGTCTCCAACCCCACCCGTCTCGGTAGCGGTACATGCATTGATAACATAATTCACAACATTAAGACGAGTAAATGTGACATAATCGAACTAGCATTGTCAGACCACACAGCGCAACTCATGAAATGCCCTATAAATAAAACATGCAAACTCCCATACTGGTATACATTTAGACGTAGTTATTGCAGAGATAATATAATGAAGTTTAGGGAGTGCTTAGGAAATATTGAATTTAATGATGTTTACTCTTGCACAGATGCAAATGACGCATTTAACTCTTTTCATGATACTTTTAAAATGTTTTATGATTTGTGCTTTCCACTTAAAAAATTAAAAAGGTGTACTTTAAATAAACCCAAATGGATTAGTAAAGGAATTATACTGTGCTGCAAACGAAAACGTCAAATGCTATATCAATTTCGGAAAGATCAGAAACACAGTAGTAGAAAACTATTTAAAGTATACTCAAGGCGTCTGAAAACTATTATTCGTCTCACTAAAAAAACTCAAAACAATCACTTTATTAACAATGCCAGTAATAAAAGTAGAGCTACGTGGCAAATTATAAATAAGAGTAAAAATGACAGTCCTATAGAAGGAATAGAAAAACTTAAAATAGCCACCAATGTACTAACTGATCCAAAGAGCATAGCTCAAACGCTGAATGACTATTTTATTGACGAAATTGAATCTCAATCTGACACAAATAAGTTTAATAATTTAGCTTATAAAATTGATATGCATTATGACTCCATGTTCTTGACTCCAACAGTTCCCAATGACATTATAAATTTAATAAAATCATTAAATAATACAAGCAGCTCTGGCTATGATGAGATCATAACAAGTGTAATTAAAAGTGTATCTCCCATTGTCTCACCAGTACTTAGTTATATTATTAATTTGTGTTTTGAAACAGCTGTATTTCCAGACAGACTAAAACTGGCAGTTATTAAGCCTATATTTAAAAAAAGTAGCAAACAGGACCCAGCTAACTATCGTCCTATTGCATTGCTTCCAATTTTTTCCAAAATATTAGAAAAAGTCATCTATAATATAATATACTCATTCTTTGAAAATAAAAATCTTTTTGTAGATGAACAATATGGCTTTAGGAGAAAAAAGAACATAAACTTGGCAATTCTACAATTATATGAAAAAATTATCATGAGTGTAGATGAGAGGAATCCGGTGGCTGCTCTATTCATGGATATGAGCAAGGCGTTTGATTTTGTAGATCGCACAATATTAATTAATAAAATGGAACGATATGGAGTGAGGGGTAATGCCCTCAACCTTATTAAATCATATCTATCAAATAGAAAACAGATTACACAAATAAATAAAATTAACAGTAACACTAAAATTGAGCAAAAATATACTTCTAATCAGAGACAAAATAACTATGGAGTCCCACAAGGCAGCATTATGGGATCCCTCTTATTTATAATTTATATTAATGACATGCCTAAGATAACAGGTCATCCAATGGTCCTGTTTGCAGATGACAGCACAGTGATCTTCAGTACAAATAATAATGACTTAACACTTGAAACAGAGATAAATCAATGCTTAGGATCATTAATAGAATGGATGACCGAAAATAATTTAAAAATAAACATTGACAAGACTAAAATAATGACATTTGAACAAAAAACTAATCACAATAAACTTGACATTAGATACAAAGACAAAATAATATCCACGAAATTCCTAGGAATAGAACGAGACACGAACTAGACAGAGACATGTCATGGCGAACTCACACAAATACCATATGTAAGCGACTGAATAAGCAGTCATACGCCCTATACAAACTCGCAAAAGAAGTAAACCAGAGTATTGTCATCACGGCGTATCATGCATGTGTAACATCGATATTACGATATGGTATTATTTTCTGGGGTAACTCCTCGAATACAGACATAGTATTTAAAGCACAAAAGAGATGTGTTAGGGCAATATGCGGTATTCAAACAACAGACAGTTGTAAACCGTATTTTGAGAAATTACGTATATTAACATTACCATGTCTGTACATATATGAGGTAGCAATGTTTGTGAAAGGGAACCCTAGACTATTTGAAACATTAAAAAGCGCGCGTAACAAAAATAAAATCCGTTATAGACAACACAAGAAAGCAATCTTCCACAAGAGCTTTTTAGGGATGGCACCATCGATATATAACAGACTACCTAAACATTTACTCGAAACCAGGGAAATCAATGTGTTTAAAGTAGAACTGAATAAATTTCTTGTAAAAAAGGCATACTATTCGATAAAAGAATATTTAACAAACATTGTCATAATATGACTACAGAAATATTGACATATTGTTATTGTTATTGAACTTTTATTTCTTGACATTGATTAATATTGTATAATTATGACTTACCTATTTGATATTTGTATTTTTCTTTAATCATTTTTAAGTATGTTGTATAATTATTTTAGTTTAGTATTTTGACAATATACGTTTTGACATATTGACATTGTATTTAGGATTTAAACATTATAAGAAATATTTTAACACTTTGATGGAAATAACACTGATACTTCTATTTACTGTCATGTACCAAGCAAAATCATAGATGTGTGATTGAATCAATTTACTTGGCATTATTGTAATTACTAGTTTTTTTTTTTAATTTATTCTATAAAGCATGATTAACATAATATTTCTACACCAGCAATGGTAGTGTATGTGAAACAATATTTAATGTAAAACCTCAATGTACCATATACTTGGAAATAAATGACATTCTATTCTATTCTATTCTATTCCGTGCGAGGATCGAACCCGCGACACGTTGCCCGGCAGCCGGTTGCCCAGCCACCGCAGCAACCGTGCAGTCAACACTATTAAAAAGCACTCAGTGACATTAAAAGTCTCCATATTTTGAAAATGTTGTCCGCTGGATGGCGTTGTTCAGCTAGCACACTTTTAAGTAGTTCCGTATAAATTTAATTTAATTAAAATACCTATTTAAAAACGAAAATATCGTTCTTGACATTCCGACAAATTGCCTCAGCCGGCGTACCAGG
This sequence comes from Spodoptera littoralis, assembly GCA_902850265.1. Taxonomy (NCBI): domain Eukaryota; kingdom Metazoa; phylum Arthropoda; class Insecta; order Lepidoptera; family Noctuidae; genus Spodoptera; species Spodoptera littoralis. The sequence continues at coordinate 5,246,089 of LR824558.2, read as the reverse complement.
CGTATTAGAATCGAATGGTTTGGTACGTGATGACGGCAAGTGAGCAGATGGTATGTCGTTGCTGCCTTGCAAGATGGGTAGCCTTTGGTGTGAGACGCGACGTGTGTAGACACCTTTGCGCCATCAGATGTTCTAAGTACCGCTGCATGCGCTGGTGCGACCGCTTCCGCGGCCGAGACCTTCAAACGGCGTAAATATTCAAATCTAGTGGGCAACTACTGTTTTCAGCCGTTTGGGATCGACATGCTTGGGTCATGGGATGCCAGGACACATTCGGATTATAAAGAAATGGCTCGGAAGCTAATCGATTCTACTCGTAACCAGAGAGGGCTGGCTATTTCTTCGGACAGGAAATAAACATTGCCATTAAACATGGCTGCAAGTTGTTACAAATTGTAATTAGTTAGTGTTATTGAATCCTCTACTTGCTTTTGTCACCGGCTTCGCCCGCGTTCCTGTGGGATAAAACGTAGTCTGTGTCTCATTCATACCAGAACGCTATAGATAGCGTTGGAAGGAACGATCCATCCATTTTGATTTTTTGATGCGATTGAGTAACATTTGACTAATTCATGATGGATTGACGTGACGTCAATATCAAACACGGTATTTGACAGCTAATCAAATTCAATACTTTTTTCGAACTGTCAAAAACGACAGTTTTATAAAAGAATTTTATACGAGATTGTGTATTGTGACGTCACGTTGTTATAGCGTCAAACAGCATACTTATTTCATAAGCTGTAATTCACCTTTTTCACTGTTTATTTTTTTTTATCCTGTTTGTGTTTTTTATTTTGTAACGGTGCAAATAAATAATATTTCTTTCTGTCTTTCTTTCTTTCATCTCATTAATATTGAAATACGTTTGTAAGTGTATGTGTTTGTGTGTATGTTTGTTACACAACCACATCAAAACGGCTGAAGGTATTTTTTTAAGGGGGGAAATCATCGAATGACTGCTCCCGCCTGGGTGAGGCGGGAGGGAGTGTCAGACTCTTACTGACTAAAAACCACCCCGTTCCTACTCCTGCACGTTGAGCCGGAGCTCTGGTGACCCGTTAGGTTTTCCGCGACTCTGAATCGGCATCGGCCCTACTGGGCCCGTCATCCGTGGTGGTCTGATGGCTCTTTGAGGCGCGCGCGGCTCGCGACGCGCCGTACGCTCGGGGGCTGAAGGAATTAGGATATAATTTGGAATAGGGATAGGTTATATTATTATCTTTATTATTGTATAAGCCAGTTACCGAGCAAACGGCTCATGGTGAGCATTCGGCGCCGCCCATGGACATCTGAAACACCGCGGGATCGCATTCTAAACCGTTAGCAGAAGCTAGTAAGTTAAAGTAATAAATAATCACCAAATCAGAAGCAAGAACAAAAACACTCAGAGATTTATTGTAATTATTTATTTTACATTATTTTGTGTCATTAATGTACAAATCAACCAACTATACGGTAGCTATCGTTATACTGAATTGTATGTTTTGTATCTCAGTTGGCTTACAACCTCCAACTTTGTCCCTACATACGTCACGACGCGTACTTAAACAAACAATTATTAATATTTCTTCTGAAAAATATTTTCTTCGTAAAATACTAGGAGAAAATATATAAGTATGTAAGAAATCTAAGAGAATATATCTCAAAAGATATAATAATAATGCAATATTAAATAGTTATTTAACCAAATTAATTTTAGCACCATTGTAGCAAATTTTAAAAAAATGAATATGCTGTTTGACGCAAAAAATCCGTGACGTCACAATACACAATCTCGTAAAAAATTCATAGAAAACTCTCGTTTTTGACAGTTCGAAAAAAGTATTGAATTTGACTAATTGGCAAGTACCTGATTACTTTCAATGTTTTTCTTATTTAAACAGAGTAATTAATATACATGATGGTATATGTAGGTAAAATTGTATATTACTAATTGTTAAGACAAAGTGTGTAAGTTCATCCTGCATGGCCCAATGTAAAATAATTTTTACTTTTATGCATAATTCATTGGTGGAATCGTTAAGCTTCATTATCTGTTTCAATAACACATCAAAAATTATTTCTTCCTGCCCATATACTGTAGCTTTTAACACATTGTCAGATTTTAATCTGTAGCCAAAAATTTGACGTACGTTTTCGTTGCATTTTAAATATACGACGTTTAAAATGAAGTCCCAAATGTTTCTTTGATTTTCTATTCCAGAAGCCAATTTCAATATTTGACAAATATATTCGACTGCAAAATATTCTGTGAAAGTCCTATGTATAAATGTCGGTATATTGTTAATGATGCTATGTACCAATCCAGTCTTTTCCGTGCCAATTTTAATATTTTCTATAGTTTTTCTAATTTCAGATAATTCTTTATCGTCAAATATTTTGTCGAGGTATTGATTAAATATAGCATAAGCACCTAGTTTGTAATGTTTCACGAAGAAGTCCTCTCGAATTTTCTCATAAATTGCCAAATTGTCGGGATTGTGTAAATCGATTTTGTTTTTCTCTTGAAATCTTATGTTTTTAAGTTTCATTTCAATAAACTTGTCGTAAACTGTAAAAGCGTTTATGTCCAAGTTCCATCTGTTTGGTATTATACTTTCGTCATTGATTAGGTTTTGGAAGTAATCGGCGAATAGGTAAAGATGTAAAGGTGTATCAAAAGTTTGCACAAAATGTACAGAATATGTACAGTCGTGGAAAAATAAATTAAATGTTTGAATCACATCTTCGGGACAGACGTTGAGTTCTTTCCTAAGATAGTATAAAAAATTGAAACAAATTTTCATAAATAAGATTTGATATATATCGGTCGGCCTTTTCCTACCCGATTCATAGTTATGTTCCGACATAAATTCCATAAAACTACACAAATTGTTGTATTGTTGTTTGTTCAAATTCCTCAATATAATTGTTGATTCCCAATATTTCCACAAATACATATAAACATCGGATTCGTTGAAGCTTTTCACTTCGTATAGTTTTCCAAATTCTTGTTCCAAACCTGTCATGACCTTGTCGTAAGACCGACTCGTGATCCACATTTTATGTTTATTTGTGTGATTCCGTACAACTTTCAATAAGTGCAGCACTTCTTCTGTATAGAGCGGACATATCTCATCGAAACCATCGAATAAAAAGATAACTTGCTTTCTATTTAAATAGTCTAGGAACATTTTTATTTCAAACACCGTCCATGGATTGTCTGTACGACATGATTTTAGATGTACGGCACCATTCGATTCCTCTAAATCGAATTCTAAGTCACTCTTTTTGTTCTCTCCGACAATAATAGGACATAAAAACTTCAGAGTTTCTATAATATCAATTTTCACTTTGTTTTCTTGCCATTTATTGAACTTTTCACAATGATCCAGCAAATTGACTCGCACTATCCAAATTTTTGGGTGTGTCTCTTTAGTTTTAATAGACAAGTGGGTCAATAAAGTTGATTTTCCCATACCTGGCTTTGCTGACAATAGTACTACATTAGACAAATCATTTAGATTGGAAAATTCTACGTTTTCTTTATGAACACAATATTTCTCTGACCCAACTTTTGGAACGTAGTTAGGCGGTTGATACGGGAGCAGTTTACAAACACTTCTATCCACGTAAAGGTGTTTAACTTTCTCATAATTTAGATTTGTAACAGAGTTACTAAAACGTCTTGTTTCATTATTAATAAAGTCATTTAAAACAACTCCTTCGACGGTTTGCATCGATTGCTCATCAACGACTGTGTCTAATGTCACTTCGACATCTTGGAAATTTACTTTTGCTTGTAATACAGTTTTCTGTGACTTCTCACTCAGGTCGGTAAGGCTACATCTGTCGTTTTTTATTTCTTTTATAACTGAAAAATATGTCTGAACCGTGTCTAGCAAAGCCGTGTTTGTGACGATCATTATCCGTTTTTCATTCAAAATATTCGAAATGTTTTCTAACCTTTTCATTGAGCTTCTTTGTATGTTGTCACACGCTAGTATTATAATTTTATTTTGTTCCATTTTTGTAAGTTCTTTTATAAGTGTCGAGTAGTATTTCGTTAGAAGTAGATCTTCTAAATCCATGACAGTGTGTTCGAATTTGTTTAATGACTGCATCAGTTTTACTACTGTCAAAGGAATATTTTCCGTTACGTAAATGACGTTTGTCAATGTTTCTGTTAGATTCAATGATTTCATTGCGTGGTTGTTGAAAGTTATTTCAAAAATATTTCCCAATTTCATTGTGTACATTTTACTAATTATTGACAAAAGAGGTTTGTCAACAATCAACTTCAAGGCTTCTTCGTAATGCGAGCTCTTTTTCGTGAGATATTCCGCCTCCTTTAACATCCACCATTGTTGTATTTGATCGTGGTATTGTAAAAAAATGGCGTCAGCCGTCACTTTGATACCGTCAACGTTCAGACATTGGTGATCTTCAATTTCGTCTTTTAAACATTTCTCGACGCCTTTCTCGTCAGCTTGGTTTGTGTAAAACAGAAATCTGTTTAAGAAATCTTTCGCCAAATTTTCATCGTCTTTATTTCTTTTGAACGAGAGCTTCGGGAATCTTTTGACGTTTATGTTGAATCTATATTCATGTAAATTGGGAGTTTTCCTCTTCAGTTTTGTGAACAGCCTTTTGGAAGGGTCTTCTAATGATTCCCAATTGTCTGTGAATTTATAAAGGTGCGTATCTTCATCTAGAACAAAAATATTCCCGACAATGCCTGTGTAGTGTCTATTAGGTTTATCGAGATAAATAAAACTAATGCACTAACGTTATTAAGTCTATATATTAAAATAAGAAATAAATATAAAATAATGAGATCAAATAAAGTTACAGTTATACAAAACGAGAAGAGAATAATAATTTCGATGCGCGCGCGATCGCTAGCCGTGGCGGACTGTGTGGGCGAGCGAGGAGGCGCGTGCGGGTCGAGCGCGGGGAGGCGACGGCGACGACAGCGCTCGGTGTGTCGATCGGGTGGCTCCACGAACACGCGAGGCGTCCGAGTCCATCAACGCGGGCCGGGGCTCCGCTAGCGGCCAGGCCGTGTGTAGGTATAGCTAAGGGTGTGTACAAGCGTGCGGAAGCATAAGGCCGTATACAAATGTCGTAAAGTTTTAAGTGTTATAGTATGAATGTGGGTGTATGTGTGTGTATGTATGTATGTATGTTTTATGTAAGTATTTATTATGTATATTATCTTGTACCTTAGCTATATCCTACATCACTCCCCCGCTGAGACCGGTTCACGGTCGATAGTGAAAAAGGTGCTGTGGGAATCTCACAGTTCTCCCGCTTCTTGTGGTGGTCTTGGGTTGCAACTGTAGCTGTGGTGGAACTGGCGATGGAGCAGATGATGGTTGTGGTGACGTCAATGGAGCAGATAACGGTTGTGGCGTCGACGATGAGTTGTGTGCCAAGCCATCATCATTGTTTGCCATATATGCTGGTTTAAGCCTGTCAATGGTTACTGTCATGTGTTTCCCTTGGACGTCTATTATGAAAGTTTTTGGTCCTCTTTCAATAACTAGATGTGGACCAGAGTACGGTGATTCAAGTGACTTCTTCAAAGGTCTCTTCCGCAGGAATACATGAGTGGCTGTATTGAGATCTTTGGGAACATAAAATACTTTCTCGCCATGACACGTAGTTGATGCAGGTGACAGTTTAGAAATATGCTGTCTCAGTCGTGCTGCGAAGTCTGCTTCATCAATGCTGTGGTGAGTTATGGGTTTTAAAAACTCACCAGGTAACCGGAGTGGCTCGCCGTATACCAGTTCGGCTGCAGAGGTTTGTAGATCCTCCTTCCAGGCACTCCTCATGCCAAGGAGAACAAGAGGAAGTGTCTCCGACCATTGTGCGTTGTTGTGGCACATGATGGCGGCCTTCAGCTGTCTGTGCATCCTCTCCACCAACCCATTGCACTGCGGGTGGTAGGATGTCGTGGGGCGATGGTAAGCGCCTATGATGGACGAGATGCTCTGGAACAGCTGCGAGTCAAATTGCTTGCCTCGATCCGTGGTGATGGTTTCGGGGCACCCGAAACGAGCAACCCAGCCAGCAATGAAGGTACTGGCGCAGGTCTCCGCTGAGATGTCAGCGAGAGGATACGCCTCTGGCCATCGAGTGAATCTATCGACGGCTGTAAGGCAGTATCTGAAACCAGAAGATAGTGGCATAGGGCCTATTATGTCAAGGTGGACGTGGGAGAAGCGATTGGAAGGAACAGGGAATGAGGAAAGAGGAGAGTGAGTATGACGGGTGACTTTGTTTCGTTGGCAATCTGTGCATTGTTGAGCCCATGTTCTGCAGTCACGACGAATCTTAGGCCACACAAATCTTTCTGAGATTAGTTTTGCTGTTGCGTTGGGGCCTGGATGACTGAGATTATGCAGGTTGTTGAAGATTTGCTTACGGAAAGTCGGTGTGATGAATGGCCTAGGGCGAGAAGTAGACTGGTCGCAGTATATGTAGGCATCCATAGTTTTTACTCTCTCTAACTTTAATGCAGTATTGTTATATAGCAAGTTTTGTAATTCTTGATCCGTTTCCTGTTCTTTCTGTAGTTGTTTGTAGTTGATGGTAGTGTCGACGCTTTCTAGTCGTGAAAATGCGTCGGCAACTACGTTGTCATTTCCAGTAACATGATTGATATCTGTAGTAAATTGCGATATGTAGTCGAGGTAGCGGTGATGACGGGGTGAGCAGTTATCTCGGCTTGTTGTGAAGGCGAATGTGATGGGTTTATGGTCGGTGAAAACTTTAAATGTTCTCGCTTCGAGCATATACCGAAAGTACTTGATTCCTTCGTGTATTGCGAGCAACTCACGATCATAAGTGCTGTACTTGGTTTGAGCAGGAGATAACTTGCGAGAGAAGAATCCTAGTGGTTGCCAGCTGTCACGTCTTCGTTGTTGCAAGACAGCTCCGATGGCAACATCTGATGCGTCTGTAAACAGTGCTAACTCGGCCTCTGGATCAGGATGCGCGATGAGCGTAGCTTCCAACAGGTTATTCTTGCAGGCGTCGAATGCTTTTTGTATATCAGCTGTTACTACAATGGGCGTTGACCCTTTAATGTTAGGACCACTTAAAGCTTGGTTCAGGGGGGCTTGAATTTGCGCGGCAGCAGGTAGGAACTTCCGGTAAAAATTTATCATCCCTAAGAATCTCCGTAACTCCTTAGCTGTTTTAGGGAGGGGGTAGTCTTGAATAGCCTGTACTTTATCTGGGAGAGGTCGTATACCGGCTGCAGACACGTGATACCCTAAGAAGGTAACCTCACTGACACCTAGGACACTCTTGCTGGTTAATAACTACGCCATATTTTTTCAGTTGTTCGAATATTTTTGTCAGGTGTGCTATGTGTTCTGTTTCTCCTTTTGAAAATACGAGAATATCGTCGAGATATCCAAACGTAAAATCTAGGCCTTGAAGAATTTCGTCTAAAAATCTTTGAAAAGTCTGTGCAGCATTTCTTAGACCGAATGTCATAGCGGTAAATTCAAACAGACCGAAAGGTGTCGTGATTGCAGTTTTATTGATGTCGTCTTCATTAACAGGTATCTGATTAAAGGCTTTAACAAGATCTATTTTAGAAAATATAGTTGAGCCTGACAATTGGTATGCAAAGTTGTGGATGTGTCTCACTGGGTATCTGTCTGGTATTGTTCGCGCATTTAGTCGTCTGTAGTCGCCACACGGCCTCCAGCCATCGTCTTTTTTAGGTACGAGATGTAGCGGAGACGACCATGGACTTTCAGAGCGACGAGCTGTTCCGTTTCGCAACATTTGTTCGAATTCTTGTTTTGCTATCTTTAAACGGTCAGGTGCCAAACGACGCGGTCGTGATGTTACCGGCGGGCCAGGAGTAACACGAATATGGTGCTTGGTATTGTGAATGGGTTTTTGTTGTGAACCAGCTGGTCTTGTTATCTCAGGGTACCTGCGTAGTAGGTCTAGGTAAGGCGAATTACCTGTAAAGGTTTTTAACGACAATAATTCGTGCGTTATTTCATTAGTTGAAGGCGCGCCAACTGTCAGGTTTGTAATCGAGTCTATCAATTTTTGTTGTCGGCAGTCGACTAATAAATTATAATAACTTAAAAAATCGACGCCAATGATGGGTCTCGACACGTCTGCTATTATGAACTTCCAAATAAAATCACGGCGTAATCCTAGGTTGAGTGACAGTTGGTATGTACCATAAGTACGTATTGGAGTACCATTCGCTGCGACGAGCTCATAACTGCTCTGTTTACCATACGACAGCTGATTTTTCAAATACGACCTAGGGTAGGCACAAACGTCGGAACCCGTGTCTATTAAAAATTGTACGCCGGTGCGTTTATCAGAAATAAATAGGCGGCCTTTACACGTAGAGCAGTCATCCGCCGCCATTACTGACTGCTTTGGAAGTTTTCCGTTTTAAAATCACATGGCTGGTTACATTTTGTGGCCTTATCACCGAATTTATAATGATACCAACACGTAGGGTGCACGTTGGTCCTTGATTGAGATCGGCGGTGTCGAGAAGATGTACGATTCCGACTTCTAGATCGCTCTGGTCGAGAAAATTCATTTACCTTCCGAGTTAGCACTTCTACGTGTTTCATGAGTTCAGCCATTTGTGTACCTACATAAGGTAGGTATATCACTTACTTGTGTATTGGACGATGTCGCCGCAATTTGACCTTTAGGTACGACATCGTGGATCCTGTCGGCAAGATCTGCTAGTACCTCAAGAGGCGATGACGATTGCGACGCTATTATTGACTGGATGTTAGTAGGTAGACGACTCGACCATATCGTGCGTAGAAACTCGTCGGGAACTTTCGGGCCGGCGAGGTGCTGCAGGTGCCTGAGAAACTGCGACGGTTTTCTATCCCCTAACTCCTCGTGGGTCAGGAGTTGGTGCACCTTCTTCTCCCTCGACTCGGAAAGCCGCTTGATCAGCTCCGTTTTTAGTCGATCGTATTTTTCGGTCGCTGGTGGGTTCACGATTATATCTTCCACCTCCGTCGCATATCGTGGATCGAGGTGGCTGACGACGTAATAGAATTTAGTAGTGTCCGCAGTAATATTTGAAATCGCGAACTGTCCTTCTATTTGCGCGAACCAAATCGCGGGCTTCTCTGGCCAAAATGGCGGAACGCGCACGCCGACACGGAAAATGTCTTTTGAATCCGTTGAAACGGTTTTCGAATTATTCTCGGACTCGCACATTTTAGAAATCACGTAGGTATAGCACTTTTATATTGTCACTGAGTCACTTGTTACTAAGTTTATTAAGTTCACTGCACAGTAGGTAGCACTAGCACTTGTTAGGTACGTGTTTAGTTCGGGGTCACCAATGTAGTGTCTATTAGGTTTATCGAGATAAATAAAACTAATGCACTAAAGTTATAAAGTCTATATATTAAAATAAGAAATAAATATAAAATAATGAGATCAAATAAAGTTACAGTTATACAAAACGAGAAGAGAATAATAATTTCGATGCGCGCGCGATCGCTAGCCGTGGCGGACTGTGTGGGCGAGCGAGGGGGCGCGTGCGGGTCGAGCGCGGGGAGGCGACGGCGACGACAGCGCTCGGTGTGTCGATCGGGTGGCTCCACGAACACGCGAGGCGTCCGAGTCCATCAACGCGGGTCGGGGCTCCGCTAGCGGCCAGGCCGTGTGTAGGTATAACTAAGGGTGTGTACAAGCGTGCGGAAGCATAAGGCCGTATACAAATGTCGTAAAGTTTTAAGTGTTATAGTATGAATGTGGGTGTATGTGTGTGTATGTATGTATGTATGTTTTATGTAAGTATTTATTATGTATATTATCTTGTACCTTAGCTATATCCTACACCTGCTATACCTCCACTGAGCTTTAGAAAACCTTCTCCCAGAGACTCATCAATAGTAACAACTTTATCGTCACTTGATTTACTCATCAGTTCACATAGTTTCATTTTCAAATGATCTAATCTTTTTTCTGCTTTACTTTTTTTAAGTTTAATGTCTTTGTTTCCGAAAGCGGTGGAGACTTTAAACTTTCTTTTCATAAGTATTGCCTTTGCAGTTAGATTTATAGCATCGTCTACTACCGATTGAGGCAGTTCTATTCTATCTAATAGTTGTTTCTTCTCATCTGGTGCATTACTGTGAATAAATTGAAATTTTCCATTCGCATACATTATAACTGTATTAATTAATTTTCCTAGCGCAGTCTTATCACATGGATCATTGAAAAACATTGCCAATGAGTTTTCAAGTTCATTTTCATTGAAATTCCTACCTTTCAATACTTCAGGATACAAATGTCTTTTGAACAAGCCGAGGGAATCTTCTTCTGACTCAAAGAATTCTTGTTGGAATGTCGCTAGTCTGTACGCATCGTCATCCTCACCAATAATCTCAGAAATGTCCAATACTTTATGTGCAAGAGCCACGTGGTATCGTCGTAAGATATTATCTGTCGTTTGTATTACTGAATCAGTGGTTTTATTCAGAAATGTTGCAATAGTTGTCGCGAGAGCTGAAATGTCATCTTCTATTGAATATATCTTCTCAAAAGAAACCACTGGAAACGTATCAACTTTTAGATTGAATTTGAAATCTTGTAAATTTGGTAATGCGGATTGTAGTTCAGAAAACAGCTGTCTCGCAATGTCACCTAGTGTTTCGGTATTGTCTGAGAATTTCAGGTATTTACAGTTTTGGTCTGCTATTAAAATATTTCCCACTATACTGGCTAAATCGATGTTGATTTTAGAAAATTCTTTTTCCACTGTTTTGTCTATTGTGACTATATGTCCCGGTGCAGATTTCAATAACATTTCCACCATTTTGTTTTTTACTTTCACAAGGATGCTGTCAGCTGTCCAATCTTCATTATTATCTTCATTCCCTCTTACTGTGAGATCTTTATTGCCGAATGCCACTGGGACTTTAATTTCCTTCGGTCTCAGGATTTCTTCCGCAGCTATACACATGGCTTCGTGTACATTCGCCCGAAGAACATTTACTTTTTCTAATTTATGTCTTAAATCTTCACCCATAGATTTGTCGACAAATTCTAGTTTTCCATTACTGTTGTTTAGAGTTACAACACTGCATATAAGTTTTGCTAATATTTGAACATCAAAAGGTTTCATAAATAGTTTTGCTAGCAATTCATTCCTTGCAACATCATCAAGTTGCCTTTTCTTTAAAACGTCCATATAAAACGTGTCTCGGAATAATTTAATAAATTCATCATCGCTTTCGTAAAATTCACTACGGAAACGAGCGATTCTGTGTTCACTGTTTTCGTTTTTATCCCGAATTTCACTTATATGTAAGAAGTTTTTTGCCAGAATCACGTGGTAAATGAGTATCAGATCGTTGTTGATTGACAGTACAGTATTGTCGTTTTTATTAACAAATTCTGCTAGTAAAATAGCCAGCTCGACTAGCTGTTCCTTCATGACTCTTTCGCATAGACACTCCACATGTGATTCTTTGTGATTCGGCTGGACGGCATCATTCCCTGTAGCTATTAAACTGTTGAGTTTATGAGCAACTTCTTTATCAAATCGTACATTATCATGATCATCTCTAGCTGTCGTATACATAATGAAATAAGTATCAATGTCTTGAAAATTTCCCTTAAAAAAGACGTCTTTATTGTTTTGTTTGAAGGAACGTCTGATGGTTAGGTAGCTGGCGAACCATTTAGCTAAGTCGTTTTTGTTGTTTAGCGGCAAAACTGTTTTATCTGTTTCTCTGTGTTTCGCTTGAACAAAAATGGCGATTTGTTTATTACTGTTCCCAATTTTCGCTTTAGCTCTAAAGCATATATCGTCAAATGTTCCTATGTCTGCCATGTTGGTCGCTAAATAACAATCTTTAAGGCTGTTGTCGAATTTTGCTCTGAAGTTAATAAGGCTTATCAGTTTTGTTTCGTACAGCTGGCTTTTAATGCCGGATGTTCCTTCTCGTTTCTTATACATTTCGGCAGATTTCCTTTTCTTTTTAGCAATAACAGCTTTTATGTCTTCATGCCTGAAAACCTGCTACCAGCCACCGAGGGGTGGACAACAGTTGACCTGACTGCAGTCCCTGAGTCGTCAGTCAGGCGTAGGCGTAGTCAAACAGGGTTTAGTTCAGCAGTGCTCGTGATGAGGTGATGCTGGTGATGACGATGATCCAGTACTACCTGTCCTGGACGTCGTATAGCCTCAGAGTCAGCAACAGTTGACACAAATGAAGTTTAAAGTAATCAATACTTTTTCATTTTCCCGATGTCCAGTCCATTCGAGTTCTGCAAACAAAAGTATTGTTAGGAGACCGGCCATATTGAATGTCAAACCAACGGTTATTGATTAAGGCCACCACAGACCGAGCTATCATACTATACAGTGTGAGTCTTTATAAAGTGCACATATTGAAAAAGGTTAAAAAAAAAAATTTTTATGGGCTTTTAATGTTTTTTTATCTCGTCTTGGCACCTCATGCAAATAAACTGTCACTACTTTTAAACTAAATAAAATATTAAAACTAAACAAAAATAATAATGATCTCCAATAATAAGCCGAGCTAATAAACCTATAATTTTTTGAAAAATAAGCCTCAATAATTAATAATTGATGATTTTTTGAAAAAAAAAATACTTTTTTTCTACCATTGTTTGCAATAAATGTAATATTTATCGAAAAAATGTCCCGAGATAAAAAATTCAATTTTTTTTTTAGATTTTTTTTGACAGTTTTTCCGTCGATAAAATTGTTTATTTTTTCACCCTTTTCAATATGTGCACTTTATAAAGACTCACACTGTATACAGGTTTTCTGTCAAGTGAATGCTGAAACCTTTCCCATACGCCGAGAAGAGGCGTTTCTCAGTAGTGGGCAGGTATTTATAGGCTGTCGATGAGGTTGGCATGTCATCAAACTAAACAATAATAAACAGTAAATACTCAAGTCTGAGTTGATAAGTATGTTTTTAGAATTATCAATCAATAAACAAGATAAACAATTATTTATCTGTGTGCAACCACACAACTAGATAAGGGATTCATATAATACGTATTTACATTACCTACCTATTACTTGGGTCAATTATTTCGTTACTCGAGTACAGAGAGACGACTCAGATATTAGTATTTTATTCTAGTCATTTAAGGACAATGTCCTTAACTTTCAACAAACCCATGATTACTTAATATCAACACAAAGTTCACAATCGAATTATATAGGGGCACTATTAGGTACTTGTGTTGACTACCTTCCAACTCCATCATGAGATCAGCTCAATTTCATAATAATATGCATGGTCATCCAATTTATACATGTATGCAAAATTACAGCTCAATCGGAAAACGGGAGGTGAATCAAATTTGCAATAACATAACATACCATCCCACCTTTTTATCCCCGAAGGGGTAGGTAGAGGTGCACACAAAAGTAACACCCACTTTTCACTATTTATAAATCCCATGTAATAGGGGGTGAGCCTATTGCCATATACCGGGCACATTTCCAGACTCCGTGCTACTACTGATTTTAAAAAAAAAAACCCAGTAATACTTTGCCCGACCCAGGAATCGAAACCGAGACCAACGAGGCAGTCAAGCGCAAAGCATTATTTTAAAAAAATATTCGATGTTTTCACTTTTCTACGATTTTATTATATTGTGTATAAGTCAAGTCAAAGTCAAAAATCATTAATTTCAATTAGACCAGGAAGGCACTTTTGAACGTCAGCAATAGAAATTTAAAAGTGAAGCTATTTGCTCATTCCAAGGTGTAGATTCCTATGGAGAAGAACGAGCAAGAAACTCCATAGGTTACTCTTTTCCAATCAGTTTCACAATACAATTCTTCAGTTACACAGTTTTATTGGTTTGATTGTGCGAGAACAATGTAACACCAAATCTAGTCAAAGAGATCGAAAAAGAAAATAACCCTTAAAGACAATATAGAAGATAAGACGTCCCGATGAAATTAAATGTTACTCAAGGACGTAGATCGCAGTCTGAAATGACATATAGGCTACTGTTCATTCCACGGGTACGCCGGCGAAACCTTAACAACTAATTACAATTTGTAACAACTATGTATAGTATGCACTGATAAGCCTGTTACTCACCGAATTATTTCATCTTGAAGTATACTTCCACATCACATTTTCACAGATTTAACAATAAATTCATTAAATTAACTGAAGTTCTTTAAAAATCAGGATTTGTAATTATTTTTATCAAAATATTGCAGCTCTATTATTGGTTATGTTTACTTCGCGTTCTCAATTCAAGGTCGACCAACTTTTTTTTGTCTGAGCAGTGTTGCCAATTTCCGTAAACCTAATTACCTACTGTGTTGCTAATAAATAAATAATCAGAAAAGATATTTTATGAGATAAATATTATAGAGAATGCCATAAGGCATTAATGTCCGCCTTATGTACCATTACTTGTTTCTGTGTACATTAAATTGTATATTTAATTTTATTTGTATGGTATTATTTTTTAAGGCGTAAATATTTTAGTTTTAAATTATTTACATTTTAAATTGTATATATTTGTTTAATTTCAATTGTTATCAATATGTACCTAATAATATAAAATAAAATAAAGTTAACTAAATTGGGATCACAAAAAAGAAAGTGTAAATATAAAATAAAAATGTGTCAACAAAAGCTAGTTTCGTAGTCGTCAAATTCAATACTTTTGTCGGAATGTCAAGAACAATATTTTCTATAAATTTTATATGTAATACAGGCTTATGAGGTCATCATACTTGAGGATAGATAAAAACAGTTTATTTACAAGGGAACTACCCAGTTCTATCACTATTAAAAAGCAAATCTACAGATAAATAAGTCATTAAAACTGGCTGTACGAGCGTACTTACGGCGCGTCGCGTTCCGCGCACGCTCAAAGAGCCATCAGACCACCACGGATGGGGCTCAACAGGGCTGATGCCGATTCGGAGTCGCGCAGAATCTAATGGGTAACCGGGCTCCGGCTCGACGTGCAGGAGAAGGAACGGAGTGGTTTTTAGTCAGTAAGATTCTGACACTCCCTCCCGCCTCACCCAGGCGAGAGCAGTAATTCGATGATTTTTTCCCCTTAAAAAAAACTGGCTGTAGGTAAGTGTTACCTAGTTGTGACATCATCAGAACATTTTTAAGTTAAATAGCAAACTTATTTCTAGAAAATTACCTAATTAAATTAGAATATTAAGTATACCATCAAATCAATGAATCAAAGTGTGTATTTTTTAATATTTCAATAATCAACATTTATTTAAAATTAGCTTACTATGGGCCATACTCGTTTTCGTACAATCTCTTGTAATAAGATGTTGCTATATCCATTATATCTGTTCTACGATGCTTCCATTTTCCACTATCATTTTTCATTTTAACAATCCAATCCTTTGAGTTCCTCAGTTCCCTGTATGCCTTTTTGATTCCACCAGTTTTGCTAATGAATTTTTCTATAGTTTCCATTCTGTTTTGTTTCCTGTCTTTTCTTATGCTCTCTTTTATTTGTTTACTAATTTCTGTTAGATATTTTCTTCTTTTTTGTGTATCTTTAGTGCTCATCAAGTGGTTTCTCGATTCTAGTAGTTTTGTGGTATTTGTTGTTAACCATTTTTTCGGTTCATTTTTGGTATTTGCGATTAGTTGTATTTGGGTTTTTATGGTATTTTCTATCCAATTGTATCTTTCTTGCGTTCCCAATTCTTTTGTGTTAGATTTGTAGTCTGTAAATTTGTTGCTTAAAGTGATTGTTATTTGTTCTAGCTGATGTTTCCCGAGCTTTATATTTCTTGAGTCGTGCCGTGGTCTAGGTTTTTTTGGTTGATTTGATACTAGTTCTGCTCTGATTAGTTTATGGTTAGTGTTGAAGTTTAGTTTCTTGATTACAGTAAAGTTAGAGAAGAAGTTGTTTCTGTTGGACATTATAAAATCGATTTGGTTTTTTGTTTTGCCATCCGGTGAGATCCAGGTCCACATGTTTTTCTTATTTTTCCTGAACACAGTATTTAAGATAACTAGATTATTTTGTAGTGCGAAGTTCGTAATATGTTCTCCGTTTCTACTCCTCGGTTTTTTGCTGTATGTGAAAGGTCCCAGTACATTTTTCTCTTCCGGGCGCCTTTCGCCAAGTTGGCCATTCCAGTCTCCCATTATTATGAGGTTTTTGTAGCCATACTCGCGGATCGCATTATTTAGATCAAGGTAGAATGTATTTATTGTATCTAAGCTCGATTGTTCAGTAGGTGAATATATTTGTATTATTGACCAAGGATCTTTATATCCGGGCAGTTTCAGGTTCATTATCGCAATACGCTCCGATATACCTACAAAACCTTCCACATGTTTTATTATATGTTTTTTAACAATAAATCCGACCCCATGGAGTCCCGGGGTTTCTCCGATATGGTATAATGTGTAATTTGAATAAGATATAATATTTTCGCCCATTCTTCTCACTTCACTGAGCCCAACGATGTCCCATTTGATGAGATCCAAAGCATACATGAGTTCTGTAAGATTTTCTTCATTTTTTAGGGTAAGTACATTGAGTGTTGCGATATAAATGTTAGCTTTTCGAGTTATGTTTGTGTTATTGTTATTACTTGATGTTGGAGGGTTGTGGTCTTTTTCCCCCACGAGGACCAGTCGGCTTGGGGGAGGTTGGTGTATTCCAGTTTCATTGTTGCTAGTATTTTCGATTGGTTTTGGATTCCGTTTGCCGATTCTTAATTGTTATTGTTTTTCTGTGGTAGATATATTTGATAGAGAGTTGGACCTACCCCGCATCATATCAAAAACATTTGTCCTATTTGCCTTGATCGAAGCTATAATCTGATGTTTTTTTGGTTGGTTACTGGGTGACAAGGGGTGATAAGCAGTAGGTGAGGTAGATGCTTCCCTTTTTCGTTTATCTTGGTTCATTTTACCCTCTATAACGACGAGTTTGTCGTATTTCAAATACGCTATATTGCCTTTTTTCCTTTCTTCAGCTAGTTTGGCTTGTAACGCTTTTCGCTTTTCCAACACTTCCTTTGAGTAATCTTCACTGATATTAATTTTGATCAAGTTCTTCTTGTTTTTAATAATTTCGTATTTTCTCCAATTGTTTACAAACGAACATAATACCGGTCTCGGTTTGTTAATTTCTCTATTTTTAGCACCTAAGCGGTGAATTTTGTTGATTTCATAGTTTTCTATTTTAATATTTAGGTCTTGGTTCAGATGTTTCTTAAATTCTTGTAGTAATTCAAGAGTTGATGTTTCTTTTTCTTCCAGGCCAAATACTACGATATTATTTTCCTTTATGATATTATTTTTCTTCTCCACTCTTTTCATGACTTCAATTTCTTTTTCTAGTTTTTCTACTCTGATTTTCAGGTTCTTGTTTTCTTCCACTAAAGGGATTAGCTTATCATCAATTTTATCCATAATGCTTTTTGTGATAGATTGCTTCAATTCAGTAGTTTGGCTTTGCATTTCAATTTTCATTTTGTCAAATAATATTTGAAATTGACCTTCCATTATATATTTATAAAGTTGTATTTGCGTATGTTGAAACGTATAGTTATTTTTTATTTTGTGGTTGGCAACACTGGTTGAACTATCAATGTCACAAATGTCAGTTGTTATGACGTTGCTATGACAGATGTCGATGGATAATGTCTGTCGTGCTTTGTAACCTCAAATCAGTGGTGATAATGTTATTCTAATTTAACGACGTCCACGGATAATCACTAAAATCTGATCTTCTATGAACACTTCACAGATGTTATGCCAGCGTTTTGTGGCGAAGTTTTTACCAAAAACTTGTTTTAACTATTTTTAATCACTCAGTTTCTTCAATAGGTTATCGCTATGATGTTGACAATTATAACGCCGGAAACGGAACCCGAAACAACGGAAGACGAAATTGATTTAGCGGGTTTCTCAAATATTCCTAACATTCTTCAAGCAGAAGTCGAGAAAGCCATAGATACCCAAAAGGCAGACAAATCACCAGGTCCGGACGGCATAAGCAATGAAATCTTAAAACAAGGAAAGGAAGTGTTAGCACCTGTTCTTACAGATATGTTTAACAATATTCTAAACACTGAAATAATTCCTCAACAATGGACAGAATCTAGCATTATCCTATTGTTTAAAAAGGGTGATAAACATGAAATAGGAAACTATCGCCCCATCAGTCTTATGTCAAACATCTACAAAATTTTTGCCAAGATCATACTAAAATGCATTGAAAGAACATTAGACGAGCACCAACCCATCGAGCAGGCAGGATTTCGTAAGGATTACTCGGTGATCGACCACATCCATGTGGTTCGTCAAGTCGTCGAGAAATACAGCGAATACCAGCTGAAATATTACATTTCCTTTATCGACTACAGTAAAGCATTTGACTCTCTTTTACATAAAAATATATGGGAAGCATTAGTGGAACAAGGCATTGAACACAAATACATAAGACTCATAAGAAACGTATACAGTCATAGTACAGCCAGAATACAGTTAGAAAAGAAAAGCCAGCCGTTTAAAGTAGGAAAAGGTGTTAGACAAGGAGATCCGCTATCCCCAAAACTATTCTCAGCTGTACTGGAATCAATCTTTAGAAAACTCACTTGGGAAAATTTTGGGATCAATGTAGATGGTACATCACTGACGCACTTAAGATTCGCTGATGACATAGTGCTATTCGCCAAATCACCCGAAGAGATCACTAAAATGATAGAAGAACTTGCGACAGAAAGTGAGCGAGTAGGGCTAAAACTTAATCCAGAAAAGACTAGAATGATGACAAACGGAGAGAAAACTGAGATAAAGATAGGAAACACCGAAGTCAACTACACTGACGAATACATCTATCTGGGACAACTCATAACTCACAAAGAACCTATGCGCGAGGAAGTGAATAGAAGAATTGCGAACAGCTGGAGAAGATACTGGAGTTTAAAGGAGGCCATGAAAGACAAACAACTTCATAACAACATTAAAGGTAAACTATTTAACACCTGCATATTACCCGTCCTTATGTATGGCTGCCAATCATGGACCTTAACCCGGGAAATGACTAACAGACTAGCAACTTGCCAACATGCTATCGAGAGGAGCATGCTGAATGTCAAAAGATCAGACAGACTGAAATACAGTGTCATAAGAAATAAGACAAGAACCATAGATGTAGTACAGAAAATTAAAAGACTCAAATGGAGATGGGCAGGGCATACAATAAGAGGTCATGATAAATGGAGTAAGAAGGTGACAAAGTGGTATCCAAGGGAAGGCAAGAGGAAAAGAGGCAGACCGCAGAAAAGGTGGGACGACGATATAAGAGAAGTGGCAGGAGTGATGTGGAACAGAGTGGCTCTAGAAAGAACTGAATGGAAAAGGTTGGAGGAGGCCTTTGCCGATTGGCAAACAGATCTGCAGAAAATAAAAAAGCAGCAAATACTAGAATAAGTTTATATTTTTACTCTAAGTTTTATGTTTGCTCTAAAATAGTGTTATTAGGTTAAGCTATGTCGATCTGAAATAAAGGCTATTATTATTTACATATATTTATTTAAAATTCTCTATAAATTATATTTCTAAATACTACTTACAACATAAAAAAAATAATATTTAAAAATATAAAAAATAGGACCCGACCAGTAGCGGGAGCATGGTCCAAGCTACCGGTGGTTAGGGCTCCAGAGACAGAAACCTCCTCACGATACGTGCCGTTTCTAGGAGAACTGCCTTCTGTATCAGGCCCTTGATCCATCCACCTAACGCCAGCCTCCTGAGATGGATGTCGAGGCTTTTAGGGATTAACCCATTGGCCGACACGACTATCGGCACAATGATAGCCGAATCCACACTCCACATGTCGACAACCTCGTGAGCTAAGTCTAGATATTTTATCTGTTTATCTTTCTCAGCTTTCACGAGGTTCTCGTCATGGGGAATGGTGACATCGATTATCATCGTGCGGCGTACTTGACGGTCTATCACTACTATGTCAGGTTTATTGGCTACAATAGTCCTGTCAGTAATGATAGACCGGTCCCAGTACAATGTGATATGGTCATTTTCCAGAACTGGGTCGGGCACATACTTGTAGTACGGTACCTCAGAATCAACAAGTCGGTAGTGTAAAGCAAGTTGCTGATGGATAATCTTGGCTACTTGATTATGCCTATGCAAATATTCACTGTTAGCCAAACGACCACAACCAGAAATAATATGTCTAATGGATTCACCGGGACTATGACATGCCCGACATATGTCAACCGTCCCATCCTTAATTATATATTTCCGGTAGTTATTCGTAAGGATAACTTCGTCCATTATTGCACAGACAAATCCTTCAGTTTCCCCAAAGAGATTACTGAATCGTAGCCAAGACACGGACGCTAGAAAATCTACACCGGGCCCATGAAGGGCCCGGAAGAAGCGTCCGTGGAGCTCCTTGCTATGCCATACCTCCTTGCGATCATTGACGCTCAGTACAACAGGTTTGCGCCAGTTCTCTTTTGCCAAGGATAGTGGAGTGAATCCATTGTCCACCGCTGCTACTTCTCGATGCATACCCTCGTTGACTTTCAGGAAATATTCCCTGAGGCTGCACACCTCACGGTTGTGAAGGGTCTTAGCATTTAATAAGCCTCGACCACCACACTTCCGCGGGATGTACAACCTCATGACCGACGAACGAGGGTGATGCATGCGATTTGCAGTCAGCAGGGTCCGGACTCGTCTATCCAGGGTGTCAAGTTCAGTCTGTGTCCACTTGAGTATACCAAAAGAATACATTAGGACTGGCATGACCCAACCGTTAAAGGCTCGCACCTTGTTTCCGCCTGATAAGGAACTTTTGAGTACCTTATTCAGGCGGCCAAAGAAGCGCTCCTGTAACGATTGCTTCATGTCCGGTCCATTAATGCCTAATCCTTCTGATATACCCAGGTATTTGTATGTATCGTTTGCGGAGAGTGATCTCAGTTTTGTGAAATCTGAGAGTTCTAGTCCCTCAGATTCCACAATCCCTCCTCGCTTTACATGCATGACCGCACACTTGTCTACTCCAAACTCCATTCTGATGGAACTACTAAATTTTTCAGTTATATTCAGTAGTTCCGTCAGTTGTTTCTTGTTTGGAGCAAACAACTTGAGGTCATCCATGTAAAGTAAGTGGGATATAACTAAACCCCTTCTCCGCAAAGGATAGCCTAGCCCTGAATCCTCCAGTAGAGTACTTAGAGGATTCAAGGCCAAGCAGAACCATAGTGGGCTCAGGCTGTCACCCTGGAATATTCCTCGTACTATCCTTACAGGTTCTTCATTCCCTTGGATTTGTCTACATCCCGGATAGCAAAGCACGGTGCTCCACTGCCTCATACATGACTCCAAGAAGGAGCGTAAACTTGCATGTATTTTATACAACTCCAGCACCTTCAGGAGCCATGTATGTGGCACAGAATCATATGCTTTTTTATAGTCTATCCAGCATGTAGACAAATCTTTTCGGGACCGACGAACCTGTTGGCTAACAACCATATCAATGAGGAGTAGCTCCTTAGTTCCACGAGACCCCTCCCTACATCCATTTTGGGACACAGACATGATGGAATTTTGTTCAATATGTTTTGTTATTTTTGTCCTCAAAATGGATGTAAGAAGTTTATAGACCGTTGGTAGACATGTGATTGGTCTATAATTTTTGGGCTCAGTGGAACTACCTGATTTATGGAGCAAGTGGGTAACTCCTGTTGTTAGAAATTGTGGTAACGACCCAATTTCCAAAGCTGCCTGGAAGTGTAATGCTAAGCGAACGTGTGAACTCTTGAACCATTTAATCCAGAAATTGTGCAGTCCGTCCGGCCCCGGTGATTTCCAATTCGGAACCGAACAGGCTGCACTGGCTACATCAGAGGAGGTGATTTCTACCTCCTCCATCTCTGGTATAGTCTCACACCTTCGCTTAACATCACACATCCAGTCACCTTCTGTGTGGCTAACAGGTACCGACCAGATGTTGCGCCAAAATGTGTTAGTGGCATCATCATCCGGTCGCCGCCCGTCAGCCACATCTTGGTTGGATCGTTCCCAATCTCTGTATACCCACCTCTGATCTCTTTGGAACATGCGATTCTGAGTATAGCGCTCCACTCTTTTTTTGTAACGTCTAATACGGTTTGCCCATGCATAAACTTTCTGCTTCAGGAAGTCGATGCGCTCTGTAACACGTGACAGGTATTCATGAGGACTGGTTTCAGTCCCCACAAATGCACGTCTTACAAAGCGCATCACTCTAGGGCGAGTATTGCCCTCCCTGAAACAGGATAGTTTGCCAATGAGTACCCTGGCCTCACTGATACGACGCTCTATCCTATACTGCCAGGCAGGTACTGCTGGTTTTGGTCGGACTGCTGCGTCAAGATTTGGAAATCTTACGTTAGCCACTCGACAAGCAGCTACCGCCCCACAGTACAAGATTGAGTGTGTATCATAGAGGTTTTCGCTACTCTCAAAATATTTTTTAAGTAGCGAATCCAAGGCGCTCACCAGCGCCCTATTTTTTTTACACATGGGCAAACGTGGTAATTTAGGTCTTAAATTACTAGGAGCAAGTCTATACTCACGAACCGCATCCTCCAAAGCACTCCTCAGTCGTTCATTGCACTGAGTACTCACTTGTTCAACCCTGTCATCCTCCACACCAACGATAGGGGTGGTTGGCGTCACACATTGTGAGACTACAGGTGTTTGTGCCACCGATTGTGGTGGTGCGGGGACGACACGATTGCGCAGTGCTTCTAGGCGTAGCCGATCAAGCGCAGCCTCATCCAATCTACGATTGCGTTGGATGACCCGCACCTGATCCGACAGTCGTTGGGCCGAGACGTTGATAGATGGCTCAAGAACCTGAAATACAGAAAGCATCCTTTCACGGTACGCAGTGAGGTTAGTCCCTCCCTCTGTAGCACCGTAGTACGAGCGCATGACGTTCTCATTTATGGTTTGAGACCATTTCATGCGCCGCACACAACCACCGGTAGCGGGGACCCGTCCCGGGGCCTGTTGGCCCCTGGCTCCCAAGCCCGTCGGTGGCCGGCCTCTCCCCGGCCGACGTACAGGTGTCGGCGACGTCGGCGGGGAGAAATAGTCATCGCTCGAGCTCGACGCAACTGCTGTCACCGGTGATCCTGCGGGGCTGGGGTCCGGCGACGGCGAGGCGGAGCTGAGCGACGAGTCCGGAGGTGGTGGGGGTGCGTCACGTCTTTTCCTGGCTCTCGTCAACATCAACGTAGCATTTTAATTTTCTATTTTATCATCTTCCTTTTGTAGTCTGTCACTGTCAAATTTCATTTTTCTTCATTTATTGTTTGTTTATTGCTATTGTCGGTGTTGATTTTGTAGTAAGTATATATTATTATAAAAAGGTTTTGTTATTGTTATATTGGGTATAAGGAAACGTGAATTATTTATAAAAATAAACCGAAATAAAAACAGAGTAAAATTTTGTACGTTATGTCAACGTCGTGGTGTTACCATATACTGAGAAATAAACGATATTAATATTTTTTGGGTAGTTACTTTTTCTCAGCTCTGAAAGCTGGTATTCACCTACATTCACGGGCCAGGGCCAAGTAATATAGGGTGTGTGTAGTAATTATGTGTTTGTGGTGTCTTCTTCCAACTGCATAAACTTTCGGACTATCCTGCATGTGTTTAATATGGCTGCTTTCTGTATGTAATATAGGTAGTATCTTTTAAGTCTATGAGTTCAGGCTATTTGCAGGCTTGGGTATCACCCCCGTGGTGAGACAACAATAGGGACTATATACACTTTTTCTTGTCTCCATATCCTAGCGACTTCTTCTTTTAATTCAGCATATTTACTTATTTTTCTCCAATAGTTTTTAATAAATTGTGAGTATTTGGAACTGCAATATCTATTAAGTATGTAATATTATTTATTTTATCTCGTAGGGTTATGTCTGGTCTATTGTGGATGGTTCTGTCTGTTAGAATGGCACGATCGTAGTATAGTTTGTGTGTGGTATTTTCTAATACGTTTTCTGGTGTGTACTTATAATAAGGTGTGTTTGTGTCCTGTATGAGTTTATGTTTGATTGCTAGGTTCTGATGGATGATGTTTGCTAGTTGATTATGTCTGTGAGTGTAGTCTGTTTGAGTAAGTGTTGTGCATGCTCCTGTAATGTGTTGAATGGTCTCTGGCTGGGTGTGACATTTGCGGCATTTGTCGTTTGTAATTGTAGGGTCCTTGATGATAAATTTTCTATAATTTTTTGTATTAATTATCTGGTCTTGTATAGCAATTATAAATCCTTCGGTTTCCGGAAATAAATTACCTACTTTAAGCCATTTATTGGAAGCTATCGTGTCTATGTGTGCCTGTTCAAGGTCATGGGGGTGACGGCCGTGTAATACTTTCTTCTTCCAGTCTTCTAATTTTTGTGTCTGTGGGTCGTTGTTAACGTCGTATGTAAGTTTGGTTCATGTAAGTTGAGGGGCGTGTAGTTGGCGTCGTTTGTAACGATGGCTTTGTGTATGTTGCTTGTATTGGATTTTGCGTAAAAATAATTTTAATTTTATGATCTGTTTCTGCCAAAGGTGGTGGATATCTATAAGGCCTCTCCCCCCATGTTGTCGCTTAATTGTTAACCTCTCTATTGCGGATTTGGGATGTAGATTGTTATATTTGGTAAGTGTAGTGCGTGTACTTCTTTCTAATTGGTAGATGTCAGTTTTCGACCATTTAATTACACCAAAGGAGTAGGTTAATATAGGGATCGCGTAGGTATTCAGTGCTTTTATCAAATGTTTACTAGAGAGTTGAGTTTTACATAATGCGCTTACTCTATTTTTATATTCATTACATAAAGTGTTCTTAATTGTTTTATGATCTAACCCTTTAAGTTGTCTGTAACCTAAATATTTATAGAAGTCATCTGGTTCCATAGCAGTAATAACGTCCATATTGTTTATAGTATAGTCTCCTGGTTTAATTTTGCCCCGAATGATGTGTATTGTTTTGCATTTGTCCAACCCAAATCGCATATTAATGTCTCTGCTGAATTTTGTTGTAATATCTATTAGTGTTTTCATTTCTTTTTCCGTTTTTGAATATAACTTTATGTCATCCATATAGATAAGGTGGGAGATAGTGGTTATTTCTGTGGTGTTAGAAAGACAATAGCCGGCTTGGCTACGGTGAAGTAAGTGGGATAGAGGGTTAAGGGCGAGACAGAACCACATTGGGCTAAGGGAGTCGCCCTGGTAAATACCTTTTTTTATACTAATCTGTCGAGTTGTTACAGTATTATTGCGATAGTTTAATTGAAGAGTGGTTTTCCATTGTGACATTACATTTTTCAGAAATGCTATAATTGTGGGGCTTATTTTATAAATCTGTAATATTTGTATTAACCAGGAATGTGGGATGCTATCAAAAGCTTTTTTATAATCGATGTAGGTGCAATGCAAATTTTTATTTTTCGTGGCAGCGTGTTTATGTATCACAGAGTCTATAACTAGTTGTTCCTTACAGCCCATGTGGCCCCGCCTGCATCCTTTTTGCTCTTCCGCTATTATGTTGTGTTGTTCTATATGTTTGTTGATTTTTGTAGTGATTGTGGATGTTATAATTTTGTACAGTGTGGGTAGGCATGTGATGGGCCTGTATTGGGAAGGTTGTGATGTATACTGTGTTTTCGGCAGCATGTAAGTTATTCCAGTGGCAATGAATTCTGGTATGTTCTGTTTTCCTAAGATGATGTCCGTTATATTTTTAGCTAAAATTTTATGTAGGGATTCTAATTTTTTGTACCAATAATTATGTATCTTATCAATACCGGGGGATTTCCAGTTATGGAGTTTTGCGGTGATATTAGTTATATCAGACTCAGTAACCTCTACAAAGTCCATTTCTTCCAATGAACTCCATCTGGCTGCTTCATCTGATATCCAATCTGATTTATCATTATGTTGTGCTTCATCTTCCCATATACCTGACCAAAATGCCTCGAGTTGTTCTGTTGTTGGTAATTCTATGTTATTATCAAGTGTTGTTTGTGCTTTTGTTCGTAGATTCCTGTAAAAATTCTTTTCATTCATAGCAAATGTCGAATTATGAGTCCTGCGTTCTTGTGCTTTTTTGTACCGTTTTAGTCTATGGGATTTTAATGCCAATTTTTGTTTCAAAGTATCTAGAAATTCTTCCGGTTTCCTATTGTCTTTTTCGTGTCTCGTGTGTGTAGTGTATCTTTTGTTTCTGAATATAGCTTCTACTCTTTTAATTACTTTGTTTGAACGATTGTTATTTATGTATTGTGTTAATCTACTACAGTCTGCTCTAAGTTTCTCTATATCTCTTTCTAGCCTAATTTGCCATGCTGGCTTATTGTTAGTTTTAGTTTTCGTGTTGCCTGTGTAATCCGTGATTTTATAATTCAATTCTTCAGAGATTACCAATGCTGTGCAGTAAATCAAAGTGTGTACGTCTGTTAGTTTAGTGTCTTCAGTAGTGTATTGGATGAGGATATTTTTGTTAAATATATTGACAAGTTGCTGTAGTTTTGGTGAGTACCTAAGCTTGGGCAGTTTAGGCCGTACTGCCGGGTTCATCCCGGAATATAAATTAAGTGCTGTTTTAAATGTATCGTGTAGTTGTTGTATATGCGTCAGATAGCATATTTTGTGAATGTCAGCTTGGTGTCAATATCATTTTCTATTGTTATAGTCAAGTTCTCAGTTTGTGTAGATGTATGTGTGGTATGAGAGTGTGCTTGTGATTGATAGATTGAGAGAGTTTGAGTGTTAGATTCTGATTGAGTAGTAGGTGTAGAGAGTACGAGGATGGTTGTTCTTCTTGTATGTTTGGTGTTAATACGTTGTGATTGTTAAGGTTTTCGACATTTTCTAATTCTAATTGCATGCGAACTTCTTCTTTTAATTGGTCTATCTCATCTTGGGACAAAAGTTTGTTTCTAACTATAACTCTTCTTTGATCTGCAATTCTTTGTTCTGAGACTATAACATCTGGATATTGTTGAGAGAAAAGTTGATGCAGTTGTTGTCTGTATGTAGTCATGTCGGTCTCTAACTTTGTAATATGTAGGTAGGTTCGCATGATGAATAGGTTAACTTCTTTACTCCATCTCATGCGAACTCTTGTTTTTCCGGCCTTGGTGGACGCGGGTAAGAAGGTGGACACCTCCCGCGCAACAGTCAAGGTCGGATTTGTATCAACTGTATTCAAATTAGCTATGGAAGTGATGATGATGATAATATAGGTGACGATGGTAAAGATGGTGATGGTGACCTGGATGGTACGTAAGATGCTGTGCTTGGACTGAACGGTTCTACAGGGGTGTTAGTCCTGTCCGTTAGTCTGCCACCATCGTCAGTGATATCGGCTGTAGTTTGTTTGTTGATGGGAGCCCGCCAGTTCAACTCCACACCACCGACGGATCGCATGCTGAAACACCCAGCGTCAGCTCCAGGTGTGCCCCGGCGATCGCCCCCGGGCAGCGGCCCTATACGTTTCCTCTTTGAACGAGTCTCCATTTTGAATGGGTATCCAGAGCCACGTTAGCCACGCCAGTAATTTCGTAATCGTGTGTCCGCACCATTATTATTATTACAATAAATAATACGGGTACATAAGCACATGAGGTTCCTCTCGTACAAAGTCTGTCCTCCGAAATCTAAACCCAAAACATTCTTTCAGCGCAATTTTGGTAGTATGGATCTTGAGAGGCTTCGTGAGGATGCCGGCGGCATTGACTGGTCTGAACTTTTTGCTGCCGTGGGGACTGATGACAAAATCAGCATGTTTAATAAAAAACTCATTGAACTGTATGACATCCATGCCCCGATACGGCCAGTTAAAATAAAACATGTACCAGCGCCGTGGCTGACAGAAGAGATCAGGGTTGTAATTCACAGGAAAGCAGCTGCGAAATCCAAATTTAAACGCCTACCTAATCCTGTGAACCGCGAGAAGTATATTGCAGCTCGAAATCGTAGCAACAAGATGTGTAGGGATGCACAACGCCGCCACATTCATCAATCTGTAGAGAATGGCGACGCAGCCAAGATCTGGACATTCCTAAGATCCATGGGAGTTGGGAAACTGCGTCGGGACGGGATTACTAGAAACCTGGACTTTGAATCTCTTAATAAACACTTTTCCTCTTCGCCCAATATTAATGGGTTTATCAAAACTAAAACTTTAAGCTATCTTTCTTCTCTTCCTTCTCCCAACTATTCACAATTTTCCTTTAATCAACTCACAGCTTGTGATGTTAGGAAGAGTATAGTTTCCATTAGTTCCAATGCGGTGGGGAGTGATTGTGTTAGCCGTAAGATGATACTCCCTGTCCTGGACGAAATCCTTCCTGTCATTTGCCATATCCTTAACTATTCCTTATCTAGCTGCATTTTTCCTTCTGCATGGAAGGACGCACAAATCACTCCTCTTCCCAAAAAACCAAACCCAGACTCCTTTTCTGATTACCGTCCTATTTCCATTTTACCCTTCCTCTCTAAAGTCCTGGAACGCCTCATCTATAACCAGCTAAGTGCTTTCCTCACCAAACACAGTCTCCTCAATCCTTACCAATCAGGGTTCCGTCCGGGGCATAGTACCACTACAGCACTTGTCAACATCACAGACGACATACGATCGGGTATCGAAAACGGCAATCTAACTCTGCTTACCTTGCTAGATTTTAGCAATGCATTCAACACCGTTGATTTCGATATCTTACTTGGAATACTGGGCTCTCTTAACATATCGCCGGCTGTGATTGATTTCTTTCGTAGTTACCTGTCTGGCCGCCGGCAGCGTGTTGCCATTGAGGGTTCATACTCCTCCTGGTCTGATACGACTGCTGGCGTACCGCAGGGGGGCGTTCTTTCTCCTCTACTCTTTGCTATTTTTATAAATTCTATCTCTGATGAACTTCTTTCTTCCTACCACTTGTATGCTGACGATCTGCAAATTTACTCTCAGGCACCTCCTGGTGAATTCACCGAGGCGGTAAAAATGGTGAATACCGACTTAGCTCGAATCTCAGAATGGAGCGCGGCTTACGGTTTAAAGGTTAACCCTGCGAAGACCCAGGTCATTGTAGTCGGTAGCCCTCGGTTACGTTGCAAAATTACATGGTCGCAGATTCCACCTATTGTTTTTAACGGTACCATAATACCATACAGCGACTCAGTGAAAGATCTAGGCATTACCATAGATCGAGACTTTTCTTGGGGACCGCAACTGGGGCAGGTCAGCCGGAAAATGTTTGCGTCAGCCAAGTCTTTACGTAGACTTCGAAACTTTCTACCAACCGCTACCAAAATTGCGCTTGCTCAATCACTTCTCCTTCCCATTCTTGATTATGCCGACGTCAGCTATCCAGACCTTACTGAAGCGCAGTTAGATAAACTTGAGCGACTCCAAAATTTCTGTATAAGGTTTATATTTGGCTTACGAAAATATGACCACGTTTCCGAATACCGAGCTAAACTCAAGTGGCTGCCGATCCGCCTTCGCCGGAATACTCATATCCTATCCCTTCTCTACAATATACTGTTTAATCCTACTACGCCATATTACCTTAAAGAGCGTTTCAAGTTCTACCATGACACACATTTTAGACCAGTACGGTCGTCGGGAGATCTGGGACTTGAGATGCCCCAGCATGAGAGTAAATCCTACGACAAATCGTTTACAGTTCGAGCTATTCGACTGTGGAATGCACTTCCCCCTTCCATAAAGCAAGCAAAGTCACTGGTCACGTTCAAGGCACGCGTGAGGGAGCATTATCTCTCCACACTGTAGTTCATTGTTGTTTCTTCACCTAGTGTCACCTATCTGTCATTGTATCTTGTTTCTAAATGTACTTATGTATGTATTAGTATATGTATATGTATGAATGTATGTAGGTATGTATGTATGTATGTATGTGTGTGTATGTATGTATATAATTCTATATTAAAAGTAAATAAATTTGTTTTTTAATGTTTTCTCTTTTCCATTATATAAATAAGCACCTCAGTACGCCAAGCTATAACTACCTCATTTAATATCCTCCTATAGTATTCTATCCACCCAAAGGTTGCCTGGTAGATATCGCTTTTAGCGATAAGGCCGCCTTTGTACCCTATTTTCTTTATTTGTTCCTTGATATACTGTCTCAAATTGGTGTACAATAAAGATTATTTATTATTATGTATGTCTTTACCATTCACGGGACCACAGGGTCCCGGTCATTTGGGAGGCGTACGAGGGGCCGAAGCCAACTGCGCAGAGGCCCTTTAGACAACTTTAATATAAATGTAATGGACACACAAACCGGCGACTATCCCTGTATGCACTATGGAAATGCACCCAAGGACAGTCCCCGGTTAGTGTAGGACTATTGTGAATAATGGAAAAAAAAAAAGGTAGGGCTATGGATGGGTTGTTGTGGACTGGTAAATTGGGAACTATGGATGACTATGACACCTGCCGAAACAATGTAATTTTTACACGTAAAAATGGCAGGCGGAGACTCGCCAACTCACCGACCGGGCCCCGGGAATGGTTGCTAGATATAGCAACAGAGGGGCAACGAGAATGTGAGTGGCTGAAGGGTTAAGAAACTACCACCGCTTTCTACTCAGATCATCTGCTCCAGCCGAAGCCTCCTGCATCCCTGGCCCACTCGCGACTTACGAATAGTTTCTTACCCTCCGAGCAGGATCACTGCTCTCGCGACTCCACTCTGGACGGCCAATGAAGGCAAGCCAGAGGTGGGAGACCTGTTCCTTGTCATCTTTCACTCCAGCCAGCCAATTAAGGCAAGCCGGAGAAGAAGGAACGGTGACTTCTCCCTGGAGCACTCGGGATGATGGTAGCCCGCGGGATCGCTAATGCCCGTCACCTCGCCTCAAGGTGCCCTGCGGGCTTATTATTATTATTATTATGAGGTCTTTATTACCTAGGATTTGTCTTCGAATTTCAGCCATACCCCATACTGTACTAGAAAAAAACTACGATACTAAAAAAAAACAGAAAAATCTTTACTGCATCACAAAACAGAAATAAATGCAAAAATTCCACAGAATGCAGTCCTCAATTAACAAGCAGACAATTAATAAACCAATGAGCGTTGAATATACCAACAGTGACGAGAGTGCTCTCAATGCGCAGGCGCTTCCCGGAACAGAACGTGTCGAGTGACCGCGACCCGCGAGATGTGCATTTGTCATGAGTGACTAGTGTTGGGTAAAGAGCGATGCGACTTTTTCACTGTTTTTAAAGATCAAGATGGATGCTGTGAATGTGTGAGGTGTGATCTGGCAAGCGGTTTCAAATTCGATTCCTGAGTCGAGTACAATGTTATAAGATTGGATTTGTTTTTCGGTAATTCTAGAATTGTGTCTCGGTATATGAAAATGGATTTTTACATGGAACTTACTCATAACCAGTGACCGACTTCAATACCCTCTTTTTGTAAAAACGGGTAATTACTGTACTAAAACCTTCTCCTAAGTGTAACAAACACTTTTCTGACAACTGCACCAAAATCGATCCCACCAATCGTGAGACAATGACGCACAAACACAGGCCAAACTGAAATCCTCCTTTTTAAGTCGTTTAAAATGGTATTACATTATTTCAGTGATTAAAAGAAGTAATGGTATGTTATATAGTTTACTTTCTTTGTTAAATTAATTATTATAGTTTTGGATTACTCACGCACGATGTAGCAGCGACAGTCGCCGCGTCGCGAGTCGCGGAATGCTGCTCATGACTATGAGCCTCTAGCATGGCTTGAAACTAGTCGAGTTAACTCGAGTTCCTTGTCTAACAGTTGCGTGGGTACGTCGAAAACATAATAATTTAGTATGTCTCACGAAAGTTTTAAATGAACATACATACTTTGTTGTTTAAAATAAGCTCTAAAATATTAAGCAGTTTAAAACTAAAGGGGTCAGTAGAAACCATGCATGTTCCTTGCATACAATATAGTTAGCTCAAATCATTAGGATTATTGCGTTGAGTAATATTCTGGTATTTGAGACCTAAATCTAGATTTAGAACTATGAATGTCTTACAAAGTCTTCCGAGATTCTGGATAGTTTACTCTGTAGTCACAAGTTATTTTAGTATTACTCGAAATTGAACCTTATTGTTAATGATGTGAGATTGCAATACTCAAGTACCAGTGGATTTTTATTTCTTTTATTTTGTGTCTTGTTGCGTCACTATAAAGGCAAGTTTTGAATGGCCAACAGTTTAAACTAGAAGCATTTTTTTCTTACTGGATAAGCCGGTAAACGAGTAGACGGATCACCTGATGGTAAGCAATCGGCGCCACCCATAGACACCCGGAACACCAGAGGCGTTACAATTGCATTAACGGCCTTTTGGGCATTCAATTATTTTATGGCATAAGCCGGTAAACGAGCAGACGCATCACCTGATGGTAAGCAATCGGCGCCGCCCATGGACACCTGATACACCAAGGCGTTACAAGTGCGTTACCGGCGTTTTGGGAATTGGAGGATTTTAAGAATTGTTGTGGTTTGATTGGGGTCATTGGGGAAGAGCCTCTGGTAACCTAACAAACACAACGCAACCGTTGCGTCACGTCGGTTTTCTGTGAGGCCGTTGTGTCACTCCGAGCCGGCCCATTCGTGCCGAAGCATGGCTCTCCCACACGTAGATTTTAAAAGTAAAAAAGATTAAAATGGGATAAACAATTTAGAGAAAGTTTATGAAAAAGTTACGATTTAATTACGCTGTCTAAGCGTAAATTCTAGTTATTTTTTTGTATCGGTCTCCTTCACGATCCTAAAGTAAATCTTTACATAAGTGTAGTTAACAGCAAATCATCAATTTCGGAATTTACACCTTCTATCCCAATTAAAAACTTAATTTTAATTGGACCAGCCATTTCGCACAGACATAACCAATTTCTACTTTTATGGCTATTAACTTTGCATAACTAAAAAATAATTTTAACAACTTGAACTATTATATCACTACTGTAATCTTACCTTTTAAGGGCAATAGTGAGCATGGTGATTCGGATTGGTGATTAATAATCACCTAACCGCAGACAAGTCGACAGGCCGTTATTATAGTTACCGGGAATCAAACCAAGGACGCCCACTGCGGCGTCTCGACGTGTTGATGTACGAGCCTCATCAATTACTGCGAGGTGTTCAGCTATTGTGTGTATTTGTGTTTTAATTAGAAGGAATTCTTTGTTGATTCTTGTATCTTTTAAATACGAGTAGAAAATAAAAAACCTTCAGATTGGATATGAAAAAATAAATATAGTTTTAGTAGTAAGTAACGATAAATAAATATTATGGGCCGTCTGATGGGAAACAAATAAATAAACATACGTAGGATTTCCACATTCAAACTGCAATCAATCCTAGAGGTATTTTCACTGTAACGTGAAGAAACTACAATTTTCATGAATAAGTAATTGGTATCATATTTATATCTCCATAATATCAAATTAAACCACGCATCAACAGAAAATAAAATAAATGCCTCTTTGGCCCCTTTGGCCGAGTGGTCGCAAATGCGACTGCCGGGCAAGGGGTCTCGGGTTCGATTAAAGGTCGGGCAAAGTATTACTGGGTTTAAAAAAAATCTCGGTAGTAGCACGGAGTCTGGAATTGTGCCCGGTATATAGCAATAGGCTCACCCCTTATTACATGGGAGTCATAACATAAATAGTGAAAAGTGAGTGTTACATTGTACAGTGGCATAATGTGCACCTCTGCCTATCCCTTCGGAAATAAAAGGCGTGATGTTATGATGTAATAAAATAAAGTACAATAGCTCCAAGCTTAAAAGTTAAACTAGACGGTTGTTTCAAACAGCGAATACCTGCAGTTAAGTACCAAGGACTAGTTAACGGTTAGTCAGCTCATTACGCATGCGCTAATGTTCGTACAAAAGATTTAACTGTTTTACAGACCTGGGACATGGAGTATAATGTCGACCAGAGACATAATTTATGTCCTATGTCAGAATAATCATAATAGAGAATGAATTTTGACATAATCTCCATAGGTATCTGTCTAATGACTGCATCATTGGTCGAGTGGTCGCAAGCGTGACTGCCAGGCAAGGTGTCTCGGTTTCGATTTCCGGGTCGAGCAAATTATTATTGGTTTTTTTTTAATTCTCAATATTAGCACGGAGTCTGGAATTGTGCCCGGTATATGGCAATAGGCTCACTCCTTATTACATGGGAATCATAACATAAATAGTGAAAAGTGGGAGTTACGTTATACATTTGCATAATGTACACCTTTGCCTACCCTTTCGGGGATAAACGGCGTGATGTTATGTTATGTATCTAATAATAATATCTAATAATGTATCAAAATTCTCCATTAAATAATCACGGTTTGTCAATCATTGCCATTTTGTCAAGCAGATTGGAGAACACTGTTTAAAAAGGTTCAAATTTAAAAAAAAAAGCACACAAATTATATGACTACTGTTTAAGTTAGTCCATATTAGAGCCTTCATTCCCTACATAATCCGTGCAACATCAGTCGTCAGCCTGTCGTCAAACTAGGGACTTTATAGTTAAACGAAGTTTATGTCTCAGTGCTTTACGTGATGTAGTCACGCACTAGAATAGGATGGGTGGACGTGAATCATCAATGTTTCACAACTGGTATTTTCCAAAGAGGTATTCATAAAACGGGGTCTTCTCAGAAGGTAGTAGTTGTAGATTAACTATGTAATTAAAGTATTGGATTGTGAATCTGATGGAAAAGAGTAACCTATGGAGTTTCTTGCTCGTTCTTCTCCATAGAATTCTACACTTTGGATAAAGCAAATAGCTTCACTTTTAAATTTCTGTTTTCGTTTACATGGGACTGATAACATAAATAGTGAAAAGTGACATTAAGTTAATTAGTGCCTATAATGCGTCAAGCGTGTCTTTGCATTGTTCTCACATATACGTACAGTATTGGAATATGTATCAGAGACACTGTAGAACATACGTTTTTAAAAAGAGTAGCGAATGGAGTTTCTTGCTCGTTCTTCTCCATTCGAATCAACATTTTGGAATGAGCACCTAGCTTCACCTAGCTTCACTGACCGACTGACTGACAGACTATTATTTATTTTGTATTTGTTGACGTTTCAAAAGTTTTAATTAAAATAAATGCTTTGACTTTGACTTTGAAGTGCAGTAATGTGCACATTTGCGGATAAAACGCGGGATTTTATATACTTATTATGTAATTTTTTTTTTTTACTATCACCTAGCAAGAGGAATGAATGGTGGGATGATGAAGTAAAAGAGGTGATAGAGCAAAAGAAGAAAGCATGGCTTGACTTATTAGCCTCAAAGGCAAATAGGAGAGTGCTAGAAAGTATGAAAGAAAAGTACGTAAGTCTCAAAAAGAGAGCAAAAGCGGTAGTTAGCAAGAAGAAAAATGAATGCAAGGAAAAGTTTGAAAGGAATTTTTCGCAGAACTTTCGAGCCAACGCTAAACTATTCTGGCATTTAGTTAGAAGGGCCAGAGGCAAAGTGGGGGACTCGAAAGTAAGTACGATAAGGGATATAAATGGGAGTGTCATTGGAGAAAGTAAGGATGTTTTAAAGCAGTGGAAGGAATACTTCGAGAATTTATTTGAAAGGAGTGATTTGAAAGAAGAGGAAGTAAACGATGAGAATGAAAGTGCTAATGTGGGAGAAATAAATATGGATGAAATTGTGAGTGCCATTAAGAGTTTGAAAGTAGGTAAAGCAGCGGGATGTGATAGGATAACTTCTGAAATGCTAACAGAGGGTGGAGGTGTAATTGCAAGCCTGCTGTATCTACTTTTTAATAAGTGTTGGCGGTGCGGTCGTGTCCCGGGAGACTGGGCCAAGGCCGTAATTGTGCCACTATATAAAGGAAAAGGATCACAGCAGGAGTGCAAAAATTATCGCGGTATAAGCCTCCTAAGCGTAGTAGGAAAGTTGTATGCCAAGGTATTGATCGAAAGAGTGATGGATGTAACTGAGCGTAAAATCTGGGATGTGCAAGCGGGATTTCGAAAGGGAATGGGGTGTACGGATCAAGTCTTTTCGTTACGGTGCATTTCAGAGAAAGTGTTATCAAAGCACCAAAAGGTATTTTGTGCCTTTATAGACCTAGAAAAGGCTTATGACAGAGTGGTGAGGGATGAACTGTGGTCAACTCTGTCCATGTATGGGGTGGATAGCCACCTGATTCGGGCACTTAAATCCTTATATAAGGACTCGAGTGCCTGTGTCAGAATAAATGGGGACTACACGGAGTGGTTTGACATTAATCGCGGTGTTAGGCAAGGCTGTGTAGCATCTCCTTGGCTGTTCAACCTATTTATGGACAGTTGTTTGAACGACCTGAAAGTAGGAGAGCCTGGATTAAGGATGAATGACACAGTGATTAAAACATTGTTGTACGCCGACGACCAGGTGCTTGTTGCCTTCGCGGCCCAAGAATTACAACAAATGGTCACTGCTATGAGTGATGCATTTGAAAGGAAAGGTATGAAAATAAATGTGAACAAGACGAAAGTGTTGGTGATAGAAAGAAATGAGGTGGTAACAGAATGTCAGGTAATGATAGGTGATGAAAAATTGGAACAAGTGAATGAATTTGTGTATTATCTGGGATCACTATTTACGAGAGATGGAAAGTGTGACGGGGATATTGAAAGGAGAGTGAAAGCGGGAAATAGTGTTAATGGTGCTTTACACTCTGTAATGTCGAGTAAAATAATATCCAGCAAAGCTCGACTTGCTGTAATGCAGTGTGTATTGACACCAACGCTTATGTATGGTAGTGAATCATGGGTGTGGCAGAAGAAGCATGAAAGCAGGATTAATGCGGTGGAAATGAGAGCCCTGAGAAGTATGTGTGGACTAAAATTGAGTGATCGAGTGAAAAATAGTGTTATTAGAGAGAGGTGTGGATTGAAAGACGATGTAGTGACAAGGATTGAAAAGGGAATGTTACGCTGGTTTGGACATGTAGAAAGGATGGATGAAAGTAGAGTAACGAAAGAAGTATACAGAGCGGATATGAATGGAGCCGTCGGTAGAGGGCGCCCTAGACGGACATATGACCAGATTGGCGATATATTAAAGAAGGGCCAAATTAAAAGTACCCTTAACCGACGAGCATGCATGAAAAGATTGATGACTGTTAATGAAGCGAAAGAGGTATGTAAGAATCGTAGTAATTGGCGTTCCTTAGTCTCTGCCTACCCCCATGGGAGACAGGCGTGAAGTTATGTATGTATGTATGTATACTATCACCTGTCGGCGTTTTTCAGGAACGTTCTTTACACCCTATATACGCTTCTGATCGTGGCTTAGGGTTCCCTAAAATTGAGAAGGGATCTTGTAGAGCTTTTTCTGATAGAATACCCACACCTTGGAACAACAAGACACGAATTATTTATACCTGATACCTGCCGCATCTTTTCGCCATCGACCCTCACGACAGCATATGCTATGCATCCCCACCATATAGATGGTTGGCAGGCCACAACTGTGCGCTTCTCACAATGCTTCCTGCCTCGCACAGCAAAACTGTGGAATGATCTGTCGTCGGCGGTATTTCCGAACCGATACGACCTTCAAACCTTTAAGAAAAGAGCGTATTCCTTTTTAAAAGACCGGCAACGCACCTGTGACTCCTCTGGTGTTGCGGGTGTCCATGGGCGGCGCTGATCGCTTATACCATCAGGTGATACAAAAAAATACAATAATAAATTTAATATTATTTGCTACTATATTTCCTTGATCACAACTAATAGCAGTACTTAAGTAAATTAATACATATTTCAATTTAAACTGGATACTTTTCAATGTTAAACAAATTAATGTTCGTTTAATAATACATTATTGTGTGTAATTTAAAACAGTGTCTGTTTACAATGTTATATATATATCATTATATATGATTAGATACTTGATATTTGATTGAAATTAGTTATTTTACTGCCCAAGGCAGCCGTCAGGCTGTGGTATTAATGAACAGAGGCATCTATTTAATCTACATTGTTTAATAAATAGTCGAATATAAAAACAATGGAACCCATTTTATTTCTTCATAAAATATTCAAGCATGGTTTATCCCGCTGATTCTATAGGTCATTGCGTGATGTTTTATAGCCTATGGCCTTCCTCAATAAATGCAATATTCAAAAAAATCCAAATCAGATCAGTCGTTTCAGAGATTAGCGCTTTCAAACCAACAAACAAAACTCTTCAGTTTTATGTAACAAAAAATTAAAAATCAGATTTCGCGTACATACTTATTAGCATTTTAGTTCAAACTATTGTGATATAAGATACATACTCCACTAGGTACATAGTATAAAACAAAGTCACTATCCGCCGTCTGTCTGTCCCTATGTACGCTTAGATCTTTACAACTACGCAACGGATTTTGATGCGGTTTTTTTAATAGGTAGAGTGATTCTTAAAGAAGATTTATATGTATAATACATGCATATTGCACCCGTGTGAAGCCGGGGCGGGTAGCTAGTATTATTATAAAATCGAACGTATTAATTGGAAGCTAAAACACATTTTACCACATCACATCATTTTAGCATCCACTAAAAATGTACACTGTTGAAGAAAACAGGCTTCTCTCTATTTTAATATTTTTATTATATACTTATTATTATATTTTATCTTTGTCAATTCTTAAGTGAACATTTCAGTCTACTTATATCATGTTTGGACTCGTTGGGTAATATATTTCACCAATTTTACGCAATATAATAAAATAATTAAAGACTTTTAGATGATGACGTCACTGATATTTATTTATCCAAATATCCAAGGTCATAAAGTAGTGTGTATTAATAAAGTAGAAGATGTATATCATATGCTGGTGGAGTGTGTTAGAAATGAATCTGAAAGGAGCAAGTTAATTTGTGAACTTAAAATAAATACGTTAGATTTAGGTACATTTAATGTAATCTTGGGTCAACCCACAGATATAATAAAGGGTCAACCAATGTCACCTGAAGCTATATTGGTGTATTCATTAGTTACCTTGTAATTGTGTATTTGTTAAATAAGGTTCCGATGGAAGTAGGGAAAGACTAGGGAAAGTTCCTTAAATAAATAAATTAAAAAAAGGTCTTATAGTCAACATTGGAATAGAAGAATTACCTCCAAATCGCCTGACTACAAACTAGTCACTGAATTGACTACCCTCTATTAAGCTAACTACTTTCTGATTGCCTGGCACCGGTAGACACTAGGGCAGGGATGGCGAACCATTGGCACGCGTGCCGTTGATGGCACGGAACACAAAATTTTGGGCACGACAGTGATTACAAAACTGATGAATGGTCAGAAACTTACAATTCATTTATGGTGTCTTAAATATTTCAGGTGTAGTCATACTGCGGTGACAGTTTACCATACCAACTGTATACTTTATTGCTACAGAATACTACAGATTGACAGTAAATAGTAATAAATCAGTCGATGGCACACATAAAATGGTAAAACAATTTTCTTCAAAGTAATTGGCACACTAATGTGTAAAGGTTCGCCATCCCTGCACTGGGGTATCGTGCTAGACAACAAACATGGTAATGTAATTCACGACTCCACTTTTGAATTGATTCCTTAAGAAACAATAGATACATAACTAAAATTAACTAGCTTTAATTAGTTCAGTTTTAATCGAGGTCAAAATGTAGACGTAGATTTTCCTTTCAAGAAAATTGATTGAAATTAAGAAATGGTAATATAAACTCCTTTATAATTAATGCAGTTTCAAATGATTAATTTTATTACTGACATATAAAAGGCGTGCTTTTATCACTGAAGGGGTAGGCAAGATGCACATTACGGCACTTAATGCTACTATTCATTGTAATACCTACTTTTCACTATTTATATTATGAGTCCCATGTAAGCCTATTGCCATATACCGGGCACAATCCCAGACTCTGTGCTACTACTGAGAATTTTTTTTAAACTTAGTAGTACTTTGCCCGACCCGGGAATCGACCCCGAAACTCCTAGCCCAGCAGTCGCACTTGCGACCACTCGGCAAACGAGGCGACTTTTTTACTGGCCTACCTACCTATTTATAGTCATTTTTAGTCCAAGTATGCAGACTATGCAAGTACATACCTATCTACATATTGACTTCCTTAGCTACATTTTGTTCGTTTGTTTGTTCAGCCTTTTTCCGAAAAATATTTGTGAAATATAAATATACAAGTAGGTAGGTACGTTTGTACTGAAACAAAGTCAGTAAGCGTCACTGGTATTTCCTGTTCGGCTGAATTTTATTAAACAATTCTTTATTTAGAAACCAAAATATTTCAGATGACTCAATATGAGTTAATTAGTCGACACTTGATGAAACTGTGTTGCATACCATCGCTGAAATATCGTAATTTAAAGAAATTCTCACCGTTACTACACACAAAACATTACGTCACTTACCTTGTCGGGATTATTTCCATTATTACAGACCACCTACTTATATTGAGAAATAATAAATTAATAAAGATAATACTAAATTAACTAAAATCGCGGGTTACTCACGTGAATATACTGAGAAAACCTCTACTAGTTTCGAACCACAGAGGGGTTCTTCGTCGTGGCGATGTAACCTATGATTTTAGTTAATGTAATGTGTCTCACGATAGTTATTATAAAAAATAATACTATCTCTAGATCTATCTAAGCAGGATCTTCTACGAAAAGTTTTACAGTCGGTTGTAATAGTTCGATCATATGGATAAAACCTACATAAATCCGTAAACTACAGTAAGTATACATGTAGCTCAGATTTAAAAAGTCTAAATACAAAACTAAGTTATTCAAGAATACCAAATGCAATAAGAGTACATTCATAAATTCCCGCCTATTTGCCGACAAACGTATTAGCGGAAACATTCAAAAGAATACAAAAAAGTGCGCGTGAGTGCAAGTGTCACGATCCCTGAATGAGCGGCGCGCGTTATATCGGGAAGAAAAAAAATAAAAACAAACCGTTCGGCCACCTTCGTGCACCTTCGGCGGTGGTCGGGGGCGCTCGGCACCTGTCGCGTGCGCCGGTATCGGAACTATTTTTTGTTCTTTTTAAATTTTGTTTACATTGTTGGCTGTATAAACATAATTGATATAAGTGGCGGTGTGTACTACAAACTTAGCATTACTTTTGTAACGATATATTTGTAGACAGATTTCTTTTGAATAATAAGACAGTAAAAGTTATGAAATCCTCAATTATATGCGCATAATATTACTATAGAAGACAATGGAAAGAAAATTAAAATTACATCACTTCCTTTAAGATACACCTTTTACAAAATTAAACTTGGCTCGTTCGATGGATATTTATTCTATTTGTCCGGTTCCCATGGCAACGAGCCCATGAAAAAGGGCCAGCTATGACCCATCAGTGTCATTGAGATTTATGGGACACTTAGGGTACAATTGGATAATACTTTAAACAAGCCGGACATTGAAACTGGGAGCTTACTGACTACTGGCCAATTAGTTACGAAGCTATATTGTCGCGATTTTTTACTTTGTTTTTATTGTTCCAAGGTTCCTGTAGCGGTAACTAGCCAATTGAATACGTCTGGGCTCTTTTGTGTAATGTTTATTTTGCTTGTG
Source organism: Spodoptera littoralis (assembly GCA_902850265.1). Taxonomy (NCBI): domain Eukaryota; kingdom Metazoa; phylum Arthropoda; class Insecta; order Lepidoptera; family Noctuidae; genus Spodoptera; species Spodoptera littoralis. The sequence goes on along the minus strand of LR824558.2, from coordinate 5,204,391 downwards.
TTTTTTTCTAGTTTATCTGTGTACTTCTAAATGGAATTCGTAATTTAATCTTGACTAGATACTTATTAATCTATACACAAAAAATAAAACCCGTTTCCCGTTGTCACGCCATAACTTGAGAACGGCTAGACCGATTATGCCGATTTGTTTTTTATTGTATTTGTTATTGTCAGACAAAAGTCTTATGACAGATAAATCCTAAAAATCCTACGGGAACGGCAGAAAACGAGATTGAGAAGCTAGTTATTATAGACATCAAATTATGCAAGCAATAGCCATTGCTTTCGAGAAGAAATGAGTAGAACGATTTAAATGAAGACAATTTGTTAACTATACAATTGTCTAAAATCTAGCTACATCATACTCTCCACACAAAACAGTTGTAATAAAGCCAAAAGCATAAGCACCTAATTACCAAATTTTGGAGAAAACAAAACATGACGAATTAAATGATAGGATCAGGTAACATGTTAATATGGACGTGGAACATGTTAATATGACCGTAGAACATGTTGGCATGGACGTTGAACATGTTATATGGCTACTGGCAGACTAGGCATGGTCACCATGTATGGATTAGTTTTATGGTCTCTAGTTAAGCAGTGATGTGCAAGTGTGGGTGAAGTGTGTACTAAAATTCTACTTATATTTCAAGTAGTAAGTAGTTTAGAGAGAAATGAGGATAATACGTCTTATTAGTGTGGTTTTATGTCCTGTTTTTCGTTGATAGTTTAAGAGGAGTTTTTATCAATGTATGTGTAAAATTTTTTAACCCGTGATATACCGTAACGTATGTATGTATATACCCGCGAGACACAATGTGTTTTCTATTATGTCTCGTATACCAGCACTCAAGAGGTTAATCAATATTATTGCCTATTCAAATCTTGACTGCAATATAAACCTCAGCTCATAACAGATAGTTAATACAGATTAACTGTGTCTAACCGAGAAATTATGCACAGGATCCTAACGATTAACTAAGTCATCTGGACATTCAAATGAATTTAAATAATATTACATTTCAAAATACATTAAAATCGATAAACTTGCATTCTTCTGTTTATATCTATCTATTTAAATTAATTATGAGTGACCGAGAGCAATCAATTGATTGATCAATCGCCATCGATCATTTTGTAGCTCAATCACTCATTCATACAACTAATAAAATAAGTGAGTGAAGTGAGTGAAGGCCGGCCTCAGTAGGCCTGAACTCATTATTGTAATGTTATTGTTTGATTTGATTATTAATTTATTTAATTATGTATTATATTTAGTATTATAATTATGTTTAGTATATTTATAAAGTTGTTGGTATTCATTTAGTACTGGATTAGTGGTGTACCTAAGTTTTAATTTAGCATCATTAGCATAGGTTGGGTTCAATTCCTGTAAAGGCCAAACTGCCTTGTTGGTCGAGTGGTCGCAAGGGCGACTGCCGGGCAAGGGGTCTCGGGTTCGATTCCCGGGTTGGGCTAAGTATTACTGGGGTTTTTAAAAATTCTCAGTTGTAGCACGAAGTCTGGAATTGTTCCTGGTATATGGTAGGCTCACCCCCTATTACATGGGACTCATAACATAAATAGTGAAATGTGGGTGTCACATTGTACAGTGCCATAATGTGCACCTCTACGGCGAAGCGTGATGTTATGTTATGTTATGTGTTAAATTGTAAATAAATTTTGATGTTCTTGTCTGTCTTTATTGTTTAGATATTGAAGGATAAGAAGGAAGCAAGTTTATCTTACTAATATTCTGAATGCTGCTCTGCCTCGTTGGCCGAGTGGTCGCAATTGCGACTGCCAAGCAAGGGGTCTCGGGTTCGATTCCCGGGTCGGGCAAAGTATTACTGGGTTTTTAAAAAATTCTCAGTAGTAGCACGGAGTCTGGAACTGTGCCCGGTATATGGCAATAGGCTCACCCCCTATTACATGGGACTCATAACATAAATAGTGAAAAGTGGGTGTTACATTGTACAGTGGTATAATGTGCACCTCTGCCTACCCCTATGAGGATAAAAGGCGTGATGTTATGTTATGTATTCTGAATGCTAAAGTTTGTATGTTTGTTTATACGTCAAAACCATATTTACGTCAAAACGGGTGAAGGAATCGAGGTAAAATTAAGGACAGGGGTATATTTTGGTATCGATATCACATAGGGTATTTATTATCGCCCCGGAATAATAAGCTTTAAAATCATTATTACCATAAGACACACCTACTTTTCCAAATTAATTTAAACCTATTTGTCAAATAAACAATAAAATTATTCGCAAAAATCGATTACCACATCAATAAAAGTCAAAGTTTAAAACAACATTGATTTATTGCCTGTAAACTATCATGGATCTGTCAAATGTCAACATAACTTGACATTGCATGCAAAAACGACAGAGATTATCAAACAAAACAGAATGATTACCTATCAGGGGCACGCCTTTGTTGTTTTAATTACCAAAACACAAATGTGCCAATTTCTTCAGGTGGGTTCAAAATGACCTTCTGTTTTCGCACATACTTGTTATTTAGCGTCACTTTAGAGCTAGTACTAAGTGCTTATTTATTTGACATTGGCATTTATTACTCTCTCTCCTTGCGAGACAGGTAAATATGTCGTAATTGCAGAACTAACATAACCTAATTGTGTTCAGTCGGTTAAACTAAGTGGACAAGTGAAGATGTACATTGTGCAGTGATTCATAGCCCAGTTTATTATTTTTGTAGTGTTGGGATTTTGTGTTTATTTTTATTTTTAAAATGTTTTTCTTTTTCGTCGCTCAAGTGTTTTGCTCGGGAGAAAGGTAAAGGTGAGGATTAGTGTTCTTTGTTCTTTTTTATTTCGTAATTGTGCCTAATACTGCTTCATTTTTAACCGACTTCAAAAAAGGAGGAGGTTATACGTTCGGCCGGTATGTTGCTTTTTATTTGTGTTATCAACCATAAAGTCATGATTTTAGTTTCGATGTTCAAATCTGTAAAAGTATTTTATTTTATTTGGTTTGTTATGAATTGAGTTTACAGATTGAACACTGTTCGTTGAAAATTATGGTTATCTAAAACTTGCATAGGTAGTTTTCTTTTCCTCTCCTATAAGAAAATCATGTCTAAAGCCTTAACCAAATAAATATACAATGAGAACTTTGAAGTATTTTGTGTATATTTTACTTTTTTCTAGTTTCTGACTCTACTCGATATGTACTCACTAAAATATTTGGCCTTAGCACCTTGTGACCATTGCATATTGACTGATAAATGCCAGTAGCTTGGTTTCAGTCACTTTTTGGCTAAGCAGTGCTAATAAAATCTAACACTTATGCATTTCGAAATAGGTAACATGAAAGTTATCGTTTTTAAATTTCACTTTCTCTGAAGAGTTTTTTTGGTTAGTAGAGTTACATAACTGATATAATAAATATGGTTCCTTGAATACATTATAGAAATTACAGTAAAGAAGATAGGTATCAACAAATTTAAAGGTTTAAAGCTGTTGCCCACAACTTCGTCCATGTAGTACCTATATGAGTTTTTAAAACAAACTTTTTGGTACAATTGTCCAAAAATAAAAGTAGCTTATTAAACTAATTAGTACATCAGCTACCTACTAGTAAAAAGTACTACTAGTAGCAAAAGCCCCGTCAAAATCAGTCCAGTCATTCCAGAGATTACAGTCAATACAAATAGACAAACATTGTAAAAATTGTTAATTTGGTATGTGTATCGTATGCACATATATGTATGGAAATATGTACAAATGTATGTAGTAAAAAACTGTTATTTTAATATTACAAACAGACACTCTAATCTTATTTATCGATATAAATTGGAAGTTGACATACATTCTCACCATCTACAGTCCTTGACCATTTACTATGTACCTAATCAACATAATTAATCATGGGCCCATAATCCCTACGTTTCGAAAGTGATTAGAATATCATCCACCACCAATAAAGTATCATACATATCAGAGACAAATAAGAACTCAATTTCATCAAAC